>CM067364.1:45674136-46329136 GCA_034401795.1 Chaetoderma sp. LZ-2023a
AGAATATTTTGATTCATTTTTAATCCATCTATAGTTACATGGCAATGTTAGTCATGGGTAACTATCCCATGACTTCTCGATAACACAGAATGCATGGCGGGTATTTGGGCCAATGTCGGGCATATTGGCCCCATGTGTGTGCATGTGTGCGTGCATGCGTCTGTGTGTGTGCGCGTGCGCGCGTGTGTATGTGTGTGGGTGCATGCATATGTATGTGCATGCGTGGGTACTTACTTGCTTGCTTACATGAAGCACACACTCACTGAAGCGCTGTTCTAAGTAAATGAACACCAGCACACGCCAGACTTTATAACATTGTCTTACACACACGTACGCATGCACGCACGCACGCACGCACGCACGCACGCATACGCAGCGCAAGAAACTGGCACATGTAGCCCGGATTGACCGGACGGGTATGGACCATCCCAGCTAGGCTGGGTACGGCACGACCGCTCCAGGTGCGTTCCAAGCCCGCCCCCCTGAGTAGGATAGTAGGCGTGTATAAAGTCCTATGAGAGACGTTTCATTAAAGGTACTATGTCACACCAAGTGGTCTTAAATGAAAAATAATAGCAAACTTGCAATATTCCAGACGTATTTAGCATATTTGTATGCACTCTAATGAAATATGAAATGATTTTCTATGTTGAGCGGCCCACCATTGAAATTGAATTGAGCATAAAAACTATGCAACGTGGATGAGTTTTATTTAAACTGTGTAGGTTGTGTCTCGTGAAATGGTGGAACAGCCATTCAATAAGAGGAAGGGTTTCCCCAGTCCCAAAGTATGCCACAACGCATAAACAAATTTCTCGTGAAAGCGACGAGTTTGCGAATGTTATGCTACATATTTTTCTTCTCCTCCTCGCGCATTTTGGCGTGTTCTCCTGTATCAACTTCTTGGTGACAGCTTGATATTTAATCATAGGAAGATGTTTGTGCGCTAGAATGAGGAAATTCAACAATATTTACGCGATTGAAGCGGAAAAGAGCCCCAGTGCCAATTCACCACATTAAGCCGTTGTTATCATGGTACAATTGTACGCTGGCGGGTTATTTTAAAGTCCAGGTGATTTCAGCGATTTTACGTGATATTGTACACACCTACGCCAGTTCCATAGCCATATTCTATGCACTGAGCATAAGAAAATATAGGATATAGGTATTCTATTCACGTGTTGCGTGTAGGATACGCATACACGAGTCTTACAGCGTCATTCGTTGCTAAGTCAGTCATCCATCCACACAGTCAGTTAGTTGGTCGGCCAGTGGGTTGGTCAATCGCTGGGCGGGTGGTTCAATCTGTCAGCCTGTCTGTCCGTCCATCACTCATGCAGTCTGCTAGTCTGTTACTCATGCAGTCATCCGATCTGTGACCCATGCAGTCTCGCCTGTCAGTCTCTATTCCTCATACAGTCATCCGATCTTCCACTCCTGCAGTCCGTTAGTCTGTCACTCATGCAGTCACCTGATCTGTCACTCATCCAGCCATCTGTTCTGTCACTCATGCAGGCATCCGATCTGTCACTCACACAGTCATCCATTCACTCACTCATGTAGTCATCTGATATGTCACTCATGCAGTCTATCAGTCTGTCACTTGTACAGTCATCCTATCTGCCACTAATGCAATCATCCGATATGTCACTTATGCAGTCCATCAGGCTGTCACTCACACAGTCATCCTATCTGCCACTCATACCATCATCCGATATGTCACTCATGCATTCCGTCAGCCTGTCACGCATGCAGTCATCAGATATGTCATTCATGCAATCCATCAGACTGTCACACATGCAGTCCATCCGATCTGTTACTCATGCAGTCACCCGATCTGTCACCCATGCAGTTGGTCGGGTTGTTATTTAGTCGGTCGAGCAGCGGGTTTATCAGTCGGTGGGAGGGCGGTTTGCTCTGTCAGCCTGTCAGTCAGTCCATCACTCATGCAGTCATCCGATCTGTCACTCATGCAGTCAATCAGTCATGCAGTCATTCGATCGGGCACTCATTCAGTCATCTGATCTGTCAGCAATGTAGTCTAGACTGTCAGTCTATCTTCCTCATACCGTCATCCGATCTGTCACTCACGCAGTCCGTTAGTCTGTCACTCATGCATTCACCTGATCTGTCACTCATGCAATCATCTGATCTGTCACTAACACAGTTATCCGATTTGTCACGCATGCAGTCATCCGATCTGTCACTCATGCAGACATCCGATCTGTCACTCATGCTGTCATCCGATCTGTCACTCATGCAGTCATCCGATCTATCACTCATGCAGCCAATCGGTTGGCCACTCGGTCGGTCAGTGGGTTGGTCAGGGGGTCAGTTTGTGATTTGCTCTCTCAGCCTGTCCCTCATGCAGTCATCTGATCTGTCACACAATCAGTCGATCGGGTGGGCGGGCAGTCAGTTGGTCGCGCAGTCGGTCAGTCAGTGGGTTAGTCAGTCGGTGGGTGGGTGGTTTCGTCTGTCAGTCTGTCCGTCAGTCCATCACTCATGCAGTCCGTCCGTCCATCAGTCATGCAGTCATCTGATCTGTCATCCATGCGGTCCATCAGACTGTCACACATGCAGCCATCCTATCTGTCACTCATGCAGTCATCCGATATATCACTCACGCAGTCCATCCGATCTGTCACTCAATCAGTCACCCGATCTGTCACCCATGCAGTTGGTCGGTTTGTTATTTGATCGGTCGAGCAGTGGGTTGATCAGGCGGTGGGTTGGCGGTCAGTCAGTCCATCACTCATGCAGTCATCCGATCTGTCACTCATGCAGTCAATCAGTCATACAGTCATTCGATCGGGCACTCATGCAGTCATATGATCTGTCACCAATGTAGACTAGACTGTCAGTCTATATTCCTCATACCGTCATCCGATCTGTCACTCATGCAATCCGTTAGTCTGTCACTCAGGCATTCACCTGATCTGTCACTCATGCAGTCATCTGATTTGTCACTAATGCAGTTATCCGATCTGCCACTCACGCAGCCATCCGTTTTCTCATGCACGCAATCAACCGATCTGTCACTCATGCAGTCATCCGATCTGTCACTCAATCGGTTGGCCACTCGGTCGGTCGGTCACTGGGTTGGTCAGGAGGTGAGTTTGTGGTTTGTTCTCTCAGCCTCTCCCTCATGCAGTCATCCGATCTGTCACACAGGCGGTCGATCTGGCGGGCGGGCAGCCATTTGTCGCTCAGTCGGTCAGTCAGTGGGTTAGTCTGTCGATGGGTGGGTGGTTTCGTCTGTCAGTCTGTGTGTCAGCCCATCACTCATGCAGTCCGTCCGCCCATCAGTCATGCAATCATCTGATCTGTCATCCATGCGGTCAATCGGTCGGTTGCTCAGTGGGTTGTCAATCTGTGGGTGGGTGGTTTGGTCTGTCAGCATCTCATACAGTCCTCCGATCTGTCACTCATGCATTACGTTAGTCTGTCACGTCTGTAGTTATCCAATTTGTCACTCTTGCAGTAATCCGATCTGCGATGTATGCAGTCATCTGATCTGTCGCTCATGCAGTCCGTCAGTTTGTCACTCAACAGTCATCTTATCAGTCACTCAAACAGTCATCAGACATGTCAATCATGCATTCCGTCAGTCTGACACTCATGCAGTCATCCGATATGTCACTCATTCCGTCATCCGATCTGTCATTCATGCAGTCCATCAGACTCACACATGCAGCCATCTTATCTATTCATCATGCGGTCATCCGATTTCTCACTCATGCAGTCCGTTAGTCTGTCACTTATACAGTCATCTGATCTGTCACTCATGCAGTCATCTGATCTGCCACCCATGCAGTCATCTGATCTGTCACTCATGCAGTCTTCCGATCAGTCAATCACGCATACATCTGATCTGTCACTCATGCCGTCATCTGATATGTCGCTCATGCAGTCATCCGTTCTGTTATTCATGCAGTCAGTCATCCGACCAGTCACTCACGCAGACATATGATCTGTCACTCATGCAGTCATCTGATCTGTCGCTCATGCAGTAATCCGATCTGTCACTCACGCAGACATCTGATCTGTCACTCATGCAGTCATCTGATCTGTCGCTCATGCAGTAATCCGATCTGTCACTCACGCAATCACCCGATCTGTCGCTCATGCAGTCGGATGCTTGGTCACTTGGTCGGTTGGTCAGTGGGTTGGTCAATCTGTGGGTGGGTGGGTTGATCCGTCAGTCTGCAAGGCATGCAGCCATCTGATCTACCACTCATACATTCCATCAGTCTGTCACTTATACAGCCATCCTATCTGTCACACATGCAGTTTATCAGTCTGTCACTCATGCAGTCATCCTATGTGTGACAAATGTAGTCATCCGATATGTCACACGTGCAGTCCATCAGGCTGTCACTCGTGCAGCCATCCTGTATGTCACTCATGCTGTCATCCGATATGTCACTCATGCAGCCCATCCGATGTGTCACTCATGCAGTCACCCATGCAGTTGGTCGGGCGGGCAATCGGTCGGTTTGTCATTTAGTCGGTCGAGCAGTGAGTTGATCAATCGGTGGGTGGGTGGTTTGCTCTGCCAGCATATCAGTAAGTCCATCATTCATGCAGTCATTCGATCTGTCACTCGTGCAATCCGTTAGTCTGTCACTTATACAGACATCTGCTCTGTCATTCATGCAGTCATCTGATCTGTCACTCATGCAGTCATCCGATCTGTTGGTTGGTTGGTCACTCGGTCGGTCTGTCAGTGGATTGGATAGTCTGTTGGTGGATGGCTTGATCCGTCAGTCTGTCACTCATGCAGCCATCTGATCCATCACTCATGCAACCCATCAGTCTATCACTCATTCAGTCATCCTATCTGTCACTGATGCAGTCATCTGATATGACACGCATGCAGTCCATCAGGCTGTCACTCATGCAGTCATCATATCTGTCACTCATGCAGTCATCCGATATGTCACTCATGCATTCCGTCAGTCTGTCACTCATGCAGTCATCCGATCTGTCACTCATGCAGTTATCAGATCAGTCACACAGGCAGTCAGTCGAGCGGGTTGGCGGTCAGTGGCTTGCTCGGTCTGTGGGTGGGTGGCTTGGTCTGTCAATCAGTCTATCTGTCAGTCCATCACTCATACAGTCATCCGAACTGTCACTCATGCAGTCCGTCCGTCCATTAGTCATGCAGTCATGTGATCTGTCACCCATGCGGTCAGTCGGTCGGTTGCTTAGTGGGTTGTCAATCTGTGGTCTGTCAGCATCTCATGCAGTCCTCCAATCTGTCACTCATGCATTGCGTTAGTCGGTCAGTCCTGTAGTCATCCAATTTGTCACTTATGCAGTCATCCAATCTGTCACTCATGCAGTCCGTCAGACTGGCACTCATGCAGTCATCCTATCTATCACTCCTGCAGCCTGTCAGTCTGTCTCGCATACAGTCATCCAATCCCTCACTCATGCAATCATCCGATATGCCCCTTATGCAGTCTTTCAGTTCATCACTCATGCAGTTGGTTATCAGGTCTGTCACTCATGCAGTGAGTCGCTCGGCCGGTCGGCCTGTCTGTCAGTCCGTTACTCATGTAGTCATCCGCTCTGTCACACATGCATCATATCAGTCCATCACACATGCAGGCGGTCATGCGATCTATCACTCATGCAGTTAGTCAGTCATCCGATCTGTCACTCATACTGTTGGCCGGCCGGTCATCATGTCCATCAGTCAGTTATTCAACCGATCTGTCACTCGGTTAATTGGTAGGTCAGTTGGTCAGCCTGTCAACCTGATCATCAGTCCGTCACGCATGCAGTCATCAGATGTGTCAGTCCATCACTCATGTAGTCAGTCATCTGATTTGTCCCCCATGCAGTCAGTCGGTCATCCGATCTGTCAGACATGCAGTCGGTCGGCCGGTCAGTCGGTTTGTCGAGTGGCATGTCCGTCAGTCTGTCGCTCATACAGCTATCCGAACTGTCACTCATGCAGTCTGTCAGTCCGTAACCCATACAGTTGGTCATCCAATCTGTCAAAAAGGCACTCTCTCTTTGCCCTCCCATATCCTTACCGCACCTATTTGTAATTTCAAGGTAGTTCCAGATGAGTTCAAGAAAAATGAGGATATGTTTGCTTTTTCATAATGAAAGTCCCATAACGAAAATACGACAATACTGGTAAGACACACATATGAATGAACGTGGGTTGCGCTGCTCGTTTTCGTAATAACCGCAATAGTTTGCAAACTATTGTGAACGCGTTGCGAAAATTGATAATGCAAGCCACCTTCACTTGTACGCGGTGCTCGTTACCAGTATTGTTGGCCAGTTTACAGCTAATTCGCCTATTTTAGTCTAGCCTATCATTTAATTTAGTCGTTAATAGTATTTACTGATGCTGCATCCATCTACTAGCAATAGCTGATTGACACCAGTTGAAACTGAAACCGAATCAAAAAATATGTCACGTGACACGAGGGATTTCCAGGCATGAATATTTATGAGATGCCCACTGAATACAATATAAAGTAGATGGATAAGATCAGTAATGGCTGTAAAATGCGCTATTTGACGATCGCGTAACGGTGAAATTACATCGTTTTATTGGCGGCATTGTGCAAATATGAACTTCTCCTGACACAATGCGATGATGTATATAGCCTAGAGACTGAATTGCAATAATGAAATACTGTGACATAGCAGCTTTAATTAGGATATCTTTGATTTGATCTTTTGTTAAATATGTATATGATTCTTAGGACGCACCAAGAGACTACTCTCCTACTCATGTTTATTGAAAACATATTCTCTATATGATTCTATTAAATGGTCGGTCCAATACTGCAGAAATGTTGCAAGTGGCATAACTATGCTCTTTGTCATCCACTCATGCTCTTTGCATAATGCAGACATTAGATGCATATATGGACATTTAGACAAGATTTGGTATAAATCACTTAAAAGATAAGGTGAATGCGCTGACAATAATTTACCATTGATTCCAATGGTAAAATGGATCACTGTTCTATATCATCTGGAACCTAGGTCAGACTAACCTTGAGCATTCGTTAGTGATCCTTTTGAAATACAAAATAGCCACCAACAAATTGACCAATAACACAATAAGATCGTTTGACCAAAATTTGGTTAAAAACATGCCGTTTGTTAAGAAGTAACTAGCGTTTTAAAGCAAAAGTTGAGGGACAACAGATGGACAGTTACCATGCCATAAGACCACGTGGCCTTTCAGACCAGGTGAGCTAAATATCTGCTGTATCCACCCACCAAGTGACGAGTTAATAGCTCTAAATATGAAGAAGCGTGTACCGAAGAAATAGCATTCCACATTGTACCCCATACTATGGAGACTTTCAAAGGGTGGTAACTCTGAAGTTTGAGATGGAATCAGCTTCATTTCCGTAATGTATATATTAGGTGTTAAGCTGACCATTTTGATCAACATTGGTTTCAATCTCTCTTGAAATAACAAAACATGCCACTTGTTTATAGTGGATGAACAGATGGCTGAGTGCCAGATGACAAGTGGTCGCTATAGCTCAGTAAGTTGACATTGCTGAGCTAACAATGCATATCAGTAAAGTGATGGATACTCTCCAAAGGCATGCTGCGTAGGAAGTCATAAAATTATGGCACTGACAAATTTACAGAGAGTAAACAGATGTATGACCGGACTGGCCTAGCTTTAATACCTGCACACATTCTCTCAAAGATGTATGCACATACCAAGCTTCCTGATCATACATATAAACCTTGAATCTATGGCCCAGACAAACGGTGAATAGACAGTCAGATGGATGGATTGAATGGCCTTTTATATCGGCACACCTCCATAAGTTGTGTGCTCATTTCCATATATGTAGTTTTGCTAGCTGTTGACATTCACGGATAGCATTTTCAACGTGCCATATGGGTAAACCATTAGCAAAGGTAGTCATGACACAGTAACAGATTTGTTTCAAGAAGATGTGGGTTCTACAGCCATTATGCCTAAAATTCGGTAAACCGGATCCGGCAAGGGCCAAAAAATGCAATACCAAGTTAAAATGTCACCATTTGAAGCAGTTCTTTAAAGGTCATATTTGGCGAAATCCATTTTCTGTAAAGCTTTGCTAGCATTTAGGTCAATAAAAATAATGGAAAGTTATAAGTTGATTGATTAAGCCATAAATAAACAGCTAACCATATAGACTAATGATCGCTCTTACTTCACATACTATACATAGCGGATTGACAGTTTCTTGTTGCTGAATTAAATACATGTGCATACATAAAACAGACATACGTAGGCCAGCTAGATATTTTTATCTGGTATAAAACAAAAATTGTATGAAATCTCAATACATCTTTTTTATTCTGACATTTTTGCGAAAACCAGCCATGAGAGGTTATGTAGGATACATGTGTTAGGCATAGAGTGTGGGTGTGTAGTTAAAATCACACAAAAACAGCAACAGCTACAAAAAAACAATGCGGCAGATTTTTCTCGGTTTTATGTTTCCAAACATGTTTAAGAACAAGATTGCTTAAATGGAGATTTTGAGTTGACAGAAATGTGCATAAATGACCAGATAGGCCTATAATGTACAGACGTGCGAGTTTTTTAAGCTTAGCATATAATCACCATTTTCGATGCAAAATGTTTGCAGGCCTTGGTAGAAATCCTTCGGTATTTATCTAACATGCAGAGGCCTGTTTCGCTAATAAGATTACAGTTCAATATGCGACGAAAAATAATAACCATCCAATGGACATTACATGACCGTAGCGATGGATGGATGGCAGGGGTGGGGTGAGGGTTGAGAGTTGGGCCTGCATATTTTCACGTTGATGCAAAGCATATTATTTTGAGAAATTACCACCCAATGGTAAAGAAAAGCATTGCATGTGATGGAAGCACGTAAATAGTAGCGGATGAACGAATTCATAGGAAGGCTGTCATATCATTAATCGACCGTCTCTCTTTCAGCTCATACGGATGTCAATGAAAGCTTACAGTAAACAAACAATGCTACGTGGTCTTCGACGCATCCGATATAAAGTTGGGCACTGTTAATAAAGGCAGGCCTATCTAAATATGACATTTTAGTTAATCTTAAGCAGCTTTTAAAAATTATTGTTATCACGTGTTTGCGCATCTTCACTCAAATATGCGCTCAACTTGATTTTTCAGCATATGCATGGCAGTAGCCAATCGTGCACGCTCATGCAAAGTGTGAGACGGTGAGTGTTATTATTTATACATTACATTTAAAGAAGTGGGGGTGGGGTATATATCCCCAGAGTTTACCTCCTCCGCCAACTTACATGCAGGATATACAAACGCTTGTGTCGATCCATGTGTAGAGAGGAGGAAGTCTGGTATGTTGAGAAGCTTTGGAAAGCAAAACATTGAAGATGTATAGATGGAGAATCCTCCCTTGACAACAATACCGTATATAATTATATACTATTTTGCTTCATCAATGTAACCCGTTCTGCCGGCGAGGTATCAATAATAGGGTAATTTATTACCGGGGTTTGGGCCGAAACCAAATTGAATAT
This sequence comes from Chaetoderma sp. LZ-2023a, assembly GCA_034401795.1. Lineage (NCBI taxonomy): Eukaryota > Metazoa > Mollusca > Caudofoveata > Chaetodermatida > Chaetodermatidae > Chaetoderma > Chaetoderma sp. LZ-2023a. The sequence goes on from CM067364.1 coordinate 45,683,674, forward strand.
TCTCTATTACAATGTGTAGAAAGAAGGACTTATTTTATAGATGCAAACTATATTTTTTTATTTAAAATATCAACCCAATGATGACTTTAAGTTAAATAAACTAAAAACCTTCAAAGTATTATATGTATGTTACAAGTCTTGGTTAAATATAGGGGTAGGCCCAATTTACTTTTACAGTGTAAGTGTAGCTGTGCAAGTCAGCTTATTTAATTTATATATAAAAAGGAATTTATTTTGGTATTGTAAGAAATGTCGTGAGATATATCGTTGTATTGAAAAAGAAAAATAAAGATTAAAGTAAAGAATAGATATTTTGAATATTTGTACCTTTTGTATAATGTTTTGTTTAGAAAATAGGTTGATAAATGTACTCGAAATTTAAAGATCTATAAATAGTTATGAAGTTGATGTTGAAAAATTATTTTGTAAGGTATTTATTGAAGTTATATTCCTGTCGATTTAAAAGATAGCTAGTTTGTTGGGAAAAAAGTTTTGCTTTTTTTAAGTAACTTAAAGTTGGATAAAGAGGGTGAATCTTTTTTATTATATATAAGTATTTAGAAAATAATGTGAATACATTTTTGTGGGCTTGAGGTACTCTGGAAAGGTGAATTACGTAGCCTATGAGAAGCCCCATGTCACTCATTACTTGTATTTATATCCATAAATCATATTTAACCCTTGTTGATTAGAATTGATGTTTTTTGTCACAAATAGTTTGGCCTAGGTATCCAAGAAATTGTATTATATAGGCCTAGGGCTGTTCGATTATGGAAATAAATAATCGACTATGATGTCTGGAAAATAATCAATTTAATCAAATACTCGATTATTTAATCTTGAAAGATTTGAAGGAGCAACTACGTAGTGAGGGAGGGAGGTGGTGGGGCGGGTGGAGTGAGGGAGGATGGAAACAGGTTTTTTCGTGCCTGAGATATTGATTTACATATGACATCGGCTCTATTATAAACGTATGACTATTGTCTGCGTCGGGAATAACATTGCGTTCATTGTCTATTTTAAATTCATTGCTAAATACTCTAGAACGAAAAAGTGACCATTGTGTTGCCTGTATTAGCTTTGCTTAGCGGTTGTTACACTATAACGTCACAGCTGCATGGAATTCAAGGGAGGTAAATGCTATATGATGATCTTTTGAATGACACTTAGTCAAAAGATATAGCCTGGTTGTTGACAAGATTGTAAGTCCGACTATTTGAAAGCAGGACCACGTGAGCAAAACATATCAATATAGAGTGAGATCACCGCTGTCCTTATCGTTGAGGACACTCCACTTGCGTGTGTAAAATTTCAGCCTGTCCTGTCATATATCCAATCACGAAATATCATACAGTGTACACACCCATGAACACGTGCAATAGATCCTAAGGTACCTAGATCAACACAGTCATGACAAATCTGTAGGAGATCCTAGTGTACCTATACTCTAGTGTACCTACATCAACCCAAAATACTAGTAACCTGTGACGAATCTGTGCCAGAGAAACACAATTGATCTATTCACAGAAACAACTTTAAACATGTCAATCCACAAAATTGCTGCTGCTAAGAAGGGCAATGTGAACCCGTTTGCAAGGACAAACAGATTTAGCGTATACTGGAAATAGCAAAATCTATGGTAAGGACATTGGGTGCACTTGTGATTTACGATGTGGCACTACCATCTTATTCGTTTGACAAAGGAAGTCTTATGACCAAGGCAACAAAAAGGAGCATCGTCCAGGAGTTGGCAAAATACCTAAAGAAAGACGATTTGTGTACATGCTACAAGTAATGGACATGGTCAATACAGCATACATTGTGGCTGTAATGGCAAATGTTCGAAAAATGATTATCAATGAGCTTCACAGCATCTGCGTATTCTGTGACGCAGTGTTGATATACATCCATACTTTATTCACAGGAGTCAAGAGAATAGATCTTGTGCTCGATTCATGCATGGTGAAGTTTATAAAAGGGTCAGACCAATGACAAAGGGAAAGCAAGTCACCAATAGAACATCGTACCATCAATTGGCAAACACAACATCCACTGGTAATGAAGAGGTTTCGGGCCTCCAATAAAAATAAAGAAATGCTCGAACCATGAAGCCTTCACACAAGTGCATGACTCACCAAGCCTAGAGATATTAGTGAGTCATATTATCAGAGAAACCATGATCCCTTGCTATAGTGTTACAGCTTGCCGCTCATCATAGCTATGCTTTCTGAATATTGATGGAGAGGATGCAAATGCTTGAACAGTACTTTGTGCAATGAATGCTGTCAAACGTGACATCGACAGGATAAAAGTGCTATCATCTGATATCTGAGATCTGCTGTTTTACTGGAATCACTTACATTCTTCTGGGCTTCAAGAACTTTGGTTCAAAGCTGGTGTTGCCGAACCGACCAGGTTCATTCCAATACATACTTTGCCAATGTGCATAGAGATAGATCTTTGCTAAGTACTACTCTCAGTACAAACGTTAACTGGTTGTGATAACATTAGTAAAGTCAGGATCAAACATTCTGAAGGTGTAATCATATTTGCCCAAATTTGGGCCCGACTGCTTCATCGGTTCGGGAGGTATTTTCATGAAAATCTAAGTCATCCAAGAATGTTGTCGTGGCATTTGGGCAGTCAAGTTCACTTGATCACACCTAGTTGAGCTGTTGACCTAGATGATGTTTCATGAGTTTCGAATCCATCTGCCATGCAATTTCACATATTTTTAAAGACATTAAAAAAAAATTGGCCAAAACCCTGATTGCGGCCAACCAAATAGGCTGATCGGCTTCCTTTTAAGAAACTTGGATCCTTATGTATGAAGAATGTTTTCTGCCAAATATAAGTGTAGTAAACATGGTGGTTCTTGAGAAATCTGTTCTCACCTTAACACACAAGGGAGCCAAACTACGATCTCTGCAGTAGTATAGGGAAATGGCCATATGCAGACCAAGAGCGAACTTGAATATTAAATCACTGGAATGACTGGCTCTATAATGTTATATAATAGTTTTCTCTTGATCTGCAAATGAACATTTTCCATAAGAAAATTGAAATTTTCTTGAACAAATTTGAGTGTTAAACAGTTAAAGAAAAGGTTAGCGGGCAGACGGTCATCGTGCCATAAGCTCACTTGACCGTTCAGACAGGGTGAGCTAATAAATCAATGATCCTTGTAATAGAAGAATCCGGTTTTAGCTGTGCTCCGCCCATCTCTAGCTGATCTCTACCAACACTTTGCCCTTATTGTGATCAATCGATCATTGCACTCTCTGATTCTTAATTTTCAGAAAACTATACAGGTAAGCTGTTGAAACAACAGCATCCAGTCAAATTATTTTCAAAATATTCAACAGAATATTTATTGATTAGCAAAAGCATACAATTCGTACAATTTGACGGACTATTAAGTGGGTGTGTCTTAATATGCTCACAGGTTATGTGAGGCCCTCCTGACCAATATGATTCGACGCCCACACCGTCGCTCTTCTAATCTCATCGGCTTATATCGTGTCTTCCTGTATTCCGGATCCATACTTACAGTAAACGAATCAACACAACAGAGTGTGGCACAAGAAAGGCAGAGATACGAACACAAACGCACACCACACCAATAGGCACCTGTAAGAGGCCAGAGGTGTCAAAGGTAGCACAATTATCACGAATAATGAATTCAGAGACTACTATCACTTCAGTAAAAGATCTATCAACCTTTTATCTCCGACACTCACATTGGAATAAGCTGTATATTCATGAAATAAATACTTATTATACTTACTATATTGTAGAATTCTGCATTAGTTATAGCATTTGTAAGACACTAACTCTAAATCCGCTGTCATATCGCCATATTGTCGCCACATTGCGTTGTTTATCTCTGGTGGTGTTAAATGATAAGGATATGAATATGATATAGAATGTGTAAATTACATAGTCCAAACATCGGCGAACATGTGCGCGTCTATACATCTACATTAATTAATTGTAGGCTAATTTGCATTCACTGTTTCACATCATCGACGCTTTGTTAATTATATTCAGTGACATGGGTTTCTTGGATACACCAGCTTGTGCACAGACAGGAGGTGATGGTGGTCAGGCGTCAAACTTTATGTTTTCAAGGAATACAACATTGAGCATTGAATGTACAAACTATATTGAATCACGCATGGGCGTTGGTGGATCATTCACGGAAAATGTGAGCAGATATTTAGTCTTTACGATAATGTTAATGTTTGCAATATTAACAATAATTGGGAATCTGTCTATCATTATTTGCGTCCTCAAATCACGCCAATTGAACAGTTCCAATTATAGTGTATATGTGGTTTCGCTTGCAATGTCCGATCTTATTGTTGGCCTCGTGGTCATACCCTCAATGGCATTGTACACTGTGTATGGGTATTGGCCGCTCGGCAGTGGGCCATGCTTCTTGTACATCTTAAGTGACTTCGTATGTTATTCAGTATCCAATATGCATCTGGCTATTATCGCATATGATAGGTATCGCGCCGTTTCGGATCCATTGGTCTACATGTCAAAATTCACCAGGTTCAGAACTCGACTATTAGCTACAGTAATATGGCTGGCGTGCCTCGTCTACTATATTCCTGGAATTTTGGTATTTCGGATCCTGGACGATATTCGAGGAACTTCGATTCCATACCAATGTTCGTATCCAACAGATGAAATCTTCATGGTTGCAAATCTTTTCATGAACACGTATGGAGCCGCATTTTGTTTAATATTTTTGTCAGTGTTACTACTGCTTGTGGTTAGATACAGAAATAAACATCATGGAGTGGGAGACACAGACGCCAACAAAGGCCAATCACCAACTAAACCAACATCTACCGCCGCAAACTTTGCTAATGGTAGAGAGAGCGCCAAAATTAGTGTGCAAAATCGACAATGTCTTATCACCTTGCTTGCACAAATGATCTCTTTCATTATATGTTGGGGACCTTGGATGATACTTTTTCCGATAGTATATCTCTGTGCAAACTGTGTTCCTTCAACTGTCTTTGATATTATTTATTCCATAGCGTTCATGAATTCTATGGTCAATCCAATTCTCTATCTTGTGTTTAACAAAGATTACAGAAATTTCTTTTTGGCCACATTTTGTTCTCGAAAATAGCCTTGCTAATATACCCTGAATGTACACTCATATGGATCCTTAAATTATATCGAACTATGGAAAATAAACAGTAAGTCATCAAAACATAAATCCATGTGTGCCATGTCTATTTATAATGGTCGCGATTTTGAAATTCTGATGACAGATGGAATCTATGCATATCTGATGATTGATGTCAGAGCACAAAGTTTTGCGTATCACATACATGGGACATATTTGCTTATATTAATTTGATATAGTGGGCTATATAATAATACAATGTCTACTGTCATTAACCACTTATGGTATTCTAGCAACATTAGCAGCTAAGCTACGGTCGGCCATGGCAAAATGAAATGTTATTTTCCGAGTTGACAAAGGTAGCTGGTAGAACTTTAACGGACGTCTTGATCAGACTCAAACCACGGCCCATAGCATTTCAGCCCGATTTTTATTTGATCAAGATATGACTATAAGTGAAAGAGAATGTATGCATATATGTACACATCAATGGATATCAAAGATATCACCTTCCACCGGCATCCTGTCCTGATTGATCACGTTACTTGGCGGAAAAGATGGCTCTACGCTGGTCTCCTGCGTAACTACGAACTTTGTTGGGAAACATCATCAAGGCTGACATCCGCAGACAGAGGCAACTCTGATAATGTCTAACGTTCCGCAAACTAGAACCGGTGTTCGTCATCCTCAGACGACGCGATCTTCCCAGAAGCTTACCATAGCTATGTGGAATGTTGTTGCTCTGACAGCAACATTAAAGCGGGTTAGGTGCAGACTATGAACACTATTACATCGATAGTACATGCATTCAAGAGACTGAAGTGCGCTACTCAGATCAGCCACTTCAGACAGGCCACAAGCGCGTACTCATGAAGCAAAAAAACAGGACAAATACCGCGGTTTAAGCTTAGTAATCGACCTAGCTATAGCAACGCTAAAATGCACCACCGCTAAGTGTTGCATTGTCAAAACCTAGCCCAACTACTGAAAGTCCAAGGAGAATCCATCAATAATAGATTTCCCTATGCGGAACTCAGCTCCGATGGCAACTGTTCGTGTATGGCGATTTCAACTCCAAGCTAGATAGGATTAGTTTTGCATACAAGAATTCAGGGCTTTACTTATGAATGGGATCGTGCGGAGTTGGCACACGCAACAACAATGGAAATGCGTGTGTGGCATTCCTCAGATTCAATGGATTACTTGCCACAACTACTGCTTTCAAGCATCCATGCCACCATCGGAAAACATGGACAAGACACATTGCTGAACGTAAAGTCCCAGTAAGGCTCTAAGGCTGCAACAGCGGTCTTCAACAAAATAGACCTCATACTATGCAAAGCCCCTACTTCGAGATGTTCGTTCATATGGAGGTACAGCCTGAAATTCTGACCAGAACACAGCCGTTACATGCCTTTAGATGAACCATCCCTACCTAATGTATACATGCCATAACAGGCAAGAGGATGAAGTTACCTACAACCTATTCAACCTCATCAGCGACACTGACACTCAAAAGTCATACACAAAGGCCCTCTGGAAGCAGATAGCTAAAATAAACGTCAACTCCGATCCAAACGAAGTCTAACCAAATACTCATATGTATGGAATCATCGGCTACCAACACCATATAGTTCTCGAAAACAACAACCGAACTAGATGTACTGATGACCCTATAGTATTAAAACTAGCAGTGGAGTGGAAAGCCTTACAGTTGTGCATCTGTTAAAGTGGCCAAAGTGATGACTACACGAATCTACGCAGGGAACACAACACCATTCTGCAACACATCAGCGAATACTTAAAAGATCTCACCATTAATCAAGCAGACTCGCTAGCAGATGAAATCACTGCCACGGAGGTCTGTCAGAAAATGTTTTAGCAGCCTGATCCCTGGGAGTTACTGACTACACACCACCACTCATTGTACACAATTCTGAAAGACACTTTATTGGGACTGACCAGGGCAAAGCTGGCATAATTTGAAAATGGTTCAACAATCCACTGACGGCGATGATGATCCCGTGCAACTATTCCCAGGTGACCCCAGGCCATTACTCACACCATTTAAAACTACTGGAGCTGAGAAGGCACTCAAAGTCCTGAAAGATCGACATGGATCCGGACCTGATGGCATGAGCGTTGAACGATTCAAATACGCAAGTGACATCTCAAAACCGATCATGCACCTAATCAATTCAGCTTTTGTGCACCACCTTCCGATCGGCATTGTATACCAAGGTACCCTAATCGCACTGCCCAAGGCGAACAAGCCACCCAGCCCCCAGACAATCTGCGAACCATTGCGCTCCTCAACAGCATACAGAAAACCTTATCCAATATTTTACTTTAAGCCGGACCTGAGACAAGGTCGATACCTTCACTAGATCAAGCCAACGTGTCTTTAAACACGGACGCAGATGGGCAGACATTGCATGGGCTGAAGGCATGCCTGTGTCAGCAGTCATGTCCAAATACCAGGACTTGTAATATGCCAGGTCAGTTGCGATGAGCTACGGCGAGCGAAACTACTACTTGCAGAAATCAACCTAAGAGTAGGTGTCAATCCAACGATGTCTGCAGAGTGTGAGACATCAATCTGCTCCTCACAAAGAGATGGTCTATCCACAGTGTGTTTGCAGGAATTGAGAGTAGGTCGTCAAGTGGGTTCCTTTCCTCGTCTATGAGGTAAAGCCTATTACCTTGCTGCTGCATTGAAATCAGATGCCATTGAATATATCTGTTAAGCGTGTCTTGAGGTTACCTCGGGAAAGCAGGACTCGGTACACTCATATCAAGAATGGGCCTGAGAAAGCTAAAGATTTTGGTTGAGGACAATACGCAGTGGTCAAATGCCAAGGTCTGCGTGCAGCTGTATGATATGTCTACTACTACAGCCGCGGACTCATACAAACTGAACCAATATTGTGCAACAATACTTCTGTATTGGTCCATCATAGGCCCAGTAACCTACGTTGTCAGGGTAGTCACTACTTTCACATGACATGATTGGATCACGTGATGAGGTGAGCTCTCCAGCTTCATACATCAGCTCAGGGTAGCTTACAAGGTCATCATTTAGATACATAATGGTATTTTAAAAGCGAGAACAATGCACAGAATTCTGACTTCAAAAGAATTGATATAGGTTTGCATCGTATCAAAGGAGGAATCCAGCCTGACAGCCACTGGTAGGCTGACGCCACAATCAAATATGTCCTGAATGGCATATCTAAATCCGTCATAAACGCTTAATAGTCCGTCAAATTGTACGAATTATATGTTTACTATTTAATAAACATTCTGTTCACTATTTTAAAACTAATTTAACTGCGCGTAGTTGACGCCATAGGCAGCAAGAGCAACTAGTTTCAAAATATTCAACAGCTTACTTGTATAGTTTTCTGGAAACTGAGATATCAGAGAGTTCAGGGTTCGATCGATCACAACACGGGCAAAGTGGGGGCGGATCATCGCTAAAGATGGGTGGAACAGAGCTAAAATCTTTTAGCACACTGTATTCCTTCCCAATTGCGATGATTATGACACTGGAATCTCACCGCCGTACTTTGGAATTTGACGTCTCCAGTTCCGCCGTTATCAGGCTCACAATTGACGTATACATTTCTGGCTATGACACTGCACATTTTAGATAAGCTCAAATCTAAATTCCTAGAATCTAAATTTCAAGGTAAATACACTGGTAAGACGTTGAAAATTTTGAAATCAATTTGGCAGCAACAGCTCAAATTCGAATTAGATCAACAATATTTACCAGAATGTTTATTAAATTTTTAAATCTTCAAAGACACGATTGATACATTTAGATGTTGGTAATGGAGTTTACGTCATGGTCATTATGGCCGTGATGCCAACTGACTAGTGACGTAATGGACCTTTCCAGTTTATCCCACCATGATCTGACGTCCTATAACGTCATAATCGACCAAGTAACGTGTAGGATGACGTCATAATTAATTATGACATGAATGGTTCGATTTAGTCATTCCTTAACGCTTAATAGTCCGACACATTGTACGAATTATATGTCATTTAATAAACATTATGTTAAATATTTTGAAACTAATTTGACGGGGCGCTGTTAGGTTAAAATTATTCAACAGCTTACCTGTATAGTTTTCTGGAAATTGATAGTCAGGAAGTTCAGCCATCGTTCAATCCTAACACGGGCGAAGCGTGGGTGGAGCGTAGCTAGAGATGGGCATGGGCATAGCTAAAACAGGAAGGTCCGTTGATTTTGACGTTAGATACCTAAATGCCAGCTCGAATATTTCTATCATCAAGCAAAGTGACATGATTCACATTCATCTCCGTGACTACGCTACCATTCAGTTTGCTATATATGACATCCAAAACATGTATTTTATATACTCAAGTGCATGGTGGCGGAGCAGAGATATCGTATGCACTGTCTAGATTGATCATGCGCATACTCTAGCTATGGTGGTGGTGGAGGGGGGGGGTTGGGGGGGGGGGGCGGGGTTGTTGCTAGTTGTTACGACCGGAGGACGGGAGTTCAGTAAATCGCATGACCGGATATTCACTGACTCGCTTATGCAGATGACCAGCGTTCAAAAATGACTAAATTATTTTTGGTAATTTGAAGAGAAATTGAACAGATGCAAATTTCCATATTTTTATCAGAAATAAAATTGTATTGGCTATTGGCTATTATAATCTGACACTTTATTAGACTATGTCATAGGTTTAGTAACAAAACTTATTATTTTGGAGACTATACATCCGGGGAGAAAACCTCGAACTCTGAAATTCCGCTTTTGATAGGGTCATGATCAATCTAGTCAGTATATACGATGTCTATGAGGTGGAGAGTTTTATGGTGTTGTCAGGCTTCTAGCGCGTTTGTGTGGTGCCATATTTTATACTCTACTGAAAGTACAATCTTTCCTAACCTACAATGACAATTCACCTTTCCAGAGTATCCATCCATCATCTGACCTCGTATGACGTCATACTCATCTTAGCGCATGTATGATGACGTCACAATCATTGCGTCACAAAGGGTTCCATATAGACCGGTAACAAATCTCAAATAGTCCGACACGTTGTATGAATTGTATGTCTTTGTTATTCTTTGCTATTTAATAAGCATGCCCTTGAATATTTTGAAATTAATTTGACTGGGCGCTGTTGCTTCTTTAGGCAACAACAGCAACCGCTCAAATTAAGTTCAAAATATTCAGCAGCTTACCTGTGTATTTTTTTTGGAAATTGATAGTCAGTGTTCAGAGATCGATCGATTGCAGCACGAGCGAGGTGTGGGTGGAGCCTAGATAGAGATGGGCGGGGCATAGCTAAAACCGGAAAGGTCCATTCTACGACCAATCACATCGACTAAGTTTATCTGATTACTAGCTAAGTTCCTCCCACGTTTACGCACGTTGGAACTCATTTAATAATATAAAACGTGATTTCTCAGAATCTTGATTTCAAAATAGCTATACAGGTAAGCTGTTGAGTAGTTTAAAACTAATTTGTCTTGGTGCTGTTGTAGCATATTGCAACAAAAGTTCCCAGTCAAATTAGTTTGAAAATATTTAACAGAATGTCTATTAAATTGTAAATTCAGCAAAGATATTCAATTCGTACAATTTCGTGATGGATTTTTCCAGTTTTATGACGGATCTGCGTCATCTTGATTCTGACGCCAGCTAACGAGTGACGTAATTGATCATGACGTCAGGTACTTGAGCGACAGCTTTGATGCCTCCATCGTCTCATAGTAGGATGGTTCTACATCACCGTGCATCAATACGGCTCTGTTATAATACCAGATGACTCGACGTAGTCCGTCTTTTGCGCTTAATAGTCCGAAACGTTGTACGAATTGTAAGTCTTTACAGTTTAATAAACATTCTGTTGAATATTTTGAAACTAATTTGACTGGGCGCTGTTGCTACCTTAGGCAGCAACAGCACCCAGTCAAATTAGTTTCAAATAGTGAACAGCTTACATGCATAGTTTTCTGGAAATTGATAGTCAGGGGGTTCCGAGATCGATCGATCCAACCACGAGCACGGTGTGGGCGGGGATTAGCTAGTGATGGGCGGGTCATGGCTAAATCTCCAAAGGTCCATTGGTGTCCGCAATGATGTCAATATATACCCCTAGAATATTCCACCCATGCCTTTTCAATTTGCATGCATCATTATCGATAATAAAAAAAAGGTTTGGGCGCCCGTCCAAAGTCGAACAGGGCAATGATCGAAACTCGCACTACGTACGGTTGCGGGTACAAATACAAAAAAACAGGTGTGTTAAGTTTCAGGTGAGGAGTAGTGAAAAGAAACACATCTCCAATAAGAACAACACGAGCATGACCTAGACTTAGAGACCCTTTCCAGATTAGAAAGTTACATAACCTTATTGTGCCATGTTGGTTATTCTTTTGGAGTATATTGTGTTATTTATTTATTAATTCATGAAATTCTTAAGTACCTTTACAGTCCCATATTTATATTATTGCATAAGGCCTAATTGACTAAAATATCTAAGGTTTACAACTACGCCAATGATCAACTGCAGGATAATAACTATAACTAGAAGCTTCTTACTGATGTAACTGTAAATCTGCGATGTCTGGCCGTAAGGAATAATATAAGGCCTCTTCTTACTTGACAATTAGATGTAAATTTGTTTAACAAAATCAAGTCACAGTAAATATTCTGGGCAAGTGGAGTTGATTTCTGGCAAAAGCGAAAACTGGTAACTTTGAGAAGTAAGGAGCAAGTTTGACCTTGAGGTCGGATCACTCTGAAACCATCACCATTGGATCCGGCATGCATGATATACCTTAACTAAAGTTTTCTGGAAAACCAAGGAAAAAGACCTGAAATGTCAAATAGCCGAGAAATCTGCAAAGTTTGTGTTGGATGCCTTGGATTGAAAATTTAATATTTCATTCAATCTTAGTCACTCAATCATCTTGTATGGGTAAATGGGTAGGGATGGGAGGGGTAGGGTTTGTAATCTATAGCAAAAACGAAATCTGGTGTCTTTCAAGTCTACTGGGCGCCCTTGACCTTGAGGTCGGATCACTCTGAAACAATCACCATTGGATCCGGTATACATGATATACCGTTGGTAAAGCTTTCATGAAAATCAAGGAAAATGTCTCCAAATGTCCACCAAATGAGAAATTAATGAATTGTGTGTGGCCCAGTTAGTCAGAGAGAACCGAAATTCACAAGATTTAATTGCTTAAATCAACTTCAACATGTAAAGGGAGGTAATTCATGCCAAAAACAAAATTGCTCAATTTGACCCGTGATTGACCTTGAGTCACATTCAAACCATCACCATTGGTCAAATAACCGAGAAATCTGCAATATTTGTGTGGGGTTCCTTGGATTGAAGATTGAAAATTTAACATTTCATTCAATCTAAGACTCTCAATCATCTTGTATGGGTAAAGGGAGGTAATCTATGCCAAAAACCAAAATTAGTATTTTGCGTCTCGACTGGGTGACCTGCACCATGGGGTCGGATCACTCTGAAACCAACACCATTTTATCCCCGCATGGATGAAATAACATTTGTAAAGTTTTCATGAAAATCAAGGAAAAATATCCGAGAAATCTTAAAAGTTAGGTGAGGGTCCAAGAAACCAAAAATGTCACTCAATCTAACAATCTTAATCAGCTTGCATGGGTAAAGCGAGGTAATCTATGCCTTCTCTGGTGAAGAGGAGTTCATCGCTGCCAAAAACGAAAACTTCATCTTGATGCCCAAGGGGTATACTTTCACTAGGCCATATGCCGACCAGATCAATCAACGCATTCAGGACCCATATGGTAATATCCTGACCACCTATGGTTGTTATCTGATCAAAACTACAGGTGTACAGTTCAAAGATACATCCTGATAATCCCCATTCATTCCCTATGGGCCCACTTTCTATACATTGGTGGTAAAAGGTCAACATCATCTTTTATGGGGGGGGGGAGGTGGGGGGGGGCAAACATATTCAGGACTTCAAGGGTAACATCCTACCCAGGTATGGTAGTAGCAGTTTAAATATCAATATGAAAATCCCCATACATTTCCTATGGGACTCTTTTGCCCACTCAAAGGTGGGTAGCTCGAAAACTATAGTGCAGCTCCAAATTCTTTTGAAGAGCCCACGATTCTAGACTGGGTAGCAGAAGTTGACCAAGTTTGGAGTTGAGCGAATGAAAACAGTAGGAAATGCAGTGCACAGTTTTTGACGAAGAAGATGAAGAAGAAGAAGAAGAAGAAGAAGAAGAAAGAAGAAGAAAGATCCTGAGTGATTTTAATAATTTGCAATTGCATCGCAGATTAACTAGCATCTCAAAGCTAACTTTGTTTCATCTTAACCCAGATTGTTGTAGTGCCTAATGATGCACAAAAAAAAAAAAAGAATTCAAAGATAGCACCTTCCAAACCTAAAAACCTAGTTTATGTAGACGAGTTTTCGCACATAAATGTGCTTCATCATATGGTGAAGCACATTTATGCACGAACGTTCATCAAAATAAACTAAGTTAGGCTTAAAAGGTACTACATTGGAATCCTGTTTTTATTATCCATACAGACTAACATGACTACCTAACCTTTCTATAATAATGTTCTAATGACTCTTAGCTGTTTGCTCCTATCATGGCATCTTTTGCTTGGCCGGATAGTTTTCTCTCTTTGGAGATATATTTTGTGCAGTCCCTGGGAGGTGCTGCTCTCGACTGGCTTACTGAGCCACACCCACAACCTTTTGTTTAAAGGCCTACTGTTCGGGACAAAGTAACTAAAATAATATGCTGAAATGGAAGAATAGAAAACGTCAAAGAAAATTTATTAAATCTAAGTAAAAATAAGTCGGAGCAAGATAAGATAAAACACTATAAGGGAAAGCAGTTAGAGTACTCACCAGACTGGAAAACAAGTGAATCATTGTCATGTTCATGACGTGTCCGAACAGTAGAAACACCTGCAGATGAGAGGCATGAGTCATGACCACTGCGTGCGCCTTCAGTCGTACAACCATCCATCTGTAAGGGTCTAGTCTTCTCCTGACCCATCTTCATTGAACCATACTTGACACCACGTAAGTCTACGATAGTGTCGGCTTCAGCTCACGGGACTTCCAGCCGACTCGCCATGACAAACCGTGCCTTTAGCTCGTATCAATTGTGAATTTTCACATACACCATTTGTCTATGTTTATAGACTAATCTGGCATCTTGATCCTAAACAACAGACCCACTCTGCATTCTGACAGAGTGTAAGTAAGATATCTTTTCATCCTTGTTTAGCCACTATCAGGCGTCTCTCTCTGAATAATGCCAGATAATATGGATACAGCTATTTGTCTTGTAGCAATTAAGCAAATAGTAGCAGAAGGCTAATAGTACTCCAAATGGGACTGTCCCAAACACAAATAAATAAACCATCACGACTCACTGTGTGCGAAAGAGACACATCCTCCGAAAAATGAATTGCATGCAGGTGCATGAGGATAGAAACTAAGCTCGGAAGACACGCCTGAGATAGTGGTCCCCTACGCAGAATAAGAAAGTGTCCAGAAGCAGATTACGTAGGCTGTCAACGGATTATTGCTGTTTCTGACGAGCAGGTGGCCAACATCATAGTCTCCTTAGATGGGAAGTTAGCCAAATGAAAAGTATGAATAGGCAGGCGACTGGGTATTTTAGCTATATATGAAACTAAAGCTTGGCCACTAAAAGAGTGAGCATAGAGTTGACAGACGTTTCGGGGAGTTTGAATGATTATGTATTAGGATAAAATTCAAGGTATTGTGAGAATGGACTGGAATCAAATAAAAAAGTAGGAGGCAGGTAGGCCTAGTAAGCCATAGTATCATATTTTGTTTGGTAGGAACATTGAGAAATTGAGATAGACCCTGTTCAACGCATGAATCTCTTTGGGCGCGACACTATGCACACCGGTCATAGCCGGAATGGTTGGTCTGAATAATCTGTGCATATACGTGGAGCATATAATTTGCCAGGGAAGTCAACTAGGCAGAATAAGTTTCTAAGTAATCCAAGCTACAACTAAGGCGCTAAGAAATGATTCCCTTGTAGTAATATCATGATTGGAACTGACGATGATCCAACCATACGCAACCAATATCCGATCAGTCCCCAGCTCAAGAAGGAAACGCATATCAATGATAGGAGCAGGGAGCTAACGAGTCCATTCTTTAAGTTGAAGCACGTAGGCCACCTCCAGTTGCTCACTCTCTTGGCCTGGTCTAGAAGCTATCTCTTTGGTCTTCGTCAGAGAATGGAGTAATCTAGTTTATCTATCAATCATATGATGTCATGATGAACAACGTCGCATGTCTGCTGATATCATAATCAATTATGTCATGATTGACGCGATTTAGTAAATCTTAATACGAATTGTATGTCTTTACTATTTAATAAACATTCTGCTGAATATTTTGAAACTAGTGTTGTTGTTTCCATAGTCAAAATATTCAACAACTTACGTGTATAGCTTTCTGGGAATTGAGAGTCAGTGGATGCAGTGGTTGATTGATACAACACGGTTAAAAGCTTATTTAGAGATGGGTGGGGCATCGCTAAAACGGGATTCAACCATTAGTCATCCACCGTGTGAGGTTCATAACAGCTGGGGAAAATTATGAGGGAAATTCGATATGAGTGTATGTGCCAAATATAGTAATTCTATCTTCTCGTGTTCCAGACATAATCTAATGAACAAACATACACTAAGAAAAACAGACACCAACATACCGACAGACGGCAGTAACCGCAATATTCACACCAACCTTAGGTGGTGTAAGTAATAATATAAGATAAGTGTCAAACATCATGATGCAGAATGAGCTCATCAAATAAGTCACTAATCAATAAAGTGTTAGCTGCCATCACAATTAAAATGAAGTATGTCCGTCACAAAAGGGAAAAGGTCCTTCACGAAAGTGCCAGAATTGTATGTCTGTTGTGGGCTTGCAATTTAATAAACATTATGTTGAATATTCTGAATCTAATTTGACTACTATGTACCCATGCAAATGCACGTCCGGGCCTTACGCACGGGCGAAAGGTACTGCTGGTTTGCATCTTCGCCATCGCCAATCTGGATGGATGATTCAGTCAGTGAAACTCCGCACGTGAGGTGTAGGTGGTGACAGGTATTTGTTCTATTTTTCTGATGCAGTTATTACCACTTGACCTAGATTGTCGAGCCTTTGGCATGAAGCTCGAGATCGTCAAGCCGTTGAGCCTCAAACGCTCTGTATCCAGACAATATATGAATGGATGTACCAGACTTGCTTATTCTACCGTTCTGCATTCCCGAGTTATGTCCAGAGATATGCATAATGGCCACGCAACCTAGATATTGGATCCATTGACTCAAATTACTTCTAACCCACCGCAATTTGAATGGAATTTCTACATTCTTGCCTTACTGAGACATGGTGCAAAATATGTATGCTGGTATGCACTTATGAACCACTGACGAAGATCTGTAACCATCTGGACTTACTTTGACCAAACTAATTTGGTTTGCGTACTGCTGCTGCTGTCCGTGGTGCATACTATTTAACAAGTTATCTGTATTATTGTTTTGAAAATACAGAATTAAGATCTGGTTAAAAAATAAGCGCTACGATTTTAAAACATTGAAACATATATCATATGAGAGCAAGAGGTATTGAGCTTTTAGTATAGGTTTGTCATACACAACATGTACTGGACCCGGAAGTGTAGTATTTTGCTTTTCTTACGCCATAATGGATGAATCCATTCCATCAGTCAAGTATATGACGTCATAATCAATTACGTCACATCTGCAGTGCCGTCACAATCTTAATTGGCAGAAATACTCCATGATGAGCCGACAAAAGCCCGTCAGTTGTAAACATTCTATGTCTATTATTTAATAAAACATTCTGTTGAATATTTAGAAACTAATTTAACTAGGGGCCGTTGCTGCCTAACCGCCCCCAGTTAAATTAATTTCAAAATATTCAACAGATTAGATGTTTATAGCTACAGTGAAATTGAGATTCTGGGAATTGATGATTCAAAGTATATAAATCGCTCCCAACACGCGCCAAGCATGTGCGGGGATTAGCTAGTGATGAGCGGGCCGTGGCTAAAAGTGAATTAATTAATTTGTAGAAGGGAGAATTTAATCAACATCACTGATAAAAATTAGATATTAAATCATAGGTCACTGATTTTAACTTATTAAATAAAATATTACAAGTTATACATGTCAGACTGTATAATCATTAATATATTATTTAATAAGTATAAATTAGTATGTCATTAATTACAATTGATATGTTAACCGCTATCGATGATCTTGATTATGTAGCTTTAATACGCGCTATTACGTCATGACAACAAGTTGCCCAAACCCTCTATCATGCCTTTGGTACAACAACTCCGTCTTAAAGAATCAAGAGGAAGACCTGGTTAGATGTCACATAAGGTCTGGTTCGTAAATATACTAAAGTGGAATCAAGATGGAACTGCATTTTTTAATTTATATTATAGTATTTTATTTCATTAACTAAATAAATCTTTTACAATTTTAATATGATAAGATGGTAGTATTAAAAGAAACAAATAAGGAGTCAAAAAAGTATCAGAATAATAAAGATATAAATGCATATCATTATTAGCACTAGAGATACATATTTCCATTGTTATAATATATCGCAATGACTAGACATTTCTAAGAACAAGCTGTAGTATAATTGCCTTAATATATCTTATATATTGTCATAAAAGTAAGGTAAATACCTTTTTGCACAAATAAACCTCTTTAGCATGTGTAGAAAATTTTTTACATCAATATTACTGAAAATCATTGTTACTTGCAGTAACAATGACTGACAGTCATACTAATTTAAAAAAACCAACATGTATGCATGCAAATACTTCAACAAAACTTGTTAAACTATGGCAATGGAAGGTATAGATAGTTATATACGAATACATACTCTACATATAAGTATATCCTGTGTTGGACGGTTGGAAGATTTCTACATTAGCACGATGGTCAACAGCGTCACATTCTGAAAATTTTAAATTAACTTATTGAGATATGATAAAAAGAGACATGCATATATATCATACATATTAAGCTTAAATAATATCTTAACATTTATACCACAAGCTATGCGAACGAAAGTCAATCTTTTGTTATCAGTCATTACAGGTCAAAGATTGTTGAATATGAATGACCAAGTCATAAATTGTTGAATATGAATGACCAAGTCATAATGATTCATATCATATTGAAAAAGAAAATTAAAACAAATAATATATATATATATATATAACAATAAATTAATCAACAAATATACACATACGTATTTATAATTTAATAGTCAATATTTTGTCAGCATTAACCAAGAAAGAAAAAATGTAAGTTTAGCTAAAAAGAAAATTTTTTATATATTTAATATATATTTATACTTAACCCATTCACAAATAGATTCTTCACGTCTTAATTCCAGAGTGACTGAACTAGAAGTCTTATATTAAAATTAATTTGACTTTAAGCAGTTGTTCGTTACCTTTGGTAGCAACAGTATACAGTAAAGTAGTTTTAAAATAACAGTAGAGTAATTATTACAATGTGAAGAAATGCTATTGTGGAATTTGAAAGTGAAAGGGTTAATTTTTCGTTTGTTTTTCGTTTTAGTTAAAGCTTAAGTTAAATTATGTATAAATCTGTATGGTTAAAGTTTAAGTTAAAATAGGCTTTAATCTGAGTTAAAATAGTTTATTGGTTGATCAACCGACTAATGGCCAGAGAAAATGATACATACATACAAATGTAAATTGTGGTAAAACAAAGATGCATATATATATATATATATATGTATCAATTCTTTGTAAAAGATGGAAGAACGGAATTGTTCAAAAGCTCCACAATATCTAATTCATCAAAAATAACTCCTTGAATACTAATATATGGCCATAAAGCTGAAAAGTAATTTGATCTGGGGCATAAATTTATGCCTACCATTTTTGTAAATTTAGTAAAAGGCTTCTTCAAGGCTCCCCCCTTAAATTCGTGAGCTGTATTTCTGGGCGACAGTTATTATTGGGATCCCATAAAAACCTCACCGAGGAGCCACACTAATTTAACTAGGGGCCGTTGCTGCCTAACCGCCCTCAGGTAAATTAATTTCAAAATATTCAACAGATTAGATGTGTATAGCTACAGTGAAATTGAGATTCTGGGAATTGATGATTCAAAGTATATAAATCGATCCCAACACGCGCCAAGCATGTTCGGGGATTAGCTAGTGATGAGCGTGCCGTGGCTAAAAGTGAATTCATCCATTGGTGTTCACGAAGTCATCATTTCATGCTGAGCAACTGGATTGTGTTTTAAAATTTAACAATCACTTAGCGCTTTGACACTTACAGAGCACACATGACAGATTCATTTACAACGTAAGGAATATTCGATTGAATATTTTGAAAGTAAATTGACTTAATAAGCCTTTTGTTTGATAGGCTACATGCGCGTCTAACAGTGGTAAAAAGTACGGTCGTAATCTCACATTCCGTGACCAACCTCTCACAAGTAGTTTTATGGTTGATTTGGGTACTTTATGGTATTTGTTACAAATAAGCTCCTATGACGATCTGGAAAATCCGGGCCAAATGTGGTGCCAATTGACAAACATTTTGGAAAACTCAAAATCACCTCTTTCTTGACCAATTTGATGGTAAGGAATCCATTTCCGGGATTTTTTTCGTGATTAGAGGTCTCATTGATAAAGAAATACAAGATGGTCATTGTTCGTTGCGATGAAAATTCAACTTATGTAGGGTCTACGAATCAAAGTATACCCATAGAATAATACCTCTGATTTGGGTAAATTGAGGTATGCGAATTCATTTTTCAAAACGGTATATTGGGCTAACTTCGATGCAATATTCCAAAATGGCCACCAGCCATATTGGAAAAGTAACTTTAACCAAAGGGTCTAGGAACCCAAATAAGACTTCTGTGTCAAATAATTTGAGAGCAAGGAAGTCATTTCCTAAGTTTCCCATTTGATCAGGGTTGTCCTTGACAACGAAATCAACACTCAAAGCAGAGTACTTATCAACTTGCATATATTTTGTATTACGTACACTTACTAGATTGAAATCTATTACATTATACCTGCTATGTAAGGAACAGAAACAATAACAATGTAAAACACCAAGGTCTAATCTAAGCCACTGCCGCTATGGTGATAATTAAAAAAATACCTACATATACGTATATTTAATATTGAAGATGCAGTGCTGCGGTCAGTTTGCATTCAGTGAGATTCATCTGAGGATGCCTCAGACACAGCATCTGAGTCAGATTCATCACAATGCTGTTGAATATGTTGAAAGTAATTTGACTTGGCGCTGTTGATACCATAGGCAGCAATAGCGCCCAGTTAAGTTAGCTTCAAAATATTCAACAGCTTACCTGTAAAGCGTTCTAGAAATTGATAGTCAGGGAGTTCAGAGATCGATCGATCACAACACGAGCGAGGTGTTGGTGGAGATTTGATAGATATGGGCAGGGTATAGCTAAACGTGAAAAGGTCCATTAGACTCCGGTGGCCATTTTGGATTTCTCGCTCTGCCGCATTAAATGCGGTAGAGCAAGAAATCCAAAACAGCCACCGGAGTCTAATTTTTGGTCCAGATTTTCCAGACAGGTATAGGCGCTTATTCTGTAACAAATAATCTAAAGTACCTAATTCAACCTTTTTAAATTTAAAACTTTACTTTCCAGAGCTTGATCACTGATTGTGAGATTATGACGCCCCCTCCTCCTATAACATACTCCGCATACATATCAAAACTATTCTACTATCTCTGCAACCCGCAGCTGAAAGTCCACACATGCGCCCTGTGATATGTCGTATATGCATAATAATGCCGAATTAAATTTCTCACGCGCCAATAAATGGAACGTATACATGTACATTAATCAATCGTATTAGAGATGGACACAATTAAGTTAACATTATGCTATGGATACTGTACATGTTTTAAGCATGTGCGTCCGTGTATTCGTGCGTGGGTGCGTGCGAACGTATTTGGCTGAATTTCTGTTCCCAGTTTTAAAAGAGAACTTTATGTCTGTTTATCAACATTGCTTCTGGAGACATATTTATCTTTCATGATTATAAAGTCTTAATATCCATGTATAATAATTATTTTCAACAATATGCATATCTTTTCTATTCTACACGTTACCATTTTAGTTAATAGGGAGATTTAGTTATTTGTTTTTCCATATGTCATAACGCGCATACAAACTAAAAGCAATAATAGATTGCAAACCGTTTTTGTCCCATTTTTTATTTTGGGAATTTCCGAATTTTACGTTTTTCGTGTTACGCCTAATATTGTGAAATTGAAGCCAATTTTGATCCGTATTTTCCGAGATAATCCATGAATCCGTAATTTGAAACAATCCTGATGGCCTAATATGACAAGACCAACAATGTCCGTATCTGCGGCGTGGATATCTTGTGATTTGTAAGGCATCATTCTTTGGCCCCATCCCAACGTTCTCTTTACATGTTACGATGAATACCTCTCCTTCTTGTGGCTTGAAAAACTTCCTTAGGAGGATAAAGAATCCTGGTTTTGCCTTAATCCAGAGGAAAGTCTCAGTTTGGAGTGGTTCATGGACTATAAACAATACACAGTACTGTACGCTCGCCACGTAAATGAGTAAATGCGCTCAAGCTTCTATCCTTGAATACTTCCCACGCAACATCAATTTTACCACTGCCTGTTGTTGGCTGGCAATACACGATGAAGATGTGCTGTGCGAACTTCCCAAATGGGCTTACAACCACGTTCGGTCCCTTGGTATACGTTTGGCGCTCAGCGCCGTATTCACGAAGAGTGCCTCGATTAACTGCGTGCACCTATTTAGAAAATCCAACTACGTCGTAATCATGAAGAGGCCGCTAAATATTCATCTACTATAGGGAATACAGATGTAATGGTTCTTTGGACATACCCCAGATTTACACATTCTTGTGTGTTGAATACGACCCCAGTCACTCACTCAATGATCTCCACACCGATGCTTATCGACTTAGTCACCGAGTGGTCGAGGTACCTCTGCTTCCAGATATCCAATCAGCTCTCTCTCTCTTTCTCGCTCGCTCGCTCGCTCTCGCTCTCTCTCTCTCTCTCTCTCTCTCTCTCTCTCTCTCTCTCTCTCTTCCCGTTTCCTTGGGAGTGTGGAGGTATCTATTTTATCGATTACATCCCCAACACACTTTGTGCTTAAAGCAAGCAATTGTTGTAACTACCCCTATCTTCCCATGTGTATTGTAGTGTATATGCATTGCTTCGTACTCGCGTAGCCGCCTTCCTATTTGTTATCCTAACATCATACACGGCATTTTCAATGCGGATTTGTCTTCTGTGATTCCAATAATTAATCCATTGCCTTTCAGAATAGTATCTCGCTGCTCGTGGATATGATCAAGGGCAAAGTTGAAAAGATGGAGACGTTTCGGGTAATAATTTCGTGGACACCTGGATATCGCCTCTGACGTTGCAACAGGCGGGTTACATGAACGTCGAACCATCGTGTATAATGCACTTGATTGAAGGCAAGTTACATCCAAGGTTTGGCATAGTACTTCAAAATACAATAGTAACTTAATGGACCTTTCCATTTTTAGCTATGCCCTGCCTATCTCTAGCTAAGCTCCACTGACACCTTACTCGTATTGGGATCGATTTATCTCTGAGCTTCCGGACTATAAATTTCCAGAAGACCATACATGTAAGCTGTTGAATATTTTGAAATTAATTTGACTGAGTGCCGTTGCTGTCTATTGCAGCAACTGCGCCCAGTCAAGTTAGTTTCAAAATATTCAACATCATGTTTATTAAGACGGGTCCAATAGAAGCATTTATGACGCAATGATTGTGACGTCATCCTACACGCCACGTATCTGAGCATGGCGTCATATGACCTCAAATCATCAATGGATACTCTGGAACGGTGAATTGTGAAGCATCACGTCCCGTTGGTGAGTATTGACGTGTTGTGTAGGGAGCTAAATCAAATGCACATCACCGTCTCCATGGACACCGACTGCGCGCTGTGACAAAGTGTGACAATGGTCAAGTGATTGCTGGTCAACGATTGCTGGTGAAGCAGGTATCACAAGCAGACTAGCAAAGCGGGCTGCACACAATACCATGCGTGTCATCTTCTGTTTAGAGACCATATATCGTGTATATCCAGCCACGTAATGTGACTTTCGTCGAAGCGTAACATTGCTTTATTGGAAATCAAATGATCAATACTTAGATGTTAGAGGCTTTTCCACAAAGTGAACCACCGTTTTGAACAGGTTCCACCGAATTGATCAAATACCTCCACTTTAACTTTCACCTAGCGGACGTTAAAACACGTAATGCCATATTTCATGTTTTCTGCCAACAATTAATAATCTTGTCTCAAATATGTTACATATCCTCTCTAGGATAACTGAGCCAGTCATTCCAGTGGTAATTTTTCAAAAAATAGTATTTTCTTGGCCTGCAAATGAACAACTCTCCGGAAGACTTTTTTGTCCGGATTCGTCATGAAAGAGTCAAACAGCAAAATTATTGTCAAAATGTTCAAAGATATAACCGGATGATTGTCAAATGTGAACCTAAGATTAACCCTTTTACCTATGAATTCCCCAAATCTCATCTTCAAGGTAACCTTGCAGGAAAGCTGTTGAATCTCTTGAAATTAATTTGACTGGATACCGTTCCTGTCTTAGGCAGCAAAGACTTCCATGCAAATTAATCTCAAGGTATTCAAGACAATAAGTTTTGCATCGTCAACAATACACTTTTTTCAAGGATTTGTTAGTGAAAGGTCTAAGGGTTGAAAGGTGTTATTTGTATGTTTTTTGCAAAACCTCCATCTAAGAATCTGACCTTATCCTACACGCTATCAGAGAACAATGCTCGCGATGCTGTTCAGTTTGCATGTACTGGAAATGTTGCCCGATTCAGAAAGTAGGTCCTTGATGTTGGCCATGGTTGACTGGACCCAGCGGCGACGTTGTTTGCAGAATTTGTAAAATCCTTCCGGGACATATAGCAAGGCATCAGCGCAGCGCAATAATCCATAGTAAGATGTGATGATTCTTCCCCGTCATGAAGCATGATGTAGACTGTTTAGATAATGATACAGGACATAACACACGAATCCCGTGAATTCTCTCTGCAGCCAAATAACCGTAGCGTATACTGTTTGGATAATCCTAAGCTACTTCGGCGCTCTCACTTAACGGTAATATATAACGTTTTGACAACTGTAAGTGCTTTCTAATGTAGCTTGCAGGGGTACGCACTGGTCCGCTATGTTGCTCCGCTCTGTTACACCGCATATACAGGATGCACGGGAGGGCTGGTTAGCTACGGCTCTCGGGGTTACTGATCCTGTATCCCGACTCTCCAGAAGGTACAAAGACTGGTTTCTAGAGCCAGTGGAACGATAACGTTCCAGTCGGGCCGTGCGACCATTGCCACCAAGATTGAACCTCACGATCTCATCCCAACTATTGGTGTCACCGGTATGACGGTCCATAACTTAATTTAGTAGTCTGGACATGATAATAAATCAAAAATATATCACCACACAAACAATGGCACTCGTTTGCTAGTAGACGAGAGATAATATACAGTACATAGAACTACGTTGGTGCCTTGTTTAAGCGGGCTCGTCAGAGGTAACTCACAGACCCATATATATCCGAGAGGTATCACTGCAAGGGAGCGTCCTCACGAGGCTACTTATATAGTTTAATATAAACCATTATACCCCTAACACAAATACTATTGTTGTGAGAGGAAAGTGCCTTGCGTGGGCCTGCGTCACAGGAAAATACCTTCAATGCCGAAGCGGAGGAAGAGAGCTGGCAAAAAGGGCCACTCTCTGGTTCAAACAAAAAGCTATGTGTAGTGTGTGTCAACCTAGTGAAATTATAATTAATGTGATGTACGCTGGTTTACGTGAAGATGGGGTGGATGATTTCCGAAGAATGCAAAGGCCGCCGACTTATGTAGGTCCAAAGATACTGCATTGGTAGTTGCCGCTTTATTTATATGGGCCTTCTGCTAATCCCTAACCTACCGCTTAGTTGACAGATTTACTTCCAAGCTTTGGCCGCAAATGGCAGGGATTCCTACCTATCTTTTGACGCATAAGTCTAACTGGCGAAGATGTTCCGTTTCCCGAAGGTTACCCCACATAGCATCTTCCTCAGAAAGTCAGTGTTCGGACATGCTATGGAGTGACAGTTCCAGAATCATATAATGATCCTGTTACATATCTCCCCGCAACCACATATAACATCAATAGGACAAGTTACTATTCACATAAGCAATTTAGAAAGCGCAATAGTTTTTTATGACGGGGAGTAAGAGGCAGATATCCCTCCTTGGTAACGAAACGGGATAAATCTTAAAAGATCAGGATTTCATTTCGTAGAAATTATAACAATTTCTTTAAGTTGTGAAATTGAATTAGAGACACGTATCCCTAATTCAACTTCACAACTAAAAATTAAATTGATTTATACGGAATAAAATCATGGTAAACTTATTTTAAGATTTATTTCGGTTTATTACATTCAGGTACACAATTGAAACCTTTGAAAGTAAACAATTTTAACAATCTTATGTTCAATCATTCTGCTGTGAATGCGGGCCAGTTCAAAAGCACATGCCGTTGCCCATTTTCTAGCATTTTTGTTAAAGGATAACTAATCCCATCTAACACACCGGTCATAAACTATCCAGGTAATTTTAAGCTTTCTATCACGCCGCTAAGGAAAGATATTCAGGATTTAGTAGTTAAATGTTGGTATATTTCTACACCCTATGATGGATGGCATGATTTACTTTTCAGCCAATCAGAAACATCCAAGTGTGTCTGCCTCGGTATATACTCTCAGTCATAGAGCCTCTGGCTATAGTTTGGCAATGTGGTATAAAAGCAATCCTACAGGTTGTTGAATATTTTGAAACCAATTTGATTGGAAGTTGTTTCTGCCATAGGCAGCAACAACTTCCCGTCAAATTCTTCTTCTTCTTTTCGATCGCTGGTATCACACTTGGAGAGCCGTTCTCAAGATGAAATCCGTGGTTTCTGCAGTTTTTCCACAGGCCCATACAGCTTTTCAAGAAAAGAGGTTGACAAATGCCAGATCTCCTCTCTCAACAGCTGATACGTACTGCAACATTTAACTATGTGCTCTGTGGTATGTTCTGCTTCTCCACAAGGAGAAGCGGGCGATGTCGTAAGGTGGAACCGCCTGTACATGTGTTGGTTTAGTCTGTTATGTCCAGTTCTGAGACGAAAAATGGTCACTTGCTCTGGCCTCGAGAGATGATGGTAGGCATCTTCTGATTGAGGTGTTCTATAGAGTGACTTGATGATAGTCTTCATCTCTGTATGGGTAACCATTTTTTCTGTCTGATCCTCTTCTGCACCCACCTTTGCCATCGTGTCTGCTTCCTCATTTCCTTGGACTCCACAGCGTGAGGGGATCCACTGCAATGGTATCCGAAAGCATTTGTTGGTTTGTAGTGCTTCTTCAAGTTGTGGCAGCTTACCTTTGGTGATAGCCTCAAGGATGGAGCGGGCATCAGATAAAAAGACAATCTGTGCAATAGGGTCTGCTGTTCTGCTGATGGTATTAGCTGCATGAACCAGTGCTTCGACTTCAGCTCTGTAGTTTGTGCAGTGTTTTCCTGTCGGTATTACAGCTGACTCATGTTGTCCGTTTGGATACTGTATGTGCAGTCCAGCACCTCCTCTCCTAATCGCATCTTTGGCTGATCCATCTGCGTAGATCCTTATCCATGTCTCCTGAGGGTACATTTCTTCCATCATGGCTAGGGTCAGGGCCTCTCACATCACTGTGTTCATCTTTGGTTGCGAGATGAGGTACTGTGGTGCGAATAGCTATCCTCTCTAGTTTGTTTTCCCAGGGTGGAGGATCAAGGGTGTGGTTTGGGTCTTCTATTTGTGCTGGCAACATTTCTTGGTGTTTCCTTTGAAGTGCTTTTGTCTCTTTCACAAAACTTGATCTTTTAATTCTTCCTGATGACAGCTGTGCTTGCCTGATCTTCATCGAGTTGTTGTTGAACGATTTGAACTTTGCAGCTTGGATCAGTGCTTTGCATTCCCTTCCTTTGCTAAGTGGGCGGATGTTGATCTCATACCACCAGTGATGATGCGCAGTGCCTTGTTTTGTACTTTGTCGAGGTTCTGTTGATGAGATTTAGCTGCTGTCATCCATGAGCTGGATCCATACTCAAGGTATGGTCGTACAGTACCTAGGTAGATGGGGGTGAGGATCCTTTCATTGGCACCCAATTTGTTCCTGCCAGCTTCCTCATGATGTTTAGCTTTCTTCTGGCCTTTGCCTCTGCAATATGGATGTGCTCCTTCCATGGTAATCTTCTGTCAGAGGTGACTCCCAGGTATGTCTGCTGGTCCTCGTACTCGAGTGGAGTACCGCCCAGTGTCTGATTGCCAACCTTGGTTTTGGTGGACAGTGAGAATAGCATGGCTGATGATTTTTCTTTGTTGATGGTAATACACGGCGATTGGCCCAAGCTGTAATTCTGTCCAAGGCGAGCTGCATTCTGTACGTGGCAGTCGTTGTGTACTCCTCGGTGCACCAGAGTACGAGGTCATCTGCATAGAGGGCTGCTTGGATCCCATTGGGCAGCTCTGCTACAATGTCATTAATGAAGAGTATGAACAGAGTTGGTGATAAAACTCCGCCTTGTGGCACCCCTTGTCTCAGCAATACATTCTGTCCAGATTGTCTATCCACAAGCACCCTAGCTCTGCCATTGTGTAGGTATGATTGGTCCATCGGAACATGTTGCCACCGATGCATGTGCGCCTGGGCTTCCTGAGGAGGCAATCCTTCTACGCCTTGTCAAATGCCTTCTGCAGATCGATAAAGGCAGCTAGCATCACCTTCCTGGATTGAAAAGTGTCCTCTATGACCTGTGCAAGATGTGTTGTTTGATCTTCTGTGCTCCTGTATCTTCTGAAGCCACCCTGCTCTGAAACTATACTGTTCTCCGACTCCAGATACCACTGCAACCGCTGGTTGATGATGCGCTCCACGGTCTTGCATATGCAGCTTGTAAGACTGATAGGACGGTAGCTCAGCACTTTCGTCTTGTTCTTCCCTTTTTTCAGAATGGGAGTCATTCTGGCTTCCTTCCAGCACTAATGAACCTCTCTATTGGTCCAACTGAGGTTAAAGATGTCTAGCAACTTGCGGAGAGATGCATTACCAAGGTGTTGGATCATTTCATTCGTAATGCCATCTGGCCCGGGAGATTTCTTTTTCTTCAATTGGCGGATAGCCTTCTTCAGTTCTGCTAAACTAATGTCAACTTTCATTGCATCGTGAGTGTTTGTGTCTGTTCTTTCCTTTTGCTCTTTTCTAACCTCTTTTTGACACATTCGTGGTATAGAAATGTTGCTTTCTTTTGCATATGCCTTCGCAAAGGCATCTGCATCCATCTTTCCTGACAGTGTTTGTCCATCTTCTTCAAGAGTAATCTTATCTCCCCCGACACCCTCATCATTCAGTGCTTTAGTCAGTCTCCATAGCTTTGTGGTTTCTCTCTCTAAATTCCTTTTCCCTCCAGCTTCTTCTTTTGGCCTCCAGCTGGGTCTTTAGATACCAGGCTTTAGTTTGTTGTAGCGTGAAGTGGTTTTCATGACAGGGATTACCCTCTGCATCTTCTCTGGCCTTGTCTAGTTTATCATGTGCTGCTTGCAGTTCTGTGGTCCAGTAGGGGCGGTAGTTTTTCCTGAACCATCGAGGGATCGCTTCGTTGGCAGCCTTGAGGATACTTGAATTAAATTCCTTGACCACATTGTTGATGTTTCTCCCTTCTACTGCTATATTTTGGGTAAGCTCATTGGAACGAATTCCGAACAGACTCCAATTTGCCTTTTTGTTGTTCCACCTTGGATGTTGAGGTGAATTTGTCGAAATACTTCCAGAAAGAGAGAGGAGGACTGGGCTGTAGTCGCTTCCTCCTAACTGCGATCCAACCACTCTACTGAGGTTTCTGTGAATGTCTTCTGTACAAAATGCCAAGTCCGGCGTTGTTGTCGAGTGCCACCGGCGCGAGTAGAAGGTAGGCTGATCTGTGGGATCGTTGACAAGTAAAAGGTGCTTTTCATCTTGCCATGCTTCAATGTCTTCTCCTTGTTTAACACGTGTTCTGTATCCCCAGTCAAATTATTTTCAAAATATTCAATGGGGTGAGCATTACATAATAAAGAATGTGATGCTTTGGAGCTGACATGACATCACACACAATAGATTGAGGAGACACAATGGTGTCGATCACTGTTCAACATTTACTCGATATTACAAAACAAACAATTGCGATACAGATCAGGGAATGTGACAGGATATGAATGATATGGAATCTATAAACCATATTCTATCGGTGCAATACAACATTTGAGATGAGATAAGCATCACTTTAATGTCGACCTTTAAGCATAACGTAATACATTTCAATATCACTTAATATTCAAATGTTTTATGTTAATTTAAGAATGCAAGAACGTTTCCCTCACACATGAGACGCATAGGTCCATAGCAATTGACGGTCTACTGGCCGAGTAAGCGACAAAGCTGAAAATACACATTTATTTCTGTGATTTTATTTGAATGGCTGCTCTGCTATAATTGCTAACAATTACCTCTCAATAATTCATGGCATTCAATCCATCGATGCTATCGTATGAATATTTTAATCAAAATATATTAACAGCCTCTCAGAACTGTTGGCATCATCCGGACTAGTCTTTGCAATCAGATACTAATGCCAGTTTTAAACGAAAAAAACCGCCTTAAAAAATATCACGTTTCTCTGAAAACGAAAGTGGAGTAACCCACGGTCTAAAGGGACACCAGTCTAGCCTATCATGCCCGGAAGAATGGTAACGTATTCGTTTGCTATCTCAATGGTGGGATCCGATCTGTCACTCAAGTATCTGACGTCACAAACAAATACGTCACCAATTAGTTAACGTGGCAATCAAAATGGAACGTCATGGAAAGTGGAGAAAGCCGGTCACAAAAGTGTCTGCATTGTATATCTTAAGTGAATTCACAATTTATTAAACATTCGGTTGAATATGTTGGACGTAATTTGCCTAGGAGCGGTTGTCAAAACTATACAACAGCCAACCTGTAAACTTACCTTGATATTTAGATCCTGAGAATTCAGCTTTCAAAGTTTCAGATTGATTCTAACATACGTACAATGTGGGCCGACCGTAACAAGAAATGGGCGTGGTTTAACTAGAAATGGAATCCTCTTTTGGAATTTGCAAGACAGCCTCGCCAGAAACCTGACCTATGGGTGTTGAATAATTACCATAATGTTTCCCAGGCCAATACTGAGCAAAACGTCTAAAACAATTACAAGAATACAAAATTCCTACAGGTCCACACTGAAGAAAATTAATGTAATCATACCCACTTCCTCGATCTGTCACATAACCCTGGTAGAGTCATTGGTTTGGCCATTGTTTGGACCAGAGGCATGTACTTGCATTACGCATTCCAGTGGAGCAGGCAGGTCTGTAACTTGCTTGGTGCGGAATTCAAGCTTTGCCATCAACATTGCTGTGGCATGAACCACTTCTGCGCTACCCTTGTGACATCCTTTCTCTCATTTAAATACAAGTACGTATTACCTCTTAGTGGGACTAAAATAAAATAGACATTAAGTCCACCAGTGGTTTATATCCAGCTAAGTTTCAACAATAAACACGACTTTGCAAAAATTATTTTAACTACTTAGAATATTGTAACGTGGGAAAAAGTTAATAAGCAAATTGATTATAGATAACTATTTTGGCGCAGTCCACTTAAAACCCACATAGTAAAATTACCATTAGGAGGACGCTATAAAAATAGCCGTTAGAGCAAGTAAATAGAAAACTACTTTTCAATATATAATGGATAACCATGCAGGCCCGCATGCTCACGACGACGTGGACTTCTAAAACGAGGAAAAGAAACCCCTTAACGAACGTCTCCCAATCGCTTACGCTTATACAGCGCAACCTGCGTATCCTTGATGCTACATAACTATACCAGCTGGGCAGCTCCAAAGGCAGCTCTAGACACAACTGATGTCTGCAACCGCAAACACATATGCACCATCACTGGACACCGAAGACCAGACAGCAGAGTTTCCAAACGAAGCACTATACAATCTGTGTAATACATCGCCGCTGTCCGTGAGAGTCGTCCAGCAAAGATTGCCCATATTTGGCCATGTACTAAGGATGCCAGAAGACACAACTGCACAGAGAGCCTTGGAATTCGCCCTAATGGGAGCCAACACATATAAAGCCAGAAGAGGAAGTCATTGCATAAATATGCTAAGTGTGCTACGAGCGGTCCTCAAGAAAGCAGGACTCGTTACACTCAAATCAAGAATGGACCTGAGGAAGCGAAAGATTGTGGTAGAGGAGAAGACACAGTGGTCAAAACCGAAGAAGGGCTGGTTGCAGTTTTCTACCACTTCAACAGCAGAATACAGTACCCATACATACGATGAATGCCACAGAGGAAGGCCATGTGTATTGGCTGTTCAAATAAATGATTCCTAAGCACATTTCATCAGATCGAACATTAGACTAAAATATGTAAAACGTATGTACCTGAACGATCGATTCTCTAGTTTTCTAAAGACATAGCACATAATGAAACATGCGTGTGACATGAATTGGCTCGGTTCACGTAAGACTTATCTGTACAGCATTCTGTATATATGCATTAAAATGTATCACCTATAATATAGAACGCACACATCCAAATTTTAAATCCACATTTCACTCAATTGTATTACTTTATTATTTTGAAATAGGATAAAGAGTCTAGTAATATTTAAATATGGTTAAATAACTAGTAATAGTTGTAGACAGATAATCACAAAATTAGCTCACTCTAAGCTGCAATAGGCTTAGTGTATCATTAGCAAGTTTACAAATTAATCTGTTATTATAAGAAGAACTATATGTAATTCGACGAGGTGGAAGGACTCATGTATGTTATCTCTGTGAATGATACGTCTACATCCAAATCTTGAAAGATTCAATTGTGACAAATCATATCCATAACACAATCACATGTATTCAGTCTATTAAACTTAGGCCTATCAATTCACGTTTCCAATCTATCTATCGATCATATGACTTTATATGACGTCATAATAAACAAAGTGACGCGTATAATGACGTCATAATTATGACGTCATGAAAGACTTGATATAACCCGTCTTAAATGCTTAATAGTCCGATACGTTGTACGAATTGTATGTTTTTGTTATTTACCAAACATTCTTTTGAATATTTTGAAACTAATTTGACTGGGCGCTGTTGTTGCCTTCGACAGCAACAGCACCTAGTCAAATTAGGTTCAAAATACTCAACAGGTTTCCCTGTATAGTTTTCTGGAAATTGATATTCAAAAAGTGCATGGATCGATCGATCCCAACACGAGCGAGGTGTGGGTGGAGCATAACTAGGGATGGGCTGGGCAGAGGTAAAATTGAAAAGGTCCATTAATTGATATTAAATCCTACCAATCATCGAGCTAGTACCCCCACCACCACCACCACCTGACCACCACCACCACCACCACCTGACCACCACCAACATCAACAACAACAGCTGTAACAACAACAACAACAACAACAACAACAACAACAACAACAACAACAACAACAACAACAAACGGAACGCACACTATTGTCATTGGGGAAAGGGTAACTAATGTCTTTACCCAATGGGGCCAATGTCCATGTCGTAATTTACCAATGAGGTAAACATCATTGACATTAATGATTAATGGTATTGC
Source organism: Chaetoderma sp. LZ-2023a (assembly GCA_034401795.1). Lineage (NCBI taxonomy): Eukaryota > Metazoa > Mollusca > Caudofoveata > Chaetodermatida > Chaetodermatidae > Chaetoderma > Chaetoderma sp. LZ-2023a. The sequence goes on from CM067364.1 coordinate 45,716,814, forward strand.
AAACATATTGGTGTCATTGAGACCATTGAGACAAGTACCATTGACCAATGGGCCGGCCATCACTGACATGATTGGCCAATGATGCAGATGCCCCTCATACTACCGATACTACCGAATTACAACACGTGTTCTATTTCAGTGCCCAATAAGAAAATGTGTCAAAGTGTATGTTCCCATAGGATTTAGTAGATGAGTTAGTGTGTGCGTGCGTGCGTGCGACGAGCCTCGCCATACTATCACGGTCCGCAAACTCGGCTACTACCTACAATGCAAAATCGACGTTTCACGACAACACCCTCTTTCCTTCATTTGCATACTTTGATAAAATAAACAACAGGTTTTGACGTTATAGCATGTTGTTTGAGTGTGATCGAAACGCTCTGGAAAGCTCTGCATTCAATGGGACACATTTCAATTCATCATGACAAATCTTAAGCTACCTACCAACTTGTATGCTAAGTTATACAAGCGTTTCTGACATTAATAATAAACTTATTAAGCATAATATATCAAATTAATATTGCAGATGTTTCCCATTCATGTGATACACATGTTTTGTCCTCTAATCTCGTCATCAGATAAACACAAGTTGATTCCGCTATCCACATTTCAGAATCGTGTCCAATACAAATAAAGATGCCACACATTGATTTATATTTTAACGGCCGTAGGTCTAATGTGATATTCATTAGTCAGATATAATTGAAGCAACCATATGTGCGCAAAGTCGTTGCAAGTTACTGACGCTACTTTCAGGAACAAAACATGGTCAGAAAGAAATGTCTGTAATCTTTGTTAAACACAAGATAGAGAATTGGATTAAACGTGGAATTCATGAATGCTATGAAGTAAATAGTATCGAAAACAGTTGAGGACACGCAATTTTCACAAAGATATACCATCGGAAAAAGTATCATCCAAGGTCCCCAGCATATAATGAAAATAATTATTTGTGCAAGCACAGTGACAATACATTGGCGATTTTGCACACTAATTTTGGCTTTTTCTGTAGCCATAGCACAGTATGACACTGTCGAAGTTTGCCATTTCTTAACACTTGTGTCTCCAAATACTTGTCGTTTATTTCTGTATCTCACTGTAACCAGTAACAGAGCTGATAAGAAAATTAAACAAAATGGTGCCCCATACGTGTTCAGGAATAGATTGGCAATCATGAATATTTCATCTGTTGGATAGGAACATTGATGTGGAATTAAAGTTCCTCGTATATCGTCCAGGATTCGAAATACCAAAATTCCAGGAATATAGTAGATGAGGCACGACACCCATATTATTGTAGCTAATAGTCGAGTTCTGAACCTGGTGAATTTTGACATGTAGACCAATGGATCCGAAACAGCGCGATACCTATCATATGCGATAATAGCCAAGTGCATATTGGACACTGAATAACATACAAAGTCACTTAAGATGTACAAGAAACATGGTCCACTGCCAAGTGGCCAATACCCATACAGAGTGTACAATGCCATTGAGGGTATGGCCACAAGACCAACAATAAGATCAGACATTGCAAGCGAAACCACATATACACTATAATTGGAACCGTTCAATTGACGTGATTTGAGGACGCAAATAATGATAGACAGATTCCCAATTATTGTTAATATTGCAAACATTAACATACTCGTAAAGACTAGATATCTGCTCACATTTTCTGCGAATGATCCACCAACTCCCATGCGTGATTCAATATCCTTTGAACACTCGATGCTCAAAGTTGTATTCCTTGAAAACATAGGGTTTAACTCATGACCATCATCACATCCAGGCTGTGCACATACTGGCGTATCTAAGAACCCCATGTCACTGAATACGCCTCACAGACCAGCAAAGATATGTGAGGGAAGGGGTAAATCAGGTTCCTAGTATTTGAAAGAGGTCTGCAGTCCTGCAATTTAACCCTTTGACCATCGGATTCCCAGAATTCAAATTTCAAATAAAGCAAACAGGTACACTGTTGAATATGTTGAAGCTTATCTTACTCGGAACTGTTATGCATCAACACATTCTAGGCAAATTAACTTCAAAATAGTGTTAACCTTGAATAACCAGCATTCCATTATCAAGAAAAGTACAGGTAAACTGTTGAGTGTTTCGAAGCTAATTTGACGATGCGTTGCTGCCTAAAACATTCATCGGAATAGTTAATTTATTGTGGGTGATCTTTCGCATGTGTCGTTTCTGGATCAAAAGGTTACACAAGTTCAGAAACGTTTGGCAGATACAGTTTAGACATTCAGCATCGTATTCACATAATAATCCTATAACACAAGACTACATGCGCTTGTCAAAGTGGTCATATCTACGCAACAGGACAGCTAAATAAGATTACCGTCTTGCAAATGGTCTAGCTTTCCCACACTATACACATTCATGAATATATAGACTATAATCTCAGCGAGTGGCAGAAATAAAACACTCATAGATCTTTGATTGATCTGCTTATAATCACTGAAATCACGAATTAGGCTCCCTTTGTTACCACTCGCCTTGTACATGTGGCTATTTCTGTGCTACGTCTGCTCCTCCTTTCATGGCCTGTCACATTGATCTATCTACAATACAGCTCTGAAACCAGTTAGAATGGTTCTCAAAGAAAACAGAACATGTTAGTTAGCATAATCTTGAACACGGTGTAAGCGATATTCTGTTGACTATTTTGGATTCAATTTGATTTTAAGCCATTGCGGCCTCAGGCAGTAATTGTTTCCAATAAAATTAAGTCCACACTATTCAACAGTGCGTTTATATTGTGTTAAGTTATTTTTTAACAGTACTGTATTTGGGATCCTGATATCAATACTATACATTCACAAGCGGTGATGACAGGGACACCGACGACGACAACGGTGACGACGACGGTGACGATGCGATGATGGTGAATCCAATAGAATTTAAACTGAGTCTACCATTCAGTACATTTACATTACATACTGTAAACCAATTGATAATTATAGAGCTGAGCCCGGTTTCACGAAACGTCTTAAGTCTGTTAATTTGCTCAGCTCGTAATTTTTTTCTTAAGTCCCAACAAATGCGTTTCTCGAAAAATCTTAAGCTCAAAACTACACAATATTTAAAACAAAAACATAATTTTCTTAAGACTGGTATAGAGCAGTCTTAAGTTAAAAACTAGTCAAATAAATATGGCCGCCGTAAGAAACAACATTCGATAGACAGACTATTCAGGGATAGGCCGAATCTGCTTGATATATATATATATATATATATATATATATATATATATATATATATATATATATATATATATATATATATATATATATATATATATATATATATATATATATAATGCATTTAAAATACCGTCCCAGTATCGGTCATGCCATTGTATGTACGATTACTGTATTCTGCGGCTGTAGTAGTAGAAACATCCTAGAGCTGCAATCAGTCCTTCTTCGCTTTTGCCAACTGTGTCTTGTCCTCAGCCAAACTCCTTAGCTTCCTCAGGTCCATTCTTGACTTGAGTGTACCTAATCCTGCTTTTTTTAGGTCACCTCGTAGCACGCTTAGCAGATGTATGCAATGCCGTCCTCCACTGGCTCTGTATTTGCTGGCTCCGAGTAGGGCGAAAACCAAGGTTCTCTGTGCTGGTGTGTCTTCTGGCATCGTTAGCACATGGCCAAACACGGACCATCTTTGCTGGGCGACTTTCACAGACAGTATAGTGCATCGTTTGAAAGTATGCCCTCTGGCCATCGGTGTCTAGTGATGGTGTGTAGGTGTTTGTGGTGGCAGGCGTAAAGTTTGTCTAGAGCTGCCTTTGGGGCTGTCCATCTGTTACAGCTATACACCATCAAGGATACGCAGGTTGCATTGTATAGACGTAGTCTTTTTTACCAAGGGCAGCTTTGATCTACGAATCCATAGCTTCCAGAAGGACTGGAAAGCTATGTTCTCCATGATGCAGCATGCAGCAATGTCACCAGTACTGCAAAGCAGTGAGCTCAAAAGGGTGTTTGGTCTTGTGGAATTTTCTCGCACGGATTTCAATGCAGCATGCAGGTAACAGGTAAAGAGCACAGGGTATAGATCATCTCCCTGTGGGTAGCCGATTGATGTCTCAAACTCTACAGACTTCACTGACTTGACTCATACTCTCAGCGTGGTGTCTTGTAGCTCGCAAGGTTCAGTCAGGTCGTTACGGCATGAATTTCTCAGCCATCGCGCCACACATGCAAAATGAATGAGGGGGATGGCTAGCTCCGAGTCTCCGGGTTCCGGATCCCGCAAAGTGCATAGACCAGCTCCTAAGGCCGGTGGAACTCAATTGTTCCAGTGGAGTTGTGCGACCATTGCCCCTGAGATTGAACCGCATGGTATCATCCCAGCCAGTGGTGTCACCGGTATGTCTTTCCATGTTAATTTAGGACCATGGAGAATGAGTTATATAGAAAAAGATGTAAATATTTATCAAACAAGGTGGATCGTCCTACAGTAATTGAGCATATAATAATACATAAAGTAGAGCTAGCTGGTGTACTTTGCACGTGGGTTTGCCGGAGGTACCATACAGATTCGTAACTCCGCATAGGTATCTCCGCATGGGAAGCATCCGCACAACGAGGTCACTGTTTAACTTAATATAAGCTATTATACCTTCATTATATAGCTAAAGAGATACCTGATGTTGCGAGAAGGAAGTGCCTCGTGAGGGTCTCCGTCACTTAGATGATTTCCTCAAGATGGTGCGAGAGGTAGTAGCCTCACGAGGGCCTCCGTCCAGGACATATCGCTTATACAAGCTTATACGGCAAAAAAAGGCCTCCGTAACAGAAAAATGCCTTAGACGCCGAAGTGGAGGAAAAGAGATGGCAAAAAGGGCCACTCTTTTGTTCAACAAAAATGCTAAGGAAAAAGAACATCCTGTGAACATATAATTAACGTGATGCATTCTGGTTTACGTGAAGACGGGGTGAGTGATTCCCAGAGGATTCTCAAGCCCTCGCCTTATGTTATTCTAAGATACTGTATTGGTGGGTGCCGCTTTTATTTATGCAGTCCTTCTGCTAATCCTGCCCCACGTTTAGGTGTTAGAAACAGGAGACTCCTACTTATCATTAGATATGGCCATCCATGGGCGCAGACGCCCCGCTTCCTATAGGTGGCTTTGAAACGCATCTACCTCCATGGATGGCAAGCGTACATGTTACTTTGTAACATATCCGAACTGGGTGAGAATCCAGATACCCTGCTCCGTACCCACATAAAACATCACTGGACGATGGCTACATTTTACACAAGCAATTTTAATGACTGACATATCGTTACGGTGGGGGGGGTAGAGAGACGAATATCCACCACGAGTGTCCTTCCCGTGATGGCGTGGGGGATTCCAAGCTACTGCCCAGACACTACAATGAGCTGGGTGGAGATGTGCATCTCGTCCGTCACCATTCCTATGGACCTAATCTTTAACCTGTCGTTAGGTTTATATTCCAATATGCCCAATATGCACTGCGGGCCAGGTAAAAAATATCATCCTACAATAATAACTATATGTTTTCGCAGTGCTTTCTTTCTTTGGCAAACTATCTAGCTATCAAGTATCCGAGGATACAGGGGAGATGCATGTTAACCAACACTTTGGCCGTCACCGCTCAAAAACCTCCGATAGTTTCCCAGAGTCAGATCAGTCCAACGTGCAGGTGGGGTTATCCAAACAATTAAGAAGCCTGACGGCTTGATGGATCGTGGAAAGAGACAATAACTTGATATATATATATATAAGGCCCTATAGGTATTTGACCAATATTACACAACCTTGCCGGAGTGCGGGCCAGATTACCGCAACAGCTGGAAAAGAGGCATACACTATGTGCCTCCTAATGGAGAAATTGCCCCTAACCATTATTAACCCATCCTATCGAGCTGAATAGCAAATTATTCAGTAGCATGCCACGCTCAAATATTTGGAGCATGGTCAGCGATCTCAGTGTAAAATTGTTGATGGTGGGGACATGTGATGAGTATATTGTTGCTGTTTAGTATTTCCTAGCGTACTGCCATACAGAGTTTTTACCAATAAACAAAACATATTAACTGGATGGCCAACTGTCATATACATGACTAACCAATGCAATGAAACAATATCACAGTTTTTACATAATAATTAAATGAGGTAGTAAGTGAATAATAGGTCAATAACCTAAACGGTTGCGGTTAGTCAAAGCACCCACAGTAAACAAGGATAACATAGACAGCAATACAGAAATAATAAATTGCGGTCCTAAGACCGGTACGGTACCTTTTAGCCATCAGTACCTTATATGGACGTAAATTATGATAATAACAAATAATAGGTATAGTTACTTGAGTACCTAGTTGTTACTTGAACGGAACAGGCTACTATGTTACTGAAATTGAGGCGCTACCATATTCGTAGCGCGAGTCGACATGTTCTCTGAGGATGTAAGATTTCCGCATGCAGATCTCCGCAGCTGGTTTCCGTAGAAGGGTCTCCGCGTGCTGACTCCAGGACAGTAAAACAGAGCAATGAAGTCATGTCTACTAGATCATCTCTATAACTAAATCATAATTTATATGGTGTTGAGAAAGTTCTCCATCTGGCGAAGGAAGTATAAAAGTCAAGCATAACCCATTAACAGAAAGGGTTACTTATAAAAATGTAATTAATGCATGTACATATTGAAGCACACGGTGCGGGGGAGGGGGGTCGTATAGCTCTTGCGGCGCACCTGGCAAAGTCTACTCGACTGCGGTCAGAAAGTTATAAAGGCATCTCACACGACATGCAGTGCGGTGGTTGAAGTCCACTTTTGCGTGGTTGGCAGATCGGGCGAGTCATCCACCAAGAAACATCGCTGCTCTACATTATGTAGACTTATTGGGCCGCAAGGGCCCTCCCGCAAAAGTTCCACTTATAGGTGTTCGGAAATGAGAACCATTACTTTAGTTTATTATTGCTCCTGGATGGCCGCCCAGGAACAGCCAAAATTGAATATATGCAGGTTCGCCAACAACTGCAGTTACGTGTGGGAATGTTCTGTATCGTTTTTATCCACAGCTATTCCGGACCACTCGTTTAATTCACACCTCCAGTCAACTCTTGACTCTCGGCCTCTTCGCCGACGATGCTCCTGATCTTTGAATTTCACAGCCTTTTATACTTGCTGACACGTCAGAACTGGCTGCCTGAACCAACCATCAACCGATGTACCAGCCAATCAGCGTCCTAGAATACTGTGACGTAGACACAAATAACTATATATCTAGATATGTATAGATATGTGAAGTGACGTAGCAAGCCACGTGTACACAAATCAATGTGTATTTAGCTATGTATATATACACGCGATTACGACGGTATAGCAATATTTTAACGCATATTTTAACCGGGAGTTTCGATGATAACTCGGTCTTTCTGGTTCGATTTTAAAATGGTTTTCAGTTTTGAAAAGCTCGTCAGATTTTGGTCTTGATCGATACCAAGAACGACGAGAATGGATGAATTATAATCATTTACGCGTACCATCTCTTACGCTACAGGTAGACGTGTCATCGAAGAACCGTCTGAGTGCGCGCATGTGCACTATGCGTTCCAACGAACTCGTTTTCATGACGAAATGCTTCTCATATAGGCTTATACACGCTTCCTGCTCTACCCAGGGGGTGCGCTTTTGGGAACGAATCCTGGACGGGTGGCCCATACCCAGCTCGGCTGGGACGGCCAGTACCCCCATGGTTGCTCGGCGCTACAGTCAGCAAGCAGTAGTCTCACTAGTCGTAGCTCATCTTCATTGCAACTGGCCTGGCATAGTACATCTAGGATCTCTGAGCGCATAATTATGTCGAAGGCTCGTGGCATGTCAATGCCCATTTTGTGGAAATCCCACTGTTTGGACATGAGCACCGAGACAAGCATGTGTTAAACCCATACAATATCTGTGTAGCTGCGTCCACGTTTGAAGCCACTTTGACATGATCCGGTGAAGTCGTCGATCTTTTCTCGGATGCGGCATAGAGTAACATTGGATAGGATTTTCCGTATGCTGTTAAGGAGCACACTGGGCCGCAGATTGGTTGGGTGGGGGTGGGGGGGGGCAGGTGGCTTGGGTAGCGCGATAAGGATGCCTCGGCCTACAGCGTCGATGGGAATGTGGTGCATAAAAGCTGCATTGATTATGTGCGTGATCGGTTTTGAGATAATGTCACTTGCATATCTGAATAGTTCATTGCTCATGTCATCAGGTCCAGCTGCACGTCCGTTTTTCAGGACTTTACGTGCCTTCTCAACCTCTGCTGCATTAATTGGTGTGAGTAATGGCCTGAGGTCTCCTGAGAATGTGTGCAAGGGCGAATCAGTGTGGTCACTGAACTGTTCCTTGAACCATTCTCGAATTCCATCGGCTTTGCCCTGGTCAGTCCCGATAAAGTGTCCGTCAGAGTTGTGTACAGTTAGTGGTGGTGTGTAGTCAGCAACTCTCAGGGCTCGGGCTGCCCGAAACATTTTGTGGCAGTCATCCGTGGCAGTGAGTTCATCTGCTAGGGCGTCTGCTTGTTGGATAGCAAGATCTTTTAAGCGTTCGCTAATGTGACGCAGAATGTAATTGCGTTCCTGGCGTAGTTTGGTGTGATCTCCACTTTGGCCACTTTGATAGATGTGCTGACGTAGTGCTTTCTGTTCTGCTGACAGTTTTACTACGAGAGGGTCGTCAGTATACCTAGTTCTGTTGTTTTCAGAACACCTATGGTGCTAGTAGCTGCTGATTCTATAGATATCAGTATTTTGGTTAGGGCTTCGTTTGGATCAGAGCTGACGTCGATGTTAGCTATTTGCTCCCCGAGGGCCTTTTTGTATGACATTTGAGCGTCAGTGTCGCTGATAAGCTTGGGTAAGTTGTAGGTGACTCTACCCTCTTGCCTGGTATTGCGTTTATACATTAGGTAGAACTGGTTCATATGGAGGCATGTAATGACTGGCTTATGGTCAGAATTGAGGTCTGTGCATCCATAGGAACGAACATCCCGAAGTAGGGGTTTTGCTGCTGTCTTGCATAGTATGAAATCTATTTGGTTGAAGACAGCTTTTGTAGCCTTAGAACCTTTTGGGACTTTGCGATCAGCAATGTATCCAGTCTATGTTGTCCGGTGGCGGCATGGTTGTTTGAAAGCCGTATTTGTGGCAAATAGGGCAATGAAACCAAGGAATGCCACCAGTGCATCCCCATTGCTGTTGCGTGTGCCCTCTCCATACAATCCCAAGCATGAGCCAAGATCTGAACTTGTGTCTGCAATACCGAGCTTACCCAGCTTGGAGTTGAAATTGCCACACACGAACAGTTGCCATCCAGCTGGGATATTAATGGCGGAGCTCAGTTATGCATAGAAGGAATCTAATATAGCTAGATTCTCTTTGGCCCTTTCGGTAGTTGGCCCATATGCGTTGACTATGCGACACTTAGTTGTGGTGTGGTTTCACGTTGGTATAGCCAGGTCGATAAATCCAACGCGATCACTGACGTATCCAAAACTAATGACATCGTCCAATATCCTTGGTCCGATTACGAAGCCTAATCGACGGCATGCCATTAACTATCATTTTCCAGTCCATTTAGAATGACCAACAAAGCGATCTAATAAGGCATTTTTAACTTCGTAATCAATGCTATTTTAGCATTGTTGAACATCCAATTATGGCGTCATAATAGTGAAACGTCACAGGTATAGTCAGTCATAGTCCGAACAAGTTCTTGTTGCATTTCCCCCGACATATGCTCTAAATTCATTCATTCATGTCTTTCACTGGCATAGTGGCATATGAAATAAACAAATAATACTATGGGCTCTAATAATAATTTTAATGCGTAGCCGATACCACTGTTACCGTTGTAGTCCCCCTGGATGTCATAGTAATTCTAACCATGTTAGCTGCACCTCCGAATTAGTAATCATTTCATGAATTAATCAATTAAATTTGAACATTTTGATTCGTATAAAAACAAATAAAGTCTAATAAAACATCGAGTTCCCGTCGGATTATTTGTCTGACTTAATCACGACTTTCCCACATTAGTTAGGCTTAATTACCCAATCGCAAATCCCCATCACTTTGCTCAGCTTTGACATTTATGGGCCCGACCCTATGCCATGCACATGGGTATAACAATTTGGTTGGAGTTCAACAAATGGGTTCAGAGGAGAAAGTGTGATGGAAGGAATGCTTATGATATTTGACCGTTTGACCCCGTTCACAACCTGGTCCCCCCACCCCCCACCCAACCCATAATGGGATGCAGCGCGCAATAAAAACATGTATCATCTCACAATCTGCAATCATATGCGACCGAGATAATCCTGTATTATTCCCCGCAATGACTAGACACACGTGTACTAATCGAACCGGCCGTAATACATGCAGGTTTAGGGAATAAAACCACTTTTCTTACTCGGCAGTCCATCGGTAGAATTTTCATAGGCCAGAGTCGGAGAACTTGATCGACTACATACACAGGTACAATTTTCAAAAATGAACCGCAGGGCAGAGCCAAGTAAAAATGTCGCCTCACAATCATTAATGATATGGGTAACCATAACAAATTTTGTTGAATTCCTGCAAATCGTTTTTGAGGAGAAAATCAGATGGGCTGACTGAAATATGGACAGACGGCCGGATGGATGGAGGAGGTTTTAATATCCCTGGAAGGATTTTCCTTAAACCATTTCCCCCCAAAACGTGTGGGGATAATAATGCAGACGCCACATACATAGTAGGCATCTATGGACATATACCTACGTTGTTGATGTCCGTCTGTTTTAGCTCAGTGGGCTGAAAAGCCAAATGAGCTTATGCCATGGCGGCCGTTCCTCGTCCATCCGTCCATCGTCCATCGGTCTGTCGTCCATTCATTTGTCAGCTCGTTTCTCCTTAACGGTTGACTGATTTCAACCAAACTTTGCTGGAAGGATCATATGCTGGTACCCTCCAGATTTTTTTCAGAATGTTGATTGGTAAATTTTTGGGGTTTCTTAGATATTCTGAAATTTTTACCGGAAACGGTCAATATGCTACTCCTCCATAGCTGCTTTCAATATTTTTTCAAACAAATTTCGTTGGAATGACCCTATGATGGTAAGCTCCAGAACTCCCATTCAGAATTTTGATTGGTCGGTGGCCATCTCGTTTAATGTAAAGAATCATGTAAATTTAAATGCAAATGTTTCAAATGCTAATGGTCCAGGTGAGCGTCATAGGCCCGTGGGCCTCTTGCTTTTATTTGTTGCCAGCAATACGATATTAATAATGTATATTCATAACCTGCTGAAGCTCTGAGAGCATATTTTTCAGGACTGGAGGAAGGGGAGAGTCCCCAACTCATCACACCCCGCCATATAACCCACCACACAGCCACCCAACCCCGCGACTGGTAACACGGCACATCCCTGATTCACCACCCTCACCCCAAAAATTGTTTCTATAAAGCTGTCGCTAACGAAATATATTGCTGACCGCAAGATAAACTAAATTGTTCGGATTGAAATTTGTAACCCTCAACCACCCTCCCTACACCCCACCACCACCACCACACACCACCCACACACCACACACACACACACACACACACACGCACGCACGCACACGCACACGCACACGCACACGCACACGCACACGCACACACGCGCACACAATCCCCATCTTCCCCACCCCCTCAGGGAGCAGAGCCAAATGTAAATGTCCACCTCAACTATACAATTATATAGGTAACACAAATTTGGTTGAATTCCATCCAATGGTTTCGGAAGACCTGAGCGCAGACACACGCCCGCCCGCCAGCTCGTTCGCGCGCACGCACACACGCATGTACGCTCACACGCCCGCACGCATGCACCCACGCACGCGCGCGCACACACACGTGTGTTGCATGGCATAATCCACACTTGTATTCGAAAAACGTGGCAATAATGATATATATCCATTAGATGATGTGAAAATTGGCGCGTACATTACAATACTAGTCTGACAAAATGTGTGTTAGCTATCCTACAATTTAGTGAATTAATTCGCTAATCATCTCTCATTTTCAAAGGCAAGAATTTGTAGATACAGTGTACGGCAGCTCCGGATCATCAGCAGTTTCGGGATCACTATATCTTAGTCATCAATAAAATTCTTTTGAATTAGGCTTAATAGATGTATTATTTTGTTATGTTTCTCAATAACTTCAGTTTATTGAGTACGAAGGAACATAACAATTAGTATCTCAAATGTGTCAGATTTCCAGCATTTAATGCATAATAAATCCAATGTCGCGATTAACCACACATTCTGGTCGACACGAAAACAGGCTCATCTCTCATAGCAGTATACCGGAAATGCTTCTATAGACAGCGCATATATGTATGTCAAGGATATTTCTCACATAGTTGGGGTTTTTTTGCTTCTGAAAACATGACAATGGAATAAGACGACTGTTTTCGAAAATATTATTTTATAGTCCGCAATCTGACAGTTTAAATGACTTGAACCAGAACTACCCAAAGTGATCAGAGTTGATGTATTCGGTCGACTCGCGCTATTGTGAAATTCTTTGACAGGTAACACTCAAACTAAATCTTTTTTTTATATTTGCATAAAGCACAAATGTGCATCATCAAAATCTAATCTGTTTGATTTAAAATATTCTATAAATATTTAATTCATAGGAACTATTTTTAGGTAGTGATTCAAAACTGCGTGAAAAAATTATAATATAAATATAATAAACAGATTGCTGAAACACCGAAAATTATTTTGTTTATTTGCAATTGTGTGTTATACCAGTAGTGCTTGGTGCGACGTCGTAATCCTCGGAATGGCTCAATGATAATACACAGCGCATACGTCATCCGATAGCTGTGAGCGGTGCGAGACTATGGTGTCATATTTATGACGTCACAATGACCTCTGGGATTTTACAACAATCTCAAACAATGCGAAAGATAAGCTGTAATGAGAACTAGGTAGTGACAGGCGATAACCAATATGAGTCATATAGAAAAAGCTTCCCCTGACTGAAAGCACCTGTTTATCAGAGCCGTGGTAAAACTCGGAGTTGCGTCATCGTATAGGCTTGTACCCGACTTCCCGTCCTTTCTCTTGCGATTCCTTGCTTAAGAGTTTGCTAAGCTAAGCAAATCATGTTTTGAGCTTAGCGCGTTTCGAGAAAAACCTTAAGAATTTTTGCTCAGCTCAGAAAATTTGTTTTGCCTAAATCAAATAATACAATGTTATTAATATATATATATGGTGACCGTAACAACAACTAATTATCCAATACAATGCTGAGTCAAATAAAACAATGTTGACAATATATATATATGGTAACCACAACAGCAATTACTTTTACAGTACAATGATACATCAGATATAGCACTATATATGGTAGGCAAGCAATAACTAGTTTACCAGTACAATGCTGAGTCAAATATAACAATATGTAGTAACTTAGCTATGTATAAAAGGTTACTCCCCCAACAGAGGTCTCGAATTGGCCCATGGAACCAGCGGCAGATGTGCGCAGTTCGGATTCCAAGGTACGACTGGCGGGCGTCCGTAGAAACGGCGGGAATCAACTAGCCCGGCAGCCGCGAAACGCGAACTACGGAATTGCGGGATACCGCCAGCACCACACTCTCCCCCGTTTATAAAAACATGGTTATTCAATTAAAAATGTTATCTAAAAATCTAATCTTTAAAAAATTTGCACACCATAAAAAACACACAGGCATTGACGCTCAACTGCTAAAGGTAGAATTAGAATTTACCAATTAAAAAAAGTAGGTGTCGATCCATCCAGAAGGAATGAGCTGTTAATAATAAAACAGATGGATAGATCAACAGCTGCCGGACGAGGGCCATCGTTACAGATTTTAAAATAGCATAGCATCCTAACTAAAATTAAGGACATTGGTTTTCCACCACAGCAGAAAACTGACAGAATTGACGGAATTGCCGAATTGATAAAGAAGTAATAAAAATAATCTCACATGAATTTAGTTGGAGTGTTATCTGAAATTAAATTATGTGAAATTCGAGGAGAACCTATGAATATTGCATATTTTTTAATTTAGTGAATATGAATATAATTGAAACGGATCTGAATCCACAAATTTAGGAAATCCGGAAAACCACTATCCCTATCACAATAAAGATATCTGAATGAAGCTAAATGGAACGGATAATACAGCAGAAGAAAGAAACATATGAATTTGCGCTATGACTAATGCGCCAATTACTTCGCACATTATGAAATGGTAAGCGCAAGAAATGCATCTGTACGATTTATGCAGTCTTTGCTAAATGCATATTATAAATATGCTGTCATATGCAAGACTTCTGCATTATAGAGTAATGCACATTATAAATATGCCTGAGTTATGCATTATAGAGTAATAATGCATCATTGCATCATTTTAACATGTAATTGCTACACGTTTAATAAATGAAATACCTAGGTATGGCAGTAAATAATATGTTGGCCTAATATAAAATATCTGAACTGACCTATGTAGAATTAATATACATGGGCTATCCTATAAAATATCTGTGCTGACCTAATAAAACTATATATAATATATTTGAGCTACCCTATACAATATCTGAGCTGACAAATGTAGAACTGGCATTAAATAGCTAACCTATACTGAATGTCACTATACATAGATGAGTTTGCATCATAACATATGATGCATATACTTATAAAAGCGTGTACATGGATTTAATCCATATACACATAAACAGAGAGCATTATTATGACCACACGTCATGACGGACAATAAATACAGTTAACAATACAATGCGTATGATTAATGTGTAACAATTTACACATCATTTGACAACGCATATTTGTAATATGTGATCAAGAAATGCGTAAATATAACCACGCATTACTACTCGCAATTATTCACGCGTCATTTGAAAAACGCGTAATCATAATAACGCGTTCTGTGAGTCATACAGCGATGGACCCCTATTGGTTTTTTTGGTATCTCAAGGAGTATTATTGCTGGAAAAGCCACTATGTGCTTTTGTGTCCAACCAATTTAGTTTCCCAAAAACTTACAAAGAATAGAACATCACGATTTTTCTGTTGCTGAAACTAAAGCTAAGATGGAAACGGAACATAAGCCAATGATTATAAATGTTTTCCGGACAGGTTGAATGTCTTCAGTGTCATGCAGAATGTTAAAATTTGAAGTCATAATTTCATATCATCTGGATTACAGTAATTCTTTTAATGTTGAATTACTGTTACCATTGTACATTATCACATTACTAATGTAGCACTGTACTACGACCGAAAACTAACTGCAGTCCGCAACAATACCATGACCAAATGAATCCGTACTAAGACGAAACCAGAGGAACATTTATTCAGGTGGACAAGTAGGGTCCATGAAGACTTACATAGTCTAATTCACGAATGCTTAAAGTGATTCTAATAAATTTCATAATCTAGGAACCTGTTGGGAAGACGGCACTGCCTTCCTGTTCGACTCTGAATGGTGTGAGTTAGGAGTTGATCATCTCTAGGAGATGTGTGATGTATTTCCCCTCGGACCTGACACCTCATGCGCCTAGGGGAAAAAGTGTGATGCGGTTCCCCTCGGACCTGACACCTCATGCGCCTAGGGGAAGTGTTATGCGTTTCTCCTCGGACCTGACACCTCATGCGCCTAGGAGAGTGATGCTGTGTTTGTGGGACGGGTAAAACAGAGTCGATATCCAGGTAATCTGTCAAAACAGCATCTAGATCATTATGCAGAATTGATGAGGATGGATCAATACCATATGGAATGGTTTCATCCGAATCCTCTTCAAAAATGGAAGCACGGTTATCATCAGATAACCTAAGGCCATTATCGGGGATAATAAGTCATCATCATCGCCATGATCTTCAGAGATTATAGCACGTCTCATTCGCAATATCCAGAGAGGTAAATCACGATCTCTGCACAGCTTTAATCTATCATGTTGCACAACTAGTTCCCGGCGTTGGTTTTTGATACCAAACAGTGCTTCTGACAACTTTTTATAAATAATTAATGGACCAGTCCAAGGAGGTTGTAGTTTACTGGACTGGCCTATTTTAGTTGCAGAATTAGCAAGATAAACTACATCACCAACATGATAGGCACGCTCATGCAAACGTAGATCATACTCTTTTTTCTGGCGCTTCTGAGCCATTTTAAGGTTATCCCGTGCTATCTCATGAGTTTCATGCAACGTTTGCTGTAACTGTTGGACGAAGTCACTGGCATCTGCAGGGGCATTCTCTGTAGTCGCAGACCCAGGGCATTTGCACATTATGTCAATAGGCTGTAGTACTTCTCGACCAAGCATCATCATGTTGGGAGTATACCCTGTCTGTCGGCTTACAGTAGATCGTATAGCTCCAGCGATGAAAGGAATACACTTGTCCCAATCTTTCTGTCTGTCATGCTCTTGCAGGTAGCACTGTATACACTGCAAGACAGTATGGTTTATATGTTCAATCTGTCAATTCGAACATGGTCTATAAGCTGTGGTGCGTGTTTTTTAAATCTCCAGTAGATGGCACAGTTCCTTAAATAGGTTGCTCTCAAAGTTATGACCCTTGTCGGTGTGTAAGAAATATGAACAGCCAACAGTGGTGATAAAACGCTCCACATACGTTTTGGCTACCAGTTCTGCCTCTTGTTCAGGGAGCGCATAGCACGCAACCCATTTACTGAACTGATCTATGATCATCAACACATATCTATTTCCCAGTGCAGATGTGATAAAGGGGCCCACAATGTCCATATGTACCCGTTCCAAAGGAAAACCAGCATGGAACTCGCCCAGAGCAGCTTTAGGTTGGATGGAAGCTTTTTTGCTACAGCTACAAATCCGACAGGATTTCACATATGCCACCACATCACGAGAGTATCCGTGCCAGATATATTTAGCCTTCACTCTCTCTAATGTCTTCTGCTCACTGTGACTGGCAAGCTTGGAATCATGACAATTGTCCAAAACCAGCTTCTGGAGAGACTTGGGGACTACCAGCAGATTCCGTGTGGTATTTGCTTCTACCCAGAGATAGTGCAAAATGCTATCGACAAAAATCAATTGATCACAACGAGCCCACCAAAACTTGACAGCTGGACTAGCTAAATATAGCTCCGCATCAGAAGGTGTGTGTGACTGCTCAATCCATGATACAACTGTCTTCAGATCAGGATCCTCCAACTGACGCTCCCTTAGATCTTCCGGAGAGAATGCGTCTAACCAATTTGACCTTCCGATAACCTGGTCTGTTTGGGGGACACCATTCCGCAGTCCATCTGGTGTATAGCTACCAGAAGGCAGCAGAACAGTTTCATAGACAGATGGCATCCCTAGAGTTAGGTAGATTAATGGAAGAATTATTCAGTCCTGCTGACCTCAATTCCATGGCCAAACAAGTTAGTATAGGAAATCGACTGATACGTCCATATCAGTGGTACTACCGCAACGTGGTCGTGTATCCGTTATGGATAGACGACTCACGACTCCATTACGTAGCGACATTACCGCTAATCGACGGGGGCAAATTTATCGAATACGGGTTGCATGCGTGGCCGGAACCGCTAATTGCGAGGGGATACTACATGCAAGTACTGATCGCGCGGACCAGCATTGGTCTTGACACCAAGACTGGATGGTACTTCGCGCCATCCGAATGTCGTGGGGAGGAGCCCCGGGTGTGTCATGGTCCACTACGGGTCGACAAGACCCACGTTCCATGCGTTGTAAGCCTGTTAACCAATACGACCGACAGTGCTTGTAATATTCAGCTCTCCGAATCAAATGAAACATCTAGCAAATTGTTTGCCAATAAGAAGATAGGCGTAGTGTTGCAAACGTTCGGTGAAACAATGGATATACACTGCGGCGGACGACTGACCGAGCGGTGTGTGGTGAGTAATGGAGTGTATACATTAATGTCTGGCGAATGTGGTTATAGCGTGAAGGGCTGGCGATTCGAGCCTGTTGCGTCTTACAGTCGGACGTATGCTCGGGTTAGCCTGGCCATTGAGATGCCCCATTTGGATGTGACCGGAGTTCTTAACCAGTCCATGATTGTGAATTATTTGAAAATGCAACCATGGAACCATTTACTAAAATCTAAGTATGTGCCGCTAGCACCATTATCCGCGATCGACCCAGTGATGGTCGATGGCATTGGGGTACGCTCTTTTGTGTCGTAATCGGCTGGCTCCTTCGTCGTTGTGCTTATTATAGTGATTATATTATATAAATGTGGCGTATTGTCACGCATGTGGTCTTGGATAAGTTGCAAGCCACGTGCGGCCCATAGCAGTGATAACAATCATGCCAATATTCGTATCTGTGTGCCACCGGTTCAGGCCAGCAGCCCCGGAGACCTGCAGCACTACCGGAGCCGCTGAGTATGGTAGCCGGGTCATCGCCTAATGCTACTGCACGGACTGAGATCGACCCGACAGCTACCGACTGTATTGAGATGGCAGGATACGTTAACGTTGACAATCCTAATGCAAACATGGACTATATGGAGATATCATCAACGTGACATTTTGGTATGAACTTTATATGCTGTTACTGGAACACTATTTGGTGATTATTTTACTACTTGATATAGGAACTATTGTATGACCAGTAATGATTATTTGCACTGTAGGATTAAGGTTATTATGTACTGACTTCATTGTATTTACTGTGTATAGGGTTATATTGTTAATTGCTGCACCTTGAATTACAAGGGCATTAATGATGCTATTAATGTGTTTCCGGGGATGGTCAATTGCGCATGATATTCCACTACCCGGACAAGTTCGTACTTTGTATAGGACTATGCTGTTTTCCTATGTTTCTGGGGACGGTCAATTGCGCATGATATTCCGTTACCCGGACATGTTTAGTTAACATTGTTGGATTTAAGATATGATGTAGTCGGATGTATGACATAGTCTGGAGGACTCTGGTAGGGCGTGGTTTAGGTTGTTGATGATGCACAACGAGTTAATTATCCCTCTCTTTAGGCCTTAAGAGACGGCTAATTAACTTCGGTTGAGGGGCATGTGTAGATATGGGATTGTCTTGTGGGAAGTCATGACCCCGCTGGACATCTTGTATGTACGAGTAAATCCCGAGTGAAATTCATATGTGAATACCAGGTGAGCTAATAGACTATGTCACCATGTATATTAAAATGCACCGATCAGCGGCTATGTTTAGATACGTTACTAGCACTGATCATCATCCATATATCTTCCCCTCTCCTGGCTGGATGCTATTACCATTCACAGCGGTAAAAGCAATGCGCAACAAGTTACGCCATCGAGGGTTAACGTAGGGTTAACATTCTCTTCCCATCTACAACGATTCAATATTCGTACAACTTGCATACTGCCATGATCAAACTCATTGATGTTTGTTGCTGCAGTCATTTATGTTACTGCAAAGAGATTATTGCTCATAAACGACTTAGCACCAAGACAGCAACAACTTTCACTCAGGTCATTATCAAGTTTTACTACCACAACTAATTATTGAGGGTTAATCGATTCACTGGTTTCGTCCTTCAATTTGAATGGGTCAATCTCGCTAAGTACATTCCATCCGGCTGTTTAAGTATTGAGATAAACGTTGCTGTGTACGATTATTATCGTTCCACACACAAACATCAGTTCTCTTTAATAAATAGGGTCTATGTAATGTTAGGAAATTATATATTATCAGCACTGCGCGGTACAGCTTTGAAACTGAATCGAGTATGAATCATGATGGTTAGCACCAGGTTGGAATCGACCAAGGGATTAGATATGACAAACGGACTTAGTTAGTTACATAGCGGTCTGTGTTCTCACAGAAGCATGGGAACTCGTGTGCCAATTAACTCAAGCATTCCACAGGTTGTCGGCCAATAGGTAATGCACATGACATGGACATTGTAGCGTCCTGTAGGCGGTAGGTACGCAATCGAAAGTTACGATCAAAAACGTATTAAGTGTAGAGGCGTAAGATACACAAATCAGAACTTGCTACCAAACAAGCATCCGTCATTCTGACATGGGAGATACACAAATCGAAACTTGCTATCAAACAAGCATCCGTCATTCTAGCGTAAGGTACACAAATCGGAACTTGCTATCAAACAAGCATCCGTCATTCTGTCATGGGAAGCAGATGGAATTCTAAAATAAAGTTAGGGGAACGACAGATCCCATTACTCAAGAACCAGCCAAACCGCAAGTGCTAGGAAGAAAGCACCCGCCCGGGGAGGGAGGGTCGGGGTTTTGATTGATCAAAATGATGTCATAATCCAATGAGAATCAGAGCAGCCTCCGGCAGTGCGAAACCAAGATGGAGTGAGTATAGGAACTGAAGTACTATAAAAGGGGGACTTTAACTTTTAATCGAGAGTCCGGTCCGCCTCGCACCTCGTACAAAATTCTTGCTGAATGTGTTTTCGGTAGGCAAGAGTTAATTGAATAGCATAGCAGATCAGAGCGACTGAGAGTAATGCTAGTCAGTTAAGAAAACGTTGAAGTGAATTCTTAAATCGTTGTAAGTAGGAAAACTGAATCAAATAAATAAGTTTATTGTAGCTTCTGTTGTGATAGTATAAGTCACTTTAGCTCAAAGTATATTATTGTATAGTTAGAATTAAGAGAATAAAGCCTTGATACTTTACCTCAATGCACGAGTTCGTGTTTTCTATAGCGGTTACTCTGGCATCTACGGAAGACCACCGTAGCTTACCATTATCTTCGATTAGAATAGTCAGATCAGGCCCGGATACAGACAGAAATATCGTTACCTTCATCTACAAACGAGGCGAGCTTGTATCCATCACTTTCGTCGTCGGTAAGACCGGTTGTCGCAGCAACCACACATACAGGCCTTACCGAAGTCGAAGTGATCACAATTAAATAGAATCAGAAGACCTCAGAAATCTTCAGTATGACCATAGGATCCTATCAGCCAAATTTGGTTGAAATCGCTCAGAATAGTAAGAAGAAGCATTTTGACAATGTCCGGTACATTTATCATAAAATCTGCGATTTTCAACCAAAAAATTGATAAAACAAAATTCCCAATGGAGGTTCTGGATGCTACAGGCAAATTTGGCTGAAATCGGTTAAAATGGTAAGGAGAACAAACAGTTTGACAATTTCCGGTAAATTTTAAATATTTTTAATAAGATTTTGACACAAAAGATGGAGGAATCCAAATTCCGAAGGGAAGTTCTGGAGCCAAGCCCAATAGAATGGTTTGACCCAAATTTGGCTAAAATCTGTCAATTGGGTAAGGAGGAGTAGCGTTTTAAATCAAAAGTTTATGGATGACAGCCGGACGATGGATGTTCGCCATGGGATAAGCTCACGTGGTCTTTCAGGCCAGGTGAACTAATAACAATGTTGACAATATATATCGTAACCACAACAACAAATACTTTTCCAGTATACTATTGAGGCATATATAATAATACTGATAATATATATTTGGTAACCACCACAACAACTAATTAGCCAGTACATCGCCAAGTTAAATATATCAATGTTGACAAAATATATGGTCACCCCCAACAACAGCTTCTTTCTCATACAATGCTGAGTTAAATATAACAATGTTGATGCTATATATGGTAAGCAAGCAACAACTACTTATCTAGTACAGTGCTGAGTCAAATATGTTGCCAATACAATATGGTAACCGCCACCCCCTCCACCACCCCCTCCCACAACAACTAATTTTCCAGGAATGTATTGAGTCCAATACTAAAATGTTGACAATATATCTGCTAGCCACAACAATTATATTTCCAGTACAATGCTGATGAGAAAAATATAACAATATTGGCAATATATATTTGATACCCACCACAACAACTAATTATCCAGTAAATTGACTAGTTAAATAAAGCAATGTTGACACTATATATGGCAATCCCAACGACAGCTTCTTTCCTGTAAAATACTGAGTTAAATATAACAATGTTGATGATATGTATAGTAAACAGGCAACAAAAACTAGTTTTCAGTACAATTTCGAGTCGAATATAACAATGTTGACAATATATATGGTAGCCCCAACTACAACTAATTATCCAGTACAATGCTGATTTAAATTACAAATACGACGACAATAACAGCAACAACAACAACAACAACAACAACAACAACGACGACGATGGTGGCAACGACGATGACGACGACAACAACCAAAAAATTATGCAGTACTATGCTAAGTCGAATTTAACAATGTTGATAATATATATGGTAACCTTAACCACAATTAGTTTACCAGTACTATGTTGAGGCAAATATAACAATGTTGACAATATATATGCTAGCCACAACAACAACTTTTCCAGTACAATGCTGAGGAGGCAACTATAACAATATTGACAATATATATTTGGTAACCACCACAACAACACATTATCCAGTAAATTGACTAGTTATGTTGACACTATATATGGTAACACCAACAACAGCTTCTTTCCAGTAAAGATATGTATAGTAACCAAGAACCAAAAACTAGGTTTCCAGTACAATTCCGAGTTGAATATAACATTACTGACAATATATATGGTAGCTACAACAACAATAATGAATTTCCCAGTACTGTACAGAGTCAAATATAACAATGTTAGCAATATATATGGTAACCACGACAGCAATTACCTTACCAGTACCATGCTTAGCCACATATAATAATGCCGAGAATATATATGGAAACCACCCAACAATTATTTTATCAGTACTATGATCAGTCAACTATTACAATGTTGACAATATATATTTGATAATCACAACTACAACTAATTTTCCATTAACATACTGATTCAAATATGACAACAAAAACAACAACAACAACAACAACAACTAATTATGCAGTACTATGCTGAGTCGAATATAATAATGTTAATAATATATATAGTAACCTTTACAACAATTAGTTTACCAGTACCATGCTTAGCCAAATATACCAGCGTTGATGATATATATGGTAACCACAACATCAACTCATTTTCCAGTACTACGTTGAGGCAACTATAACAATGTTGACAATATATATATGGTAGCCACAACAACTACTCTCCCAGTACAATGCTGAGGAGGCAAATATAACACTATTGACAATAGATATTTGGTAACCACCACAACAACAAATTATCCAATTAATTGACTAGTTATGTTGACAATATATATATATATATATATATATATATATATATATATATATATATATATATATATATATATATATATATATATATATATATATATATGGTAACACCAACAACAGATTCTGTCCAGTAAAATGCTGAGTTAAATATAACAATGTTGACGATATGTATAGTAACCAAGAACCAAAAACTAGTTATTCACTTTTTTATTTTTTTTATAAGGAGAATTTAACCAAGGAGAAATTATCCACTATAATTCCGAGTCGAATATAACAATGTGAGATATATGGTAACCATGGTAACAGTTAGTTTACCAGTACTATGCTTATCCAATTATAACAATGTTGCAATAAATATGGTAACAATAACAAGAACAAAAACAACAACAACAACAAATTATGCAATACTATGCTTAGTTATATATAACAATGTTGATAATATATATGGTAACCACAACAACAACTAATTTTCAATTGCAATGACGTGTCAAATATAACAATGTTATCAATATATATATATATATATTTATATATTAACCGCAATAACAACTAATTAACCAGTACAATTCCGAGTTAAATATACAAATGTTGGCGCTATATATATATGGTAACCTCCACAACTATTTTCCCAGTACAGTGTCAAGCCACATATAACAATGTTAACAATATATATCATAACCACCACAACAACAAAAACTAATTACCCAGTACAATACTGAGACGAATATTACAATGTTGACATATATGCTAACCACAATAACAATGAGGTTACCAGTACTATACTTAGCCAACTACAACATCAACAACAACAAAGTATGCCGTACATTGACGAGCTAAGCAAATCAATGTTGACAATATATATGGTAACACCAACAACAGCTTCATTCCAGTACAATGCTGAGTTAAATAAAAAATGTTGACGATAATATATGGTAATCACAACAACAAATAATTTCCCATTGCAATGACGAATCAAATATAACAATGTTGACGATATATATGGTAACCAAGCAACAAACACTTATCTAGTACAGTGCTGAGTCAAATATAAAATGCATATATGGCAAACACAACAACAATTAGTGTTCCACTATAATGCCAGGTCAAATATAAAACTGTTGACGATATGTATGGTAACCACAACAACAACAACTACTTATCCAATAGAATGCTGAATCAAAAACAAAATATGTTGATAAATATGTCAACCACCCAAAAATTAGTTTATCAGAAAATGCAACTACACCAATGTTGACGATGTATTATGAAATCCAAATGACAACTAATTAACCAGTACAATACTGAGTAAAATAGAAAAATGTTGACAATATATATATATATATATATATATATATATATATATATATATATATATATATATATATATATATATATATATGGTAACCTCCACAACAACTATTTTCCACGTACAGTGTCGAGCCAAATATAACAATGTTAACAATATATATCGTAACCACATCAGCAACAACTAATTATCCAGTAGAATGCAGAATACAATATTAAAATGTTAACAAATGGTGTAACCACCCATAAATTAGTTTATCAGTACAATGCTGAGTCAACTACACCAATGTTGACAATATATGTGGAAACCCTAACGACAACTAATTATCCAGTACAATGTTGAATCAAATACAACAACAACAACAAAAACAAAAAGAACAAATTATGCAGTACTATGTTGAGTCAAATATAACAATGTTGACAATATATATGGTAAACACAACAACAACTAAGTAATCAGTAAAATGCTTTATCATATATAACAAAGTTGATAATAGATATGGTAACCACAACAACCAATTAACGAGTACAATGCTTAATCAAATATACCAATGTTGATAATATATACGGTAACCACAACAACAACTAATATTCCATTGCAATGACGAGTTAAATATAACAATGTTAACAACATATATTTAGTAACCACAATAACAACTAATATATATATATATATATATGGAAGCCTCCACATAAAACAATTTTCACAGTACAGTGTCGAGCCAAATATAACAATGTTAACAATATAAATCGTAACCACAACTAATTTTCCAGTAGAATGCCGAATCAAATATAAAAATGTTGACAAATATGGTAACCACCCATAAATTAGTTTATCAGTACAATGCTGAGTCAACTATACCAATGTTGACAATATATTTGGAAACCCCAACGGCAACTAATTATCCAGCGCAATGCTAATTCAACTACAAAAGGAACAACACCAACAACAACAAAAACAACAACAACAACAACAAAAACAACAAATGATGCAGTACTATACAAATATAACAATGTTGACAATATATATGGTAACCACAACACCAACTAATTAATCGGTAAAATGCTTTGTCATATATAACAATGTTGATAATATATATGGTAACCACAACAACTAATTAACGAATACCAATGTTGATAATATATACGGTAACGTCTACAACAACAAATTTTTCCATTGCAATGACGAGTTAAATATAAAACAATGTTAACAATATATATGGTAACCACAATAAAATTAATTAACCAGTAGACTGCTGAGTCAAATATAAAAAATGTTGACAATATATATGTGTTAACCTCCACAACAACTATTGTCCCAGTACAGTGTCGAGCCAAATATAACAATGTTAACAATATATATCGTAACCTAAACAGCAACTAATTAGCCAGTAGAATGCTGATTCAAATATGACAATAACAACAACAACAACAAATTATCCACTACAATTCCGTGTCAGATATAACAATGTTGACATATATGGTAACCAAGGTAGCAATTTGTTTACTATGCTTATCCAAATATAACAATGTTGACAATAAATATGGTAGCCACAACAACAACAACAACAACAATAACAAAAACTAATTATACAATACTATGTTTAGTCAAATTTAACAATGTTGATAATATATGTGGTAACCACAACAACAACTAATTAATCAGTACAATGATATGACAAATATAACAATGTTGATAATATATATGGTAACCACAACAACTAATTAACGAGTACAATGATTAGTCACACATAACAATGTTGATAATATATATGGTAACCACAGCAACAACTAATTACCCAGTACAATATTTTGTCAAATACAACAATGATGATAATATATATATATTGTAACCACAACAACAACAACGACAACAACAACAACAACGACAAAAACAACAAAGTATGCAGTACATTGGCAAGTTAATTAAAGCAATGCTGACAATATATATGGCAACACCAATAACAGCTTCATTCCATTAGAATGCTGAGTTAAATATAACAATGTTGACAATGTTGACGATATATAAGGTAACTAAGCAACAACCACTTATCTAGTACAGGGCTGAGTCAAAGATAAAAATGCACAACAAGAATCAATTTTTCACTACAATGCCAAGTCAAATTTAAGACTGTAGACGATATATATGGTAACAACACAAACAACTAATTATCCAGTAGAATGCTGAGTCAAATATAAAAATGTTTACATATATGGAAACCACCCAACATTTAGTTTATCAATACTATCCTAAGTCAAATATAACAATGTTGATAATATATATGGTAACCACAACAACACCTAATTTTCCTTTGCAATGATGACTCAAATATAACAAAGTTAACAATATATATAGTAACCACAATAAGAGCTAATTAACCAGTACAATGCTGAGTCAAATATAAAAATGTTGACACTATATATATATATATATATATATATATATATATATATATATATATATATATATATATATATATATATATATATATTGTAACCTCCACAACAACTATTTTCCCCACAATGCCCAGTCAAATAATTCTCGCAACACCATCATACCGTACTAATTACGTCGTAATTCATCGTACGTTACCTCTGGTTATTTTTTCCCAGAAAAACCAGCACGCAGTCACAGAAAGTAGTTTTCATTCAGCCAATGAATATGCGCATTGCGGTTTTCGGTCGATTTTGACAGGCATCTGTCACTAACATAAATCCTATATGCAACCCTATCATCGCTTCAACAATTTGTGCAAATTTAAATGCTTTTTCTTTGTCTAATTAACTTTGATCACAATGTATCAACCTATATGTTGGAAGATCTTATGGCCCCCTTTTCCACTTAGAAAACCCCAACATAAATAAAGGTAATATATTTACTATTTTGGTAACTAATTTGACTTGTTCTGCTTGGCTTAATTATAGGTAGCAAAACAGTGAAACACATTGCAATCAAATTAGTTTCAAATCACTCAATATAATATTATGCTTGAGCTCATACATCATAAATGATTTGTTGTTGTATCTGGTATATAGTGATGAGATTGTTAAAATTATTTCTTTTTATTATGATCTAAAACATCGGATTGTGGGTTGTGTAAACTACCTATTATCAAACAATCGTAATATCGAAACAGCCATATTGAATGGAGATTAATCCTTTAATCCTTGAAACCCCAAAGTGATAACTATATATCTAGTCTCGGACATGGTTGCATGTTTTGGAGCTAGTCTGACTGGAACCTGTTGTTGTCATAGGTAACAACACCATCCACTCTTCAAACTGGCTTAAAAACAGTCAACAAAATGTACCTACACCATGGGAGAATGAGGTTGATCCTTTAACCCTTGAAACCCCAAAGCATATCCTGAACTAACCATTATCTATTAACTGTGATCTGCAGAAATTCCGCAGTAAGACAGCGCATATAGGTGTGCATTTCAGCCTGTATTATCAGTACTGTGTGCTTTCTGGATGCTAGCCAGTTGAATTTGTTTGATTAATCCTTTAATAGTAAAAATTGGTTACGGAAATTGTCATTTTTACATAGTGAATGTCCATTTGCGGGCCAAGAAGACATTTTTTTTAAATTTATCACTGGAATGCCTAGCTCGATTATCGAGCCAGGCATTCCAGTGATAAATTCTTGAACATATTCTCAATACCCAACAGCGGCTGGTTTTTTGCCAGCTTGACAATTAAAGGGCTCTGTTAGTTGATGAATGTTCAGTGAGCATGTCAATAACATAGGCTTTGGGCCTGTTGAATAAGAACTTGACATTATTGGTCAGTGGTCATCACCAGGTTTTCCATTTTGGCCCTAAATTCTTTTATTTTTTACCTAAAATATTCATGTTTCCTGTTAAAATGTTTATATTTGGAGCTTAGATATCAATTCGTCATACAGAAATATTTGTATTTCCAGCCTAAATTCTCTTACCTTTGCATTTTGCATCCATATATTGTGTTGTTCAGTCTAAGCAGTTGCTTTTTAGTCCAGATTTTCTTGTTTCCTGTCAAAGGTTTTTTAAGTTTGTGACCAGAATCTTAACCTTTCCAGCTTAAGTTTTCACATTACTAGTCATTTGAATTTTTTTTTTAAACATTTTGAACCCAGATATATGAATATTAACAACAACAACAGCAACAACAACAGCAAGAACAACACCAACAACAACAGCAACAAGGCATGCAGTCCATTGGCAAGTTCAATAAAGCAATGTTGACAATATATATGGTAACACCAATAACAGCTTCATTCCCGTACAATGCTGAGTTAAATATAACAAAGTTGACGATATATATAGTAACTAAGTAACAACCACTTATCTTGTACAGTGCTGAGTCAAATATAAAAATGGATATATGGTAACAACAACTAATTATCCAGTAGAAAAATGTTGACAAATATGGTAACTACCCAACAATTAGTTTAACAGTACTATGCTGAGTAACCTATATCAATGTTGACAATAATTTTGGAAACCACGACGACAAGTAATTATCCAGTACAATGCTGATACAAATATGACAATAACCACAGCAACAACAACCAATTATCCACCACAATTCTGAGTTGAATATAACAATGTTGACATATATGGTAACCACGTTAACAATTTGTTTACCAGTACTATGCTTATCCAAATATAACAATGTTGACAATAAATATGGTAACAACAACAACAACAACAACAACAACAACAACGTATGCAGTACATTGGCCCGTTAAATAAAGAAATGGTGACAATATATATGGGAACACCAACAACAGCTTCATTGCAGTACCATGCTGAGTTAAATATAACAATGTTCACGATACATACGGCAACCAAGCAACGACTACTTATCTAGTACAGTGCTGAGTCAAATATACAACTGTATATATGGTAACAACAACAACACTTAGTGTTCCAGCACAACGCCCTGTCAAATATAAGACTGTTGGCGATATATATGGTAACCACAACAACAACTAATTATGCAGTACTATGCTGAGTCAAACGTAACAATGTTGACAATTTATATGATAACCAACCAAAATTAATTAACCAGTCACCACAACTACAATTAATTATCCAGTACCATGATGATTCAAATATAACAACAACAACAACAACAACAACAACAACAACAACAACAACAACAACAACAACAACAACTAATTATCCTGTACTATGCTGAGTCAAATATAACAATGTTTACAATATATATGGTTACCCCACCAAAACGAATTAACCAGTAACCACAACTACAACTGTGTATCCTGTACCCTGCCGATTCAAATATAACAACAACAACAACATCAACAACAACAACAACAACAACAACAACAACAACAACAACAGCAGCAACAGCAACAACAACAACAACTACAACTACCAATTATCCGGTATAATTCAGAGTCCAATATAAGGATGTTGACATATATGGTAACCACGATAACAATTAATTTACCAGTAAAATTCTTATCCAAATATAACAATGCTGACAATAAACATAGTCACCACAACTACAACTAATTATCCAGTACAATGCTGATTCAAATATGACAACAGCAGCAGCAACAACAACAACAACAACAACAACAACAACAACAACAACAACAACAACAACAACAACAACAACAACAACTAATTATGCAGTACAATGCTGAGTCGAATATAAACACGTTGCCCATATACATGGTAACGACAACAACAACTAATTAATCAGTACATGCTTAGTAAACTATAACAATGTTGATAATATTCATGGAAACCACAACAACTAATTAGCGAGTACAATGTTTAGTCAAATATAAAAATGATGACTATATTTACATATATATATATATATATATATATATATATATATATATATATATATATATATATATATATATATATATATAAATATATATATATATATACATATATATATATATATATGGTAACATCCACAACAACTATTTTCCCAGTACAGTGTCGAACCAAATATAACAATGTTAACAATATAGATCGTAATCACAACAACACTTACTTATTAATTCGAGTCGAATATACCAATGTTGACATATATGGTAACTACAATAACAATTAGTTTACCAGTACTATGTTTAGCCAAACATAACAATGTTGACAATATATATGGTAACCACAACAACAACCAATTACTGAGTGCAATGCTGATTCAAATACAACAACAACAACAACAACAACAACAAATTATGCAGTACTATGCTGTGGGAAATATAAAAATGTTAACAATATATATGGTAACCTCCACAACAACTATTTTCCCAGTACAGTGTCGAGTCAAATATAACAATGGTAACAATATATATCGTACCAGCACACCAACTAATAATCTAGTACATTTCTGAGTCGAATATAACAATGCTGGCATATATGGCAACCACGATAACAATTAGTTTAAAAGTACTATACTTAGCCAAATATAACAATGTTGACAATATATATGGTAACCAAGCAACAACCACTTATCTACTACAGTGCTGAGTCAAATATAAGAATGCATATATGGTAACCACAACAACACTTAGTTTTCCACTACAACGCCTAGTCAAATATAAGACTGTTGCCGATATATATATATATATGGTAACAACAACAACAACTAATTATCCAGTAGAATGCTGAGTCAAATATAAAAATGTTGACAAATATGGTAACCACACAACAATTAGTTCATCAGTACTATGCTGAGTCAACTATACCAACGTTGATAATATATTTGGAAACCAACATAACTAATTATCCAGTACAATGCTGATTCTAATATGATAACAACAACAACAACACCAACAATAATTCCAATAACAACTACAACAAGAACAACAACAATACTGACTACAACAACAACAACAACAACGAATAATGTAGTACTAAGTCGAGTCAAATATAAAAATGTTAACAATATGGTAAACACAATAATAAATAATTATCAAGTACACTGCTGAGTTAAATATAAAAATGTTGACAATATATATGGTAACCTCAACAGCAACCATTTATAGATATAGACAATGATAGCTTCTGCACATTGTTATCTATATTATTGACAATTGGATTTTAGTTGATATTCACACCTAGTATGCGGTTGTCTGTCAATCTGGCCGTTAGTTGGACTGTCACTCCGTGTATCTAAAGTACTTGCAACCTTTGGAGACGTATGTAACCACACTAACAACTAATTTTCCAGCACACTTCCGAGTCGAAGATAACAATGTTGACATATATGTTAACAACGATAACAGTTAGTTTACCAATAACATGCTTACCGAAATATAACAATGCTAACAATTTATAGGGTAAGTACAACCACAACTAATTATCCAGTACAATTCCGTGTCGAATATAACAATGCTGACTTATATTGTAACCACTATAACAATTAGATTCCCAGTACTATGCTTAGACAACTATACCGATGTTGAAAATATATATGGTAAGCAGAACTACAACTAATTACCCAGTGCAATGCTGATTAAAATATGACAACAACAACAACAACAACAACAACATCAACAACAACAACAGCAAAAACAACAACTAATTATGCAGTACTATGCTGAGTGAAATATAAAAATATTGACAATATATATGGTAAGCATAATAACACATACCTATCCAGTACAGTGGAGAGTTAAATATAAAACTGTTGACAATATATATGGTAACCTCAACAGCAACCATATATATATATATATAAGCCCGGGATGCATCGGGATGATTTCTGGATATTTACTGCAACGCGGTCTTACAAGATGGTTAATTAAGACGGATACTTACAGGATTCGAAGAAACAAGTCAGATAGCCGAGATAGTGTATACAGATCCAGTTCTATGATTCAGCACTGCGTGGAAGTCCCGAGATGTACGTGGTGTGGGCGTATTGCTGGTAATAACCAAGAATGTACAGGACAGGTCAAAGAGCACCTAGGCATACGTCATGACATCTCATAACCATTAGTTATTGTGTCCAATTGGAATGCACTAACGATAAGGTAATCCCAATAGGTTGATACTTGAATGGTTAACGCTCTTGTCACAACAGAACAATGAGTAATTAACGAGTCTTGTCAAAACAAATTTGCATATGTTATCTGTCAAGATGCATCCCTTGCATACCAGTCTTGACTGGTTGAGTACGACCGTCTTTTAAGCTTGGGCAAGGGAGTGTTGACCAATCAAAGTGGTTAGATTTTGTAAATCACCAGCAGTTATACTCTCTTGATAGCAGTTTAACATCAGAAATTGTTATTCATTTTAAAGTAGAATCGCTGTAGAAATTAGATTTAGTTTAGTCGAAATTGTTACAAGTGTTATCAATATTGCTATAGCCTGCAATACGGCTTGTTGATTGTTACAAATAATAAAGTTGATCATTTAGTTATATTAAATTTGCAAAACGTGTTTAGTCGTTTGTAAAGAAGATAATTAACAGAGAAAGGAATATCACCTTTCCCGAACTCCCAAGATCCGATTCCAGAGAATCGTTAGTTATTAGAATAGAATCGAAGGAGGAGACATACATCGACTTTTCAATATGGTAACCACAACAACTAATCATCCCGTATGATGCTGAGTGAAATATTTTTCCAGTAGAGTGTCGAGTTAAATATAACAATGTTAACAATACATGTCATACCACAACAACAACTAATGATCTGGTACAATGCTGATTCAAATATGACATCAACAACAACAACAACAACAGCAACTACAACAATGGCAACAATGACAACAACAACAACTAATTATGCATTACTATGCCGAGTCAAATATTAAAATCTTGACAATATATATGGTAACCGCAACATCATCCATATATATATATATATATATATATATATATATATATATATATATATATATATATATATATATATATATATATGTATATATATATATATATATATATATATATATATATATATATATATATATATATATATATATATATATATAGACAATGATAGCGTCAGCACATTGTTATGTATAATATTGATAATTTGGTTTTAGCACTGAGCATGTGATGGTCTATCAATCTGGCTGTCAGTTGAACTGCCACTCTGTGTATCTACAGTACTTGCTACCTTCGGATAATTATGTAACCACAATAACAACTTATTATCCAGTATAATTCTGAGTCGAATATAACAATGTTGACATATATGTTAACAGCGATAACAATTACTTTACCAATACTATGCTTTCCGAAATATAACAATGTTGACAACATATCTGCTAACTACAACTACAATTAATTATCCAGTGCTTAGTCAAAATCATTCAATGCTAAGTAAAAAATGACAGTGTTAATAACATATATGGTAACTACAACAACAGCTAATTTTCCAGTGCAATGATTATTCAAATATAACAATATTAACAATATATATATATATATATATATATATATATATATATATATATATATATATATATATATATATATATATATATATTGCAACCACAATAACAACTAATTACCCAGTACGATGCTGAGTTTAATATACAAATGATACAAATGTTAACAGTCTATATGGTAACCTCCTCAGCAACTATTTTCCGAGTGTCGAGTCAAATATAACAATGTTTATAATATATATGTTTTCCACAACAACAACTAATTTTGCACAGCTCTGCTGACAATAACAACAACAACAACTAATTGTGCAGTACATTGATGAGTTAAATAGAGCAATGTTGACAATATATATGGTAACCCCAACAACAGCTTCATTCCATTACAATGATGAGTTAAATATAACAATGTTAACAATATATATGGTAACCAAGCAAGAACTACTTATCTAGTACAGTGCCGAATCAATTATTAAAATGCATATATGGTAACCACAACAACAATCAGTGTTCCAGTACAATGCTGAGTCAAATATAAGAGTGTTGACGATATATATGGTAACCACAACAACAAGTAATTATCCAGTGCTGAGTCAAATATAAAATGTATATATGGTAACAACAACAACAATCATTGTTTCACTACAATCATGAGTCAAATATAAGACTGTTGCCAATATATAACCATGATAACAATTAATTATTTTGACAATAAATATGGATACCACAACTACAATTAATTACCCAGTACAATGGTGATTCAAAAATGATAACCCCAACAACAACAACAACAACAACAACAACAACAACAACAACAGCAGCAGCAGCAACAACAAAAACAACAACAACTACTTATGCAGTACCATGCTGAGTTAAATATAACAATGTTGACACTATATATGGTAACCACAACAACAAGTAATTAATCAGTACAATGCTTGATCAAATATAACAATGTTGATAATATATATCGTAACCACAAGAGCACCAAATTATCCAGGACAATGCTTAGTCAACTATAACATTGCTTAAAATATATATGGTAACCACAACAACTAATTAACACGTACAATTCTTAGTCAAATATAAATGTTGATAATATATATGGTAACCTCCACAAGAACAATTTTCCCAGCAGAGTTTTGAGCCAGCTATAACAATTCTAACAACATGTATCGTACCCAGAACAACAACAACTAATTATCCAGTACAATTCGGCACTCGAATATAACAATGTTGACATATATGATAACAAAGCCAACAAAATGTTTACCAGTATTATGCTTAGACAAATGTAACAAGGTTGACAATAAATATAACAACAACAACAACATCATTAACAACAACAACACCAGCAGCAGCAACCACAACAAAAAAAACCCACAGAGTATGCAGTACATACGAAGTAAATAGAGCAATGTTGACAATATATATGGTAACACCAACAACAGCTTCATTCCAGTACAATACTGAGTCAAATATAACAATGTTGACGATATATATGGTAACCAAGCAATAAATATGTATCTAGTACGGTGCCGAGTCAAATATATAAAACGCATATATGGTAACCACAACAACTAATTAACGAGTACAA
This sequence comes from Chaetoderma sp. LZ-2023a, assembly GCA_034401795.1. Lineage (NCBI taxonomy): Eukaryota > Metazoa > Mollusca > Caudofoveata > Chaetodermatida > Chaetodermatidae > Chaetoderma > Chaetoderma sp. LZ-2023a. The sequence goes on from CM067364.1 coordinate 45,752,315, forward strand.
CGCTTAGTCAAATATAACAATGTTGATAATATACATGGTAACCTCCACAACTAATTATCCAGTACAATTTCGAGTCGAATATAACCATGTTGACATATATGATAACCACGATAACAATACGTTTATCAGTACTATGTTTAGCCAAATATAACACTGTTGACAACAACAACTACAAACAACAACAACAACAACAACAACCACCAAGTATGCAGTACATTGATGCATTAAATAAAGCAATGCTGACAATGGAAATGGCAACAATGGTAACACCAACAACAGCTTCATTCCAGTACAATGTCGAGTTAAATATAACAATGTTGACGATATATATGGTAACACCAACAACAGCTTCATTCCAGTACAATGCTGAGTTAAATATAACAATGTTGACGATATATATGGTAATCAAGCAAAAACTACTTATCTAGTACCGTGCTGAGTCAAATATTAAAATGCATATATGGTAACCACAACAACAATCAGTGTTCCAGTACAATGCTGAGTCAAATATAACAATGTTGACGATATATATGGTAATCAAGCAACAACTACTTATCTAGTACAGTGATAAGTCAAATATTAAAATGCATATATGGTAACTACAACAAAAATTAGTGTTCCAGTACATTGCTGAGTCAGATATAAAAGTGTTGACGATACATATGGTAACAACAACAACAAGTAATTATCCAGTAGAATGCTTAGTCAAATATAAAGATTTTGGCAAATATGGTAAGCCAACAATTAGTTTATCAGGACTATGCTGACTCAACTATACCAATGTTGACAATATGTTAGTAAACCACAATAACAAATGAGTATCCAGTACAATGCTGATTCAAATATGATAAAACAACAACAGCAACAACAACAACAACAACAACAACAACAACAACAACAACAACAACAACAACAACATCAATAACAACAACAACAGCAACGAATTATCCAGTACATTTCCGAGTCGAATATAACAATGTTGACATATACGGTATCCACAATAACAATTAGTTTACCAGCAATACGCGTATCCAAATATAACAATATTTACAATAAATATGGTTACACCAAGTACACCTAATTATTCAGTACAATGCTGTTTCAAATATCACAACACCAACATCAGCAACAATACTTATCTAGTACAGTGTTGAGTCAAATGTAAATATACATATATGGTAACCACAACAACAATTAGTGTTCCACTACGAGTCAAACATAAGACTGTTGACGATATATTTGGTAACCACAACAGCAACTAATTATCAGCAGAATACTGGCAAATATAAAAATGTTGACAAATATGGTAGGAACCAACACTTAGTTTGTCAGAACTATGCTGACTCAACTATACCATTGTTGAAAATATGTTTGGAAACCACAACAACATATAATTATCCCGTACAATGCTGATTCGAATATGACAACAACAACAACCAAATATCCAGTACAATTCCGAGTCGAATATAACAATGTTGACATATATGTTAACCACAATAACACTTAGTTTACCAGTAATATGCTTATCCAAATAAAGCAATGTTGACAATAAATATGGTTACAACAACTACAACGAATTATCCAGTACAATGCTGATTCAAATATGACAATAACAAAAACAACAACAAAAACAACACCAACAACACCAACAACAAATTATCCAGTACAATTCCGAGTCGAGTATAACAATGTTGACATATATGGTAACCATAATAAAAATTTGTTTACCAGCACTGTGCTTATCCCAATATAGTAATGTTGACAATAAATATGGTTACAACAACTATAACTAATTATCCAGTGCACTGCTGATTCAAATATGTCAAAAACTGATTATGCAGTACTATGCTGAGTCAAGTATAACGATGTTGACAATATAACAATATATATACACAACAACCAATTATTGACTACAATGCTAGTCAAATATAACAATGTAGATAATATAAAAGGTAACCTCCTCTACACCTATTTTCCCAGTACAGTGTCAAGCCAAATATAACAATTTTAACAATATATATCTTAACCACAACAACAACAACTAATTATCCAGTACCATGCCGATTAACAAATAACAACAACAACAACAATAGCAACAACAAAAAACAATAACAACAACAAATTATCAAGTATAATTCCGAGTCGAATATAACAATGTTGACATATATGATAACAAAGATAACAATTAGATTACTAGTATTATGCTTAGACAAATGTAACAAGGTTGACAATAAATCAGACAACAACAACAACAACAACAGCAACAATACCAACAACTACAATAACTACGTATGCCGTTCATTGACAATATATATGGTAACACCAAGAACAGCTTTATTCCAGTACAAAGCTGAGTTAAATATAACTTATCTAGTACAGTGCTGAGTCAAATATAAAAATGCATATATGGTAAGCAGACAAACAATTAGTGTTCCACTACAATGATGACTCAAATATAAGACTGTTGCCGATATATTTGGTAACCACAACAGCAACTAATTATCAGTAGAATGCTGTCAAATATAAAAATGTTGACAAATATGGTAAGAACCCAACAATTAGTTTATCAGTACTACACTGACTCAACTATACTAATGTTGACAATATGTTTGGAAACCACAACAACAAATAATTATCCAGTACAATGCTGACTAGATATGACAACAACAACAACAACAACAACAACAACAACAACAACAACAACAACAACAACAACAACAACAACAAATACTTATCCAGTACAATTCCGAGTCGAAAATAACAATGTTGACACAGATGGTAACCACAATAACAATTAGTTTACCAGTAATATGCTTATCCAAATATGCTGACAATAAACATGGTTACAACAACTACAACTAATTATCCAGTACAATGCTGATTCAAATACAACAACAACAACAACAACGATAACAACCAATTTTCCAGTACAATTCCGAGTCGAATATAACAATGTTGACATATATGGTAGCCATAATAACAATTTGTTTACCAGTACTATGCTTATCCAAATATAACAATGTTGACAATTAATATGGTTACAACAACTATAACTAATTATTCAGAACAATGCTGATACAAACATGTCAACTGATTATGCAGTACTATGGCGAGTCAAATATAACAAAATGCAATATTACAATATATATATATATATATATATATATATATATATATAAGTAAAGCAATGTTGACAATATATATGGTAACACCAACAACGGTTTCATTCCAGTACAATTCTGGAGTAAATATAAAATGTTGACGATATAAATGGTAACTACAACAACAAATAATTGTCCATTGCAAGGACGAGTCAAATATAACAATGTTGACGATATATATGGTAACCAAGCAACAAATACTTATCTAGTACAGTGCTGAGTCAAATAAAAAGATGCATATATGGTCAAGACAACAACAATTAGTGTTCCACTATAATGGCTGGTCAAATATAAAACTGTTAATGCTATATATGGTAACCACCACATCAACAACAAATTATCCAGTAGCATGCTAAATCAAATATAAACATGTTGATAAATATGGTAACCACCCAAAAATTAGTTTATCAGTAAAATGCTGAGTCAACTACACCAATGTTGACAACATATATTGAAATCCCAACGACAACTAATTAGCCACTTCAATGGTGATTCAAATATAACAACAATAACAACAACAGCAACAGACAACAAATTATGCAGTACTATGCTGAGTAACCATAACAAGAACTAATTAATCATTAAAATGCTTTGTCATATATAACAATGTTGAAAATATATACAGTAACCACTACAACAACTAATTTTCCATTGCACTGATGAGTTAAATATAAAAAAATGTTAACAATATATATGGTAACCACAACAACAACTAATTAACCAGTAGAATGCTGAATCAAATATAAAAATGTTTACAATATATATATGGTGACCTCCACAACAACTATTTTTCCAGTACAGTGTCGAGCCAAATATAACAATGGTAACAATATATATTGTAACAAAAACAACAACTAAATATCCAGTAGAATGATGATTCAAATATGACAATAACAACAACAATAACAACTACCAATTATCCACTACAATTATGAGTCGAATATACCAATGATGACATATATGGTAACCACAGTAACAATTGGTTTACCAGTACTATGCGTATCCAAATAAAACAACGTTGACAACATATATGGTAACCACAATAAGAACTAATTAATCAGTACAATGCTGAGTCAAATATAAAAATGTTGACAATATATATGTGTTAACCGCCACAACAACTATTTTCCCAGTACAGTGTCAATCCAAATATAACAATGTTATTTATAGTAAACAAAACAATAACTAATTACCCAGTAGAATGCTTATTCAAATATGACAATAACAACAACAACAACCAATTATCCACTACAATTCCGAGTCGAATATAACAATGTTGACATCATATATGGTAACCACAGTAACAATTGGTTCACCAGTACTATGCTTATCCAAATATAACAAAGTTGACAACATATATGGTAACCACACCAACAACTAATTAATCAGTAAAATGGTGTGTCATATATAACAATGTTGATAATATATACTGAGCCAAAAAGATTTAGCAACAGTGAAGTTTGGTTTGTTGTATTGAAACTATGCATCCATTTATAACCAAATTTTCAGGCATGTTTCGTCAATGTAATGTCTCGCTGATCATGAAGAAATGCAAATCATTTCATGCATTTCTTGGCCGCATGCTTAATGCATTTTTCATGCACTGGCCCACATTTGCGGGTAGCGAAGGCAAAAATTCACCATATTGCAAAAGCAGATGACGAACGTTAACAGAACATGCTTAAAGGTTTACCCTACCGAACATGGACAGCCTCCCAGGGCTACCCGAAAATCAGCGCCATGAAGGAATGGGAAGACTCGCTGCTGGGCAGAGCATTCGCGCTGTGCTCAACATTTTATTGTTCACGCCTCAACCATTTCCCGTCTTCGCCAACGTGAGCAGGAAACTGGACATGTTAATGACCGACCACGATCTGGCAGACCGAGAGCACCAACACCACGATAATACCGCTACTTAGTGATATCAAAGGATTGAGACTTTGCCAGGGCTGTCCCATAATTTGCACACCGCTACCGGCACTACAGAGCATCCACAAACTGTGCGAAACAGACTCCATAATGCTGGACTGCATGCGCGTCATCCACTTGTTGCTGTTCTGCTTACAGAGCGTCACATCGAGAATCGGTTTGTACAGGCAAGAACTCATCAGCGATGGCATGCTCAACAATGGAGCCACGTTTTGTTCAGTGATGAGTCAAGGTTTTGTGTGGATGTGGTGGATGGTAGGCAACGGGTTTGGTGACGTTTAGGAGAACGGTATGATGCAGCCAACATCATTCAGCATGACAGATTCGGTGGCGGCAGTGTCATGGTGTGGGATGGAATCCATGAAAATGGTGAAACAGATTGTGATTCGCGGAAATTTAACGGCTCAACGTTACTGTGAAGAAGTTGTCGCCCCTGTTGTCATCCCCTTTTATGCAGCATCATGCAGACTCTATGTTCCAACAAGACAACGCTCGTCCTCATTCAGGTAGGGTCACCAGTGATTTCCTTGAGGCTAACAACGTTCCGGTGTTGGACGGGCCAGCGTGATCACCGGACCTGTCTCCTATCGAACACGTGTGGGACATTCTTGGCCATATGGTGCGTGAGAACCATCCACATCTCACAACATGCGGGAGCTGGAAGCTGCACTGCTCCAGTAATGGGATACGATTCCTCTTCGTTCTATCAGGTGCTTAATTCGAAGCATGAGAAAGGGATGTACGGTGGTGTTTAATGCACGTGGAGGTCACAATCGGTATTGACAGCTCAGTGTCATTATTTAAATTGGACCCTTCCGTTGAATAATGCCGTGTTAAAGGCGCGATGCTAGCATTACAGTAACAAGAGACTGTTGTTCAAATTAGAAAATGACATATCAATTAAATAATATATTTGAATCAATTTATTGTTTTAGTTAAATAACATGTATACAGTAATATTAACAGTGTCGCTAAACTTTTGTGGTTCAGTATATATGGTAAACACAACAACTAATTACCGAGAACAATGCACAATACTAAGTCAAATATAACAATGTTGATAATACATACGGTAACCACAACAACAACTAATTTTTCATTGCAATGATGGGTTAAATATAACAACGTTAACAATATATATAGTAACCACAACAACAACTAATTAATAAGTACACTACTGAGTCAAATATAAACATGTTGACAATATATATGTGTTAACCTCCACAACAACTATTTTCCCAGAACAGTGTCCAGCCAAATATAACAATGTCAACAATATATATCGTAACCACAACAATAACCAATTATCCAGTACAATTCTGAGACGAATATAATAATATTGACAAATATCATAACCACGATAACAATTCGTTTACCAGCAGCATACTTAATCAAATATAACAAGGTTGACAATAAATATGACAACAACAACAACAACAACAACAACAACAACAACAACACGTAAGTATACAGTGCATTGGCGAGCTAAATAAATCAATGTTGACAATATATATGGTAACACCAACAACAGCTTCATACCAGTACAATGCTGAGTTTAATATGACAATGTTGAAGATATATATATATATGATAACCAAGCAACAACTACTCATCTAGTACAGTGTTGAGTTAAATATAAAAATGCATATATGGTAAACACAACAACAACTAATTATCCAGTAGAATGCTGAGTCAAATATAACAATGTTGCCAATAGATATGGTAACCACCACAACAACAACTAATTAATCAGTAAAATGTTGTGTAGATATTTATATGGTAATCACAACAACTAAGTAACGAGTACAAAGAACAAAGCTTAGTCAAATATAACAATATTGATCATATATATGGTAACCACAACAACTAATTAACGAGTACAATGCTTAGTCAAATATAACAAAGTTAACAATATATATATATATATATATATATATATATATATATATATATATATATATATATACTGTATATATATATATATATATATATATATATATATATATATATATATATATATATATATATATATATATATATATATATATGGTAACCTCCACAACAAATATTTTCCCAGTACAGTGTCGAGCCTAAAATAACAATTTTAACAATATATATCGTAACCACAACAACAACAACTAATTATCCAGTGGAATGATGAATCAAATATAAAAATGTTGACAAATATGTCACCCACCCAAAAATTAGTTTATCAGTACTATACCAATGTTGACAATTTGGAAACCCCAATGACAACTTATTATCCAGCACAATGCCGATTCAATTACAACAACAATAACAACAACAACAACAACAACAACAACACCAACAATAACAACAACTAAAACAACAAATAGTACTGCAGTACTATGCTGAGTCAAATATAACAATGTTGACAATATATATGGTAACCACAACAAGTAATTAATCAGTAAACTAGTTTGTCATATAGAACAATGTTGATAATATATATGGTAAACAGAACAACTAATTAACGCGTACAATGCACAATGCTAAGTCAAATATAACAATGTTGATAATATATAAGGTAACCACAACAACAACTAATTTTCCATTGCAATGGCGAGTTAAATATAAAAAATGTTAGCAATATATATGGTAACCGCAATAAAAACTAATTAACCAGTAGAATGCTGTGTCAAATATAAAAATGTTGACAATACATATATGGTGACCTCCACCACAACTATTTTCCCAGTACAGTGTCAAGCCAAATATAACAATGATAACAATATATATCGTAACCACAACAACATCTAATTAGCCAGTAGACTGCTGATTCAAATATGACAATAACAACAACAACAACAACAACCAATTATCCACTACAATTCAGAGTCGGATACAACAATGTTGACATATATGGTAACCACGGTAACAATTAGTTTATCAGTCCTATGCTTATCCAAATATAACAATATTGACAATAAATATGGTAACCACAACAACAACAACAACAACTACAACAACAACTAATTATGCAATACTATGCTTAGTCAAATATACCAATGTTGATAATATATATGGTAACCACAACAACTAATTAACGAGTACAATGCTTAGTCACATAACAATGTTGATAATATATATGGTAACCACACCAACAACTAATTAACCAGTACAATGCTTAGTCAAATACAACAATGTTGACAATATATATGGTAACCACAACAACAACAACAACAACAACAACAACAACAACCAATTATGCAATACCATGCTTAGTCAAATATAACTATGATGATAATATATATGGTAACCACAACAACTAATTAACGAGTAGAAATGCTTAGTCACATCTACCAATGTTGATAATACATACGGTAACCACACCAACAACTAATTAACCAGTACAATGCTTAGTCAAATATAACAATGTTGACAATATATATTATAACCACAACAACAACAAGACCAACAACACCAACACCAACAACAACAACAACAACAACAACAAAAACAAGAACAACCAACAAAGTATGCAGTACATTGGCGAGTTAAATAAATCAATGTTGACAATATATATGGTAACACCAACAACAGCTTCATTCCAGTACAATGCTGAGGTAAATATAACAATGTTGACGATTTTTATGGTAACCAAGCAACACATACTTATCCAGTACAATTCCGAGTCAATATAACAATGTTGGCATATATGATAACCATGAGAGCAATTAGTTTACGAGTACTATGCTTATAGTATGCTTGTTGTTGTTGTTGTTGTTGTTGTTGTTTTTATTATACGCAAATACAACAAGATTGACAAGAAATATGATACAAACAACAACAACAACAGCAAGAACAACAACAACAACAACAACAACAGCAACAAAGTATGCAGTACATTGGCATGTTAAATAAAGCAATGTTGACAATATATATGGTAATAACAGCTTCATTCCAGTACAATGCTGAGTTAAAGATGTTGTGAGGACCAGATACCTGATCGCTCTGATTAACTTGACAATCATAATACAGATTCTCCTTTACTAGACGAACAAAATGCTTTTTAATTTTTTGTAATCGGACCAGCGTATGCTGAGATAAGTTTATAGCAACCACCTTGACAACCAAACGTTTTTAGCTCTCGCGCTAGAGTTGTGACGTCACACCGGGATGACCTCAATTCCTATTAGTCTAGATTATTATCTCGGTGATAGCTAGGCTCTCTACTGCTGCGCGTATTACGCACCGATGCACCTATTCTTTGACAATTCATTGTTCACACAGGGACACTACATTGTTCGAGATGCATAAAGGTTCAATAATATCGAAATTGATGATATTTTTGTTGATTAAACTTAAAGAACAGACGTCGTGGTCACGGTGCCTGACATCACAATTCTAAGTATAAGCCTGTTAGAGATGACAGCAACATCGGATTTCGGGTACGTGAATTAGGCTATATTTATTCAAACCCACACACACACACACACACACACACACACACACACACACACACACACACACACACACACACACACACACACATCTTGGAATACAATAATACAAATGCATATATATCTTATATTTCTGGATTGACTGCAGAGAGTTTGCATAGATGATAGGCATGCATGTACACACCTTTTTAAATGATAGTTAAGTAGGCCTACACCGCAATTTACCATTGTGTAGGCCTATGAATAAATGTATGATTGCAATATAGCAGTTACTCCAGCTATGTGTTTAAAGTTAACTAAAATGTCGGGTAAATATAAATCTAATATAAACTAATTTATTTGCGTATAGTCTACATTGACATATTATTGACAGTACACGGTTTGATTACAATTTAGGCAGCGGGCGAGGTGCGTGGCGAGGTTTTCACTGCCGACCGCACGCTTATAGTACTACTTAAATAACGTATACTGTTGGATATTTTGAACATAATTGGGTTGGATTTCAACCTAAATTGTGTTAAAAATATTCACCATAACGTTTCTTGTATCATGTTCATATGGTTCTAACTAACATATGTGTGTCTTTGCTTTGGAAGCATTTAAACATATGTGTGAGCTGTACTGTAAGTAAAGATGATATGCTAGCGATCGGGTGAACATCTACCTACCTATTTAAAATGTTCATCCACTACAGTTTTGCTTTTTCATAACATTGAAATATGAATGTATTCTACTTCCTTACATGGAAGAAGTTGGTTTGAAAACGATATAGTTCATATGGTTGTCACAGGCGTGACGCCGGCCCACCCCACCCCGTACACACACCAACATACGTGTTGACCCGTACATGCCTCTACTTTATTATTATACAAACACATTGCCAAAAGCTTATAGGTAAACAAGTAATCAGTAATCACGGGAAATTTCACATAGGACACACTATATGAATAATAGTACAGTTATAGCCATCGTCAATCCCTCCCACCCACCTCGATCATCACGCTCACATCCATCCATCCCAGATATTACATAGTACAACCTAGTCCTTTCAAGAATGGTAATGGATCCGCAATTAGGCCTACTAGACTACAGAGTATGTGTCACATGCATTGAAAATATTGCCGATTTTCAGCATTGCCCATGGTTTACCGTAGTTGAAGGCCTATTATTATGCGAATATACTATCCATGAAACCATTAAAAATGTGTAAAATCATAATAGAATTTAAAAAATCATGAATTTTTATTTCTTGAAGAATTAGCTTCAACCTAACATAATTTATGTTATGGTAGGTGAAGTCTATCCTGTTAAACGCACGCTTTAAAATATGTTATCTTTGTACTACAGACAGAGAAATATCGACCCAACTCACAGCGCCGTTCCCGGTGTGACGTCACAGCGAGTGGTGATGTGATTCAGATTGAGGCGTCATTTAATCTTGTTATTTGGGCTGCCTAACATATTGTTCACACTCCAAAGTGACGCTATTGTGTTTAAATAATGTAGTAGACCATAAAATTAATTAAAACTGGTTATCCACCACAAGTCCTCACAAGACCTTTAAATATAACAAAGTTGACGATATATATGGCAACTAAGCAACAACCACTTATCTTGTACAGTGCTGATTCAAATATAAAAATGCATATATGGTAACCACAACAACAATTAGTGTTCCACTACAATGCGGAGTCAAATACAAGACTGTAGACGATATATATGGTAACAACGACAACTACAAATATAAAATGTTGACAAATCTGGTAACCACCCAACAATTAGTTTATCAGTACCATGCTGAGTCAACTATATCAACGTTGATAATATATTTGGAAACCAGACCTATAACTAATTATCCAGTACAATGCTGATTGTAATATACTAACAACAATAACAACAACAACAACAACAACAACAACAACAACAATAATACTGACCACAACACCAACAACTAATTATGCAGTACTAATTAAGTCGAGTCAAATATAAAATTGTTAACAATATGGTAAATACAATAACAAATAATTATCCAGTACACTGCTGAGTTAAATATAAAAATGTTGACAATATATATGGTAACCTCAACAGCAACCATTTATAGATATAGACAATGATAGCTTCTGCACATTATTATGCATATTATTGACAATTGGATTTTAGTTGATATTCACACATAGTATGCGGTTGTCTGTTAATCTGGCTGTTAGTTGGACTGTCACTCCGTGTATCTAAAGTACTTGCAACCATTGGATACGTATGTAAGCACACTAACAACTAATTATCCAGTACACTTCCGAGTCGAATATAACAATGTTGACATATATGTAACAACGATAACAGTTAGTTTACCAATACCATGCTTACCGAAATATAACAATGCTAACAATATATAGGGTAAGTACAACTACAACTAATTATCCAGCACAATTCCGTGTCGAATATAACAATGGTGACATATATTGTAACCATTATAACAATTAGTTTCCCAGTACTATGCTTAGACAACTATCCCTATGTTGAAAATATATATGGTAAGCAGAACTACAAATAATTATCCAGTGCAATGCCGATTCAAATATGACAACAACAACAACAACATCAACAACAACTAATTATGCAGAACTATGCCGAGTCAAATATAAAAATATTGACAATATATATGGTAAACATAATAACACAAGACTATCCAGTACAGGGAGAGTTAAATATAAAACTGTTGACAATATATATGGTAACGTCAACAGCAACCATATATATATATATATGTATGATGCTGAGTGAAATATTTTTCCAGTAGAGTGTCGAGTCAAATATAACAATATATGTCGTACCACAACAACAAATAATGATAACAATGGTGACTTATATTGTAACCATTATAACAATTAGTTTCCCAGTACTATGCTTAGACAACTATACCAATGTTGAAAATATATATGGTAAGCAGAACTACAACTAATGATCTGGTACAATGCTGATTCAAATATGACAACAACAGCAACAACAACAACAACAACAACAACAACAACAACAACAACAACGACAACAGTGACAACAACAACAACAACTAATTATGCATTACTATGCCGAGTCAAAGATTAAAATCTTGACAATATATATGGTAACCGCAACATCATCCATTTATATATATATATATATATATATATATATATATATATATATATATATATATAGACAATGATGGTTTCTGCACATTGTTATGTATAATATTGATAATTGGATTTTGAGTATGCGATGGTCTATCAATCTGACTGTCAGTTGGACTGCCGCTCTGTGTATCTACAGGACTTGCTACCTTCGGATAATTATGTAACCCCAACAACAACTTATTATCCAGTATAATTCTGAGTCGAATATAACAATGTTGACCTATATGTTAACAGCGATAACAATTACTTTACCAATACTATGCTTACCGAAATATAACACTGTTGACAATATATCTTACCAAATAATTATCTGACAAATATGATAAGCACGCAACAATTAGTTTATCAGTACTATGGTGAGTCAAATACATCAATATTGACAACAACAACAACAACAACTACAACGAACAACAACAACAACAATAACAGCAGTAACAACAACAACAACAACAACCAATTATCCAGTACAATTCTGAGTCGAATATAACAATGTTGACATATATGGTAACCACAATAACAATTAGTTTACCTGTAACACTGTAGTACAGTGTCAAGCCGAATGTAACCATGTTAACAATATATATCGTAACCACAACAACAACAACTAAGTGGCCAGTAGAATGCTGAACCAAATATAATGTTGACAAATATGGTACCCACCCAAAAATTATTTTATCAGTACTATGCTGAGTCAACTATACCAATGTTGACAATATATTTGGAAACCCCAACGGCAACTAATTATCAGTGCAATGCCACTTCAACAACAACAACAACAACAACAACAACAACAACAACAATAACAGCAACAACAACAACAACAACAACAATAAAAACAAAAAATTATGCAGTACTATGCCGAGTCAAACATAACAATGTTGACAATATTTATGGTAACCACAACAACAACTAATTAATCAGTCAAATGGATTGTCATATATAACAATGTTGATACTATATATGGTAAACACAACAACTAATTAATGAGTGCAATGCACAACAACTATATTCCCTGTACAATGTAGAGCCAAATATAACAACAACAACAACAACAACAACAACAACAACTAATTATGCAATACTATTCTTGCTGAATATGTTGATAATATATATGGTAACCAGAACAATTATTTTCCATTGCAATGACGAGTCAAATATAACAATTCTGATGATATATATGGTAACCAAGCAACACGTACTAATCTATTAAAGTGCTGAGTCAAACATAACAATGCATATATGGTAAACACAACAACAATTAGTGTTCCAATATAATGCTGGCTCAAATATAAAACTGTTGACGATATATATGGTAACCACAACAACAACAACTAATTCTCCAGTAGAATGCTGAATCAAATATAAAAATGTTGATAAATATGGTAACCACCCAAAAATGTGTTTATTAGTAAAATGCTGGGTCAACTATACCAATGTTAACAATATATTTAGGAATCGCAACGACAACTAATTATCCAGTACAATGCTGATTCAACAACAACAACAACAACAACAACAACAAATTATGCAGTACTATGCTGAGTCAAATATAACAATGTTGACAATATATATGGTAACCACAACAACTAATTAACGAGTACAATGCACAATGCTTAATCAAATACAGAAATGTTAACAATATATATAGTAACCACAATAACAACTAATTAACCAATACAAAAATGTTGACTATATATATATATATATGGTATCCCCCACAACAACTATTTTCTCAGTACAGTGTCGAGCCAAATATAACAATGTTAACAATATATATGTTACCCACAACAGCAACTAATTATCCACTACACGGCCGAATCAAATATGACAATACCAAAAACAACTAATTATGCAGTACATTGACGAGTTAAATAAAGCAATGCTGACAATATATATATGGTAACCCCAACAACACAATGATGAGTTAAATATAAGACTGTTGCCAATATATATGGTACCCACGATAACAATTAGTTTATTAGTACTATGCTTGCCGAAATATAACAATGTTGACAATATATATATGTATGGTAGCCACAACTACAACTAGTTATCCAGTACACTGCTGAATCAATTATGACGACAACAACAACAACGACAACGACAACAACAACAAAAACAACAACAACAACAGCAACAACAACAAAATTGATCGGTTGATGATGCATCATCGCAAATCCCCACATCCACCGCTTTGAATTTTTGACACACCCCACACCCCACCCTGGGGCCGGAGCCAAATGTAAACGTCCATTCTCACTCAGCAATCATATGAATGTCGTGCAATAGTGTCAGAGGAGTTGCATTACAATCAATTTCATGACCGTTTGACCCCATACCCCACCACTGGTCACGGGGCCAAATGTAAATGTGCGCATCCACTCCACACTGATATGGGTAACTCACATAACAAATTTTCTTGAATTCTGTCCAAAGGTTCCATAGGAGATGCGAAATCACTTTCCGGAGGTTAAAATTTGACCCTTTGACCCCTCTCCTGTCCCCTGGGGGCGGGGCCAAATGTAAATGTGCTCATCCACTCCACATTGATATGGGTAACTGACATACTACATATGGTTGAATTCAGTCCAACAAAGTCAGAGGAGTGACATTACAATACATTTTTGACATTTTTACCCCATCCCACCCACCCCTCTGTGTAGGGCCAAATTTAAATGTGCTCATGTACTCCACATTGATATGGGTAACCGACAGCGCACATCTGGTTGAATTATGTCCAACGGTTTCGGAGGAGATGCAGTACAATCAATTTCCGTTTGTTAAAATTTGACCTTTTGACCCCTCCCGCAATCATATGGGTAACTCAGATATCAAATTTGGTATAGTTCCGTCTACCAATTTCAGAAGAATTGCATTACAACTGATTTGACATGTTTAGCCTTGCCACGGCCACATGGGATCGGAGTCAAATCTAAATATGGTCTTCCCAAGCGGAATGATATGGGGAACACACATACCAAATTTGCTTTAATTCCACTCAATGCTCTGGGCAGAGATAGCGTGACGGACGAATGGACAGGCAGATGGACAGACGGACAGAGGTGATTACAATATCCACGGCGTTTTTAAAATGGTAACCACACCAACACATAATTAACCAGTACAATGCTGAGTCAAATATAACAATGTTGATAATATATAAGGTAACCATAACAACTAGTTGTCTAGTACAATTCCGAGTCAAGTATAACAATGTTGCTATATATGGTAACCACGACAAAAACTAATTATCCAATACAATGAATGCTGAGTCAAATAAAACTATGTTAACAATATATATGGTAACAAAGCAATAACTAGATTACCAGTACAATGATAAGACAAACATAACAATTATATATATATATAACAATATATAACAATGTGTGTAAGTAATATATATAGTAACCACAACGTGAACTAGTTTTCTTGTACAATGCTAAGTCAAGTATATAATGCTTTCGATATATCTAGTACACCACAACAGCAACTATTCTTCCATAACAACCACTAGATTTTCAGTACAATGCACAGACATAAATAACAATATGTACAATATCTATGGTAACCATAACAACAAATAATTTTCAACTTCAACGCTGCATGAAATATAACAATGTTGACAATATATAGGGTAACTACAAAAACAACTATGCGTTATCAATGTTGACGATAGATATTGTGATAACAATCTCTATCATATAATCATGAAATCCCACCTAGTGATTGTCTTTCCCTGCATGACGCATCATTAGTATTCAATTAATGCTGTCACGGAGATGCTTTACCTTAGCCCGTCCTCAATATCTTCAAACTCAAGTTCCGCTAAAATGTAGTAGACAGCTTAGTATTTACTACTTCTCACTTTGAGTTAATCACTCGAGTAGATCATTAGGGATAGCGTATTCGAGACATACTATAGTTCTAATTTTGTTTACACATATGATTTAGATAAGTTATACACAGGTAATATAATTATATAATAATCTGTATGGATTTGCTTAGTGCAGTAGATATGCGATCTGTATGAGTATTTTATAGATTATTGTTGTACAAATCTGCGTCCTCCGCTCAGGTCACAATGATAGAGTGTGTACGTTGATCAAGCACATCGCCGGGATTCTGTGGCTTTCTCTGGTCAGAGTTTGACGCATGGTGGCATCATTTTAGAGTTGTAGTCGGCCATTGACTCGTTCTGCATAATTTCTGTGTCAGTACAATGCATGTTGACAATATATTTTCTAGCCTAAAAACCAAATAGTTTCCAGTACAATACTGAGTCAAATATAACAATGTTGACAATATATATGGTAACCGCAACAACAACTATTTTTTCAGTAAATATATGTGTAACTACAAAAACTAATTTTACAGTACGCTGCCACCGCCACCGACATCAACAACGGCAATGATGATGATGATGATGATGATGATGATGATGATGATTATGATGACGACGACGAGGACGACGACGACGATGATAATGATGATGATGATGATGATGCTTATGATAATGATGATAGAAGAAACATATTCTAGGAACTCTCCTTACTTACCTTTGTAAGTAATAGTTTTTGGTAAACGTTTAGGTGCTAGTAATTCATCCATGTTGACCATCACACAGAACAGGATTATTGGTTGTTTCATCATGCCACTTTCGATGTCTGTAGGAAACAATACACAACACGTGATTCTCTGTATGTGTGTGCGTGCATGTGTGTGCTCGTGCGTGCATGATTGCGTGCGTGCGTGCGTGCGTGCGTGTGTGTGTTCTAATACAATACATTTAATGGAGCCACAACCGGAGGAGAATGTGCAAATAGCCTTAGATTCAGGCGACCTTATCAAGTGCAATCGCTGTTGTCCAAGACGCACAATGGCCACCAGATCGGATGATAACAGTGGCCGGTCCAGGCTCAGAGATAGGGATAGAGATATAAGTAAAACGTGAATGAGGTTGAGCACCAATACTGGCCTATTATCTTGCTGCGAATTAGAACATAGGATGCTGACTAATAGTAATTTAAGATGTACTACACTAGAATAATACTGGAGAGGAGATACAATTCACCTTTCCAGAGTACCCACCCATCATATGACGTCATAAAGAACTACGTGATGTGTACAATGACATCATAATGAATGACGTCATGAATGACGTCGATAAGTGCGTCACGAACGGATATTTGAAGACGGTCTATGAGTTGCTGTACAGATTGTTTGCTTTTACTATTTAATAAATATTCTGTTGAATATTTTGGAACTAATTTCACTGGCGCTGTAGCTGTCATAGGCAGCAACAGCACCCAGTCAAATTAGTTACACAATATTCAACAGCTTCCCTGTATAGTTTTCAGGAGATTGATAGCTAGGGCATTTGGGGATCGATCAATCGCAACATGGCGAGGTGTGGGTGGAGCTTAGCTAGTGATGGGTGGGGCGGGGCATAGCTAAAAAAAGAAAGGTCCATAAGGACGGTTGTGGCTAATAAAGACGTCATTTACTGTATCTGTAATCCCAGCCACTGTGGGCTCACCCCTGAAGTCAGGGTAAATATTCCTCTTTTTCTTCTGACATCCCTTCGGCAATCAAGTATAATATTGTCAGATTTGAATTAAAACAGCAGCTAAAGATCGTTCACTTATAGTGTTCTCGCATCAACGGTTTGTTAATTCTCGCATTTTAAAGACAGTTCATATTAACAGCGCGTACACTTACATGCACTTTGCAGTCATTTAAAAGTTAATTAGTAGGGGGAAGAAGATGCAAGTTGATCAATAGCATTACATCTAATACTATGCAGTGCATAGCAGGGAAAACGGGTGATACTAGCAATTTGTGTTGGTTTTTTTTGGAGATAGTTGAAGATCGTGCACTGACTTCATATTTTCAAGATCCAAAATTAGCTGTGCTACAAGTAAAGGAGTTGCCAAAATGTTCTTGATGATGTCTGGGTGATTTTCGTCTTGCGGTATGATTTGAATGTTATCTATGTAGGATTTTCTGCAGTTTTCGGTCACTTTGCAGGTTACTAGAAAATGAATTCTATCCTCAGGCGTATCGCGACAAAGCAGGCATCTATCCGGCGTGTTATGCTGATTGAAGCGAGCTCGATTTGATTGAAGTGTATGTGATCCAGTTAATAATTTCGCTTTTATGGCAGCACGCCTAGCATCTCTAACGTTATTATCAACTGAGCTCCAACAATGATGAACTGATCCCACTGCACATGAGTTAATACACAAATACTTCAGAGATGACTTCATTAGCGATTCTTCATGCCATTGTGCTTGGACTGCAGTATTAATTGTGTCTTGTACCTTTGATTTCCATTTATCTTTTGTAGGAGTGTTACTCATATTTGTGAAGGATGCTATGACACTCGGAGAACCCACTGTTGCTGTTGATGTCTTTCATAGCGATTTGGCGGGCCGCTATTTGATGCTCAATAGTACTCTTTTATGAAAGGATATTGCGAAGAAGGATTAGTTTCCTGCTATCAAGTTCAGCTTGGACTGGTCTTACAGCAAGCAAGCTCAAAACTGAGACTGATGCTGTGTTTGAAGGAAGAGATTGTAGCTGTCGAAGAACTGATCGCTGGAACTGTTCAAGGTCATTAATAGCTTCTTGTGTTAGCTTTAGTATTTCTAGGCCATAAAGGAGTCTGGGAAGACAATAGATTTTCCAAACGTACCTTAATGCAATAGGAGAGATATCGCCATGTCCATATAAGCCAGTACCCATCACTGAGTACAGTGTTCTGCGAGTTGATTTGATACGCTTTTCAACATTCTCCTTATTCGAGACTGACCGTTCAATTCCAATGTGTGTTTCACTCACTGACTCTTTGATGATATCTCTCGCTAATGATATCGTGCCCAACTATATTACGTGCTTTCTCAATGATATGATAGCAGATTTCTGCGAATTAATGGTATATCTTTCTTCTTTTGTATATCGTTCCACGATTTTGAGAAGCTCCTGCAGGTGATTTGTATTGTCTGCCAATATTGCAATGCATCTGCACATGTAGGTGCACTACAGTTGATATGGCCATTCTATGAACCAATATTTATGTCTTCAATAATATGTAGCAATGTATTATTGCAATGTTTGTAGTGAATGGATGAGAGTATGCCACCTTGACGAACACCTTGGTATATCTGGAAGGGGTGAGATGTAGACTTGTTCACTTTGACGGCTGTCTGGGCACCCGAGTATATCTCTTTGATAATAGTCCATAGTGAACCTGTTATGCCGACGCTGTAGATCTTTCGCAAAAGTGAGGAATGCCATACAGTATCAAAGGCTTTGCATGTATCTAATGTTACTAACAATAATGGTTCATAATTGTCCTTGGCCTCATTTTGTAGTTCTGTGATAATCAGGGCTGTGTTTATGGATGCCGATTTTTCAGTAAACCGTCTTTGGAAGTTAGACTCTTCAACATCATGGAACGACTACTTTGTCCTCTGTAGTACAATTTTCTCAAGGACATGAGCTAGAACATAAGATACTGACTGATACTGATTTAAGATGTATTGCATGATGATAACATTGGAGAAGTATACAAGAATGACGGTAATATGAAAAAGGGGAGGGAGGGAGGGTGAGATACAGATATTTAGAATACACGTGTGTTTGATGATTGAGTAAACGGAAAAGGGAGCTCGATGGCCGAAATCTAAACACTGGCGATACCAAAACTACGCGAAAAAACTACATAGACACGAGCCCCTAATTCGAATTCACAACAAGAAAATGAATGGTATTAATTTATACCGAAAGAAATCATATGTTAAGATTTATTTCGTTTCTTTACATCTATGCTTACAATTTAAGCCTTTAAAACCATACAATTTTAACAATTTTACTTTGAAGCATTTTATTGTGAACATGCACCATTAAGCAGCCAATGAAAACCGTTCAACATGAGAGATGGTAGGAACACTTGAATGAGCGGCCTTTTAAGCAATTCACGAGATTGGGGGTGGGCTGGGGTGGGGCTGAGGTTGGTGCGGTAGGTGTGTGTGTTGAGAAAAGGGTAACTACAGGAGGGTCGTAACCCATAAATATCTTTATGATGGACATAACATTGATTGCCATTGTCGCCATACTATATTGAATGTGCATGGCGCCTTCAAATCTGTATTTTCGTAATTTAGTAATTTTAGGCCGAGTGCGCATGTCACAAGAGATTTCTGCTGGTATTTTCTATGCTGATCTCGTTTATAACACAATATTAGACCGCAACCAATATATGTTTTCATCTAAATAATTGCGTTAGTCATTCTAATAAATTAGCAGCTTAAAACAAGGAACCCGATTTTACTGATGTTAACAGATATGATATTTAAAGTCATTTGGAAAATTCGTGCTTTTGTCAAAATCGCAAAAAAAATCTACGTCAACTTCGATGATTACTTTCAATAGTTTAAAACGAAATATTTCATTGACTCTTCTTTTGACAGTTTGACGTCTGGCTGGCAGGTGTAGACTGGTTACCGTTTCGATGCAGTCTAGATACCCGGTCATGCGCACTTACGTTTTATTGAACTCGCATCACTAGCGGGTGTGATAGCTTGTCTCTAATGAAGGTATGGGGATGAGAAGTCTAGCTATAGCTTAAGGTCTATGGTGTTCCCCGTTTAATGAAAAAGCTAGCCAGAGCTACATCTGCAGTGGATGTGAGGAATTTCCATTTGGAAGTCAATAGAACACTATTTCTGAAATTTATGCATTAATGGCTGGCCTGTTATTTCAGTGATAAATTTAACAGAAGTCTTCTCTTGACCTGCTAATGAGCAGTCACAATTAATATTTTCTAAACAAATCTTGATCATAACAGGGATAAAAGACAGGCGCTTCAACATGGCCACTATAGATATGTAGTAGGCTATCTTAATACAAAACCAACCGTCGTAACCCGTTCACCTTCGAATTTGTTCCAAATCACTTCAATTTTCTCACAGAACATTTCCATTTGCAGACCAAGAGATTTTAAAAATGTATTACTGGAATAACTGGCTCGAGCTTATCGAGCCAGTTGTTTCAGTTGGAAATTGTCTAAAATAGTCCTCTCTTGGTCTGTAAATGGATATTTCTCAGGACCAGCGCAGCCCTTTTTGGTCGCTTGAGTGCTAAATGGTTAAAGAAAATGCGTAAGTTATCCCCAACATCCAGTGTCAGTTATAAACAGGCCTGGTTATTCCTTCCGTACATCGGTCATAATGATTAGAAAAGGTTTATGAACTAAGATAAAATCTAAACTAAATCGAACCAGCACTTTCTGAGAATTTTATCTGATCCATATCCGTTTCTTTTATCTAGATCTCAGCAAAATGAGGAGATCATGTTTTACTGGGAGATCCTTGCATATGTTAAAATTTGAAACAAATCGGATAACTACTCAGGATACGTACACAAGCATACACACACTCACGTACACATGTACACACGCGCGCACACACACCCGCCCAGGCACGCAATGCACCCTCACGCACGCACAGGCACACACACGCGTGCGCGCGTACACACGTGCGCATAATAATAATAATAATAATAATAATAATAATAATAATAATAATAATAATATTAAATAATAATAATAATAATAATAATAATAATAATAATAATAATAATAATAATATATACGAATATCTCAAGTGGGGCGAATTTAATTCTTCTTCTTCTTCTTCTTCTTATTTTTATTATTCTTATTATTATTATTATTATTATTATTATTATTATTATTATTATTATTGTCACCATTATTAAGGTCATATTCGTCATTATTGACATCATCACCATCATCGTTATTATCGTGGAAAGGCGTTTGTCAAAACATTGCTAATATTATATATGTCCACCACTCATCTCACAACAACGAAACTGACTGGGAGATGTTGCTGTCTTGGTTAAAATATGCAACAGCTTGCATTTAATGTATGCTCGTCTTAAAATTACATTGGGATACTGTGAGTTCAGAGTTCAAATGATTGTGAGTTCAGAGTTCCGCGGGTTAAAGAACAATAGCTCGTGTATGGATATTCAAAGATACTTACATACAAAATGGCGTAGTTGAACAATAGCTTTGTACGCATTCCTCACATTATTAACTTGAGGCAGGTGCAGCTTACTATGAACTTTGACTCGTGTAAATTATTTTCTGCGTCGCTAATGCATGCCGTTTCTAAGATATACGTAATCGGTATTGGTGGTTACGTCATAGTATGTTTCTGCTTTGACGTCACTGATAAATTGGCCCAGATATCAATGACGTAATAACAATATAGGTTACATAATGTATTTCTTCGCTTAGACCTACTGCTTATTCGTATAGTTTATTTATCAAACTATTTTGATTTGGTGAATGTCGCTATATTGCTAGAATAATTGATTAGGCTATTTGTCAATCCATTTATTCATCTACATAGTCATCTAATTAATAATCATCATGTCTGAAAATATATGCAAATTAAAATACGGCATTCAAATCAGCAGCAGTGGCGGTGTGTGTGTGTGTGCGTGCGTGTGTGTGTGGGTGGGTGGGTGTGTGTGTGGAAGGAGAGGTGGGGGGGGGGGGGGGGCGGGCCAATCATTATACATATCATAATACCTTGGAGTTTTCAATACTGTATAACTTGTATGATTACTAAAAATATTTCTCGAATTTTAAAAATAATCATACAAGTTATACAGTATTCAAAAGGTCAAGGTATTTTGATGTTCATTGCTTATAATTGCTTCTCAGAGCATTGACATCGAGTCCACGCTATGCCCCTGACACTATTATGAAGTGATGTATTTGTAGCTCCACTGGAGGTTTTCATTTTACATTTACGATGGCGTATTTAAGTGCACTAGTGTACATACGTACTCTTTGTGATACCGGCTGCAGTGCAGTGTCGGTTGGTATAAGCCAAGACAATGTAGGGATCCGATCTGTCACTTAAGTATATGACGTCATGGTCAATTACATAGCTAGTTAACGCACGTTACCATCATAATGGCATATAGCTCCGTCGTGAATATCGAAAAGTCCGACACGAGTGTACACATTGTATGTCTTTGATAAATTAAAATTTTAAGCAGCAACATCCTAGTGGTCCAGTCAAATTAGTTTCAAAATACCCAATAGGTTACTTGTATAGTAATCCTGAAATTTTTATTCTGGGAATTCATGTTTCAAAGGTTTAAATCGATTCCAAGACTTGAAAACGTGGATGAAGCTTAGCTAGAAATGGGTGGGCACATATTGAAATGGATTCCTCTATTATAACACACTCGGCTTTGACCTCTTTGTATTCCTGTGTTCGTGTACACCCTCATTGTCCATGAGACATGGGTTGACTTTTGAACAAGAAGATGAGCTCACATGAAACCGTCATTGAGCAGAAGATGTAGCTTCTCTTCCCACTGTCCCATATCTGAATCTTTGATATACACGTACAGAGCCATACATCAAACCGAGCCAGTCATTCCAGTGGTAAAATTTCAAAAATAGTCTTCCCTTGGCCTACAAATGGACATTCAATGATTAAATATTTTAATTTTTTGACAAAATTTAGTCGTTAAAGGGTTAATGGTTACTCAACGTTATCGCTAACCCTTGATACCGGTGTCGATTTTGTGAAATTTGTGACCAAATTACATTGTGAACAAATGCAAGGCTGTCAAAAATTTCGACAGACCGACTGACCTGTTGTACTAATAAGCACATTTTTGTATGGAGAGAACATTAGGTAAATAGTGTTCTTTTGTGATTTCAGGAGGAAGAGTTTTTTGTCAAATGGGCCGGGTATCACATTGAGGACTCCACCTGGGAACAGGCCAAATACCTGTCAGATTTCCTGGTCTAGACCTCTATGAGACCGTCAGTTTCTGAGCAACGTCTTTCCAGCGCCGCAACAGCTTTGGAGAATGTTGTCCAACAGCGTCTGCATTCTAGGAACAATCGGATTGTGGTAAATTTCGAACTTGATATATTTAGATATTGTTTTGGATCAGACAAATGTATTCTCGTGGAAAGGTCGGACTTTGAGAAACTCCCTTTAAGGTATCATTGGTATTATTCGATCAGGCAACATGGCCGAGAACAGTTAAGCTTTCCCGTAAAATGCGAGCTGAAAGTTCACATGAAGAAGACGTTTGTCTGGAACAATGGTGTTGTCAAGTCTTTACGCGTTCCTGTAGAACGACTGATCCTCACGTCCAGTGTTGACGGGTATAGCTTCACTACATAATTCCGGCAAATATTCGTATATAAATTCCATTATGTCTGAACATCTCTCTCCCCTTCAGCGACAACAGTTTAAAGAGACTATCAGTGCAACAACCACCCACTCACCAAAGCTGCATAAACGATTTTCGGAAAGTCCCAACCTAGCCCTAAAATCTCGTCTTAATTCTTCCCTACTCCATTCTGTGATTCGTTCAGCCTTGCCCAACTGCTAAAGAACGCATATCGACCGGTTCAGCCCGTATATTGAGTACCAGAGAGAATGCCGACAGGACGTGTGAAAAGTCGCATGTCTATGTTCTTCGCGGTTCACTGGACATTGCTTCTCAAACTCGCTCAAAGCCACAGCGCCATACAGGTCTCTGAGCGGTACGGCCAAAATAAGAACTGGGGGAAGATAACTCTTTAGCCTTATTCGCCTGGTCATTGTTAGGGATGTATGTAATATATTTAAGCAACGCCCTTATTTAATTAGCCTAATACAACCAACTGGGGCATGTATCGCTCACAGGGAGCATTAGGATTTCAACTAGAAAGGCATGTTCTATGAAACTCAGAAATTCAAATTTTAGATGTACAAATTATGGCCGGGGATTTTATTAGAAATATTTTAAACAATTTGCTGAACATTTTCGGAAATTCAAGATGGCCGCCGAACACATTTTACCAATACAATTTATGCATACATTTTCAGAACCCTACGATCATAGTCATTTCAGAAATGTTTGGATGAAATAAGCCTAAGTCTTCTTAACCCATTTGGGAGTCATTTACAGAAATCAAAGATGGTACCCAGATAAACTGACCAATCACACATTTCTTCGAATTTGTCCATTGAAATATTCAGACCAACAGAAACGTTGCTCAGGTCTTATCCTAGATGACGGTTATTGAGTGTCAAATCAATCAGTGAAACGATTTCGGAAAAAGCGTTTAAATGCATATTAAAAATAGCACAGAATCTAAGATGACCATCGGCCAAACCAACCAAGCAGATTCGTTTAAATAATCTTGAAACTCTGCCTTAAGGAGGTTTGCTGCCAAATCTTGTTCGTGAGAAAAAGTAATCTGAAAGGTATTTTCCTTTGAGTTTTTGTAGGAAAATAATTTAAGTAGGTGCCGATCTGACAAAAATAAGTTGACAACGTCATACGCGCGCGCGCGTGCGCACGCATTCACGTACACGCTCCCGCGCGCACACATACATAATACCAGTACACGTGTGCACGTTAGTTTTAGCGAACCTGTACGCGTATTTGCCATTCTGCTGCAAAAATGAAGTAATACTATGATATTTTGCCTATTATTCAGTGTGGCTGGTGGAATGTGGTGGGGTTGAAAAATAAAATTTAACTGTAGTAACAACTCCAACCCCGGTCCCCCCCCCCACCATACCAAGCCACCCAGCCTGCCCGGCCCCACCCCTTGTGTCAACAGCGCCTCATAACGCTGAAAGTGCTACTCATTTTGATTAACCGAATACTAAATATTACAACTTTGGTCTCCGTTAATGTCTATTTGCAGATCAGGAGAAAGTATTTTGTAAGATTATCACTGGAATTGACAAAAAGAGCTTTTGATGTCATTCAAATGGATATTTCTCAAGATCAGAGTAGATAATGTTTAAGGTGACTTTAACATTAGAAGGACAATGGAAACCCCACTATTGCTTGATCAGGGTCCATGTTTATGCTAAGCGCAAACTATTTTAAACATGACCGCTGAAATGATTGACTCGGTTACAGAGCCACTCATTACATTGGTAACTTTACAAAACTAATCTTCGCTTTGCCTGCAAATGGACATTCAAAGAGACCGCTTTGGATGGCATGAACGTAATAGGGTTAATTTGACACAAGATTGTGCAACAGTGTATACCGACTTTTCCACAAACTCCCGATTTGGCCCCTGGCTGGGACAGATCAACAGCAAGCAACAGTGATACACCCTTTGATGGTCAAGATTGGTAAAAAAAAACCCACGAAATCTGCCACTATTGATGTCCATTTGCGGGTAAAGGCAAGATAATGTTTTAAAGATTTACCACTGGAATGACTAATGACTAGTTCGGTGAGTCAGTCATTGCAGCGAGAAATTTACAAAAAATTGTTTTCTACCGACATGCAAATAAACTTCCAATAATGACATATTATTCAAAACCACCGCTTTGGCCGGCTTGTCGGCTCCTACTGAGCAGAACAAGAGATGAGAGGTTGCTTTTTTTAAATTTTACCAGTGGAATGACTGCCTCAGTTATCTATGGTAACATTAAAAAAACCCGATAATCTCTTGGTCTGCTTATGGAGATTTTCTATGAGAAAATTGAAATTTTCTAGAACACCTTTTGAGAGTCAACGGGATTAAAAAATCATAGGTGCGTAGCATCCACGGCCGGGTGGGGTGGGGTGGGTGGCATTCCCTTGAATAATCAGCACCCTTATCAGAACATAGGTGTAACTTACTGTTCAAACACAATATTATCAACAAAGATTATCGCTGAATGCCGTGGTGTGTGGTACTTACCTAAGCGCATAGTAGACTAATCGCCGCCAGCCATTGATTAACTTATTAATGGCCAAACGACCTCTATAGTGATATTCAACAATATGTAATTATTGAAAGTCTATTTGCATGTCGAGAGAAGTCTATTTTGTTGTAATTTATCACTGCAATGACTGGCTCACTGAGAAAGCCAGTCATTCCTGTGGTCAATTTTCAAAAACCTGTCTTGCTTTTGCCTGCAAGTGGACATTCAGTAATGCCAGATTTCTCTTTTCTCCAGCTCTAATATATAGATAAGTTTTCTGGAAAATATGACGCAATGATGAAACGATATTACTGCAGTGGCACATTTCATTTTTAGTGGCGAAAATTAGAACTTTCGCCAATGTTGCAATGGGTTTGGTTACTCCGTCTGTCTGTTTGTCTGGTTATCTGTCTATCTGCTTATCGGCGTCAAATCTTGTTTATGTTTTTGGTTTAGCTCAACATATCTTATAACTGGGCATGGCTTCACCCTATTGGGATTAAACCTGGATACGTGCTTCCCTATATCAAGGGGATGGAGCACAATGTATCATTCTGGAGGCCATGAGGTCAAAGTTCAATGTCTATGTGACCTTAGTGTATAACTATATTTTTTATCATTATGTGTTGTGGTACTTTAACAAATCGTCTAATATCTTAGGGTTGCTTCACCCTATTGGGACTAATCTTGGACGCATGCTTCCATATATCAGGGGGATAGAGAACAATGATATGACGTCATTAGATCAAATGCCAAAGTCAGTGTCACCTTGGCATAAAACTCTAATCTTTAGAATTACGTTTTTTTTTAGCTCAACATATCGCAGCATCTCAGGATTATTTACCGTATTTGGACTAAACATTGACACATGCTTCTCTATGGCCAAAGGGGTGAAGGGTAATGATATCGAGGTTAATGGTAAGCATCACTCTGACAAAAACTCATTTTTACTGGTGACATTTTGGTTTAGCTCAACATATCGTCTTATATCTCAGGATTCGCTAATCTTATTGAGACTAAATTTTGGCACATGATTGACTGTATCAAGGGAATTGCGACAATGGTGTTTATATCATGGTCGCTGTGATATATACATAACGTACCACCCAGATAAGAAATGGCATAATTTTAGATTACTATAGGTCAAATGTTTATTTTCCCATTGGAATCAATAGTATGTTTTTCAGTCAACATTCTCTGTTATCATTTGAGTGGCATATCCCAAATCTGATCAAAATGCCCCTATAAGCATCTAATAAATGCATTAGGTCCCACCCATATAAGAACCACGTCATTCCGACATAATTCTCCACAAGACAGCCGTCGATGTATTTGCATAACCAAGTTCCCTTGAACAAACTTGATTCAGCTCTTGCGTTAGAAGATATTTCATGAGTTTTTACTTGATCCGCAAAGTGGTTTCAGAGATTTTTTAAGTTGTTGCTAAAGATCGGCCAAAATCGAATAGGGCCGCTGGGCAAGTTGGGAGGGCAGTCTCCTTTGAATAAATTTGATCCCCTTGCCATAGGGATGCTTCCTGCCAAATATAATTGATATCTGCACTGTCGTCCTTGAGAAGTTGTTTAATTAAAAGGTTGATGAGCGGATGGATGGGCGAAGGATGATGGATGTACAATAGATGCACCCATGGCATAAGCTGACTTGACCATTCTAGCCAGGTGACCTAACAAGCGCTTGATACTTTAGAATTTTGGATGAAAGTGCTTTATTATTGGCGAAAAATAGAATTTTCGCCAATATAGCGATTACTTCAGCTATTCCGTCTACCTGCCTGGCTGCCTTGCTGTCTGTCTGCTTCGGAAATGCAAAATGCCAAATGTTTTCACTAATATCCCGTCAGTGTAATAGTATTGTCTTGCTATTGGCGAAAATTAGAATTTTTGCTAACGTAATGATTGGTCCCGTTCCTCTGTATGTCTGTCTGCTTGTTTGTCTGTATGTCGTCTCGGTTAAGCTTTTTGTGTAGCTCTACGTATTGTGTTATATCTCAGGATTGCTTCACAATCTTGGAAGTAAACTTGGGCATATGCTTCGCTCTATCAAGAGAATGGAGCACCATGATATTGGGGTCATGTGGTCCAAGATCAAGGTCAATGTTACCTTGGCATTAACCAATTTTTCAGGTTTAAGTTTTAGTTTAACTCAACATATCATCTAATTTCTCAGGATTGGTTCACTGTATTCACACTAAATTTGAGCACACGCTTCCGGATATCAAAGGTATGAAGCACAAGGATATTGGCACCGTGACCTTGGTATAAAGTGTTAAATTGACACCAGTTAAACTTTTGGCTTTAATTAACATATCATCTTAAATCTCAGAATCGATTCAACCTATTAGGACTATACTTTGACACATGCTTCCCTATGCTAGGGTGATGGAGCACAAGGATATTGAGCTCACCGTTCAAGGTCACTTTAACCTTAGTTTGAAAGAAACTTTTTGATTATGTGTTTGGTGTATCTCAAAATATCGTCTTATATCTCAGGATTGGGTTCACGCTATTGGGACTCAATTTGGGCACATGCTTCCTCATATCAATGGGATGGATTACAGATATTTAGGTCAAATGATAAAGCCATCGTGACCTTGGTATAAACCGTTATTGCTTCTGGTTATGGTTTTGCTCACCAAATCGTCTTATATCTCAGGATTGCTCCAGCCTATTTTGATTAAACTTGGATCCAGGTTTACATCTCCCAACCAAATGCAGCACAAATCATGATGTCAAAGGTCGAGGTTACAGTGCCCTTGGTATAAATCTATTCTTTTCGGTTAAGCTTTCGGTTTATCTCAACATATTGACTTCTATGTCAGGATTCGTTCACCCTACTTGAATTTAACTTGATCACATGATTACCGATATCAAGCTGTTGATGTACAAACCTATTCAGGTCAAAGGTCAGTGTCATTTGACTTGTATAAAATGCAGAATTTAACAGTGAGGTTCCTCCGCCAAGCTCTTCTTGCCTTTATATCCGAATTGCCCAAATTATTGGAAAACAGCTTAGTGATGTAGTTACATCAGCTAGTTGGAGCAGAACAACGATATTCAGACATTTGAGGTCAAGGTCTTGTGATCTTGATGCAAATCTAAATTAGCATGTGGAAATACAAATTGTCAATGCTTTCATCAATATCCCGTCAGTGTAACACCTTGGCCACACGCTTCCCTATATGAAGTGGATGCAGCACAATGAGACGGAGGTCATGAGGATAGAGTTGAAGATCAATCTGACCGTGATATAAAAAACTATGTTTACAGTTACGTTTTGGTTTAGCTCCACGTATCGTGGTATAGCTCATGATTGGTTAGCCATATTTTGACTAAACTTGGGCATATGCTTTTCAATATCCAGAGGATAAGGTTAAAAGCAAAGGTCACTGTCACCTTGGTATTAAAGCTTAAGATTTCGGTTAGTCTCACCATATCTACTTATATCCCAAGATGGATACAGACACTTCCCTATATTAAGAGGATAGAGGACAATAATATTGAGCACACAGATCAAGGACACCATAACCTTGGCATAAACCATTATTTTCCCGGTAAATGTGTGTGCTTGATCAACATATCGTCTTATATCTCAGGATTGGTTCAACCTAATTGGACTAAACTTTAACACATGTTTCCCTATATCAAGGAGATGAAGCACAGTGATATTGAGGTCAAATGCACAGGTCATTGTCACCTTGGCTTACAAAATTCTGCTTTCAGTGTTGGATTTATTTCATCATATTATATCACGGAATTGGTTCACACCATTTGGGAATAAATTTGGAACACATGCTTCCTTATATCAAGGGGATGAAGCACATTGATATTGCAGTCAAAGGTCAACGTCGCCGTGACCTTGTTATAGGACTTTATGATTCCAGTTGCTTTTGTTTTTGCTCAACATATCGTCTTATAACTCAGGATTGGACCAGCCTATTGTGGTTAAACTTAAGCGCATGATTACATATATCAGCCAGATGCAGCATACTCCTAGTAAATTCATGAGGCCAAAGGTCAAGGCCACTGTGACCTTTATATACAGCTATTCGTTTGGTTATGTATATTGGTTTAACTCAACATATTGTCTTATATTTCAGGTACAATGATGTTTGCATCAAAGATCAAGGCCATTTGTAACATTGTAACAGTTTTGACACTGTGTCACGAGATGCAAGGGTTATGCGAGCAATTGGTGCGTGTTGTTGTCGTCGTCGTCGTCGTCGTCGTTGTTGTTGTTGTTAAAACATTTTTGAATTATTTTTGTTCTACGGGAGGAATATTCTCAAGATTTTCATGGGCTTTCCCGTGCGTCTCCGAAGACATGTGCTAATTTTGGAATAAATTGCTAAATGGCAGCAGCAACAACTTTCAGAAACATTGATTTCAAAATTGATGTCTTTTCAATAACTGCAATTCTCCTGGAGGGATCTACTCCAAACCTGGATGGAAGGGTTTCCGAAAGAAATGGGTCAATCTTGTGATCAAAAGCTAAAACGCAACAGCAACAGCTTTCAGCAACCTTGTTTCCCCATAACTCTGCTTCTACTGGAAGGATCTTCTTCAAACTCGCATGGGGGAATGCCCGTGGGGCCCAGAAGAGGTGTGACAATTTTGCGATCAAATCTTAAGATGCAATATAAGGTAATGGAGCGTGTTTTTTACGAATTTTCTTAAAGTATGTGTTGGAATCATATGGATATCTCTTGCAAATAATTTCCATTGTTGCATTACGCAGACGGTCGTTAGACCTGACTTTCCCTGGTCTTAAGTTATTTTCTGCAATAGGAGAACAGTGTTATAGACAGCCATTAGGTGCGACACTTTTGAAGACTCTTTTAGTAGTTAGTCTGGGGATTTTCCAGGCACCACCTATATGGCTGCGGGTTTTGTTTTCTAGTGCTTTTGCACTAAATTCATAAAGTACCTCTGATTTCGAAGAATAGAAAAAATCTTATATTCCAGGATTGGTTCAAAATAGTGACAGTAAAATTCGGCACACGCTTCCATGAATGAAGAAGATGGAGCACAATGAAATTAAGGTCACGAGATTATAGATCAAGGTCAATGTAACCGTGGTTTAAAACTATGGTTAAATTTCGGTTTAGCTCAATATATTGTCTTATATCTCAGGATTAGTTCACCCTACTTGAACTAAACTGGATACGTGTTTACAAATATCAAACAGATGAAACACACTTGTATTCAGATCAAATGCCAAGGTCATTGTAACATTTGAATAGCATCCAGATTTTAACAGCTAAGTTCTCCTGCTTAGCCCATCTTGCCTTTATTTCAGAATTTCCCAATGTATTGGAAGTAAGCATGGCCATACAGTTACCTCAACCAGTAGTAATAGAACACAGATATTCAGACTGAGGTCAAGGTCATTGTGAGCTTGATACAAAACCAGATTTGCATATGGAAATGCAAAATACCAAAGCGTTCATGACAATATCATGTCAGTGTAACGGTTATATACGTTTACATGCGGCACGAAGTGTAGAATGTAATATGTGTCCTGTGTCCTGCTGTGAGTTGCATATCAAAGCCAGAAAGTTGCGCGGATAGCGCTTGTTAGAGCGCTGTGTGTCCATTCTAGCCAGCGCCTTGCAGCAGAGCAGTACTTTTTCTTTTTCAAACTATCACATTATCAGGTTTTGACTAATTTCTTAACCATACCGCTTAGCATACGATTAGAAATGAATAACATTAATAACGTAGTTCCGGGTAACACGTCGAACCCTAGAAAATACTCATCAAATTGCAGTTAGTGATTGCGAGGAATAAAACAGTGGACCTGACAATATTATCAAATTTATCATGATTTAAACTGTATATTTTGTGACGGAATATCAAATTCATAAATTAGTTGCTGGCATTCTCAATACCAAAACGTTAGATTGAAGCCGGTGAAGGAAAATCAAGTGCAATAGACTGTACAGAGTCGTAAAAGGATGTTTTCACCGGTCGCGTGACAGGTCGTATTACACAAGTTGGACTGACGATAATCTGAGAGAGATGGAATGGATGACAACTACATCAAGTTACAGCACCGGTTGTGATCATGGTGTCCGCTTTGCTTGATACAAATTGGTGATTGGGCGACGGAGAATTAACGTTACAGACAAAGATAAGTACTATCATAACTGCATAGAGATTAATCACGATATGTTTTTGTATTAAGCATATGCCACCGTAACAAGTTGAACTTAATTGTATCATTTTATATCGGTCTAGCGGCCTAGCGGTGAGTGAATTGAAACCATGTCATTATAGCCATAATGACATACGATGTTAACATCGGATTCTAGGATTAGCTACCCTCAGATCCGCCGAGTACAATATAGCATGACATTTTGTACTTGGAAAATATTGGCATATGTTTCCCAACACTGTGCGTTTGAAATCAAGGCGTAATTTCACAAATGTGAATATTTATTACAGTATCATAACATTACGTCATTTGGGGATTCCAAGGTACGAGGAAATATAAGCCGTTTTTGACAGGTCGGATGCGAGGCGTGTGTGAGCATGAATATTGTGTAGTATTATTACATTGCTGGGGGAAAAGTCGATGACTGTTTTGATAATGACCTATAACGAGTGCAAACATGTAGACTGAATGTCAGGATGACTGTTTGAATATTTTGTAGAGAATTGTTTTGTAAACGAAAGGCTGGTAATTACGATCACTATGGGCGGACAAATTATGCTGTTCATATTTGAAATCAGTTTGTTTGAGTTTGGTGTGATTATCACCAACCAATCTAGTTTTATCATTTCATATATTTTAATAGCCGTTTTGGGTTTGTGTTTAAACACGGCTAAACATTACTAGCAATAAGGAGGTGGAGTTTACCCGCGTTAGACCACAGAACTGGTTGTGGTATTTTAATATGAGAACGACATGGCGTGCTGGTAAGACAGTGATGGATTAAATACAGAGACGCTTTAAGGAGAGGTTCTCGGTAATTAATGCAACAGAGATTTACGGGGCCACTGTGTAAGATAAGATTATGATGGTGGCTGAGGAAGAGTGTTGAATAACTGGAACGGCCATAATAGAGTGTTGAGAAAACCGGATCTGTGATTCACTACCGCGTGGTGCCTGATACTGATTGCACAACTTGCGATCATCCTGGACTAACCCTAACGGGTTAAGGATCTGGCACCAGTACGTCATGACGAGTGATAACCATCTATCGTCGTGACTACATAGAAATTGTTCGATTGTGAAAGTAATTACAGCAGTATCCTACCTGATTGGTTACCGCTCTTGTCACAATAAACCAAAAGGAGTGCGAGCACAAAGTATGCGAGCTATGGCTGTTGATGAGGCTTGTCAAAGCAAGTAAGGTCATCTGTCAGGAGCCATCACTCCCAAACTGATTCCCACCAGTTCCAAGATTGCACAACGAGGGACCAATCAGAGGGCGAGTTTTAGGGGGAAATGTTTGGGATAGCCCAAAATGACGTCAGAGCATAGGAACCACTTTATTTGTATATAAGTTGGTGTCTGCTTTGTTTTCGGTTATATTTTTTACCATCGTTAGATCAGTATAGATCTTTATTCCAACTGGAGATCAGAGTGGTAATCTTCGTATTGATAACAAGTTAGTATAATAAGCAGCTCATAATTATTATCACGTTAAATGTTATCTCAATTATTGTGCAAGCCTTAAATTATAGTAATTAATAAAGTTATCAATTTTGTATTACGTTCCAAGTCAAAGTGTTTTTAGTTTTGACCACCTTTCCCGAAATGCAGATAAAGTAAGATTTAGTTTAGAAAAAAGATTTAATTCCAAGAGGATTGTGAATTCTTAAACGGGTATGAAATACCTTGAAAGTCAGGCATCTATATGGTGTATATAGGTTTGCGAAGAGCATAGAAACGTTTACAATGGCGAAACAAAGAATTTGTTTAATTTCCAATTACAATTATGTTCGAGGAAAAATTTCCCAGCAAAAAGTGTTAATTATCCAACTGCGTCATTGAAAGCCTTTGAGATTTTATTTCTAAAAGTGTTATTTAGATTAGACAAAAAACAGGCCATATTCTTGTCTTTTATATTCTGTATCTGAAGACTATGAACGGTTACTCATTTAGCCATTCCTATTTCTAATCATCGACGTTAATTCAGGTCAATTTCGCGTTATCCTGATCAAAGGTCCTTGTTTGTACACGCCCGCTAGCTATAGACGCATGTCGAGTTCTTGTTTCTTATTTAACAAGCGCGGTATTCCTCCAAGTGGTACATATCTTTTTCGACTCGAATCTGACACATTGATCACAGATTATTTTCGAAACACTTCGTAAATTTTGTTTTGCATAAATTCAGATTCATATTTAATAATAAAACACACCGTAATCAAACAAATGCTCCCAGAAATTTGATTTAATTGCAATTATATTGAACTTATCATATATTTGAACATTTTTTGGTGGCTCATGGCCAGTTAATCGTGTGAAGCAATGTTTATTTTTTATGTTTTCACGGGTCGCCCTGGGCTCTGCGAAAGCAAATTAAGAAAGAAGTACTGGATTCCCACAACAACTTTGTCAACAATTTGCTCGGTCACATCAAATGTGACTCGAACCCCTTTTGGAAGTATATTAACAACCAAAAATCTGATAAACAAGGAATCCCGCCACTCAAAACAAATGGAATTCTCGTAGATACTGACCTCAGCAAAGCCGGAGCATTTCACAGCCAATTTACTAGCGTGTTCATCGAAACAACCATACTCAATTCCTAAAACAAGCAAAATGGAAAACATCACCATCATCCCAAATGGAATTAAAAAATTATTTAATGGTTTGAAAACACCAAA
This sequence comes from Chaetoderma sp. LZ-2023a, assembly GCA_034401795.1. Lineage (NCBI taxonomy): Eukaryota > Metazoa > Mollusca > Caudofoveata > Chaetodermatida > Chaetodermatidae > Chaetoderma > Chaetoderma sp. LZ-2023a. The sequence goes on from CM067364.1 coordinate 45,788,622, forward strand.
AGCAATCGGGCCAGACGAAATACATCCGTGAATACTCAAAGAACGGTTAACAGAACTGTCAGACATACTATCACATTTTTACAACAGTCCTTAGACAAAGGAGTTATCCAAACTGAATAGAAATCAGCAAACATGTGTCCTTTATATAAAAAAGTGACCTGTCCTTACCAAGTAACTATATAGACCGGTTTCCCTCACATCCATTTGCTGTAAGATGCTGGAACACATCATCTATCATAATTTAATGAGCCATTTCGAACAAAATAACATCCTAATTGACAGACAACACGCCTTCCGAAAATTTCACAGTTTTGAAACTCAACTAATTAATGTCATCAATGATTGAGCTTCATCCATTGATAAACGGAAACAAGTGAACATTTTATTCTCGACTTTGCAAAGGCTTTTGATGCTGTTCCACATGAACGTTTGAAATCTAAATTGCACAAATATGGTGTGTCCAAAAACATACTAAATTGGATTGACTCATTCTTAACAGGCTGCAAACAGTATGTAGTAGTCAATGGTGCCAAATCAAACGTTGCTGATGTTGTTTTTGGAGTACTTCGAGGAACCGTTCTAGGCCCGTTACTGTTTTCAGTCCACATAAATGATATAGAACAGGACATTTCCTCAGAGAGCAGGCTATTCCCTGATGATTCGAGTCTAAGTTTTGTTTCATCAGTAAAGTACTTGGGCGTCAACATCACCAATGACCTAAGCCGGAACAAACACATCACTGAGATCTGCAGCAAATCATACAGAATCTTAGGACTATTGCGGAGAAATGTATCATTCAGTTCCCAAGAAATCAGACTTCAAGCATACATGGGACTGATTAAACCAGTTCTGGAGTTTGCAAGTACAGTTTGGGACCCTCATCAGATAACTCTTCACAACAAACTAGAAAATGTGCAACATCGTGCAGCTAGATTTATCACCTAAAACTATTGCTACGAAACAGGCTGTATGACAAATATAATGGAAACCCTAAAACTCCCACCGTTGTCAGACAGAAGGAAACAAACCCGCCTTATCTGGTTCTACAAAGGTCTACGGCAACAAGCAAAGATATCATTAGACAGTCTACAGACTCCAATTCGGAAAACCTAAAACATGCACAACAACCACTTCAACCAAATTTACGCAAGAACTGACGTCTTTAAATTCAGGTTTATTCCAAGTACGATTAGGGATTGGAACAAACTATTACAGGATCTTCTAAGCAGTACAGAAAACTCTGCAAATCCTACAAATAAATTTACCGAATTAATTAAAGGCAAAAAACATGTCTAAACCAGCTACTTGACGAATTCGCGGTGAAAATACTGTCCTTTGGATGTTTCGTCATAACTAATCAAGATCAACAAGCTGCCTTACAAGGACGTGTTCACAAATGTTACCAGTTTTATCGTCTAGCATTATCTAATATCGACGTGGAAAGGATTAGACACTTACAATGTGAGGTGCGTATCTATTATGGTGTAGCTGAGACAAATACCGGGAATACTTGATCATTCGCATTGAACCAGAGTAGACAGGTCTATGATGGAATATATAACTCTATCGAGATTCATGAGAGCTGTAATTGCTGCGTCAAATTACATTAGTTATTAATAATCAATCGCCCGTATTAGCTTTCTGCGATCAAGGGCATCACTTATTGCATTGATATATTTGACTAAATTTGCCACTTATTATTATTATTATTATTATTATTATTATTATTATTTTTATTATTATTATTATAAATATGAATATATTTTGGCGTAGTCTGCACGCATGCGCACCGGCTTTGTGCATGTTTTATATCATTTTTTCCTGAGTGATGAAGCTATTGATGATACGTGTTATCGGGCCAGTGTCGTACCAGAAATGAACGAAACTGATTTAGTCAGAAACGAGTTATTTATTTTTATTTATTCACACTGATGACTTTATGGGCGGGCTATGGTGTATTCGTTGTAAATCTTTGCGTTTCAGGAATTGTTTTCCAGACAATTCACTGGGGCTTTTAAATGTGGCGAGGCAATATACATGACCAGAGCTAGATGCGCCTATACATGGCGAGAGCTAGATGCTCTTACACGTGGCGAGGGCTAGATGCTCTTACACGTGGCGAGAGCTAGAGGCTCATATACATGGCGAGAGCTAGAGGCTCATATACATGGCGAGAGCTAGATGCTCTTACACGTGGCGAGGGCTAGATGCTCTTACACGTGGTGAGAGCTAGAGGCTCATATACATGGCGAGAGCTAGAGGCATTTACACGCGGTGAGAGCTAGAGGCTCTAAAGTATAGCGAAAACTAGAGGCTGTTCGCAGATTTTAATTAAAATTAACTCGTTTTTCCTGGAAGGGCATCTTCATGAATTTTATACCGATACACAAAAGTGATAGACACTTTGCTAAATGACACATCGATTGCATAAATTGTAGTGTTAAAGTATTATGTAAGCATATTCGTTGAGCAATCTCTATGATAATGAGGGTGATAGATTTTTGAAACGTATTATGTTTTCAATAAAGCTGTTTGCCAGCTATGAAAATTATAAAGGCTAACTGTTTAATTCCCACTGATGGTGCGAAGTCACGGAAACTGGTTTCTTTTCCTAAATACTGGAAAGTGGATCGAGATAAATTCGTTAATGCCTTTTAGCAGATTACTCATACGAACATTCAGAAAATTGAATAGATCATGTAGACATAACACTAATAATTCTGTCTTAGTATTCAGCCAAGTATTTAAAATCTCTCTCCATGAATTGCCAAGTTTACCGAGCTTACAAAGCGGTCATAACCACAATACATGTAGTTATTCGATCATGGTACAGCGACCAATAAAATAATTCATGGATCAAAGCCGTGCTTTAGCCTGATTAGATCAAATGTCTAACATTTTGGACATGACATTATGTATGCAAGTTTATTACTGTGCTTATCTTTTTGCTAATTCATATTTATGTATTTTTTCTCCAGTTTTCGGTCGATGGACACGAACAGTGAATGGACTGTTGCATGGTGACCTATCAATCCAGTTGGTGCATCAACTCGCTGGTGAATACCATAATTTCTCAGAACAGCAAGAATAGAGTAATTTTCAGAGAAGTACGACTGCGCCTGTCAAAGTTAGACCGTTCATAACTGTTCAAAGTAGGCCAGTGAGGGCTGCTTACCGCCTTAGGTCGTCTTTGTTACCATGAACTTATTAAGTCCGATTTTTCATATTCCAATGTAAATAGATGTGTTTAAACTATACAATGGGCTCACATGTTACCTGGCAAACCATATTAATGTACACATTGCATTGTTTAACGATTTGTAAGAGAACCTCATTAAAATGTTATGATAGGAAACACGTTGTCTCAACAAAGAATAACTAAAATTGTTAATGACTTGATCACACGCAGTTTTTTTTTAATTCATGGTATGAATTTCTATTCAATACAGTTATACAAAAATTGATCACCTTCCTGTTCTTTAAAATTTCTAGAGCCTCGTGCTGGTATGTTCCTAACATGGTGTTGTAGTTGATTAAATGACGGTTAGTCAGGACATACATTTACATGCGCACGAAGTGTAGAATGTAATATGTGTCCTGACCTGCTGTGAGTTGCATATCAAAGCCAGAAAGTGGCGTGGGTAGCGCTTGTTAGGGCGCTGTATGTCCATTCTAGCCAGCGCCTTGCAGCAGAGCAGGGTTTTTTTCTGTTATATACATATAAACAAACAAATAACCAAATAAATATTAATTTTTGTTTTATATATTTACTGGTATTTTCAAGAATTTGTCATTTAATACAATCTTTCTTCAATATAATTATTTATGCTTTACGACGATAGCTAGAAGCTGTTCGCGGAGCTTTAGTAGGCCTATATATATTATGCAAAATGACATTCGATTGCAGAAATTGTAACATTATAGCATTATGTAACATAATTATATGCTTGGATTCCGAGGTCGATGAGTGAGACAACACTTAAAGCTGGTCTTGAGCAGAGGGTGAACCTACCTCCCCCCCCCCCACCCCCACCCCCCCCCCCCCCACCCCCACCACCCCCACACCCCGCCCCCCCCCCCACCCCTCAAAGAGGGAGTTACGGTTGGGTAGCCGGCTCGCGGCAGAGCAGGTGAGTCCATTACAATGTTATGACGCGCAATTTGCCTGAGATGCAACATATTTTCCCCGAATATTCTGTATATTATTCAGCTTCATTAAATCAGCGCTGCTCGCAAGGGCCTCGTGCTGGCATGTTCCAGAGCCTCGTGCTGGCATGTTCCTAACATAGTGTTGTAGTTGATTAAATGAAGGTTAGTCAGGACGTCTTGTTTACGAAAGGGTCTGACGCACACTATATGGAAATGACGTTTAATTTTGATTCATTAATATTTGATTAATTATGGGACCATAAAATTGCCTCTGTCCTGTAACATGATGATAGTGGTGGTTGTGTTGGTGACGGAGCGATTGCGCGGCGGTGTGGCAACGGTAATGGCAACGGGCACGACGATGATGACGAAGTGGACGACGTGTCGCCGCGGCGACGGCGACGACGACGACGACTATGATGATAAAGTTTGGATTAATATTTGATGAGTGATGGGACGATAAACCCACCGAGGGCTTATGTCTTGTAACATGATGACGACGATGGCACGGCGACGGCAACGACAATGGCAACGGCGAGTACGATGACGATGCCAATGATCATGATGAAGTTTGGAGAGGCTCCCTTCAGTAAGACCAGGTTATTGAAATTGTCTTAACAACACGAACAAGATGAACAGGAAGAAGCGTCTGGTGACGTGGCTAATAATATCAATGATATTGTGTTACTTGTACAGGCACAAACTACCCCCCCCCCCACCCCACCCCCTCATGCAATACAATTTGAACGGATTCATTAGCTGCTAACAATCTAAATATTTTAAATCGTCCTCGTTGTCATCATCATCATCTCCACCACCACCACCATCATCATCACCATCACCATCATCATCATCATTGTCGTCATCCTTCAACTCCACCACCATAATCGTCATCGTCATCGTCCTGCAGCAACGGCGGCGGCGGCGACAACGACAGCAGCAGCAGCACATTTCGTTAGATTTCATTCATGATTATTACTGGCGCGCAAAGTATATCCTCATCGGGCCTAACTCAGACTATTGGGCCAAAAGCGTGACAATACGCAGGGCCGGCATTGATGTTGAACGAGGTTGATATGTCAAGCAAGCCCATACTATAAACTGTAGAATCTGCATCACGCTGGGCCGCTGCCTCTCTTACAGAGTACATTATTTTAGAACAAGGCATACATTATCTTCAAAAGCCCAACAGATATGAAAAAGTCGTAGCCAATCTAAACAAGTGACCCTGTATGACCTTTATATACATAAGTTCGACGTTTAATTTGTATCTCGTAATACCAAACAAACACGAATCCAGATGTACAAATCCTAATTAATGAATTAATTAATTAATTAATTAATTAATTAATTCGCCGAATTACCAGTTATCCGGGCCTGTGCTGTACCAGCCCAGTAGGCCTAACCCGCGGTATCATGGTAGGACCTATATTTCTAGCCCGAGTATAATCCCTAGTATCAATTTCTAATAAGCATAATACTTACATAACAATCTGAGTTGAAATTAAATAGCCTGATATCTTCCATCAGCATTTCCATCTTTATTAACGCGCTGTAGATGTATCATCTAGATTTAACCCTATATTAAACGTCGCTAAGGACTACCATTCCTAAGAATTACGTCACGAACATTGTGGGTTACGTCATAATGACTTTCCGATATGACGTGTTTGACAATTTGTCAACAAAATCAATGACGTCACACTAGTTTTCACAGGTTAAAGGGTTAATTTAATTTCTAGTTGCATTGCATGTATCACTATGGTTAAAACAACACAAACTAATCTGTCTACTTATCTGTTAAATCACGGACTATAATATGTCTACTAATGACAATCCCGCAACATGATTTTAATATAGCAGCCATACATTAATAATATTAATTATAGGCTATCAGTCCAGTCAGTTTAAGAACATATTTAGGTGCACCCGGGCAAAATTACAACATAGTTTCTGTCAGTAGAAGCAAAATCACCAAAAAATTCTAAGCAATTCTGACGGTGGGAAATATTTTTATGTATTTATTACAACCCACGCTCTTTTGCGCCGCGCTTATTACTGATTTAATAAGCGCGCACATTGCCCTTACGCTCGTCACTTCAGAATTTAATCGTGTATTTTACTTTGTTTCTCCCTATATCCTATTTTTAAACTGGATTATTCAGTGCTATGTTAGGTCTGCATCTCTCCGTTATGACCATTCGTTTGAACAGTAGTTATAAAATATTTGCCATGTTACCGGATTTCGAATTTAGCGTCGATTATTCTTTTCCGGATATCCCGAGAAGTAATGGGGGTTCTGTACGTTATTGTTTTTCACCGTAGAGGGTCTTCGAGAACAAAGGGATTTTTTCGAGAAGAATGGCGAACAGTCGCGCATCAAAAGGATTGGTTTTAGAGAACAATGGCGTACAGGCCCCCCCCCCCCTCCCACACCCCGTTTTAGAGATTTTCGAGAACAATGGCGTACAGCCACACACACTTGAGAGATTCTAGAACACTATCGAGGCGCAGTAATAAATATTGCTGTTAAAAACCGGTAGTATGTCTTGAAAATGTTATCCCTTAAAGGTTGTGTATTTTACGTTTTAACATAGCGGCGGCGCCCCCCCCCCCCCCACCCCCTCCATTGTACCGTGGTATGTACGGTAAAAATAATAGTGTTTAAGAGGAGGACTGATAATAGGATGTACAAAATAGCGTTTATGGGATGGTCTGATAACGGAGGTCGTATGAGGAGGAGGGAGGAGGCTGAGGAGGAATGCTATGGTGGCCGGCCTCTGCCTGGCGCTGTTCTCTGCGCTTAAGCAGGTCTAGTTCGCTATTTGTTCTTTTTTAAAGAAACGTATTGAGTGTAGATTTTAAGAGGATAATTTTAACAAATATTAAGTGTGTGTTAAAGACATAACAAAATAGCAGATAATTTAAATTAAAGAATGTGAAGAGGCTGTTAATGTGATTTTGCAACAGATGCGTGACTCTGATGCGTCAAGATTAAACATGGATCTACCCTATTCACCTAATGAACATGTGGATAACCTTTATATCTGGGTTCTATGTTATATGAACCAGACTTTTCAATTCTGCACGTATCTGATGAACATAATAACATTGCATTACGTGATGTTAATGATAGTGATGTCAACTCTGTTCCTGATTACTGCGAAGTCATTCCTGATCAGTCTATTATGAATACCGATGCTGATATTTTCAATTATTTGGATAATTTATATGATTATGACAAAACCATATCTGCACAACCTGCTTCTACCGAAGATCAAATCGTTCATACTAGAACTGAACTATCTATTCCTGATCTGAGTACCGTACCATCATCATTTTTCAATTATCCTCATAACGAATGTGACGTAATTGATCCTAATTATTCATCCGATGGACGCGATGGACACGATCTAAATTTAATTGACGTTGTGCCTTTTATTAATGACCTATCTCAGGATTTACCATGCCTTCTTAATGATTACGATACAAATTTATTTGACGACCCATCCCTTCTGGACTTTCTTGTGCCGTCATCTAATGAGCTATCTCTGGATTTAGCATGTCTTCCTAACGATTTCGACCTAAATTTTTGTGATAACACACCAATTCCTGTATGTTTTGCACCTTCTGCTAATGACATATCTCTGGATTTAGCATGCCTTCCTAATGATTCCGACCTAAATTTATTTGATGCTGCGCCAGTTCCCGACTGTATTGTGCCCTCTGCTAATGACATATCACTGGATTTAGCATGCATTTCTAATGATTCCGACCTAAATTTATATGTCATTGTGCCAGTTCCAGACTGTATTGCGCCTTCTGCTAATGACTTATCTCTGGATTTAGCATGCCTTGCTAACGATGCTGCTTATGGCATAGATGTTCCTACTCATCAAACTCTTATTGACACACGTGCAAATCATTCGACAGATGAACTCAGTCTATGTATATCAGAGAATATAGTGCTTACAGATGATCTAGGAGGCCCGCACCTAGGCGTGATGTCCTTTAGGATTTTGCCTAGTATCAGTACAGATACAGATACAGATACTTAATCGTTATTTGCAATGCGTTCGCAGCGAGCACACTCAAATCGGAGGGTCGGTATTTGATTATACCGACTATATACCTGTGGAGACTTCGCAAATACCGCAGTAAAAAGTTTCATCTCGAAGGTACTGAATATAATGTATCTTTTAAAAGTTATCTTATGGCCGATACACCACTTTCTCATTCTGAGTTCGTGTCAGGCGTCTTTCAATCTTTGCTTGATACGTATAGTGAATATAGCAATGTTCAGCCGAATGATCACGTGAGAATCGAGTTGATTCACCCTTCTTTGGAAATGCCGATAGCGATGGATTTTAGGCTATGAAATGAAATTACAACCGACAATTTTAGAATCAGTGGAAGAAGTCATTCAGTCAAATACTGCTTGTAGGTTAACAGAGGGCATTGAATTTCACGTTTTTCGTGTAGATGACTACAACTCAGGTGGGCGAAATGATACTCTCCTAGGTGCGATTGATTCTAGACAATTACATTTATTTAATTTACATTCATCTGATTTAGATGCGTACATGCGTATTAAAAAACGTATTATACCCATATGCGCCGAATATCCATTCTGTTTCGCGGCAGGAATATTTTTAGGAATAAAATTTATTGAGAAAATGAACAAATTAATCTCTACACGTGAATGGCGAAATTTGATACATAATAAAACATATTTGACGCATATGGCACGTGAATATCATACAGCTTGTAGTATTCCTGAACGCGAAATTAATAGTACTGATTGGAACAAATTTCAGGAACATATTCACAATCAATTTTCTATTCAAGTCTCCTCAGTCAATGCATGAACGCCTATTCGGTAGAGCATCCCACAGTTTACTGTGAATTAATCTTATGCATTCAGAACGTGATAATCATATATCCTTAATCACGTCTATGGTCGCATTTCTTTTGGTACGTAATTACTGTACGCAGTGTAATGCGTCATACTCTAGTGATCACTCATGCGCTGCGCACTGTCATAGTTGTCAGACACCTTATTCTGACAAAGGATCTTGTACTTCTACAGATGCTACACATAAGATACTGTGTACTGATTGTCATCGTAAGCTTAATAACCAACAATGCATGGCGAACCACCTCTCTAATGGAACCTGCGAAATGGTGAAGGCATGTTCCCACTGTTTCAGTCGCATACGTAAAGATGACGATGAACACGTATGCTGTATGACAAAATGTCATGCGTGTGAAGAAAAGTATGACATTACTGAAAATCATACGTGTTATCATAAAGTAATTGAAGAACCTATTATGTCATTATCCCACGCATGCTCTATGCGTGCGAATGCTGACAATTGTAGTTCAATTTTTCCAAAATACATCATTTATGATACAGAAACATATTTATCGCCTATCGACAGTAGCAATACTAATATTCTAGCTGAGCATAAAGTCAATCTCGTGGTTGCCAACATATGTTGTGATGCGTGCTTCAAGCAACCGCTTGAAGACGATTGCTCTACATGTCATCGTGGCACGAATTGTGGATATGTTCGCTTTCACAGGTTAGATGCAGCGGATCAGTTCATTAGCTGGTTGACACGTGCTAAGTCTGTGCGTGTCGGGAAAAAAATCAAGAGAAAATATGTTTTCTCTGACTACTTGGTGATCGCTCACAATGCGTGTGCCTATGATTATCTTTTACGCCTTCAATACATTTGCAAAACCGCTAACCTGCATATTACACCTGCAAATATTATCATGCGCGGTCGTTCAGTTCTCTCATTTGACGTAGGTACTATTCGGTTTATCGATTCCATTAACTTTTTCCCCTTTAATTACGTACGGTGGGCATTGCTTTTAATCTTCCTGTTCGTAAGGGGACATTTCTCCATCAGCTCAACACACCTCAATATTGGGGTACGGTAATACCCTTTCCCGAGAGGGAGATATTCTGTCTGCAAAATATAAATGCGAATTAATTAATTGAATTCAATCGCTGGTACAGCTACCAGATATCTAGACATGAGCACTACGATGGTGATAAAAATATCATCGAATATTGTAATGATGATGTAACTGTCTTACGTTTAGCCATGTCTAGATTTAAGACTTTATTTTCTGAATCGACAGATGGGAGCATACAGAATTTACCTGATTTCTCACTAAGAGCAAAACGTGCTTATAACGTTTTGGGTGTAGAATGGATGGAATGGGTCAGTCAATGTGAGGGTCGCCAAATCGTGCATGCGCTAAATGGTGGTGAACAGAAAATATGCGGACATTATTTGGATGGAATTGATGTATCTGAAAGTATTATTTTCGAGTTTTTAGGTTGTAGATTCCACGGACATGAGTCTGCTTGTTGCGGTGACAAGCGTGATATGACATATACACCATATGGCGATCAGACATATGAAGAAGCATATTCTGCGCTTCAATGTCGCATTTCTTTATTTGAATCACATGTATATACGGTGAGAATTATGTGGGAATGCGACTTTAAGAAACAAGTCGCTGATTCCTCAGTGTTAAATGATTTTATCACTGAATTGGACTTAGCCCACCCAATATCTCCACGTGAAGCCCTATTCGTTTATTTTTGGAAGCGGATGAGCATACCACGCTCGAATATTTAGACTGTGTTTCCATGTATCCTTCAGTGATGAAACAATGTTGTTTTCCAGAAGGCTCATATACGGTGCTAAGAGGCAATGACTTGATTGATAAGATGGCGCATGACTTCTTTTGTCTTATTAAATGCAAATTCCTTCCACCTCGTGATTTATACTTTCCCGTGCTACCTGCTAGAATAAATTCACGCCTCATGTTTGTACTATATGCCGAATGCGCAAAAAATTAACAATCTTCTGTATGCGAACATACGGAAGAACAGCGCAGTTTATACGGAACATGAACTACTCCAGAGTTACATCTAGCTATATGCAATGGTTATGTCATTAAAAAAATGTATGAAGTATGGCATTATCACGCGTCATCGCAATATGAGCCGCATGGTGACAATGGGTTATTTTCAGAATATATTAACCATTTTTTGAAAATTAAACAGGAAAGTAGTGGTTATCCTGATTGTGTCTGACTATTATAAACATGAAGGAATACAGCTCGACCATGCCAAAATATCGAATAACCCGGGTTTGCGCTTTGTTGCTAAATCCTGTTTGAATATTTTGTGAGAGCGATTTTCTCTTCGTGATCATAAAAAGAATAGCAGGATATCAACACGTAAAGGTCTTCTCTCCCTTCTGAATGATAAAAGTAAAACTGTAGGTGCCATTACATTCCTGAACGAGAGTCTTCTAATGGCCTCCTATTCGGTCAATGGTGAGTACGTTCAGGCACCATTAAATACCAACTGTATTCTTGCATCTTTCGTGACAGTTTATGGCAGAATAAAACTGTATGAAGTCTTGTCCTTACTCGGATGCCGCGTAGCCTATCACGATACGGATTCGGTGGTATTTAGTACCTGGGAAGGTGAGCCGACCATTCAAGAACGAAGTGGGTATCTAAGTTCTTGGACGAGTGAAATCCCCTCCGATTACGAATTAACAAGTTTGTGCACACTCAGTCCAAAAAACAATAGTTATGAAATGAAGCGTCGTGATGATCCATCGATCGTTAAACAGTTAACGAAGGTTAAACGTTTAACACTGGGTATCAAACAATCAAAACAAGTTAATTTTGATACAATGAAAAAATACATTGAACAAATTATAAACGATGGTGGAATTACGGATAGTAATAGCGTACTATTAAGCTACCCATCAACGATCACGCGCACTGATCATTTTAGAATTCTTTCAATAAATAGCAGTAAGATTTTCAGACCCGTCTTTAAAAAACGAATTTTGAAACTGGGAGATTTATCATCAGTACCATATGGTTACACTAGCATAATATAAATAGTAACATCGCACTTTTTTCAGTCAGTACATAAACAATGTCGGCGTCATCCATGTCCGCCGAAGCCGCACTAGCTGCTCGCACTATGATCGCAAATATTGCCATGCTGTGTAACGCTGATAAGGAAAAGATGCATGCATTAATTATGAGGAGCATGCGGTTCACTTCAAGAGATGACAAAATTAATGCTGGAAGATTATACTCATGTCTGAAATTAGCAAGAGTTTATTAACCGAATATGGGATAGCATTTGGGTCGCGTATTATTGTTGCGAAGCTATATTAATCGGTGTCTTTCTCATTCATAACTTATGCTTAGTTACCGCACGCATTTCAAGTCTTATATTAGCGCAAAAATATTACGACTGAAAGTTGTTGGCATCCACTATGAACTTACAGTCAGATAGTTTTCAAAATATTTTGTGCATCCTGCGATAATACGCATTGACTTTAGTGTACTGAGTTGCTCATTTGTGTAATGGTTAAAAGTTGTGTGTGCGTGTTATTGCTCATAAAATGTGCATTGGATGGTAGAAGACAGTGTTCATACCGCGTGTATACAATCGTTATTGATTGAACAAACGCGCGCCATACATTCAAATTAAGCGCGTCTATGTACATCATTGTAACACACGTGTTCCTCTGTATGCCATTGTGTGCATGGTATTTTCACCAGATGGTGTTCAAACCGTGTGCGGCTGTTCATTATTGTTACTAATGATATATAACGGACATAGTTTCGCGCTATGATTATTCGTTCTCCACAATGTCGTCTGATCCTTGCTTTAAATGTGTAAATCACTCGGTGTTTTGGTGCGATCTTGGTAATTCACGTAAAGCGTGAACAATACATTTTGGCGACAAGTGGTGTATCGATCTATGAGTTTCATCCTGACGGTTATCCTACTAAACGCGGTTTATATCTCAGCGGAGTAGCGTTTAAACATCTGTTACAAATTATACCCGATCTTGAAGACGCGGTAAAACGTGCGCCCAAAAAAGAAGGCATACTATTTACATATTCTTTGGACAATTCTGTTCGCATTTCTGTCTGTGACGAATTTCCGTGTATTGACATACGCTATTTTTCTGCTCTAAGGCAGAACCATGTGAATTATTGAAACAGAACAGTAATTTACTGGCAGCATTACCTAACTTTTATGTGCCTCCCGACGTGCGCGGTGACGTGTTGTTTAGCCCGATACCTCAGTGCTTTTACGGTGTGAAAACGAAAAAGCGAGAACATGAATGACATTCCATTCACTAGTGATTCCGCAGAGATGTCTAATCACGCCACGCTTACTATGGACACTATATACCTCGATGAGTTTTTAAGCGATGATGAACTAAATCTGATCGATGACGATACCGTCAAACTGTGTTACTATTGTAAAGATATGTGTCAGTCACATCATTATTGTCCTACAGATCATATGCAAAAGTTTAGTGAGAAATTATTCGCATTCATGCTGTGTGAAAAGATACACCCGTTGGCTGTGTGAGATTGTTACGGTTGTCTAGTAAATCATCCCAGTCAACGTGAACATTCTTGTTTAGGGATTGATGTTGACCTTAATCTAATTGACAATTTGGAACTGTATAATGAGGCCGCATTATTAGAAATGGACGAAGCCGAATATTGTGCTCAACTAGCCTGCCATTACTATATATGCGAACATTGTACTGATCTGTACCACATGTGTATGAGGGAATGGTATAGATACATTGTGGATGTAATATATGAAAAACAGATGTTGTCGCCATAACTATAATTAATATTTTCTCTATGCGCGTATTAATTTATTTAGTTTTATTTTAAATTAACTGGGTTTTAAGCATTAAACACAGATAATTTTTAATAAAATCATATACGTATATTTAAAAAATAACATAATTAATTGTTTTATTTTGTCAATCGTAGCTTTGGAAACTATGTCGTATTTGTTTTTGTTTCGTATAATTGCATTTTTTTTAACGATATGTATTATTGCTGTCTGTATTAATAAAAAAGTTTTTAAATTGTATTACAATTGTTCAGAACTAGCACGTTGCGACTTGCTATTCACTCCCCCGCCTCCTCCACATGCGCTGGTATGCCCGCTTTTCACTTCGCAGAGGCACTTGTCGGTGCGTGCCATTGCTATTCTTTAAAGAAGAATGGGACAGGTGAATGATCGATAGAGCGAGATGAATAGCGCATTTCATGATGTGCATACTTAAATAAAACGCTGTTAGATGTTTTTTTGTTCAATTTCATGGTAAAATATTCACTGAATATTGTGTTTATTTTTGTAACTATTTTAAACCTGACATGGATTCCTCGCGCAAGTATCTGATGTCATAATCATACACTTAAATGTTCATAGCATTTCTGCTAAGATACGTAGCGTGTATATGACGTCACAATCATATTCTTAAACGTACATAGCCTTTCTCCTACGTCTCGAGTATCTGACATCACAATCATAGTATTTCTCCTAATTTTACGTAGCAATCATATTCTTAAATGGACATAGTATTCCTCCTATGTCTCGAGTATCTGAGGTCACAATCATAGCATTTCGCTTACGTCACGGTATCTGACGTCACCATTATATTCTTAATGCTCGCTAACCAGTAAGCATCGATAAAGTATTCGCAGAAGAGTAACTACATATTACATCATAGTGATGGTTCACGCACGTTCACGCACCACTAAGGTATATATATATATATATATATATATATATATATATATATATATATATATATATATATATATATATATATATATATATATGCATGAGCGTATGCCTCCTTAGTCATACATGGACGTGCGTGTGCCGACACAATGGCAATATCACTTGACTGCAGTATGGCGTTACATCACCCATTTACTATGATTGTCTGTGGACCTACGCAGTGCGGTAAAACTGAGATGATAAAAGCACTAATAAGAGATTCCTACGTCATTACTCCCCCCCCCCCCCACACAGAGAATTGTGTACTGCTACGGTGCATGACAAGATGGGTATAATGATTTGGCAAAAGAAGTTGAATTTAGAGGGTGTGCACAATGAACTAGACAGAAGTTGCAGGACATTGGTGGTACTCGACGACTTGATGAATAAATGCGATGAGAATGTGGCTGACCTATTTACAAAATGAGAATTGTAGCGTAATATTTGTCGCACAAAATCTGTTTCACAAGTCACGCAATCAACGTGACTTATCAGTTAACTGTCACTACATGGTATTGTTTAAGAATCCACGTGACGCATGATCTATTCGTTCTTTATCGAATCAGATGTACCCATGCAATACAAAGTATTTGATCGAATCATATAAGGACGCTACACGGAAACCTCACTCATATCTACTCCTAGATTTGAAACAGACGACACCTGACAATATCAGACTACGTTCATCTGTTCATCCGGAGGAGGGTTGCTATGTTTACATACCTAAGAAAAATAGCATCAGGTAAAATGGAATGCCATTTACCTATGCTGCAATATTTGGCTAAAGTAAAGCCTTCAATCAGAAATGATGTAAACAAACAGTGTTCGAACGAATTGGTGGATGTACTATGTGAATCATGCCTAAGCGTATTACGTGGGAATGTTCATCTCACTAAATCACGATACAAGCAGCTGAGTCAATATAGAGGGAAAATGCGAACACTGACTAATCGCGGTGTACCATATGCACGTAAAAGAAAATTGCTACAAACAGGTGGATTTTTAGGAGCCTTATTACCAGCGGTGATCAGTACGCTTGCGCCATTAATTGGTAAGATGTTCACTTGAAAAGATGGAACATACACGTAAAATGGCACTAGTTCCTCACGATTTCATAGGTAATTTAAATGAACAGAGTAAAATAGCATTGCTACAGACAGATCCTTTGATATGTAAAGCTATTAGTCTCGACAACGAGATATCAAATATGTTAGCCAGACACGATCTGACTGAGAATGAAAAAGCAAAATCGTATTCACAAGTATTGGATAAGTATAGGCATTACTATCAGCAAACGCAAGAACAACAACAATATCAACCGATATCTTTGTAACCCATAACTAACTATGGCGCACTGCCCACAGAAATACTTGAACGTACAATGAGGGGAATACCAAAAACATACAAGACAAAAGCCAGTGGAGTAATTGATATTTTACATTCGGTTCCTGAACGTTTTAACGTTAATGACCTGGGCGAAGTGACAATAGAGGGTACGTTTTTCCCAAAAAGTAATGTACTAGACCTACGTACAAACGTCGTAGTGCATGGGCGAAAACCTCTTATGGCTGGTAGGCATGATCAAGTGAAGGGAAAGTTTCTTAATCGGTTACGCGATCCAAACATACCCCGTAGATTTGTAGGGCAAGCGAAAACGATGAGACAGATAGATAATGACGCAGAAAAGGATGATAACGCCAGTGAGTACACGCCTACGCCCGTGAGTAAAAGAACATGTAGAAAGAGTTCTCTAGCGGGAAACAGGAAGAAAAAGGGGCATTCAATTCCAGTGTGGGTAAATTTAGATAAGTCATGAATGATGCTAAATTGCAAAAGTATATTTTGATCCAAAACATTACACATCTTTTGGTGGGAAAGAAAAACTGTATAATGCATTCAAAGGTAAAATACCGCGCAACTATATCAACAAATGGTTAAAACACCAAGAAGTATATACACTTCACAGACCGTGGAGAACAAAGTTTGACAGGCGACAAATAAGAGTTTCAGCCGTCGATGAACTGTGGCAGGCAGATCTATGCTCGATGGGTATGCTGGCAAAAGAGAACAACAACGTGTTATATTTGTTAAGCGTAGTTGATGCCCTTTCAAAATGCGTATGGGTGGGATGCCTGTTAAGTAAAACGTCTTCTACAGTCAAGAAAGGGTTAGAAACAATATTGGAGCATACTGAGCGTCGCCCACTTGCTATTCAAACAGACAAAGGGGGTGAGTTCCTAAGTCGTGTAATGAAAACCTATTTGAAAGATAATGGAATACATTTCTACACTTCTCAAAATGAAAGGAAAGCGGCAATGGTAGAGCGTTTTCAACGCACCCTGAAGGGCTGAATATACAGATACATTATGCATAAAATACACAAAAGTATATCGATGTATTACCTAGTTTAGTCGCTGTGTACAATAACACCACACATTCCAGTACACGCATGGCTCCTTCCGAAGTCGACCGTAGTACTGAGTTAATCGTGTGGAGAAATATATATATATGGAATGAAGACGAAGAAATGTTCCAAATCTAAAAAACAGCCCTACTCAAGGCGACCATGTTAGAATATCACAAGCAAAAATGCCATTTGAAAACGCATATCACAGGCAATGGAGTCGCGAATTGTTTAAGGTGCGCGAGGTGCTTACAGACAAATATCCATACTTATATAAATTAGAAGACTATGGAGGCGACCCGATTATTGGTACTTTTTATCGTGATGAGATACAGCAAGTGATAAAAGAAAATGATAAAGAGTACTCAGTGGCAAAAATACTTAAAAGTAGAAAAGATAGAAAGGGACACCGCGAGTATCGGGTAAAGTGGCTCGTTTACCTGGCTAAGTTTAACACGTGGGTTAACGAACGAAGTACTATACATCATTAACAATGGATGAATATATAGAGAGAAGATCCGATCAGAGCAGGTGGCGAATGATGGGTTCATGAGTACCGCAAGAAGAAATAGTATACCTAGCTCGAATTATAATAATTTATATCGTAATCATTACGTGTATCGTGAATCTGAGTATACAAAATGGGCAATCAGGCATATGGATATCGCTTTTGAGCGGATGTCTAGGGTATATATTGCCTAGTCTGTGCATAAAGACGTCCATACATCATTCAACTTAGAATGAACGAGGATCAGTTTTACATAACCCTTCCGAGCAATAGTAGTACCCAGTTCTTTCCAGACAATAAGATATCAGATTTTCGAATATGTCTGCAAACTCCATTAACATTAGATGGCGAATGGGAAGTGGGCCTCTCGAGTGTGTTATATCCGAGGAGTTGGCTTACTATTGTGGAGGACAGTTTTGTACAAATATATGCATTTACTAAGAAGAAGATAAAGAAGAAGAAGAAGAAAAAGAAAGGTAGTGATGCAACAGAAGAAATTAGCAAAGATGGAGCAAGCGCGTCAGAAATAGAAAAGACAACGGCTTTTCCACTAGTTTTAAAAGATGGTTTCGCCAATCCACGTCCTGCCGATCTGGGAAAACGGGCTCGAAATGCTCGGGGGAAAATCAAACAAATAATGTCAGTAAAAAACGTAAACGTAGAAGCGAACATTATTATGTGCAAACAGATGCTCCATTTATCAGCGTACCGAAAGACTACTATGCTGTAAAAAATATGGTAGACTATCTAAATGGGCAGATAGAGAGCAAGACAAGATTTAGACACCAAATTTTGTTTTTCAATTTTTACTTGAATCGTGCGAATCTAGTTTCTCTCACAGTTAAAGATAATTACGCTATTTGCTTAGGTGGAGAAGTAGCAAATTTAATCGGATTCGAAGGAGGAAAAATACATATGGGACCTATAGACGTCAAAGAATCATTTCGTTCAAATCGTGAGGGTGGTCCTTCGACCGCGTATATATACTGCGACGTAGTTTCACACACCATGGTAGGCGATACTTCCGCACTGCTACTCAGAGTGATACCCGTTTCTAGTACAGATGGAGGGAAAGATATATGTCAGTAGACGTTTCCTGATATTCAATACCGCTCTGTGTCAAAGAACTACATCGATACTATTGGAATACTTATAACGGATAGAACTGGTGCCAATGTCCCATTCAAGGACGGAGCATCGCCGAGTGTACTCTGTTTGCATTTCAGACGATGATGACAACGACAATGAGAGGGACAATGAGAGGAAGAATGAATGCTCCAGCACTGATATGTTGACTATCCTGATCACTGAAACATGGCTGTTCACAAATGTCATTCCATGAGAGATGACATTTTGCCAAGCCTATCCCCTGAACGATGACATTTACCAATTGTGAGTGAGGAAAGTTGATTTTGTTGCCAATTCTAAGCCCTGAAAGACAATAATTTACCAATTGTTAGTGCTGAAACATGACATTTAATCACTAAAACATGATTTGTGACCACTTATGAACACTGAAGGATGATATGCTGCCAATCTTGGTCACTGAAACATGACTTTTCACAAATGTCATGCAATGGGAGATGATTTTTTGCCAAACCTATCCCCTAAAACATGACATTTACCAATTGCGAGTGAGGAAAGTTGATTTTGTTGCCAATTCCAAGCCCTGAAAGACAATAGTTTACCAAGTGTTAGTGCAGAAACATGACATTTCATCCCTAAAACATGATTTGTGACCACTTCTGAACACTGAATGATGATGTGTTGACAATCCTGGTCACTGAAACATGACTTTTCACAAATATCATGCCATGGGAGATGACATTTTGCCAAGTCTATCCCCTGAAACATGACATTTAACAATTGTGAGTGAGGAAAGATGGTTTGTTGCCAATTCTAAGTCCTGAAATACAATAATTTACCAATTGCTAGTGAAGAAACATGACATTTCATCCCTAAAACATGATTTGTGACCAATTCCGAACACTGAATGATGTGTTGACAATCATGGTGACTGAAACATGGCTTTTCACCCCTGAAAGATGACATTTACCAATTGTGAGTGAGGAAAGTTGATTTTGCCTACAATTCTAAGCACGGAAAGACAATAATTTGCTAATTGTTAGTGCTGAAACATGACATTTCATCCCTAAAACATGATTTCTGAACACTGAATGATGATTTGTTGCCAATCCTGGTCACTGAAACATGACTTTACAAATATCATGCCATGAGAGATGACATTTTGCCAAGCCTATCGCCTGAAAGATGACATTTACCAATTGTGAGTGAGGAAAGTTGATTTTGTTGCCAATTCTAAGGCCTGAAAGACAATAATTTACCAATTGTTAGTGCAGAAACATGACATTTCATCCCTAAAACATGATTTGTGACCACTTGTGAACACTGAATGATGATGTGTTGACAGTCGTGGTCACTGAAACATGGCTTTTCACAAATATCATGCCATGAGAGATGACCTTTTGCCAAGCCTAACCCTTGAAAGATGACATTTATCAATTGTGAGAGAGGAAGGTTGACTTTGTTTCTAATTCTAAGACCTGAAAGGCAATAATTTACCAATTGTTAGTGCAGAAACATGACATTTCATCCCTAAAACATGATTTGTGACCATTTCTGAAAGATGATGTGTTGCCAATCCTGGGCACTAAAACATGAGTTTTCACAAATGCCATGCCATGAGAGATGCCATTTTACCAAACCTAACCCTTGAAAGATGACATTTATCCATTGTGAGTTGGGAAATTTGATTTTGTTGTCAATTCTAAGCCCTGAAAGACCTTAATTTACAAATTGTTGGTGCAGAAACATGCCATTTCATACCTGAAACATGATTTGTGACCACTTATGAACACTGAAAGATGATATGTTGCCTATCCTGATCACTGAAACATGACTTTTCACAAATGTCATGCCATGAGAGATGACCTTTTGCCAAACCTAACCACTGAAAAATGACATTTACCAATTGTGAGTGAGGAAAGTTGATTTTGTTGCCAATTTTAAGCCTGAAAGACAATAATTTACCAATCGTTAGTGCTGAAACATGGCTTTTCATCCCTAAAACATGATTTGTGACCACTTCTGAACACTTAAGGATGATATGTTGCCAATCCTGGTCACTGAAACATGAGTTTTCACAAATGGCCTGCCATGAGAGATGCCATTTTGCCAAACCTAACCATTGAAAGATGACATTTACCAATTGTGAGTCAGGAAATTGGATTTTAGGGCCAATTATAAGCCCAGAAAGTCCTTAATTTACAAATTGTTGGTGCAGATACATGCCATTTCATCACTAAAACATGATTTGTGACCACTTATGAACACTGAATGATGATATGTTACCTATCCTGATCACTGAAATATGACTTTTCACAAATGTCAAGCAATGGGAGATGACTTTTTGCCAAACCTATCCCCTGAACCATGACATTTACCAATTGTGAGTGAGGAAAGCTGATTTTGTTGCCAATTCTAAGCCCTGAAAGACAATAGTTTACCAATTGTTAGTGCAGAAACGTGACATTTCATCCATAAAACATGATTTGTGACCACTTTTGAACACTGAATGATGATGTGTTGACAATCATGGTCAATGAAACATGGCTTTTCACAAATATCATGCCATGAGAGATGACCTTTGCCAAACCTAACCGTTGAAAGATGACATTTACCAATTGTGAGTGAGGAAATTAGAATTTGGGGCCAATTATAAGCTCTGAAAGTCCTTAATTTACAAATTGTTGGTGCAGATACATGCCATTTCATCCCTAAAACATGATTTGTGACCACTTATGACCACTGAAAGATGATATGTTGACTTACCTGGTCACTGAAACATGGCTGTTCACAAATTTCATGCCATGAGAGAACACTTTGTGGCAAACCTAACCACTGAAAAATAACATTTACCAATTGTGAGTGAGGAATGTAGATTTTGTAGCCAATTCTAAGCCTGAATGACAATAATTTACCAATATTTAGTGCTGAAACATGGCATTTCATCCCTTAAACATGATTTGTGACCACTTCTGAACAATGAAGGATGATATGTTGCAAACCCTGGTCACTGAAACATGAGTTTTCACAAATGGCATGCCATGAGAGATGCCATTTTGCCAAACCTAACCCTTGAAAGATGACATTTAGCAATTGTGAGTGAAGAAAGTTGATTTTGTTGCCAATTCCAAGCCTGAAAGACAATAATTTACAAATTGCTATTCCTGAAATATAATATTTCATACCTGCAACATGATTTGTGACCAATTCTCAACACTGAAAGATGATATGTTGACAATCATGGTCACTGAAACATGCCTTTTCACAAATATCGTGGCATAAGAGATGGCCTTTTCACAAACCAAATCCCTGAAAGATAATATTTACCAATTGTGAGTGAGGAAACTTGATTTTATTGTCAATTCTAATCCCTCAATGACAATAATTTACCAATTGTTGTGTGGAAACATTATATTTCATCCATGAAACATGATTTGTGACCACTTCTGAACCCTGAAGGATGATAGGTTGCAAATCCTGTTCAAACGAAACATGGTTTTTCACAAATTTCCTGATATGAGATATGATATTTTGCCAAACATAACCCTTGAAAGATTACATTTACCAACTGTGAGTGAGGAAAGTTGATTTTGTTGCCAATTCTAAGCCTGAAAGACAATAATTTACCAATCGTTAGCATTGACACATGAGATTTCATCCATAAAACATGATTTGTGACCACTTCTGAACACTGAAGGATGATATGTTGCCAATCCTGGTCACTGAAACATGAGTTTTCACAAATAGCATGACATGAGAGATACCATTTTGCCAAACCTAACCCTTGAAAGATGCCATTTACCAATTGTGAGTGAGGAAATTTGATTTTGTTGTCAATTCTAAGCCCTGAAAGACCTTAATTTACAAATTATTGGTGCATAAACATGCCATTTCATCCCTAAAACATGATTTGTGTCCACTTCTGAACACTGAAGGATGATATGTTGCCAATCCTGGTCACTGAAACATGAGTTTTCACAAATAGCATGCCATGAGAGATACCATTTTGCCAAACCTAACCATTGAAAGATGGCATTTACCAATTGTGAGTCAGGAAATTAGATTTTGTGGCCAATTATAAGCCCTGAGAGTCCTTAATTCACAAATTGTTGGTGCAGATACATGCCATTTCATCACTAAAACATGATTTGTGACCACTTATGAACACTGAAAGATGATATGTTGACTATCCTGAACATTGAAACATGGATGTTCACAAATTTCATGCCATGAGAGATGACATTTTGCCAAGCCTATCCCCTGAAAAATGACATTTACCAATTGTGAGTGAGGAAAGTTGATTTTGTTGTCAATTCTCAGCCCTGAAAGACAATAATTTACCAATTGTTAGTGCAGAAACATGACATTTCATCCATAAAACATGATTTGTGACCACTTGTGAACACTGAATGATCATATGTTGGCAATCCTGGTAACTGAAACATGAGTTTTTACAAATATCATGCCATGAGAGATGACCTTTTGCCAAGCCTAACCCTTAAAATATGACATTTACCAATTGTGAGAGAGGAAGGTTGCATTTGTTTCTAATTCGAAGCCCTGAATGACAATAATTTACAAATTGTTAGTGCTGAAACATAACATTTAATCCCTAAAACATAATTTGTGACCACTTATGAACACTGAACGATGATATGTTGACTATCCTGGTCACTGAAACATGACTTTTCACAAATGTCATGCAATGGGAGATGACTTTTTGCCAAACCTATCCCCTGAAACATGAAATTTACCAATTGTGAGTGAGGAAAGTTGATTTTGTTGCCAATTCTAAGCCCTGAAATACAATAATTTACAAATTGTTGGTGTTGAAACATACCATTTCATCCATAAAACATGATTTGTGACCACTTATGAACACTGAAAGATGATATGTTGCCTATCCTGATCACTGAAACCTGGTTTTCACAAATATCATGCCATGAGAGATGACCTTTTGCCAAAATGTAACCGCTGAAAGATGACATTTACCAATTGTTAGTTAGGAAATTTGATGTTGGAGCCAATTATAAGCCCTGAAAGACAATAGTTTACCAAGTGTTAGTGCAGAAACATGACATTTCATCCCTAAAACATGATTTGTGACCACTTCTGAACACTGAATGATGATGTGTTGACAATCCTGGTCACTGAAACATGACTTTTCACAAATATCATGCCATGGGAGATGACATTTTGCCAAGCCCATCCCCTGAAACATGACATTTAACAATTGTGAGTGAGGAAAGTTGGTTTGTTGCCAATTCTAAGTCCTGAAATACAATAATTTACCAATTGCTAGTGCAGAAACATGACATTTCATCCCTAAAACATGATTTGTGACCAATTCCGAACACTGAATGATGTGTTGACAATCATGGTGACTGAAACATGGCTTTTCACCCCTGAAAGATGACATTTACCAATTGTGAGTGAGGAAAGTTGATTTTGCCTACAATTCTAAGCACGGAAAGACAATAATTTACCAATTGTTAGTGCAGAAACATGACATTTCATCCCTAAAACATGATTTCTGAACACTGAATGATGATATGTTGCCAATCCTGGTCACTGAAACATGACTTCACAAATATCATGCCATGAGAGATGACATTTTGCCAAGCCTATCGCCTGAAAGATGACATTTACCAATTGTGAGTGAGGAAAGTTGATTTTGTTGCCAATTCTAAGGCCTGAAAGACAATAATTTACCAATTGTTAGTGCAGAAACATGACATTTCATCCCTAAAACATGATTTGTGACCACTTGTGAACACTGAATGATGATGTGTTGACAGTCGTGGTCACTGAAACATGGCTTTTCACAAATATCATGCCATGAGAGATGACCTTTTGCCAAGCCTAACCCTTGAAAGATGACATTTATCAATTGTGAGAGAGGAAGGTTGATTTTGTTTCTAATTCTAAGCCCTGAAAGGAAATAATTTACCAATTGTTAGTGCAGAAACATGACATTTCATCCCTAAAACATGATTTGTGACCATTTCTGAAAGATGATGTGTTGCTAATCCTGGGCACTAAAACATGAGTTTTCACAAATGCCATGCCATGAGAGATGCCATTTTACCAAACCTAACCCTTGAAAGATGACATTTATCCATTGTGAGTTGGGAAATTTGATTTTGTTGTCAATTCTAAGCCCTGAAAGACCTTAATTTACAAATTGTTGGTGCAGAAACATGCCATTTCATCCCTGAAACATGATTTGTGACCACTTATGAACACTGAAAGATGATATGTTACCTATCCTGATCACTGAAACATGACTTTTCACAAATGTCATGCCATGAGAGATGACCTTTTGCCAAACCTAACCACTGAAAAATGACATTTACCAATTGTGAGTGAGGAAAGTTGATTTTGTTGCCACTTTTAAGCCTGAAAGACAATAATTTACCAATCGTTAGTGCTGAAACATGGCTTTTCATCCCTAAAACATGATTTGTGACCACTTCTGAACACTTAAGGATGATATGTTGCCAATCCTGGTCACTGAAACATGAGTTTTCACAAATGGCATGCCATGAGAGATGCCATTTTGCCAAACCTAACCATTGAAAGATGACATTTACCAATTGTGAGTCAGGAAATTAGATTTTGGGGCCAATTATAAGCCCTGAAAGTCCTTCATTTACAAATTGTTGGTGCAGATACATGCCATTTCATCACTAAAACATGATTTGTGACCACTTATGAACACTGAATGATGATATGTTACCTATCCTGATCACTGAAACATGACTTTTCACAAATGTCAAGCAATGGGAGATGACTTTTTGCCAAACCTATCCCCTGAACCATGACATTTACCAATTGTGAGTGAGGAAAGCTGATTTTGTTGCCAATTCTAAGCCCTGAAAGACAATAGTTTACCAATTGTTAGTGCAGAAACGTGACATTTCATCCATAAAACATGATTTGTGACCACTTTTGAACACTGAATGATGATGTGTTGACAATCATGGTCAATGAAACATGACTTTTCACAAATGTCATGCAATGGGAGATGACTTTTTGCCAAACCTATCCCCTGAAACATGAAATTTACCAATTGTGAGTGAGGAAAGTTGATTTTGTTGCCAATTCTAAGCCCTGAAATACAATAATTTACAAATTGTTGGTGTTGAAACATACCATTTCATCCATAAAACATGATTTGTGACCACTTATGAACACTGAAAGATGATATGTTGCCTATCCTGATCACTGAAACCTGGTTTTCACAAATATCATGCCATGAGAGATGACCTTTTGCCAAAATGTAACCGCTGAAAGATGACATTTACCAATTGTTAGTTAGGAAATTTGATGTTGGAGCCAATTATAAGCCCTGAAAGACAATAGTTTACCAAGTGTTAGTGCAGAAACATGACATTTCATCCCTAAAACATGATTTGTGACCACTTCTGAACACTGAATGATGATGTGTTGACAATCCTGGTCACTGAAACATGACTTTTCACAAATATCATGCCATGGGAGATGACATTTTGCCAAGCCTATCCCCTGAAACATGACATTTAACAATTGTGAGTGAGGAAAGTTGGTTTGTTGCCAATTCTAAGTCCTGAAATACAATAATTTACCAATTGCTAGTGCAGAAACATGACATTTCATCCCTAAAACATGATTTGTGACCAATTCCGAACACTGAATGATGTGTTGACAATCATGGTGACTGAAACATGGCTTTTCACCCCTGAAAGATGACATTTACCAATTGTGAGTGAGGAAAGTTGATTTTGCCTACAATTCTAAGCACGGAAAGACAATAATTTACCAATTGTTAGTGCAGAAACATGAAATTTCATCCCTAAAACATGATTTCTGAACACTGAATGATGATTTGTTGCCAATCCTGGTCACTGAAACATGACTTCACAAATATCATGCCATGAGAGATGACATTTTGCCAAGCCTATCGCCTGAAAGATGACATTTACCAATTGTGAGTGAGGAAAGTTGATTTTGTTGCCAATTCTAAGGCCTGAAAGACAATAATTTACCAATTGTTAGTGCAGAAACATGACATTTCATCCCTAAAACATGATTTGTGACCACTTGTGAACACTGAATGATGATGTGTTGACAGTCGTGGTCACTGAAACATGGCTTTTCACAAATATCATGCCATGAGAGATGACCTTTTGCCAAGCCTAACCCTTGAAAGATGACATTTATCAATTGTGAGAGAGGAAGGTTGATTTTGTTTCTAATTCTAAGCCCTGAAAGGCAATAATTTACCAATTGTTAGTGCAGAAACATGACATTTCATCCCTAAAACATGATTTGTGACCATTTCTGAAAGATGATGTGTTGCCAATCCTGGGCACTAAAACATGAGTTTTCACAAATGCCATGCCATGAGAGATGCCATTTTACCAAACCTAACCCTTGAAAGATGACATTTATCCATTGTGAGTTGGGAAATTTGATTTTGTTGTCAATTCTAAGCCCTGAAAGACCTTAATTTACAAATTGTTGGTGCAGAAACATGCCATTTCATCCCTGAAACATGATTTGTGACCACTTATGAACACTGAAAGATGATATGTTACCTATCCTGATCACTGAAACATGACTTTTCACAAATGTCATGCCATGAGAGATGACCTTTTGCCAAACCTAACCACTGAAAAATGACATTTACCAATTGTGAGTGAGGAAAGTTGATTTTGTTGCCAATTTTAAGCCTGAAAGACAATAATTTACCAATCGTTAGTGCTGAAACATGGCTTTTCATCCCTAAAACATGATTTGTGACCACTTCTGAACACTTAAGGATGATATGTTGCCAATCCTGGTCACTGAAACATGAGTTTTCACAAATGGCATGCCATGAGAGATGCCATTTTGCCAAACCTAACCATTGAAAGATGACATTTACCAATTGTGAGTCAGGAAATTAGATTTTGGGGCCAATTATAAGCCCTGAAAGTCCTTAATTTACAAATTGTTGGTGCAGATACATGCCATTTCATCACTAAAACATGATTTGTGACCACTTATGAACACTGAATGATGATATGTTACCTATCCTGATCACTGAAACATGACTTTTCACAAATGTCAAGCAATGGGAGATGACTTTTTGCCAAACCTATCCCCTGAACCATGACATTTACCAATTGTGAGTGAGGAAAGCTGATTTTGTTGCCAATTCTAAGCCCTGAAAGACAATAGTTTACCAATTGTTAGTGCAGAAACGTGACATTTCATCCATAAAACATGATTTGTGACCACTTATGACCACTGAAAGATGATATGTTGACTTACCTGGTCACTGAAACATGGCTGTTCACAAATTTCATGCCATGAGAGAACACTTTGTGGCAAACCTAACCACTGAAAAATAACATTTACCAATTGTGAGTGAGGAATGTAGATTTTGTAGCCAATTCTAAGCCTGAATGACAATAATTTACCAATATTTAGTGCTGAAACATGGCATTTCATCCCTTAAACATGATTTGTGACCACTTCTGAACAATGAAGGATGATATGTTGCAAACCCTGGTCACTGAAACATGAGTTTTCACAAATGGCATGCCATGAGAGATGCCATTTTGCCAAACCTAACCCTTGAAAGATGACATTTAGCAATTGTGAGTGAAGAAAGTTGATTTTGTTGCCAATTCCAAGCCTGAAAGACAATAATTTACAAATTGCTATTCCTGAAATATAATATTTCATACCTGCAACATGATTTGTGACCAATTCTCAACACTGAAAGATGATATGTTGACAATCATGGTCACTGAAACATGCCTTTTCACAAATATCGTGGCATAAGAGATGGCCTTTTCACAAACCAAATCCCTGAAAGATAATATTTACCAATTGTGAGTGAGGAAACTTGATTTTATTGTCAATTCTAATCCCTCAATGACAATAATTTACCAATTGTTGTGTGGAAACATTATATTTCATCCATGAAACATGATTTGTGACCACTTCTGAACCCTGAAGGATGATAGGTTGCAAATCCTGTTCAAACGAAACATGGTTTTTCACAAATTTCCTGATATGAGATATGATATTTTGCCAAACATAACCCTTGAAAGATTACATTTACCAACTGTGAGTGAGGAAAGTTGATTTTGTTGCCAATTCTAAGCCTGAAAGACAATAATTTACCAATCGTTAGCATTGACACATGAGATTTCATCCATAAAACATGATTTGTGACCACTTCTGAACACTGAAGGATGATATGTTGCCAATCCTGGTCACTGAAACATGAGTTTTCACAAATAGCATGACATGAGAGATACCATTTTGCCAAACCTAACCCTTGAAAGATGCCATTTACCAATTGTGAGTGAGGAAATTTGATTTTGTTGTCAATTCTAAGCCCTGAAAGACCTTAATTTACAAATTATTGGTGCATAAACATGCCATTTCATCCCTAAAACATGATTTGTGTCCACTTCTGAACACTGAAGGATGATATGTTGCCAATCCTGGTCACTGAAACATGAGTTTTCACAAATAGCATGCCATGAGAGATACCATTTTGCCAAACCTAACCATTGAAAGATGGCATTTACCAATTGTGAGTCAGGAAATTAGATTTTGTGGCCAATTATAAGCCCTGAGAGTCCTTAATTCACAAATTGTTGGTGCAGATACATGCCATTTCATCACTAAAACATGATTTGTGACCACTTATGAACACTGAAAGATGATATGTTGACTATCCTGAACATTGAAACATGGATGTTCACAAATTTCATGCCATGAGAGATGACATTTTGCCAAGCCTATCCCCTGAAAAATGACATTTACCAATTGTGAGTGAGGAAAGTTGATTTTGTTGTCAATTCTCAGCCCTGAAAGACAATAATTTACCAATTGTTAGTGCAGAAACATGACATTTCATCCATAAAACATGATTTGTGACCACTTGTGAACACTGAATGATCATATGTTGGCAATCCTGGTAACTGAAACATGAGTTTTTACAAATATCATGCCATGAGAGATGACCTTTTGCCAAGCCTAACCCTTAAAATATGACATTTACCAATTGTGAGAGAGGAAGGTTGCATTTGTTTCTAATTCGAAGCCCTGAATGACAATAATTTACAAATTGTTAGTGCTGAAACATAACATTTAATCCCTAAAACATAATTTGTGACCACTTATGAACACTGAACGATGATATGTTGACTATCCTGGTCACTGAAACATGACTTTTCACAAATGTCATGCAATGGGAGATGACTTTTTGCCAAACCTATCCCCTGAAACATGAAATTTACCAATTGTGAGTGAGGAAAGTTGATTTTGTTGCCAATTCTAAGCCCTGAAATACAATAATTTACAAATTGTTGGTGTTGAAACATACCATTTCATCCATAAAACATGATTTGTGACCACTTATGAACACTGAAAGATGATATGTTGCCTATCCTGATCACTGAAACCTGGTTTTCACAAATATCATGCCATGAGAGATGACCTTTTGCCAAAATGTAACCGCTGAAAGATGACATTTACCAATTGTTAGTTAGGAAATTTGATGTTGGAGCCAATTATAAGCCCTGAAAGACAATAGTTTACCAAGTGTTAGTGCAGAAACATGACATTTCATCCCTAAAACATGATTTGTGACCACTTCTGAACACTGAATGATGATGTGTTGACAATCCTGGTCACTGAAACATGACTTTTCACAAATATCATGCCATGGGAGATGACATTTTGCCAAGCCCATCCCCTGAAACATGACATTTAACAATTGTGAGTGAGGAAAGTTGGTTTGTTGCCAATTCTAAGTCCTGAAATACAATAATTTACCAATTGCTAGTGCAGAAACATGACATTTCATCCCTAAAACATGATTTGTGACCAATTCCGAACACTGAATGATGTGTTGACAATCATGGTGACTGAAACATGGCTTTTCACCCCTGAAAGATGACATTTACCAATTGTGAGTGAGGAAAGTTGATTTTGCCTACAATTCTAAGCACGGAAAGACAATAATTTACCAATTGTTAGTGCAGAAACATGACATTTCATCCCTAAAACATGATTTCTGAACACTGAATGATGATATGTTGCCAATCCTGGTCACTGAAACATGACTTCACAAATATCATGCCATGAGAGATGACATTTTGCCAAGCCTATCGCCTGAAAGATGACATTTACCAATTGTGAGTGAGGAAAGTTGATTTTGTTGCCAATTCTAAGGCCTGAAAGACAATAATTTACCAATTGTTAGTGCAGAAACATGACATTTCATCCCTAAAACATGATTTGTGACCACTTGTGAACACTGAATGATGATGTGTTGACAGTCGTGGTCACTGAAACATGGCTTTTCACAAATATCATGCCATGAGAGATGACCTTTTGCCAAGCCTAACCCTTGAAAGATGACATTTATCAATTGTGAGAGAGGAAGGTTGATTTTGTTTCTAATTCTAAGCCCTGAAAGGAAATAATTTACCAATTGTTAGTGCAGAAACATGACATTTCATCCCTAAAACATGATTTGTGACCATTTCTGAAAGATGATGTGTTGCTAATCCTGGGCACTAAAACATGAGTTTTCACAAATGCCATGCCATGAGAGATGCCATTTTACCAAACCTAACCCTTGAAAGATGACATTTATCCATTGTGAGTTGGGAAATTTGATTTTGTTGTCAATTCTAAGCCCTGAAAGACCTTAATTTACAAATTGTTGGTGCAGAAACATGCCATTTCATCCCTGAAACATGATTTGTGACCACTTATGAACACTGAAAGATGATATGTTACCTATCCTGATCACTGAAACATGACTTTTCACAAATGTCATGCCATGAGAGATGACCTTTTGCCAAACCTAACCACTGAAAAATGACATTTACCAATTGTGAGTGAGGAAAGTTGATTTTGTTGCCACTTTTAAGCCTGAAAGACAATAATTTACCAATCGTTAGTGCTGAAACATGGCTTTTCATCCCTAAAACATGATTTGTGACCACTTCTGAACACTTAAGGATGATATGTTGCCAATCCTGGTCACTGAAACATGAGTTTTCACAAATGGCATGCCATGAGAGATGCCATTTTGCCAAACCTAACCATTGAAAGATGACATTTACCAATTGTGAGTCAGGAAATTAGATTTTGGGGCCAATTATAAGCCCTGAAAGTCCTTCATTTACAAATTGTTGGTGCAGATACATGCCATTTCATCACTAAAACATGATTTGTGACCACTTATGAACACTGAATGATGATATGTTACCTATCCTGATCACTGAAACATGACTTTTCACAAATGTCAAGCAATGGGAGATGACTTTTTGCCAAACCTATCCCCTGAACCATGACATTTACCAATTGTGAGTGAGGAAAGCTGATTTTGTTGCCAATTCTAAGCCCTGAAAGACAATAGTTTACCAATTGTTAGTGCAGAAACGTGACATTTCATCCATAAAACATGATTTGTGACCACTTTTGAACACTGAATGATGATGTGTTGACAATCATGGTCAATGAAACATGACTTTTCACAAATGTCATGCAATGGGAGATGACTTTTTGCCAAACCTATCCCCTGAAACATGAAATTTACCAATTGTGAGTGAGGAAAGTTGATTTTGTTGCCAATTCTAAGCCCTGAAATACAATAATTTACAAATTGTTGGTGTTGAAACATACCATTTCATCCATAAAACATGATTTGTGACCACTTATGAACACTGAAAGATGATATGTTGCCTATCCTGATCACTGAAACCTGGTTTTCACAAATATCATGCCATGAGAGATGACCTTTTGCCAAAATGTAACCGCTGAAAGATGACATTTACCAATTGTTAGTTAGGAAATTTGATGTTGGAGCCAATTATAAGCCCTGAAAGACAATAGTTTACCAAGTGTTAGTGCAGAAACATGACATTTCATCCCTAAAACATGATTTGTGACCACTTCTGAACACTGAATGATGATGTGTTGACAATCCTGGTCACTGAAACATGACTTTTCACAAATATCATGCCATGGGAGATGACATTTTGCCAAGCCTATCCCCTGAAACATGACATTTAACAATTGTGAGTGAGGAAAGTTGGTTTGTTGCCAATTCTAAGTCCTGAAATACAATAATTTACCAATTGCTAGTGCAGAAACATGACATTTCATCCCTAAAACATGATTTGTGACCAATTCCGAACACTGAATGATGTGTTGACAATCATGGTGACTGAAACATGGCTTTTCACCCCTGAAAGATGACATTTACCAATTGTGAGTGAGGAAAGTTGATTTTGCCTACAATTCTAAGCACGGAAAGACAATAATTTACCAATTGTTAGTGCAGAAACATGAAATTTCATCCCTAAAACATGATTTCTGAACACTGAATGATGATTTGTTGCCAATCCTGGTCACTGAAACATGACTTCACAAATATCATGCCATGAGAGATGACATTTTGCCAAGCCTATCGCCTGAAAGATGACATTTACCAATTGTGAGTGAGGAAAGTTGATTTTGTTGCCAATTCTAAGGCCTGAAAGACAATAATTTACCAATTGTTAGTGCAGAAACATGACATTTCATCCCTAAAACATGATTTGTGACCACTTGTGAACACTGAATGATGATGTGTTGACAGTCGTGGTCACTGAAACATGGCTTTTCACAAATATCATGCCATGAGAGATGACCTTTTGCCAAGCCTAACCCTTGAAAGATGACATTTATCAATTGTGAGAGAGGAAGGTTGATTTTGTTTCTAATTCTAAGCCCTGAAAGGCAATAATTTACCAATTGTTAGTGCAGAAACATGACATTTCATCCCTAAAACATGATTTGTGACCATTTCTGAAAGATGATGTGTTGCCAATCCTGGGCACTAAAACATGAGTTTTCACAAATGCCATGCCATGAGAGATGCCATTTTACCAAACCTAACCCTTGAAAGATGACATTTATCCATTGTGAGTTGGGAAATTTGATTTTGTTGTCAATTCTAAGCCCTGAAAGACCTTAATTTACAAATTGTTGGTGCAGAAACATGCCATTTCATCCCTGAAACATGATTTGTGACCACTTATGAACACTGAAAGATGATATGTTACCTATCCTGATCACTGAAACATGACTTTTCACAAATGTCATGCCATGAGAGATGACCTTTTGCCAAACCTAACCACTGAAAAATGACATTTACCAATTGTGAGTGAGGAAAGTTGATTTTGTTGCCAATTTTAAGCCTGAAAGACAATAATTTACCAATCGTTAGTGCTGAAACATGGCTTTTCATCCCTAAAACATGATTTGTGACCACTTCTGAACACTTAAGGATGATATGTTGCCAATCCTGGTCACTGAAACATGAGTTTTCACAAATGGCATGCCATGAGAGATGCCATTTTGCCAAACCTAACCATTGAAAGATGACATTTACCAATTGTGAGTCAGGAAATTAGATTTTGGGGCCAATTATAAGCCCTGAAAGTCCTTAATTTACAAATTGTTGGTGCAGATACATGCCATTTCATCACTAAAACATGATTTGTGACCACTTATGAACACTGAATGATGATATGTTACCTATCCTGATCACTGAAACATGACTTTTCACAAATGTCAAGCAATGGGAGATGACTTTTTGCCAAACCTATCCCCTGAACCATGACATTTACCAATTGTGAGTGAGGAAAGCTGATTTTGTTGCCAATTCTAAGCCCTGAAAGACAATAGTTTACCAATTGTTAGTGCAGAAACGTGACATTTCATCCATAAAACATGATTTGTGACCACTTATGACCACTGAAAGATGATATGTTGACTTACCTGGTCACTGAAACATGGCTGTTCACAAATTTCATGCCATGAGAGAACACTTTGTGGCAAACCTAACCACTGAAAAATAACATTTACCAATTGTGAGTGAGGAAAGTAGATTTTGTAGCCAATTCTAAGCCTGAAAGACAATAATTTACCAATATTTAGTGCTGAAACATGGCATTTCATCCCTTAAACATGATTTGTAACCACTTCTGAACAATGAATGATGATATGTTGCAAATCCTGGTCACTGAAACATGAGTTTTCACAAATGGCATGCCATGAGAGATGCCATTTTGCCAAACCTAACCCTTGAAAGATGACATTTAGCAATTGTGAGTGAAGAAATTTGATTTTGTTGCCAATTCCAAGCCTGAAAGACAATAATTTACAAATTGCTATTCCTGAAATATAATATTTCATACCTGCAACATGATTTGTGACCAATTCTCAACACTGAAAGATGATATGTTGACAATCATGGTCACTGAAACATGAGTTTTCACAAATGGCATGTCATGAGAGATGCCATTTTGCCAAACCTAACCCTTGAAAGATGACATTTACCTATTGTGAGTGAGGAAACTTGATTTTATTGTCAATTCTAATCCCTCAATGACAATAATTTACCAATTGTTGTGTGGAAACATTATATTTCATCCATGAAACATGATTTGTGACCACTTCTGAACACTGAAGGATTATAGGTTGCAAATCCTGTTCAAACGAAACATGGTTTTTCACAAATTTCCTGATATGAGAGATGATATTTTGCCAAACCTAACCCTTGAAAGATTACTTTTACCAACTGTGAGTGAGGAAAGTTGATTTTGTTGCCAATTCTAAGCCTGAAAGACAATAATTTACCAATCGTTAGCATTGACACATGAGATTTCATCCATAAAACATGATTTGTGACCACTTCTGAACACTGAAGGATGATATGTTGCCAATCCTGGTCACTGAAACATGAGTTTTCACAAATAGCATGCCATGAGAGATACCATTTTGCCAAACCTAACCCTTGAAAGATGCCATTTACCAATTGTGAGTGAGGAAATTTGATTTTGTTGTCAATTCTAAGCCCTGAAAGACCTTAATTTACAAATTATTGGTGCATAAACATGCCATTTCATCCCTAAAACATGATTTGTGTCCACTTCTGAACACTGAAGGATGATATGTTGCCAATCCTGGTCACTGAAACATGAGTTCTTCACAAATAGCATGCCATGAGAGATACCATTTTGCCAAACCTAACCATTGAAAGATGACATTTACCAATTGTGAGTCAGGAAATTAGATTTTGGGGCCAATTATAAGCCCTGAGAGTCATTAATTCACAAATTGTTGGTGCAGATACATGCCATTTCATCACTAAAACATGATTTTTGACCACTTATGAACACTGAAAGATGATATGTTGACTATCCTGATCATTGAAACATGACTTTTCACAAATATCATGCCATGAGAGATGATATTTTGCCGAGCCTATCCCCTGAAAGATGACATTTACCAATTCTGAACGAGGAAATTGATTTTGTTGCCAATTCTAAGCCCTGAAAGACAATAATTTACCAATTGTTAGAGCAGAAACATGACATTTCATCCCTAAAACATGGTTTGTAACCACTTGTGAACACTGACTGATGATGTGTTGACAGTCGTGGTCACTGAAACATGGCTTTTCACAAATATCATGCCATGAGCGATGGCCTTTTGCCAAGCCTAACCCTTGAAAGATAACATTTACCAATTGTGAGAGAGGAAGGTTGATTTTGTTGCTAATTCTAAGCCATGAAAGACAAAAATTTACCAATTGTTAGTGCTGAAACATGACATTTAATCCCTAAAACATGATTTGTGACCACTTATGAACATTGAAGGATGGTATGCTGCCAATCCCGATCACTGAAACATGACTTTTCACAAATGTCATGCAATGGGAGATGACTTTTTGCCAAACCAATCCCCTGACCCATGACATTTACCAATTGTGAGTGAGGAAATAATATTTTGTTGTCAATTCTAAGCCCTGAAAGACCTTAATTTACAAATTGTTGGTGCAGAAACATGACATTTCATCCCTAAAACATGATTTGTGACCACTTATGAACACTGAATGATGATATGTTACCTATCCTGATCACTGAAACATGACTTTTCACAAATGTCATGCCATGAGAGAGGACCTTTTGCCAAGCCTATACACTGAAAGATGACATTTACCAATTGTGAGTGAGGAAAGCTTATGTTGTTGACAATTCTAAGCCCTGAAAGACAATAGGTTACCAATTGTTTGTGCAGAAACGTGACATTTCATCCATAAAACATGATTTGTGACCACTTCTGAACACTTAAGGATGATATGTTGCCAATCCTGGTCACTTAAACATGAGTTTTCACAAATGGCATGCCATGAGAGATGCCATTTTGCCAAACCTAACCATTGAAAGATGACATTTACCAATTGTGAGTCAGGAAATTAGATTTTGGGGCCAATTATAAGCTCTGAAATTCCATAATTTACAAATTGTTGGTGCAGATACATGCCATTTCATCAATAAAACATGAGTTGTGACCACTTATGACCACTGAAAGATGATATGTTGACTATCCTGATCACTGAAACATGGCTGTTCACGAATTTCATGCCATGAGAGAACACTTTGTGGCAAACCTAACCACTGAAAAATAACATTTACCAATTGTGAGTGAGGAAAGTAGATTTTGTAGCCAATTCTAAGCCTGAAAGACAATAATTTACCAATCGTTAGTGCTGAGACATGGCATTTCATCCCTAAACATGATTTGTGACCACTTCTGAACAATGAAGGATGATATGTTGCAAATCCTGGTCACTGAAACATGACTTTTCAGAAATGTCATGCAATGGGAGATGACTTTTTGCCAAACCTATCCCCTGAAAAATGACATTTACCAATTGTGAGTGAGGAAAGTTGATTTTGTTGTCAATTCTAAGCCCTGAAATACAATAATTTACAAATTGTTGGTGCAGAAACATACCATTTCATCCCTAAAACATGATTTGTGACCAATTCTGAACACTGAATGATGATGCGTTGACAATCATGGTCACTGAAACATGGCTTTTCACAAATATGCCATGAGCGATGACCTTTTGCCAAACCTAGCCATTGAAAGATGACATTTACCAATTGTGAGTTAGGAAATTAGATTTTGGGGCCAATTATAAGCTCTGAAAGTCCTTAATTTACAAATTGTTGGTGCAGATACATCCCATTTCATACCTAAAACATAATTTGTGACCACATATGAACACTGAAAGATGATATGTTGACTATCCTGATCACTGAAACATGGCTGTTCCCAAATTTCATGCCATGAGAGAACACATTGTGGCAAACCTAAAGACTGAAAAATGACATTTACCAATTGTGAGTTAGGAAAGTTGATTTTGTTGCCAATTCTAAGCCTGAAAGACAATAATTTACAAATCATTAGTCCTGAAACATGGCATTTTATCCATAAAACATGATTTCTGAACACTGAATGATGATATGTTGCCAATCCTGGTCACTGAAACATGACTTTTCAGAAATGTCATGCAATGGGAGATGACTTTTTGCCAAACCTATCCCCTGAAAAATGACATTTACCAATTGTGAGTGAGGAAAGTTGATTTTGTTGTCAATTCTAAGCCCTAAAAGACAATCATTTACCAATTGCTAGTGCAGAAACATGACATTTCATCCCTAAAACACTATTTGTGACCACTTCCTAACACTGAATGATGATATGTTGCCTATCCTGATCACTGAAACATGGCGTTCACAAATTTCATGCCATGAGAGATGACATTTTGCCAAGCCTATCCCCTGAAAAATGACATTTACCAATTGTGAGTGAGGAAAGTTGATTTTGTTGTCAATTCTAAGCCCTGAAAGACACTAATTTACCAATTGCTAGTGCAGAAACATGACATTTCATCCCTAAAACACTATTTGTAACCCTTCCTAACACTGAATGATGTGTTGACAATCATGGTGACTGAAACATGGCTTTTCACCCCTGAAAGATGACATTTACCAATTGTGAATGAGGAAAGTTGATTTTGCCTACAATTCTAAGCACGGAAAGACAATAATTTACCAATTGTTAGTGCTGAAACATGACATTTTATCCCTAAAACATGATTTCTGAACACTGAATGATGATATGTTGCCAATCCTGGTCACTGAAACATGACTTTTCAGAAATGTCATGCAATGGGAGATGACTTTTTGCCAAACCTATCCCCTGAAAAATGACATTTACCAATTGTGAGTGAGGAAAGTTGATTTTGTTGTCAATTCTAAGCCCTGAAATACAATAATTTACAAATTGTTGGTGCAGATACATGCCATTTCATCACTTAAACATGATTTGTGACCACTTATGAACACTGAAAGATGATATGTTGACTATCCTGATCACTGAAACATGGCGTTCACAAATTTCATGCCATGAGAGATGACATTTTGCCAAGCCTATCCCCTGAAAAATGACATTTACCAATTGTGAGTGAGGAAAGTTGATTTTGTTGTCAATTCTAAGCCCTGAAAGACACTAATTTACCAATTGCTAGTGCAGAAACATGACATTTCATCCCTAAAACACTATTTGTAACCCTTCCTAACACTGAATGATGTGTTGACAATCATGGTGACTGAAACATGGCTTTTCACCCCTGAAAGATGACATTTACCAATTGTGAATGAGGAAAGTTGATTTTGCCTACAATTATAAGCACGGAAAGACAATAATTTACCAATAGTTAGTGCTGAAACATGACATTTTATCCCTAAAACATGATTTCTGAAAACTGAATGATGATATGTTGCCAATCCTGGTCACTGAAACATGACTTTTCACAAATATCATGCCATGAGAGATGATATTTTGCCGAGCCTATCCCCTGAAAGATGACATTTACCAATTCTGAACGAGGAAATTGATTTTGTTGCCAATTCTAAGCCCTTAAAGACAATAATTTACCAATTGTTAGAGCAGAAACATGACATTTCATCCCTAAAACATGGTTTGTGACCACTTGTGAACACTGACTGATGATGTGTTGACAGTCGCGGTCACTGAAACATGGCTTTTCACAAATATCATGCCATGAGCGATGGCCTTTTGCCAAATCTAACCCTTGAAAGATAACATTTAGCAATTGTGAGAGAGGAAGGTTGATTTTGTTGCTAATTCTAAGCACTGAAAGACAATAATTTACCAATTGTTAGTGCTGAAACATACCATTTCATCCCTAAAACATGATTTGTGACCACTTATGAACATTGAAGGATGATATGCTGCCAATCCCGGTCACTGAAACATGACTTTTCACAAATGTCATGCAATGGGAGATGACTTTTTGCCAAACCTATCCCCTGAAAAATGACATTTACCAATTGTGAGTGAGGAAAGTTGTTTTTCTTGTCAATTCTAAGCCCTGAAATACAATAATTTACAAATTGTTGGTGCAGAAACATACCATTTCATCCCTAAAACATGATTTGTGACCAATTCTGAGCACTGAATGATGATGCGTTGACAATCATGGTCACTGAAACATGGCTTTTCACAAATATCATGCCATGAGAGATGACCTTTTGCCAAACCTAGCCATTGAAAGATGAAATTTACCAATTGTGAGTTAGGAAATTAGATTTTGGGGCCAATTCTAAGCCCTTAAAGACAATAATTTACCAATTGTTAGAGCAGAAACATGACATTTCATCCCTAAAACATGGTTTGTGACCACTTGTGAACACTGACTGATGATGTGTTGACAGTCGCAGTCACTGAAACATGGCTTTTCACAAATATCATGCCATGAGAGATGACCTTTTGCCAAACCTAGCCATTGAAAGATGATATTTACCAATTGTGAGTTAGGAAATTAGATTTTGGGGCCAATTATAAGCTCTGAAAGTCCTGTTTTACAAATTGTTGGTGCAGATACATCCCATTTCATACCTAAAACATAATTTGTGACCACTTATGAACACTGAAAGATGATATGTTGACTATCCTGATCACCGAAACATGGCTGTTCACAAATTTCATGCCATGAGAGATGACATTTTGCCAAGCCTATCCCCTGAAAAATGACATTTACCAATTGTGAGTGAGGAAACTTGATTTTGTTGTCAATTCTAAGCCCTGAAAGACAATCATTTACCAATTGCTAGTGCAGAAACATGACATTTAATCCCTAAAACACTATTTGTGACCACTTCCTAACACTGAATGATGTGTTGACAATCATGGTGACTGAAACATGGCTTTTCACCCTTGAAAGATGACATTTACCAATTGTGAATGAGGAAAGTTGATTTTGCCTACAATTCTAAGCACGGAAAGACAATAATTTACCAATTGTTAGTGCTGAAACATGACATTTTATCCCTAAAACATGATTTCTGAACACTGAATGATGATATGTTGCCAATCCTGGTCACTGAAACATGACTTTTCAGAAATGTCATGCAATGGGAGATGACCTTTTGCCAAACCTAGCCATTGAAAGATGACATTTACCAATTGTGAGTTAGGAAAGTTGATTTTGTTGCCAATTCTAAGCCTGAAAGACAATAATTTACCAATCATTAGTCCTGAAACATGGCATTTCATCCCTAAAACATGATTTGTGACCACTTCTGAACACTTAAGGATGATATGTTGCCAATCCTGGTCACTGAAACATGAGTTTTCACAAATGGCATGCCATGAGAGATGCCATTTTGCCAAACCTAACCATTGAAAGATGACATTTACCAATTGTGAGTCAGGAAATTAGATTTTGGGGCCAATTATAAGCCCTGAAAGTCCTTAATTTACAAATTGTTGGTGCAGATACATGCCATTTCATCACTTAAACATGATTTGTGACCACTTATGAACACTGAAAGATAATATGTTGACTATCCTGATCACTGAAACATGGCGTTCACAAATTTCATGCCATGAGAGATGACATTTTGCCAAGCCTATCCCCTGAAAAATGACATTTACCAATTGTGAGTGAGGAAAGTTGATTTTGTTGTCAATTCTAAGCCATGAAAGACACGAATTTACCAATTGCTAGTGCAGAAACATGACATTTCATCCCTAAAACACTATTTGTGACCACTTCCTAACACTGAATGATGTGTTGACAATCATGGTGACTGAAACATGGCTTTTCACCCCTGAAAGATGGCATTTACCAATTGTGAATGAGGAAAGTTGATTTTGCCTACAATTCTAAGCACGGAAAGACAATAATTTACCAATTGTTAGTGATGAAACATGACATTTTATCCCTAAAACATGATTTCTGAAAACTGAATGATGATATGTTGCCAATCCTGGTCACTGAAACATGACTTTTCACAAATATCATGCCATGAGAGATGATATTTTGCCGAGCCTATCCCCTGAAAGATGACATTTACCAATTCTGAACGAGGAAATTGATTTTGTTGCCAATTCTAAGCCCTTAAAGACAATAATTTACCAATTGTTAGAGCAGAAACATGACATTTCATCCCTAAAACATGGTTTGTGACCACTTGTGAACACTGACTGATGATGTGTTGACAGTCGCGGTCACTGAAACATGGCTTTTCACAAATATCATGCCATGAGCGATGGCCTTTTGCCACACCTAACCCTTGAAAGATAACATTTACCAATTGTGAGAGAGGAAGGTTGATTTTGTTGCTAATTCTAAACACTGAAAGACAATAATTTACCAATTGTTAATGCTGAAACATACCATTTCATCCCTAAAACATGATTTGTGACCACTTATGAACATTGAAGGATGATATGCTGCCAATCCCGGTCACTGAAACATGACTTTTCACAAATGTCATGCAATGGGAGATGACTTTTTGCCAAACCTATCCCCTGAAAAATGACATTTACCAATTGTGAGTGAGGAAAGCTGATTTTGTTGTCAATTCTAAGCCCTGAAATACAATAATTTACAAATTGTTGGTGCAGAAACATACCATTTCATCCCTAAAACATGATTTGTGACCAATTCTGAACACTGAATGATGATGCGTTGACAATCATGGTCACTGAAACATGGCTTTTCACAAATATCATGCCATGAGAGATGACCTTTTGCCAAACCTAGACATTGAAAAATTACATTTACCAATTGTGAGTTAGGAAATTAGATTTTGGGGCCAATTCTAAGCCCTTAAAGACAATAAATTACCAATTGTTAGAGCAGAAATATGACATTTCAACCCTAAAACATGGTTTGTGACCACTTGTGAACACTGACTGATGATGTGTTGACAGTCGCGATCACTGAAACATGGCTTTTCACAAATATCATACCATGAGAGATGACCTTTTGACAAACCTAGCCATTGAAAGATGACATTTACCAATTGTGAGTTAGGAAATTAGATTTTGGGGCCAATTATAAGCTCTGAAAGTCCTGTTTTACAAATTGTTGGTGCAGATAAATCCCATTTCATACCTAAAACATAATTTGTGACCACTTATGAACACTGAAAGATGATATGTTGACTATCCTGATCACTGAAACATGGCTGTTCCCAAATTTCATGCCATGAGAGAACACATTGGGGAAAACCTAAGGACTGAAAAATGACATTTACCAATTGTGAGTGAGGAAAGTTGATTTTGTTGCCAATTCTAAGCCTGAAAGACAATAATTTACCAATCGTTAGTGCTGAAACATGGCATTTCATCCCTAAAACATGATTTGTGACCACTTCTGAACACTGAATGATGATATGTTGCCAATCCTGGTCACTGAAACATGACTTTTCACAAATATCATGCCATGAGAGATGATATTTTGCCGAGCCTATCCCCTGAAAGATGACATTTACCAATTCTGAACGAGTAAATTGATTTTGTTGCCAATTCTAAGCCCTTAAAGACAATAATTTACCAATTGTTAGAGCAGAAACATGACATTTCATCCCTAAAACATGGTTTGTGACCACTTGTGAACACTGACTGATGATGTGTTAACAGTCGCGGTCACTGAAACATGGCTTTTCACAAATATCATGCCATGAGCGATGGCCTTTTGGCAAACCTAACCCTTGAAAGATAACATTTACCAATTGTGAGAGAGGAAGGTTGATTTTGTTGCTAATTCTAAGCCCTGAAAGACAATAATTTACCAATTGTTAGTGCTGAAACATGACATTTAATCCCTAAAACATGATTTGTGACCACTTATGAACATTGAAGGATGATATGCTGCCAATCCCGGTCACTGAAACATGACTTTTCACAAATGTCATGCAATGGGAGATGAATTTTTGCCAAACCTATCCCCTGAACCATGACATTTACCAATTGTGAGTGAGGAAATAATATTTTGTTGTTAATTCTAAGCCCTGAAAGACCTTAATTTACAAATTGTTGGTGCAGAAACATGCAATTTCATCCCTAAAACATGATTTGTGACCACTTATGAACACTGAAAGATGATATGTTACCTATCCTGATCACTGAAACATGACTTTTCACAAATGTCATGCCATGAGAGATGACCTTTTGCCAAGCCTATTCCCTGAAAGATGACATTTACCAATTGTGAGTGAGGAAAGCTGATTTTGTTGCCAATTCTAAGCCCTGAAAGACCTTAATTTACAAATTGTTGGTGCAGAAACATGACATTTCATCCCTAAAACATGATTTGTGACCACTTATGAACACTGAATGATGATATGTTACCTATCCTGATCACTGAAACAGACTTTTCACAAATGTCATGCCATGAGAGATGACCTTTTGCCAAGCCTATTCCCTGAAAGATGACATTTACCAATTGTGAGTGAGGAAAGCTGATTTTGTTGCCAATTCTAAGCCCTGAAAGACCTTAATTTACAAATTGTTGATGCAGATACATCCCATTTCATCCCTAAAACATGATTTGTGACCACTTATGAACACTGAAAGATGATATGTTGACTATCCTGATCACTGAACCATGGCTGCTCACAAA
This sequence comes from Chaetoderma sp. LZ-2023a, assembly GCA_034401795.1. NCBI lineage: Eukaryota > Metazoa > Mollusca > Caudofoveata > Chaetodermatida > Chaetodermatidae > Chaetoderma > Chaetoderma sp. LZ-2023a. The sequence goes on from CM067364.1 coordinate 45,833,278, forward strand.
TTTCATGCCATGAGAGATGACATTTTGCCAAGCCTATCCCCTGAAAAATGACATTTACCAATTGTGAGTGAGGAAAGTTGATTTTGTTGTCAATTCTAAGCCCTGAAAGACACGAATTTACCAATCATTAGTTCTGAAACATGGCATTTCATCCCTAAAACATGATTTGTGACCACTTCTGAACACTTAAGGATGATATGTTGCCAATCCTGGTCACTGAAACATGAGTTTTCACAAATGGCATGCCATGAGAGATGCCATTTTGCCAAACCTAACCATTGAAAGATGAAATTTACCAATTGTGAGTCAGGAAATTAGATTTTGGGGCCAATTATAAGCCCTGAAAGTCCTTAATTTACAAATTGTTGGTGCAGATACATGCCATTTCATCACTTAAACATGATTTGTGACCACTTATGAACACTGAAAGATGATATGTTGACTATCCTGATCACTGAAACATGGCTGTTCACAAATTTCATGCCATGAGAGATGACATTCTGCCAAGCCTATCCCCTGAAAAATGACATTTACCAATTGTGAGTGAGGAAAGTTGATTTTGTTGTCAATTCTAAGCCCGGAAAGACAATAATTTACCAATTGCTAGTGCAGAAACATGACATTTCATCCCTAAAACACTATTTGTGACCACTTCCTAACACTGAATGATGTGTTGACAATCATGGTGACTGAAACATGTCTTTTCACCCCTGAAAGATGACATTTACCAATTGTGAATGAGGAAAGTTGATTTTGCCTACAATTCTAAGCACGGGAAGACAATAATTTACCAATTGTTAGTGCTGAAACATGACATTTTATCCCTAAAACATGATTTCTGAACACTGAATGATGATATGTTGCCAATCCTGGTCACTGAAACATGACTTTTCACAAATATCATGCCATGAGAGATGATATTTTGCCGAGCCTATCCCCTGAAAGATGACATTTACCAATTCTGAACGAGGAAATTGATTTTGTTGCCTATTCTAAGTCCTTAAAGACAATAATTTACCAATTGTTAGAGCAGAAACATGACATTTCATCCCTAAAACATGGTTTGTGACCACTTGTGAACACTGACTGATGATGTGTTGACAGTCGCGGTCACTGAAACATGGCTTTTCACAAATGTCATGCAATGGGAGATGACTTTTTGCCAAACCTATCCCCTAAAACATGACATTTACCAATTGTGAGTGAGGAAAGTTGATTTTGTTGCCAATTCTAAGCCTGAAAGACAATAATTTTCCAATCGTTAGTGCTGAAACATGGCATTTCATCCCTAAAACATAATTTGTGACCACTTATGAACACTGAAGGTTGATATGTTGCCAATCCTGGTCACTGAAACATGAGTTTTCACAAATGGCATGCCATGAGAGATGCCCTTTTGCCAAACCTAACCCTTGAAATATGACATTTACCAATTGTGAGTGAGGAAATTTGATTTTCTTGTCAATTCTAAGCCCTGAAAGACCTTAATTTACAAATTATTGGTGCATAAACATGCCATTTCATCCCTAAAACATGATTTGTGACCACTTATGAACACTGAAAGATGATATGTTACCTATCCTGATCCGTGAAACAGATTTTTCACAAATGTCACGCCATGAGAAATTACCTTTTGCCAAACCTAACTGTTGAAAGATGACATTTACCAATTGTGAGTTAGGAAATTAGATTTTGGTGCCAATTATAAGCCCTGAAAGTCCTTAATTTACAAATTGTTGGTGCAGATACATCCCATTTTATCCCTAAAACATGATTTGTGACCACTTATGAACACTGAAAGATGATATGTTGACTATCCTGATCACTGAAACATGGCTGTTCACAAATTTCATGCCATGAGAGAACACTTTGTGGCAACCCTAACCATTGAAAAATGACATTTACCAATTGTGAGTGAGGAAAGTTGATTTTGTTGCCAATTCTAAGCGCTGAAAGACAATAATTTACCAATTGTAAGTGCAGAAACATGACATTTGATCCCTAAAACATGATTTGTGACCACTTCTGAACACTGAATGATGATGTGTTGACAATCATGGTCACGGAAACATGGTTTTCACAAATATCATGCCATGAGAGATGAACTTTTGCCAAACCTAACCGTTGAAACATGATATTTACCAATTGTGAGTGAGGAAAGTTGATTTTGTTGCCAATTCTATTCCCTGAAATACAATAATTTACAAATTGTTGGTGCAGAAACATGCTATTTCATCCCTAAAACATGATTTGTGACCACTTATGCACATTGAAGGATGATATGCTGCCAATCCCGGTCACTGAAACATGACTTTTCACACAAATGTCATGCAATGGGAGATGACTTTTTGCCAAACCTATCCCCTGAACCATGACATTTACCAATTGTGAGTGAGGAAATAATATTTTGTTGTCAATTCTAAGCCCTGAAAGACCGTAATTTACAAATTGTTGGTGCAGAAACATGACATTTCATCCCTAAAACATGATTTGTGACCACTTATGAACACTGAATGATGATATGTTACCTATCCTGATCACTGAAACATGACTTTTCACAAATGTCATGCCATGAGAGATGACTTTTTGCCAAGCCTATACCCTGAAAGATGATATTTACCAATTGTGAGTGAGGAAAGCTGATTTTGTTGCCAATTCTAAGCCCTGAAAGACAATAATTTACCAATCGTTAGTGCTGAAACATGGCATTTCATCCCTAAAACATGATTTGTGACCACTTATGAACACTGAAGGATGATATGTTGCCAATCCTGGTCACTGAAACATGACTTTTCACAAATGTCATTCCATAAGAGATGACATTTTGCCAAACCTAACCCTTGAAAGATGACCATTATCATTGTGAGTGAGGAAATTTGAATTTGTTGTCAATTCTAAGCCCTGAAAGACCTTAAGTTACAAATTGTTGGTGCAGAAACATGCAATTTCATCCCTAAAACATGATTTGTGACCACTTATGAACACTTTTAGATGATATATTACCTATCCTGATCACTTAAACATGACTTTTCACATATGTCATGCCATGAGAGATGACCTTTTGCCAAGCCTATGCCCTGAAAGATGACATGTCCCAATTGTGAGTGAGGAAAGTTGATTTTGTTGCCAATTCTAAGCCTTGAAGACTATAATTTACCAAATGTTAGTGCAGAAACATGACATTTCATCCCTAAAACATGATTTGTGACCACTTCTGAAAACTGAAAGATGATGTGTTGCCAATCCTGGTCACTGAAACATGAGTTTTCAGAAATGACATGCCATGAGAGATGACCTTTTGCCAAGCCTATGCCCTGAAAGATGACATGTCCCAATTGTGAGTGAGGAAAGTTGATTTTGTTGCCAATTCTAAGCCTTGAAGACTATAATTTACCAAATGTTAGTGCAGAAACATGACATTTCATCCCTAAAACATGATTTGTGACCACTTCTGAAAACTGAAAGATGATGTGTTGCCAATCCTGGTCACTGAAACATGAGTTTTCACATATGTCATGCCATGAGAGATGACCTTTTGCCAAGCCTATGCCCTGAAAGATGACATGTCCCAATTGTGAGTGAGGAAATTTGAATTTGTTGTCAATTCTAAGCCCTGAAAGACAATAATTTACCAATTGTTAGTGAAGAAACATGACATTTGATCCCTAAAACATGATTTGTGACAACTTCTGAACACTGAATGATGATGTGTTGACAATCCTGATCACTTAAACATGGTTTTCACAAATATCATGCCATGAGAGATGAACTTTTGCCAAACCTAACCGTTGAAACATGACATTTACAAATTGTGAGTGAGGAAGGTTGATTTTGTTGCCAATTCTAAGCCTTGAAGACTATAATTTACCAAATGTTAGTGCAGAAACATGACATTTCATCCCTAAAACATGATTTGTGACCACTTCTGAAAACTGAAAGATGATGTGTTGCCAATCCTGGTCACTGAAACATGAGTTTTCAGAAATGACATGCCATGAGAGATGCCATTTTGCAAAACCTAATCCTTGAAAGATGACATTTACCAATTGTGAGTGGGGAAATTTGATTTTGTTGTCAATTCTAAGCCCTGAAAGACCATAAGTTACAAATTGTTGGTCCAGAAACATGCAATTTCATCCCTAAAACATGATTTGTGACCACTTATGAACACTGAAAGATGATATGTTGACTATCCTGATCACTTAAACATGACTTTTCACAAATGTCATGCCATGAGAGATGACCTTTTGCCAAGCCTATTCCCTGAAAGATGACATTTACCAATTGTGAGTGAGGAAAGTTGATTTTGTTGCCAATTCTAAGCGCTGAAAGACAATAATTTACCAATTGTTTGTGCAGAAACATGACATTTGATCCCTAAAACATGATTTGTGACCACTTCTGAACACTGAATGATGATGTGTTGACAATCATGGTGACTGAAACATGGTTTTCACAAATATCATGCCAGGAGAGATGAACTTTTGCCAAACCTAACCGTTGAAACATGACATTTACCAATTGTGAGTGAGGAAAGTTGATTTTGTTGCCAATTCTAAGCCCTGAAATACAATAATTTACAAATTGTTGGTCCAGAAACATGCTATTTCATCCCTAAAACATGATTTGTGAGCACTTATGAACACTGAAAGATGATATGTTGCCTATTCTGATCACTAAAACCTGGCTTTTCACAAATATCATGCGATGAGTGATGACCTTTTGCGAAACCTAACCGTTGAAAGATGACATTTACCAATTGTGAGTTAGGAAATTAGATTTTGGGGCCAATTATAAGCCCTGAAAGTCCTTAATTTACAGATTCTTGGTGCAAATACATCCCTTTTCATCCCTAAAACATGATTTGTTACCACTTATGAACACTGAAAGATGATATGTTGACTATCCTGATCACTGAAACATGGCTGTTCACAAATGTCATGTCATGAGAGATGACTTTTTGCCAAGCCTTACCATTGAAAGATGACATTTATCAATTGTGAGAGAGGAAGGTTGATTTTGTTGCTAATTCTAAGCCCTGAAAGACAATAATTTGCCAATTGTTAATGCTGAAACATGACATTTAATCCCTAAACATGATTTGTGACCACTTATGAACACTGAAGGATTATATGCTGCCAATCTTGGTCACTGAAACATGACTTTTCACAAATGTCATGCCATGAGAGATGAACTTTTGCCAAACCTAACCGTTGAAACATGACATTTACCAATTGTGAGTGAGGAAAATTGATTTTGTTGCCAATTCTAAGCCTGAAAGACAATAATTTACAAATTGTTGGTGCAGAAACATGGCATTTCATCCCTAAAACATAATTTGTGACCACTTCTGAACACTGAAGGATGATATGTTGCCAATCCTGGTCACTGAAACATGAGTTTTCACAAAGGGCATGCCATGAGAGATGCCCTTTTGCCAACCCTAACCGTTGAAATATGACATTTACCAATTGTGAGTGAGGAAATTTGATTTTCTTGTCAATTCTAAGCCCTGAAAGACCTTAATTTACAAATTATTGGTGCATAAACATGCCATTTCATCCCTAAAACATGATTTGTGACCACTTATGAACACTGAAAGATGATATGTTACCTATCCTGATCACTGAAACAGATTTTTCACAAATGTCATGCCATGAGAAATTACCTTTTGCCAAACCTAACTGTTGAAAGATGACATTTACCAATTGTGAGTTAGGAAATTAGATTTTGGTGCCAATTATAAGCCCTGAAAGTCCTTAATTTACAAATTGTTGGTGCAGATACATCCCATTTTATCCCTAAAACATGATTTGTGACCACTTATGAACACTGAAAGATGATATGTTGACTATCCTGATCACTGAAACATGGCTGTTCACAAATTTCATGCCATGAGAGAACACTTTGTGGCAACCCTAACCATTGAAAAATGACATTTACCAATTGTGAGTGAGGAAAGTTGATTTTGTTGCCAATGCTAAGCGCTGAAAGACAATAATTTACCAATTGTAAGTGCAGAAACATGACATTTGATCCCTAAAACATGATTTGTGACCACTTCTGAACACTGAATGATGATGTGTTGACAATCATGGTCACGGAAACATGGTTTTCACAAATATCATGCCATGAGAGATGAACTTTTGCCAAACCTAACCGTTGAAACATGATATTTACCAATTGTGAGTGAGGAAAGTTGATTTTGTTGCCAATTCTATTCCCTGAAATACAATAATTTACAAATTGTTGGTGCAGAAACATGCTATTTCATCCCTAAAACATGATTTGTGACCACTTATGAACATTGAAGGATGATATGCTGCCAATCCCGGTCACTGAAACATGACTTTTCACAAATGTCATGCAATGGGAGATGACTTTTTGCCAAACCTATCCCCTGAACCATGACATTTACCAATTGTGAGTGAGGAAATAATATTTTGTTGTCAATTCTAAGCCCTGAAAGACCGTAATTTACAAATTGTTGGTGCAGAAACATGACATTTCATCCCTAAAACATGATTTGTGACCACTTATGAACACTGAATGATGATATGTTACCTATCCTGATCACTGAAACATGACTTTTCACAAATGTCATGCCATGAGAGATGACTTTTTGCCAAGCCTATACCCTGAAAGATGATATTTACCAATTGTGAGTGAGGAAAGCTGATTTTGTTGCCAATTCTAAGCCCTGAAAGACAATAATTTACCAATCGTTAGTGCTGAAACATGGCATTTCATCCCTAAAACATGATTTGTGACCACTTATGAACACTGAAGGATGATATGTTGCCAATCCTGGTCACTGAAACATGACTTTTCACAAATGTCATTCCATAAGAGATGACATTTTGCCAAACCTAACCCTTGAAAGATGACCATTATCATTGTGAGTGAGGAAATTTGAATTTGTTGTCAATTCTAAGCCCTGAAAGACCTTAAGTTACAAATTGTTGGTGCAGAAACATGCAATTTCATCCCTAAAACATGATTTGTGACCACTTATGAACACTTTTAGATGATATATTACCTATCCTGATCACTTAAACATGACTTTTCACATATGTCATGCCATGAGAGATGACCTTTTGCCAAGCCTATCCCCTGAAAGATGACATGTCCCAATTGTGAGTGAGGAAAGTTGATTTTGTTGCCAATTCTAAGCGCTGAAAGACAATAATTTACCAATTGTTAGTGAAGAAACATGACATTTGATCCCTAAAACATGATTTGTGACCACTTCTGAACACTGAATGATGATGTGTTGACAATCCTGATCACTTAAACATGGTTTTCACAAATATCATGCCATGAGAGATGAACTTTTGCCAAACCTAACCGTTGAAACATGACATTTACCAATTGTGAGTGAGGAAGGTTGATTTTGTTGCCAATTCTAAGCCTTGAAGACTATAATTTACCAAATGTTAGTGCAGAAACATGACATTTCATCCCTAAAATATGATTTGTGACCACTTCTGAAAACTGAAAGATGATGTGTTGCCAATCCTGGTCACTGAAACATGAGTTTTCAGAAATGACATGCCATGAGAGATGCCATTTTGCAAAACCTAATCCTTGAAAGATGACATTTACCAATTGTGAGTGGGGAAATTTGATTTTGTTGTCAATTCTAAGCCCTGAAAGACCATAAGTTACAAATTGTTGGTCCAGAAACATGCAATTTCATCCCTAAAACATGATTTGTGACCACTTATGAACACTGAAAGATGATATGTTGACTATCCTGATCACTTAAACATGACTTTTCACAAATGTCATGCCATGAGAGATGACCTTTTGCCAAGCCTATTCCCTGAAAGATGACATTTACCAATTGTGAGTGAGGAAAGTTGATTTTGTTGCCAATTCTAAGCGCTGAAAGACAATAATTTACCAATTGTTTGTGCAGAAACATGACATTTAATCCCTAAAACATGATTTGTGACCACTTCTGAACACTGAATGATGATGTGTTGACAATCATGGTCACTGAAACATGGTTTTCACAAATATCATGCCAGGAGAGATGAACTTTTGCCAAACCTAACCATTGAAACATGACATTTACCAATTGTGAGTGAGGAAAGTTGATTTTGTTGCCAATTCTAAGCCCTGAAATACAATAATTTACAAATTGTTGGTCCAGAAACATGCTATTTCATCCCTAAAACATGATTTGTGAGCACTTATGAACACTGAAAGATGATATGTTGCCTATTCTGATCACTAAAACCTGGCTTTTCACAAATATCATGCGATGAGTGATGACCTTTTGCCAAACCTAACCGTTGAAAGATGACATTTACCAATTGTGAGTTAGGAAATTAGATTTTGGGGCTAATTATAAGCCCTGAAAGTCCTTAATTTACAGATTCTTGGTGCAAATACATCCCTTTTCATCCCTAAAACATGATTTGTTACCACTTATGAACACTGAAGGATGATATGCTGCCAATCCCGGTCACTGAAACATGACTTTTCACAAATGTCATGCAATGGGAGATGACTTTTTGCCAAACCTATCCCCTAAAACATGACATTTACCAATTGTGAATGAGGAAAGTTGATTTTGTTGCCAATTCTAAGCCTGAAAGACAATAATTTACCAATCGTTAGTGCTGAAACATGGCATTTCATCCCTAAAACATAATTTGTGACCACTTCTGAACACTGAAGGATGATATGTTGCCAATCCTGGTCACTGAAACATGAGTTTTCACAAATGGCATGCCATGAGAGATGCCCTTTTGCCAACCCTAACCGTTGAAATATGACATTTACCAATTGTGAGTGAGGAAATTTGATTTTCTTGTCAATTCTAAGCCCTGAAAGACCTTAATTTACAAATTATTGGTGCATAAACATGCCATTTCATCCCTAAAACATGATTTGTGACCACTTATGAACACTGAAAGATGATCTGTTACCTATCCTGATCACTGAAACAGACTTTTCACAAATGTCATGCCATGAGAAATTACCTTTTGCCAAACCTAACTGTTGAAAGATGACATTTACCAATTGTGAGTTAGGAAATTAGATTTTGGTGCCAATTATAAGCCCTGAAAGTCCTTAATTTACAAATTGTTGGTGCAGATACATCCCATTTCATCCCTAAAACATTATTTGTGACCACTTATGAACACTGAAAGATGATATGTTGACTATCCTGATCACTGAAACATGGCTGTTCACAAATTTCATGCCATGAGAGAACACTTTGTGGCAACCCTAACCACTGAAAAATGACATTTACCAATTGTGAGTGAGGAAAGTTGATTTTGTTGCCAATTCTAAGCGCTGAAAGACAATAATTTACCAATTGTAAGTGCAGAAACATGACATTTGATCCCTAAAACTAGATTTGTGACCACTTCTGAACACTGAATGATGATGTGTTGACAATCATGGTCACGGAAACATGGTTTTCACAAATATCATGCCATGAGAGATGAACTTTTGCCAAACCTAACTGTTGAAACATGACATTTACCAATTGTGAGTGAGGAAAGTTGATTTTGTTGCCAATTCTATTCCCTGAAATACAATAATTTACAAATTGTTGGTGCAGAAACATGCTATTTCATCCATAAAACATGATTTGTGACCACTTATGAACATTGAAGGATGATATGCTGCCAATCCCGGTCACTGAAACATGACTTTTCACAAATGTCATGCAAGGGGAGATGACTTTTTGCCAAACCTATCCCCTGAACCATGACATTTACCAATTGTGAGTGAGGAAATAGTATTTTGTTGTCAATTCTAAGCCCTGAAAGACCTTAATTTACAAATTGTTGGTGCAGAAACATGACATTTCATCCCTAAAACATGATTTGTGACCACTTATGAACACTGAATGATGATATGTTACCTATCCTGATCACTGAAACAGACTTTTCACAAATGTCATGCCATGAGAAATTACCTTTTGCCAAACCTAACTGTTGAAAGATGACATTTACCAATTGTGAGTTAGGAAATTAGATTTTGGTGCCAATTATAAGCCCTGAAAGTCCTTAATTTACAAATTGTTGGTGCAGATACATCCCATTTCATCCCTAAAACATGATTTGTGACCACTTATGAACACTGAAAGATGATATGTTGACTATCCTGATCACTGAAACATGGCTGTTCACAAATTTCATGCCATGAGCGAACACTTTGTGGCAACCCTAACCACTGAAAAATGACATTTACCAATTGTGAGTGAGGAAAGTTGATTTTGTTGCCAATTCTAAGCGCTGAAAGACAATAATTTACCAATTGTAAGTGCAGAAACATGACATTTGATCCCTAAAACATGATTTGTGACCACTTCTGAACACTGAATGATGATGTGTTGACAATCATGGTCACTGAAACATGGTTTTCACAAATATCATGCCAGGAGAGATGAACTTTTGCCAAACCTAACCGTTGAAACATGACATTTACCAATTGTGAGTGAGGAAATAATATTTTGTTGTCAATTCTAAGCCCTGAAAGACCTTAATTTACAAATTGTTGGTGCAGAAACATGACATTTCATCCCTAAAACATGATTTGTGACCACTTATGAACACTGAATGATGATATGTTACCTATCCTGATCACTGAAACAGACTTTTCACAAATGTCATGCCATGAGAGATGACTTTTTGCCAAGCCTATACCCTGAAAGATGATATTTACCAATTGTGAGTGAGGAAAGCTGATTTTGTTGCCAATTCTAAGCCCTGAAAGACAATAATTTACCAATCGTTAGTGCTGAAACATGGCATTTCATCCCTAAAACATGATTTGTGACCACTTATGAACACTGAAGGATGATATGTTGCCAATCCTGGTCACTGAAACATGACTTTTCACAAATGTCATTCCATAAGAGATGACATTTTGCCAAACCTAACCCTTGAAAGATGACAATTATCAATTGTGAGTGAGGAAATTTGAATTTGTTGTCAATTCTAAGCCCTGAAAGACCTTAAGTTACAAATTGTTGGTGCAGAAACATGCAATTTCATCCCTAAAACATGATTTGTGACCACTTATGAACACTTTTAGATGATATATTACCTATCCTGATCACTTAAACATGACTTTTCACATATGTCATGCCATGAGAGATGAACTTTTGCCAAACCTAACCGTTGAAATATGACATTTACCAATTGTGAGTGAGGAAAGTTGATTTTGTTGCCAATTCTATTCCCTGAAATACAATAATTTACAAATTGTTGGTGCAGAAACATGCTATTTCATCCCTAAAACATGATTTGTGAGCACTTTTGGACACTGAAAGATGATATGTTGCCTATTCTGATCACTGAAACCTGGCTTTTCACAAATATCATGCGATGAGTGATGGCCTTTTGCCAAACCTAACCGTTGAAAGATGACATTTAACAATTGTGAGTTAGGAAATTAGATTTTGGGGCCAATTATAAGCCCTGAAAGTCCTTAATTTACAAATTGTTGGTGCAGATACATCCCAATTCATCCCTAAAACATGATTTGTTACCACTTATGAACACTGAAAGATGATATGTTGACTATCCTGATCACTGAAACATGGCTGTTCACAAATGTCATGTCATGAGAGATGACTTTTTGCCAAGCCTAACCATTGAAAGATGACATTTATCTATTGTGAGAGAGGAAGGTTGATTTTGTTGCTAATTCTAAGCCCTGAAAGACAATAATTTACCAATTGTTAGTGCAGAAACATGATATTTCATCCCTAAAACATGATTTGTGACCACTTCTGAACACTGAATGATGATGTGTTGACAATCATGGTCACTGAAACATGGTTTTGCACAAATGTCATGCCATGAGAGATGACCTTTTGCCAAGCCTAACCATTGAAAGATGACATTTATTAATTGTGAGAGAGGAAGGTTGATTTTGTTGCTAATTCTAAGCCTTGAAAGACTATAATTTACCAATTGTTAGTGCAGAAACATGACATTTCATCCCTAAAACATGATTTGTGACCACTTCTGAAAACTGAAAGATGATGTGTTGCCAATCCTGGTCACTGAAACATGAGTTTTCACAAATGACATGCCATGAGAGATGCCATTTTGCAAAACCTAACCCTTGAAAGATGACATTTACCAATTGTGAGTGGGGAAATTTGATTTTGTTGTCAATTCTAAGCCCTGAAAGACCATAAGTTACAAATTGTTGGTCCAGAAACATGCAATTTCATCCCTAAAACATGATTTGTGACCACTTATGAACACTGAAAGATGATATGTTGACTATGCTGATCACTTAAACATGACTTTTCACAAATGTCATGCCATGAGAGATGACCTTTTGCCAAGCCTATTCCCTGAAAGATGACATTTACCAATTGTGAGTGAGGAAAGTTGATTTTGTTGCCAATTCTAAGCGCTGAAAGACAATAATTTACCAATTGTTAGTGCAGAAACATGATATTTCATCCCTAAAACATGATTTGTGACCACTTCTGAACACTGAATGATGATGTGTTGACAATCATGGTCACTGAAACATGGCTTTGCACAAATGTCATGCCATGAGAGATGACCTTTTTCCAAGCCTAATCATTGAAAGATGACATTTATCAATTGTGAGAGAGGAAGGTTGATTTTGTTGCTAATTCTAAGCCTTGAAAGACTATAATTTACCAATTGTTAGTGCAGAAACATGACATTTCATCCCCAAAATATGATTTGTGACCACTTCTGAAAACTGAAAGATGATGTGTTGCCAATCCTGGTCACTGAAACACGAGTTTTCACAAATGACATGCCATGAGAAATTACCTTTTGCCAAACCTAACTGTTGAAAGATGACATTTACCAATTGTGAGTCAGGAAATTAGATTTTGGGGCCAATTATAAGCCCTGAAAGTCCTTAATTTACAAATTGTTGGTGCAGATACATCCCATTTCATCCCTAAAACATGATTTGTGACCACTTATGAACACTGAAAGATGATATGTTGACTATCCTGATCACTGAAACATGGCTGTTCACAAATTTCATGCCATGAGAGAACACTTTGTGGCAACCTTAACCACTGAAAAATGACATTTACCAATTGTGAATGAGGAAAGTTGATTTTGTTGCCAATTTTAAGACTGAAAGACAATAATTTACCAATTGTTAATGCTGAAACATGACATTTAATCCCTAAACATGATTTGTGACAACTTATGAACACTGAAGGATTATATGCTGCCAATCTTGGTCACTGAAACATGACTTTTCACAAATGTCATGCAATGGGAGATGACCTTTTGCCAAACCTATCCCCTAAAACATGACATTTACCAATTGTGAGTGAGGAAAGTTGATTTTGTTGCCAATTCTAAGCGCTGAAAGACAATAATTTACCAATCGTTAGTGCAGAAACATGACATTTGATCCCTAAAACATGATTTGTGACCACTTCTGAACACTGAAGGATGATATGTTGCCAATCCTGGTCACTGAAACATGAGTTTTCACAAATGTCATGCCATGAGAGATGAACTTTTGCCAAACCTAACAGTTGAAACATGACATTTACCAATTGTGAGTGAGGAAAGTTGATTTTGTTGCCAATTCTATTCCCTGAAATACAATAATTTACAAATTGTTGGTGCAGAAACATGCTATTTCATCCCTAAAACATGATTTGTGAGCACTTTTGAACACTGAAAGATGATATGTTGCCTATTCTGATCACTGAAACCTGGCTTTTCACAAATATCATGCGATGAGTGATGACCTTTTGCCAAACCTAACCGTTGAAAGATGACATTTAACAATTGTGAGTTAGGAAATTAGATTTTGGGGCCAATTATAAGCCCTGAAAGTCCTTAATTTACAAATTGTTGGTGCAAATACATCCCATTTCATCCCTAAAACATGATTTGTGACCACTTATGAACACTGAAAGATGATATGTTGACTATCCTGATCACTGAAACATGGCTGTTCACAAATGTCATGTCATGAGAGATGACTTTTTGCCAAGCCTAACCATTGAAAGATGACATTTACCAATTGTGAGAGAGGAAGGTTGATTTTGTTGCCAATTCTAAGCCCTGAAAGACAATAATTTACCAATTGTTAGTGCAGAAACATGAGATTTAATCCCTAAAACATGATTTGTGACCACTTCTGAACACTGAATGATGATGTGTTGACAATCATGGTCACTGAAACATGGCTTTGCACAAATGTCATGCCATGAGAGATGACCTTTTGCCAAACCTAACCATTGAAACATGACATTTACCAATTGTGAGAGAGGAAGGTTGATTTTGTTGTCAATTCTAAGCCCTGAAAGACCTTAATTTACAAATTGTTGGTGCAGAAACATGACATTTCATCCCTAAAACATGATTTGTGACCACTTATGAACACTGAATGATGATATGTTACCTATCCTGATCACTGAAACAGACTTTTCACAAATGTCATGCCATGAGAGATGACTTTTTGCCAAACCTAACTGTTGAAAGATGACATTTACCAATTGTGAGTTAGGAAATTAGATTTTGGTGCCAATTATAAGCCCTGAAAGTCCTTAATTTACAAATTGTTGGTGCAGATACATCCCATTTCATCCCTAAAACATGATTTGTGACCACTTATGAACACTGAAAGATGATATGTTGACTATCCTGATCACTGAAACATGACTTTTCACAAATATCATGCCATGAGAGATGACATTTTGCCAAACCTAACCCTTGAAAGATGACAATTATCAATTGTGAGTGAGGAAATTTGAATTTGTTGTCAATTCTAAGCCATGAAAGTCCTTAAGTTACAAATTGTTGGTGCAGAAACATGACATTTCATCCCTAAAACATGATTTGTGACCACTTATGAACACTTTTAGATGATATATTACCTATCCTGATCACTTAAACATGACTTTTCACATATGTCATGCCATGAGAGATGACCTTTTGCCAAGCCTATACCCTGAAAGATGATATTTACCAATTGTGAGTGAGGAAAGCTGATTTTGTTGCCAATTCTAAGCCCTGAAAGACAATAATTTACCAATCGTTAGTGCTGAAACATGGCATTTCATCCTTAAAACATGATTTGTGACCACTTATGAACACTGAAGGATGATATGTTGCCAATCCTGGTCACTGAAACATGACTTTTCACAAATGTCATTCCATAAGAGATGACATTTTGCCAAACCTAACCCTTGAAAGATGACAATTATCAATTGTGAGTGAGGAAATTTGAATTTGTTGTCAATTCTAAGCCATGAAAGTCCTTAAGTTACAAATTGTTGGTGCAGAAACATGCAATTTCATCCCTAAAACATGATTTGTGACCACTTATGAACACTTTTAGATGATATATTACCTATCCTGATCACTTAAACATGACTTTTCACATATGTCATGCCATGAGAGATGACCTTTTGCCAAGCCTATCCCATGAAAGATGACATGTACCAATTGTGAGTGAGGAAAGTTGATTTTGTTGCCAATTCTAAGCGCTGAAAGACAATAATTTACAAATTGTTAGTGCAGAAACATGACATTTGATCCCTAAAACATGATTTGTGACCACTTCTGAACACTGAATGATGATGTGTTGACAATCATGGTCACGGAAACATGGTTTTCACAAATGTCATGCCATCAGAGATGAACTTTTGCCAAACCTAACAGTTGAAACATGACATTTACCTATTGTGAGTGAGGAAAGTTGATTTTGTTGCCAATTCTATTCCCTGAAATACAATAATTTACAAATTGTTGGTGCAGAAACATGCTATTTCATCCCTAAAACATGATTTGTGAGCACTTTTGAACACTGAAAGATGATATGTTGCCTATTCTGATCACTGAAACCTGGCTTTTCACAAATATCATGCGATGAGTGATGACCTTTTGCCAAACCTAACCGTTGAAAGATGACATTTAACAATTGTGAGTTAGGAAATTAGATTTTGGGGCCAATTATAAGCCCTGAAAGTCCTTAATTTACAGATTATGGTGCAAATACATCCCATTTCATCCCTAAAACATGATTTGTTACCACTTATGAACACTGAAAGATGATATGTTGACTATCCTGATCACTGAAACATGGCTGTTCACAAATGTCATGTCATGAGAGATGACTTTTTGCCAAGCCTAACCATTGAAAGATGACATTTATCTATTGTGAGAGAGGAAGGTTGATTTTGTTGCTAATTCTAAGCCCTGAAAGACAATAATTTACCAATTGTTAGTGCAGAAACATGAGATTTAATCCCTAAAACATGATTTGTGACCACTTCTGAACACTGAATGATGATGTGTTGACAATCATGGTCACTGAAACATGGCTTTGCACAAATGTCATGCCATGAGAGATGACCTTTTGCCAAGCCTAACCATTGAAAGATGACATTTATTAATTGTGAGAGAGGAAGGTTGATTTTGTTGCTAATTCTAAGCCTTGAAAGACTATAATTTACAAATTGTTGGTCCAGAAACATGCAATTTCATCCCTAAAACATGATTTGTGACCACTTCTGAAAACTGAAAGATGATGTGTTGCCAATCTTGATCACTTAAACATGACTTTTCACAAATGTCATGCCATGAGAGATGACTTTTTGCCAAGCCTATACCCTGAAAGATGATATTTACCAATTGTGAGTGAGGAAAGCTGATTTTGTTGCCAATTCTAAGCCCTGAAAGACAATAATTTACCAATCGTTAGTGCTGAAACATGGCATTTCATCCCTAAAACATGATTTGTGACCACTTATGAACACTGAAGGATGATATGTTGCCAATCCTGGTCACTGAAACATGACTTTTCACAAATGTCATGCCATGAGAGATGACATTTTGCCAAACCTAACCCTTGAAAGATGACAATTATCAATTGTGAGTGAGGAAATTTGAATTTGTTGTCAATTCTAAGCCATGAAAGTCCTTAAGTTACAAATTGTTGGTGCAGAAACATGCAATTTCATCCCTAAAACATGATTTGTGACCACTTATGAACACTGAATGATGATGTGTTGACAATCATGGTCACTGAAACATGACTTTTCACATATGTCATGCCATGAGAGATGACCTTTTGCCAAGCCTAATCATTGAAAGATGATATTTACCAATTGTGAGTGAGGAAAGCTGATTTTGTTGCCAATTCTAAGCCCTGAAAGACAATAATTTACCAATCGTTAGTGCTGAAACATGGCATTTCATCCTTAAAACATGATTTGTGACCACTTATGAACACTGAAGGATGATATGTTGCCAATCCTGGTCACTGAAACATGACTTTTCACAAATGTCATGCCATAAGAGATGACATTTTGCCAAACCTAACCCTTGAAAGATGACAATTATCAATTGTGAGTGAGGAAATTTGAATTTGTTGTCAATTCTAAGCCCTGAAAGACAATAGTTTACCAATTGTTGGTGCAGAAACATGCAATTTCATCC
The DNA here is from genome assembly GCA_034401795.1 of Chaetoderma sp. LZ-2023a. Classification (NCBI taxonomy): domain Eukaryota; kingdom Metazoa; phylum Mollusca; class Caudofoveata; order Chaetodermatida; family Chaetodermatidae; genus Chaetoderma; species Chaetoderma sp. LZ-2023a. The sequence goes on from CM067364.1 coordinate 45,850,725, forward strand.
CTAAAACATGATTTGTGACCACTTATGAACACTGAAAGATGATATATTACCTATCCTGATCACTTAAACATGACTTTTCACATATGTCATGCCATGAGAGATGACCTTTTGCCAAGCCTATCCCATGAAAGATGACATGTACCAATTGTGAGAGAGGAAGGTTGATTTTGTTGCCAATTCTAAGCGCTGAAAGACAATAATTTACCAATTGTTAGTGCAGAAACATGACATTTGATCCCTAAAACATGATTTGTGACCACTTCTGAACACTGAATGATGATGTGTTGACAATCATGGTCACTAAAACATGGTTTTCACAAATATCATGCCATGAGAGATGAACTTTTGCCAAACCTAACAGTTGAAACATGACATTTACCAATTGTGAGTGAGGAAAGTTGATTTTGTTGCCAATTCTATTCCCTGAAATACAATAATTTACAAATTGTTGGTCCAGAAACATGCTATTTCATCCCTAAAACATGATTTGTGAGCACTGATGAACACTGAAAGATGATATGTTGCCTATTCTGATCACTGAAACCTGGCTTTTCACAAATATCATGCGATGAGTGATGACCTTTTGCCAAACCTAATCATTGAAAGATGACAATTACCAATTGTGAGTTAGGAAATTAGATTTTGGGGCCAATTAAAAGCCCTGAAAGTCCTTAATTTACAGATTCTTGGTGCAGATACATCCCATTTCATCCCTAAAACATGATTTTTTACCACTTATGAACACTGAAAGATGATATGTTGACTATCCTGATCACTGAAACATGGCTGTTCACAAGTGTTATGTCATGAGAGATGACTTTTTGCCAAGCCTTACCATGGAAAGATGACATTTATCAATTGTGAGAGAGGAAGGTTGATTTTGTTGCTAATTCTAAGCCCTGAAAGACAATAATTTACCAATTGTTAGTGCAGAAACATGTTATTTCATCCCTAAAACATGATTTGTGACCACTTCTGAACACTGAATGGTGATGTGTTGACAATCATGGTCACTGAAACATGGCTTTGCACAAATGTCATGCCATGAGAGATGACCTTTTTCCTAGCCTAATCATTGAAAGATGACATTTATCAATTGTGAGAGAGGAAGGTTGATTTTGTTGCTAATTCTAAGCCTTGAAAGACTATAATTTACCAATTGTTAGTGCAGAAACATGACATTTCATCCCCAAAATATGATTTGTGACCACTTCTGAAAACTGAAAGATGATGTGTTGCCAATCCTGGTCACTGAAACACGAGTTTTCACAAATGACATGCCATGAGAAATTACCTTTTGCCAAACCTAACTGTTGAAAGATGACATTTACCAATTGTGAGTCAGGAAATTAGATTTTGGGGCCAATTATAAGCCCTGAAAGTCCTTAATTTACAAATTGTTGGTGCAGATACATCCCATTTCATCCCTAAAACATGATTTGTGACCACTTATGAACACTGAAAGATGATATGTTGACTATCCTGATCACTGAAACATGGCTGTTCACAAATTTCATGCCATGAGAGAACACTTTGTGGCAACCCTAACCACTGAAAAATGACATTTACCAATTGTGAATGAGGAAAGTTGATTTTGTTGCCAATTTTAAGACTGAAAGACAATAATTTACCAATTGTTAATGCTGAAACATGACATTTAATCCCTAAACATGATTTGTGACAACTTATGAACACTGAAGGATTATATGCTGCCAATCTTGGTCACTGAAACATGACTTTTCACAAATGTCATGCAATGGGAGATGACTTTTTGCCAAACCTATCACCTAAAACATGACATTTACCAATTGTGAGTGAGGAAAGTTGATTTTGTTGCCAATTCTAAGCCTGAAAGACAATAATTTACCAATCGTTAGTGCTGAAACATGGCATTTCATCCCTAAAACATAATTTGTGACCACTTCTGAACACTGAAGGATGATATGTTGCCAATCCTGGTCACTGAAACATGAGTTTTCACAAATGGCATGCCATGAGAGATGCCCTTTTGCCAAACCTAACCGTTGAAACATGACATTTACCAATTGTGAGTGAGGAAAGTTGATTTTGTTGCCAATTCTATTCCCTGAAATACAATAATTTACAAATTGTTGGTGCAGAAACATGCTATTTTATCCCTAAAACCTGATTTGTGAGCACTTATGAACACTGAAAGATGATATGTTGCCTATTTTGATCACTGAAACCTGGCTTTTCACAAATATCATGCGATGAGTGATGACCTTTTGCCAATCCTAATCGTTGAAAGATGACATTTAACAATTGTGAGTTAGGAAATTAGATTTAGGGGCCAATTATAAGCCCTGAAAGTCCTTAATTTACAAATTGTTGGTGCAGATACATCCCATTTCATCCCTTAAACATGATTTGTTACCACTTATGAACACTGAAAGATGATATGTTGACTATCCTGATCACTGAAACATGGCTGTTCACAAATGTCATGTCATGAGAGATGACTTTTTGACAAGCCTAACCATTGAAAGATGACATTTATCTATTGTGAGAGAGGAAGGTTGATTTTGTTGCTAATTCTAAGCCCTGAAAGACAATAATTTACCAATTGTTAGTGCAGAAACATGATATTTCATCCCTAAAACATGATTTGTGACCACTTCTGAACACTGAATGATGATGTGTTGACAATCATGGTCACTGAAACATGGCTTTGCACAAATGTCATGCCATGAGAGATGACCTTTTGCCAAGCCTAACCATTGACAGATGACATTTATTAATTGTGAGAGAGGAAGGTTGATTTTGTTGCTAATTCTAAGCCTTGAAAGACTATAATTTACCAATTGTTAGTGCAGAAACATGACATTTCATCCCTAAAACATGATTTGTGACCACTTCTGAAAACTGAAAGATGATGTGTTGCCAATCCTGGTCACTGAAACATGAGTTTTCACAAATGACATGCCATGAGAGATGCCATTTTGCAAAACCTAACCCTTGAAAGATGACATTTACCAATTGTGAGTGGGGAAATTTGATTTTGTTGTCAATTCTAAGCCCTGAAAGACCATAAGTTACAAATTGTTGGTCCAGAAACATGCAATTTCATCCCTAAAACATGATTTGTGACCACTTATGAACACTGAAAGATGATATGTTGACTATGCTGATCACTTAAACATGACTTTTCACAAATGTCATGCCATGAGAGATGACCTTTTGCCAAGCCTATTCCCTGAAAGATGACATTTACCAATTGTGAGTGAGGAAAGTTGATTTTGTTGCCAATTCTAAGCGCTGAAAGACAATAATTTACCAATTGTTAGTGCAGAAACATGATATTTCATCCCTAAAACATGATTTGTGACCACTTCTGAACACTGAATGATGATGTGTTGACAATCATGGTCACTGAAACATGGCTTTGCACAAATGTCATGCCAGGAGAGATGACCTTTTGCCAAGCCTAACCATTGAAAGATGACATTTATTAATTGTGAGAGAGGAAGGTTGATTTTGTTGCTAATTCTAAGCCTTGAAAGACTATAATTTACCAATTGTTAGTGCAGAAACATGACATTTCATCCCTAAAACATGATTTGTGACCACTTCTGAACACTGAATGATGATGTGTTGACAATCATGGTCACTGAAACATGGTTTTCACAAATATCATGCCATGAGAGATGAACTTTTGCCAAACCTAACCGTTGAAACATGACATTTACCAATTGTGAGTGAGGAAAGTAGATTTTGTTGCCAATTCTAAGCCCTGAAATACAATAATTTACAAATTGTTGGTCCAGAAACATGCTATTTCATCCCTAAAACATGATTTGTGAGCACTGATGAACACTGAAAGATGATATGTTGCCTATTCTGATCACTGAAACCTGGCTTTTCACAAATATCATGCGATGAGTGATGACCTTTTGCCAAACCTAATCATTGAAAGATGACAATTACCAATTGTGAGTTAGGAAATTAGATTTTGGGGCCAATTAAAAGCCCTGAAAGTCCTTAATTTACAGATTCTTGGTGCAAATACATCCCATTTCTTCCCTAAAACATGATTTTTTACCACTTATGAACACTGAAAGATGATATGTTGACTATCCTGATCACTGAAACATGGCTGTTCACAAGTGTTATGTCATGAGAGATGACTTTTTGCCAAGCCTTACCATGGAAAGATGACATTTATCAATTGTGAGAGAGGAAGGTTGATTTTGTTGCTAATTCTAAGCCCTGAAAGACAATAATTTACCAATTGTTAGTGCAGAAACATGTTATTTCATCCCTAAAACATGATTTGTGACCACTTCTGAACACTGAATGGTGATGTGTTGACAATCATGGTCACTGAAACATGGCTTTGCACAAATGTCATGCCATGAGAGATGACCTTTTTCCTAGCCTAATCATTGAAAGATGACATTTATCAATTGTGAGAGAGGAAGGTTGATTTTGTTGCTAATTCTAAGCCTTGAAAGACTATAATTTACCAATTGTTAGTGCAGAAACATGACATTTCATCCCCAAAATATGATTTGTGACCACTTCTGAAAACTGAAAGATGATGTGTTGCCAATCCTGGTCACTGAAACACGAGTTTTCACAAATGACATGCCATGAGAAATTACCTTTTGCCAAACCTAACTGTTGAAAGATGACATTTACCAATTGTGAGTCAGGAAATTAGATTTTGGGGCCAATTATAAGCCCTGAAAGTCCTTAATTTACAAATTGTTGGTGCAGATACATCCCATTTCATCCCTAAAACATGATTTGTGACCACTTATGAACACTGAAAGATGATATGTTGACTATCCTGATCACTGAAACATGGCTGTTCACAAATTTCATGCCATGAGAGAACACTTTGTGGCAACCCTAACCACTGAAAAATGACATTTACCAATTGTGAATGAGGAAAGTTGATTTTGTTGCCAATTTTAAGACTGAAAGACAATAATTTACCAATTGTTAATGCTGAAACATGACATTTAATCCCTAAACATGATTTGTGACAACTTATGAACACTGAAGGATTATATGCTGCCAATCTTGGTCACTGAAACATGACTTTTCACAAATGTCATGCAATGGGAGATGACTTTTTGCCAAACCTATCACCTAAAACATGACATTTACCAATTGTGAGTGAGGAAAGTTGATTTTGTTGCCAATTCTAAGCCTGAAAGACAATAATTTACCAATCGTTAGTGCTGAAACATGGCATTTCATCCCTAAAACATAATTTGTGACCACTTCTGAACACTGAAGGATGATATGTTGCCAATCCTGGTCACTGAAACATGAGTTTTCACAAATGGCATGCCATGAGAGATGCCCTTTTGCCAAACCTAACCGTTGAAACATGACATTTACCAATTGTGAGTGAGGAAAGTTGATTTTGTTGCCAATTCTATTCCCTGAAATACAATAATTTACAAATTGTTGGTGCAGAAACATGCTATTTTATCCCTAAAACATGATTTGTGAGCACTTATGAACACTGAAAGATGATATGTTGCCTATTTTGATCACTGAAACCTGGCTTTTCACAAATATCATGCGATGAGTGATGACCTTTTGCCAAACCTAATCGTTGAAAGATGACATTTAACAATTGTGAGTTAGGAAATTAGATTTAGGGGCCAATTATAAGCCCTGAAAATCCTTAATTTACAAATTGTTGGTGCAGATACATCCCATTTCATCCCTTAAACATGATTTGTTACCACTTATGAACACTGAAAGATGATATGTTGACTATCCTGATCACTGAAACATGGCTGTTCACAAATGTCATGTCATGAGAGATGACTTTTTGCCAAGCCTACCCATTGAAAGATGACATTTATCTATTGTGAGAGAGGAAGGTTGATTTTGATGCTAATTCTAAGCCCTGAAAGACAATAATTTACCAATTGTTAGTGCAGAAACATGATATTTCATCCCTAAAACATGATTTGTGACCACTTCTGAACACTGAATGATGATGTGTTGACAATCATGGTCACTGAAACATGGCTTTGCACAAATGTCATGCCATGAGAGATGACCTTTTTCCAAGCCTAATCATTGAAAGATGACATTTATCAATTGTGAGAGAGGAGGGTTGATTTTGTTGCTAATTCTAAGCCTTGAAAGACTATAATTTACCAATTGTTGGTGCAGATACATCCCATTTCATCCCTTAAACATGATTTGTTACCACTTATGAACACTGAAAGATGATATGTTGACTATCCTGATCACTGAAACATGGCTGTTCACAAATGTCATGCCATAAGAGATGACGTTTTGCCAAGCCTATCCCCTGAAAAATGTGAGTGAGGAAAGTTGATTTTGTTGCCAATTCTAAGCCCTGAAAGACAATAGTTTACCAATTGTTAGTGCAGATACATCCCATTTCATCCCTAAAACATGATTTGTTACCACTTATGAACACTGAAAGATGATATGTTGACTATCCTGATCACTGAAACATGGCTGTTCACAAATGTCATGTCATGAGAGATGACTTTTTGCCAATCCAACCCATTGAAAGATGACATTTATCTATTGTGAGAGAGGAAGGTTGATTTTGATGCTAATTCTAAGCCCTGAAAGACAATAATTTACCAATTGTTAGTGCAGAAACATGATATTTCATCCCTAAAACATGATTTGTGACCACTTCTGAACACTGAATGATGATGTGTTGACAATCATGGTCATTGAAACATGGCTTTTCACAAATATCATGCCATGAGAGATGACCGTTTGCCAAACCTAGCCGTTGAAAGATGACATTTACCAATTGTGAGTTAGGAAAATGGATTTTGGGGCCAATTATAAGCCCTGAAAGTCCTTAATTTACAAATTGTTGGTGCAGATACATCCCATTTCATACCTAAAACATAATTTGTGACCACTTATGAACACTGAAAGATGATATGTTGACTATCCTGATCACTGAAACATGGCTGTTCCCAAATTTCATGCCATGAGAGAACACATTGTGGCAAACCTAGACTGAAAAATGACATTTACCAATTGTGAGCGAGGAAAGTTGATTTTGTTGCCAATTCTAAGCCTGAAAGACAATAATTTACCAATCAGTAGTGCTGAAACATGGCATGTCATCCCTAAAACATGATTTGTGACCACTTCTGAACACTTAAGGATGATATGTTGCCAATCCTGGTCACTGAAACATGAGTTTTCACAAATGGCATACCATGAGAGATGCCCTTTTGCCAAACCTAATCGTTGAAACATGACATTTACCAATTGTGAGTGAGGAAAGTTGATTTTGTTGCCAATTCTATTCCCTGAAATACAATAATTTACAAATTGTTGGTGCAGAAACATGCTATTTCATCCCTAAAACATGATTTGTGAGCACTTATGAACACTGAAAGATGATATGTTGCCTATTCTGATCACTGAAACCTGGCTTTTCACAAATATCATGCGATGAGTGATGACCTTTTGCCAAACCTAACCGTTGAAAGATGACATTTAACAATTGTGAGTTAGGAAATTAGATTTTGGGGCCAATTATAAGCCATGAAAGTCCTTAATTTACAAATTGTTGGTGCAGATACATCCCATTTCATCCCTAGAACATGATTTGTTACCACTTATGAACACTGAAAGATGATATGTTGACTATCCTGATCACTGAAACATTGCTGTTCACAAATGTCATGCCATAAGAGATGACGTTTTGCCAAGCCTATCCCATGAAAAATGTGAGTGAGGAAAGTTGATTTTGTTGCCAATTCTAAGCCCTGAAAGACAATAGTTTACCAATTGTTAGTGCAGATACATCCCATTTCATCCCTAAAACATGATTTGTTACCACTTATGAACACTGAAAGATGATATGTTGACTATCCTGATCACTGAAACATGGCTGTTCACAAATGTCATGTCATGAGAGATGACTTTTTGCCAAGCCTACCCATTGAAAGATGACATTTATCTATTGTGAGAGAGGAAGGTTGATTTTGATGCTAATTCTAAGCCCTGAAAGACAATAATTTACCAATTGTTAGTGCAGAAACATGATATTTCATCCCTAAAACATGATTTGTGACCACTTCTGAACACTGAATGATGATGTGTTGACAATCATGGTCACTGAAACATGGCTTTGCACAAATGTCATGCCATGAGAGATGACCTTTAGCCAAGCCTAACCATGGAAAGATGACATTTATTAATTGTGAGAGAGGAAGGTTGATTTTGTTGCTAATTCTAAGCCTTGAAAGACTATAATTTACCAATTGTTAGTGCAGAAACATGACATTTGATCCCTAAAACATGATTTGTGACCACTTCTGAACACTGAATGATGATGTGTTGACAATCATGGTCACTGAAACATGGTTTTCACAAATATCATGCCATGAGAGATGAACTTTTGCCAAACCTAACCGTTGAAACATGACATTTACCAAGTGCGAGTGAGGAAAGTTGATTTTGTTGCCAATTCTAAGCCCCGAAAGACAATAGTTTACCAATTGTTAGTGCAGAAACATGACATTTCATCCCTAAAACATGATTTGTGACCACTTCTGAACACTGGATGATGATGTGTTGACAATCATGGTCACTGAAACATGGTTTTCACAAATATCATGCGATGAGTGATGACCTTTTGCCAAACCTAACCGTTGAAAGATGACATTTACCAATTGTGAGTTAGGAAATTAGATTTTGGGGCCAATTATAAGCCCTGAAAGTCCTTAATTTACAGATTCTCGGTGCAAATACATCCCATTTCATCCCTAAAACATGATTTGTTACCACTTATGAACACTGAAAGATGATATGTTGACTATCCTGATCACTGAAACATGGCTGTTCACAAATGTCATGTCATGAGAGATGACTTTTTGCCAAGCCTTACCATTGAAAGATGACATTTATCAATTGTGAGAGAGGAAGGTTGATTTTGTTGCTAATTCTAAGCTCTGAAAGACAATAATTTACCAATTGTTAGTGCAGAAACATGATATTTCATCCCTAAAACATGATTTGTGACCACTTCTGAACACTGAATGATGATGTGTTGACAATCATGGTCACTGAAACATGGCTTTGCACAAATGTCATGCCATGAGAGATGACCTTTTGCCAAGCCTAATCATTGAAAGATGACATTTACCAATTGTGAGTTAGGAAATTAGAATTTGGGGCCAATTATAAGCCCTAAAAGTCCTTAATTTACAGATTCTTGGTACAAATACATCCCATTTCATCCCTAAAACATGATTTGTTACCACTTATGAACACTGAAAGATGATATGTTGACTATCCTGATCACTGAAACATGGCTGTTCACAAATGTCATGTCAAGAGAGATGACTTTTTGCCAAGCCTTACCATTGAAAGATGACATTTATCAATTGTGAGTTAGGAAAATGGATTTTGGGGCCAATTATAAGCCCTGAAAGTCCTTAATTTACAAATTGTTGGTGCAGATACATCCCATTTCATACCTAAAACATAATTTGTGACCACTTATGAACACTGAAAGATGATATGTTGACTATCCTGATCACTGAAACATGGCTGTTCCCAAATTAAATGCCATGAGAGAACACATTGTGGCAAACCTAGACTGAAAAATGACATTTACCAATTGTGAGCGAGGAAGGTTGATTTTGTTGCTAATTCTAAGCCTTGAAAGACTATAATTTACCAAGTGTTAGTGCAGAAACATGACATTTCATCCCTAAAATATGATTTGTGACCACTTCTGAAAACTGAAAGATGATGTGTTGCCAATCCTGGTCACTGAAACACGTGTTTTCACAAATGACATGCCATGAGAAATTACCTTTTGCCAAACCTAACTGTTGAAAGATGACATTTACCAATTGTGAGTTAGGAAATTAGATTTTGGTGCCAATTATAAGCCCTGAAAGTCCTTAATTTACAAATTGTTGGTGCAGATACATCCCATTTCATCCCTAAAACATGATTTGTGACCACTTATGAACACTGAAAGATGATATGTTGACTATCCTGTACACTGAAACATGGCTGTTCACAAATTTCATGCCATGAGAGAACACTTTGTGGCAACCCTAACCACTGAAAAATGACATTTACCAATTGTGAGTGAGGAAAGTTGATTTTGTTGCCAATTTTAAGCCTGAAAGACAATAATTTACCAATTGTTAATGCTGAAACATGACATTTAATCCCTAAACATGATTTGTGACAACTTATGAACACTGAAGGATTATATGCTGCCAATCTTGGTCACTGTAACATGACTTTTCACAAATGTCATGCAATGGGAAATGACTTTTTGCCAAACCTATCCCCTAAAACATGACATTTACCAATTGTGAGTGAGGAAAGTTGATTTTGTTGCCAATTCTAAGCCTGAAAGACAATAATTTACCAATCATTAGTGCTGAAACATGGCATTTCATCCCTAAAACATAATTTGTGACTACTTCTGAACACTGAAGGATGATATGTTGCCAATCCTGGTCACTGAAACATGAGTTTTCACAAATGGCATGCCATGAGAGATGCCCTTTTGCCAAACCTAACCGTTGAAACATGACATTTACCAATTGTGAGTGAGGAAAGTTGATTTTGTTGCCAATTCTATTCCCTGAAATACAATATTTACAAATTGTTGGTGCAGAAACATGCTATTTCATCCCTAAAACATGATTTGTGAGCACTTATGAACACTGAAAGATGATATGTTGCCTATTCTGATCACTGAAACCTGGCTTTTCACAAATATCATGCGATGAGTGATGACCTTTTGCCAAACCTAACCGTTGAAAGATGACATTTAACAATTGTGAGTTAGGAAATTAGATTTTGGGGCCAATTATAAGCCCTGAAAGTCCTTAATTTACAAATTGTTGGTGCAGATACATCCCATTTCATCCCTAAAACATGATTTGTTACCACTTATGAACACTGAAAGATGATATGTTGACTATCCTGATCACTGAAACATGGCTGTTCACAAATGTCATGCCATAAGAGATGACGTTTTGCCAAGCCTATCCCCTGAAAAATGTGAGTGAGGAAAGTTGATTTTGTTGCCAATTCTAAGCCCTGAAAGACAATAGTTTACCAATTGTTAGTGCAGATACATCCCATTTCATCCCTAAAACATGATTTGTTACCACTTATGAACACTGAAAGATGATATGTTGACTATCCTGATCACTGAAACATGGCTGTTCACAAATGTCATGTCATGAGAGATGACTTTTTGCCAAGCCTACCCATTGAAAGATGACATTTATCTATTGTGAGAGAGGAAGGATGATTTTGATGCTAATTCTAAGCCCTGAAAGACAATAATTTACCAATTGTTAGTGCAGAAACATGATATTTCATCCCTAAAACATGATTTGTGACCACTTCTGAACACTGAATGATGATGTGTTGACAATCATGGTCACTGAAACATGGCTTTGCACAAATGTCATGCCATGAGAGATGACCTTTAGCCAAGCCTAACCATGGAAAGATGACATTTATTAATTGTGAGAGAGGAAGGTTGATTTTGTTGCTAATTCTAAGCCTTGAAAGACTATAATTTACCAATTGTTAGTGCAGAAACATGACATTTGATCCCTAAAACATGATTTGTGACCACTTCTGAACACTGAATGATGATGTGTTGACAATCATGGTCACTGAAACATGGTTTTCACAAATATCATGCCATGAGAGATGAACTTTTGCCAAACCTAACCGTTGAAACATGACATTTACCAAGTGCGAGTGAGGAAAGTTGATTTTGTTGCCAATTCTAAGCCCCGAAAGACAATAGTTTACCAATTGTTAGTGCAGAAACATGACATTTCATCCCTAAAACATGATTTGTGACCACTTCTGAACACTGAATGATGATGTGCTGACAATCATGGTCACTGAAACATGGTTTTCACAAATATCATGCGATGAGTGATGACCTTTTGCCAAACCTAACCGTTGAAAGATGACATTTACCAATTGTGAGTTAGGAAATTAGATTTTGGGGCCAATTATAAGCCCTGAAAGTCCTTAATTTACAGATTCTTGGTGCAAATACATCCCATTTCATCCCTAAAACATGATTTGTTACCACTTATGAACACTGAAAGATGATATGTTGACTATCCTGATCACTGAAACATGGCTGTTCACGAATGTCATGTCATGAGAGATGACTTTTTGCCAAGCCTTACCATTGAAAGATGACATTTATCAATTGTGAGAGAGGAAGGTTGATTTTGTTGCTAATTCTAAGCCCTGAAAACAATAATTTACCAATTGTTAGTGCAGAAACATGATATTTCATCCCTAAAACATGATTTGTGACCACTTCTGAACACTGAATGATTATATGTTGACAATCATGGTCACTGAAACATGGCTTTGCACAAATGTCATGCCATGAGAGATGACCTTTAGCCAAGCCTAACCATGGAAAGATGACATTTATTAATTGTGAGAGAGGAAGGTTGATTTTGTTGCTAATTCTAAGCCTTGAAAGACTATAATTTACCAATTGTTAGTGCAGAAACATGACATTTGATCCCTAAAACATGATTTGTGACCACTTCTGAACACTGAATGATGATGTGTTGACAATCATGGTCACTGAAACATGGTTTTCACAAATATCATGCCATGAGAGATGAACTTTTGCCAAACCTAACCGTTGAAACATGATATTTACCAAGTGCGAGTGAGGAAAGTTGATTTTGTTGCCAATTCTAAGCCCCGAAAGACAATAGTTTACCTATTGTTAGTGCAGAAACATGACATTTCATCCCTAAAACATGATTTGTGACCACTTCTGAACACTGAATGATGATGTGTTGACAATCATGGTCACTGAAACATGGCTTTTCACAAATATCATGCCATGAGAGATGACCGTTTGCCAAACCTAGACTGAAAAATGACATTTACCAATTGTGAGCGAGGAAAGTTGATTTTGTTGCCAATTCTAAGCCTGAAAGACAATAATTTACCAATCATTAGTGCTGAAACATGGCATGTCATCCCTAAAACATGATTTGTGACCACTTCTGAACACTTAAGGATGATATGTTGCCAATCCTGGTCACTGAAACATGAGTTTTCACAAATGGCATGCCATGAGAGATGCCATTTTGCCAACCCTAACCATTGAAAGATGACATTTACCAATTGTGAGTCAGGAAATTAGATTTTGGAGCCAATTATAAGCCCTGAAAGTCCTTAATTTACAAATTGTTGGTGCAGATACATGCCATTTCATCCCTAAAACATGATTTGTGACCACTTATGACCACTGAAAGATGATATGTTGACTATCCTGATCACTGAAACATGGCTATTCCCAAATTTCATGCCATGAGAGAACACATTGTGGCAAACCTAAAGACTGAAAAATGACATTTACCAATTGTGAGTGAGGAAAGTTGATTTTGTTGCCAATTCTAAGCCTGAAAGACAATAATTTACCAATCATTAGTGCTGAAACATGGCATTTCATCCCTAAAACATGATTTGTGTCCACTTTTGAACACTTAAGGATGATATGTTGCCAATCCTTGTCACTGAAACATGAGTTTTCACAAATGGCATGACATGAGAGATGCCATTTTGCCAAACCTAACCATTGAAAGATGATATTTACCAATTGTGAGTCAGGAAATTAGATTTTGGGGTAAATTATAAGCCCTGAAAGTCCTTAATTTACAAATTGTTGGTGCAGATACATGCCATTTCATCACTAAAACATGATTTGTGACCACTTATGAACACTGAAAGATGATATGTTGACTATCCTGATCACTGAAACATGGCTGTTCACAAATTTCATGGCATGAGAGATGACATTTTGCCAAGCCTATCCCCTGAAAAATGACATTTACCAATTGTGAGTGAGGAAAGTTGATTTTGTTGCCAATTCTAAGCGCTGAAAGACAATAATTTACAAATTGTTATTGCAGAAACATGATATTTCATCCCTAAAACACGATTTGTGACCACTTCTGAACACTGAATGATGATGTGTTGACAATCATGGTCACTGAAACATGGCTTTTCACAAATATCATGCCATGAGAGATGACCTTTTGCCAAACCTAACCCTTGAAAGATGACATTTACCAATTGTGAGAGAGGAAGGATTGTGTTGCTAATTCTAAGCCCTGAAAGACAATAATTTACCAATTGTTAGTACTGAAACATAACATTTCATCCCTAAAACATGATTTGTGACCACTTATGACCACTGAAATATGATATGTTGACTATCCTGATCACTGAAACATGGCTGTTCACAAATTTCATGCCATGAGAGAACACTTTGTGGCAAACCTAACCACTGAAAAATAACATTTACCCATTGTGAGTGAGGAAAGTAGATTTTGTTACCAATTCTAAGCCTGAAAGACAATAATTTACCAATCGTTAGTGCTGAAACATGGCATTTCATCCCTACAACATGATTTGTGACCACTTCTGAACACTGAAGGATGATATGTTGCCAATCCTGGTCACTGAAACATGAGTTTTCACAAATGGCATGCCATGAGAGATGCCATTTTGCAAAACCAAACCCTTGAAAGATGACATTTACTAATTGTGAGTGAGGAAATTTGATTTTGTTGTCAATTCTAAGTCCTGAAAGACAATAGTTTACCAATTGTTAGTACTGAAACATGCCATTTCATCCCTAAAACATAATTTGTGACCACTTCTGAACACTGAAGGATGATATGCTGCCAATGCTTGTCACTGAAACATGGCTGTTCACAAATTTCATGCCATGAGAGATGACCTTTTGCCAAACCTAACCATTGAAAGATGACATTTACCAATTCTGAACGAGGAAATTGATTTTGTTGCCAATTCTAAGCCCTGAAGGACAATAATTTACCAATTGTTAGAGCAGAAACATGACATTTCATCCCTAAAACATGATTTGTGACCACTTGTGAACACTACTGACCGATGATGTGTTGACAATCATGGTCACTGAAACATGGCTTTTCACAAATATCATGCCATGAGAGATGACATTTTGCCAAGCCTATTCCCTGAAAGATAACATTTACCAATTGTGAGAGAGGAAGGTTGATTTTGTTGCCAATTCTAAGCGCTGAAAGACAATAATTTACCAATTGTTAGTGCTGAAACATGACATTTAATCCCTAAAACATGATTTGTGACCACTTCTGAACACTGAATGATGATGTGTTGACAATCATGGTCACTGAAACATGACTTTTCACAAATGTCATGCAATGGGTGATGACTTTTTGCAAACCTATCCGCTGAATCATGACATTTACCAATTGTGAGTGAGGAAAGTTGATTTTGTTGTCAATTCTAAGCCCTGAAAGACAATAATTTATCAATTGTTAGTGCTGAAACATACCATTTCATCCATAAAACATGATTTGTGACCACTTATGAACACTGAAAGATGATATGTTGCCTATCCTGATCCCTGAAACCTGGCTTTTCAAAAATATCATGCCATGAGAGATGACCTTTTGCCAAACCTAACCATTGAAAGATGACATTTACCAATTGCCAGTGAGGAAAGTTGATTTTGTTGCCAATTCTAAGCCCCAAAAGACAATAGTTTACCAATTGTTAGTGCAGAAACATGACATTTCATCCCTAAAACATGATTTGTGACCACTTCTGAACACTGAATGATGATGTGTTGCCAAACATGGTCACTGAAACATGGCTTTTCACAAATATCATGCCATGAGAGATGACCTTTTGCCAAACCTAGCCGTTGAAAGATGACATTTACCAATTGTGAGTTAGGAAAATAGATTTTGGGGCCAATTATAAGCCCTGAAAGTCCTTAATTTACAAATTGTTGGTGCAGATACATCCCATTTCATACCTAAAACATAATTTGTGACCACTTATGAACACTGAAAGATGATATGTTGACTATCCTGATCACTGAAACATGGCTGTTCCCAAATTTCATGCCATTCGAGAACACATTGTGGCAAACCTAAAGACTGAAAAATGACATTTACCAATTGTGAGTGAGGAAAGTTGATTTTGTTGTCAATTCTAAGCCCTGAAAGACATTAATTTACAAATTTTTGATGCAGAAACATGCCATTTCATCCCTAAAAACATAATTTGTGACCACTTCTGAACACTGAAGAATGATATGATGCCAATGCTGGTCACTGAAACATGACTTTTCACAAATGTCATGCCATAAGAGATGACATTTTGCCAAGCCTATCCCCTGAAAAATGTGAGTGATGAAAGTTGATTTTGTTGCCAATTCTAAGCCCTGAAAGACAATAGTTTACCAATTGTTAGTGCAGAAACGTGACATTTAATCCCTAAAACATGATTTGTGACCACTTATGACCACTGAAAGATGATATGTTGACTATCCTGATCACTGAAACATGGCTGTTCCCAAATTTCATGCCATGAGAGAACACATTGTGGCAAACCTAAAGCCTGAAAAATGACATTTACCAATTGTGAGTGAGGAAAGTTGATTTTGTTGCCAATTCTAAGCCTGAAAGACAATAATTTACCAATCATTAGTGCTGAAACATGGCATTTCATCCCTAAAACATGATTTGTGTCCACTTCTGAACACTTAAGGATGATATGTTGCCAATCCTGGTCACTGAAACATGAGTTTTCACAAATGGCATGCCATGAGAGATGCCATTTTGCCAAACCTAACCATTGAAAGATGACATTTACCAATTGTGAGTGAGGAAAGTTGAATTTGTTGTCAATTCTAAACCTTGAAATACAATAATTTACAAATTGTTGCTGCAGAACCATACCATTTCATTCATTGTGAATTAGGAAATTAGATTTTGGGGCCAATTATAAGCCCTGAAAGTCCTTAGTGCAGAAACATGACATTTCATCCCTAAAACATGATTTGTGACCACTTCTGAACACTGAATGATGTGTTGACAATCATACACATCAGACTAAATTAAAAAACCTAAAATCACTACAAAAGCAATCTGTTAAACTATTCTCACAAGCAGCAAAGGGCCAAGATACCTTTAAAACACACAAAATTCTAAACCTTGAAGACATTGGAAAGGTCCAATTATTTACTCTTTTAAGAGATTACCACAATGGCAGCTTACCCACATCATTACCCAATATTTTACACCCAATACAGACATACATACTCACAACACACGAACCAGTTCTAACTTACATGTCGCATATCACCGAACAGAGGCAGCTACACGCACACCATCCCATCAAACAATACAATTATGGAATAATACAGATGCAAACACACGTGTACAATTTCTTACAACAAACTCATTCAAAAAGTACATAAAAACCTAAATTATTGAGAGCTACTAGAAGCCAGATTACTAAAACACACACCAGAAACCCTTAATGACAAAAAATGAGTAATTTCCTATAATGTAACAATGTTCTGTTGGCTATTTTGGGGCAAATTTGAACTGCCACTGTTGCTGCCTGTGACAGTAACAGACTATAATTGAATCGGTTGCAAAATACTCAATGATTTCACTGTTCACTGTGCACCTGACTGAAATTAAGATACTGAAATCTTAAGGGTTAAAGGTTTAACCACCACCATGGCAGCCATGTTCCAAGACAGCGGAACCTGTCTACAGCGGCCACTCGCTTCCTGGATCCAGGAGGTGATGGTCCTTTAAAGCAGGTTGACATAAGACACCGGGTTCTGAAAAGTCGCTGCCCTGTTGTATTACAAGCCACTACCTATATTCCTAAATGTATGAAATAACCAATTTTTAGTGACATATTATTTATTTTTTAATGTTGTATAAATGTGGTCTCTGTAGACAGGTTCTTCCACTGTAGCGCAACCGGTTACCAGGACAACAAATATGTAGAAATATGTACATGTACATGATGTATGAGTGCTGATGATGATAATAATAATAATAATAATAATAATAATAATAATAATTCAAATAATAATTAAAATAACAATAATAATACATGTAAATAACAGGTATTGCCGTTGTTATTGTAATAATTAAATTTAATGATAACCGTAATGCGACAATAAAATAATAATACTAATAATAATACTAATAATAATAATAATAATAATAATAATAATAATAATAATAATAATAATAGTAATGGTGTTAATAATATTTTTGTTGTTATTGTTGTTAATAATAATCGTAATTTCACTGAATAGTAATAATACTCCGCAAGATGGTCACTCCACTCCCTCCACCGCCCCTCTCCTATGTAAAATGTTATGTCATAAGTCATGTCTCCACACGTAATTTGTTTAAATGTATCGTATCGTACTCTATGTCATTTGTAATGTAAAATATCCATGTACATGTATATAAATGTTATATGTATAAACATAATATTATAAATTTATGTTTTATGTCAAGGGTCCACCGCATCATAGGCCTTGCCTTTGGTGAATGCCTGTATTGAATTGTTGAATTATTTACCTAAATGGAAATAAAGAATCTTGAATCTTGAATCTTGAAACTCGTGGGCGTGTTTGCGCAAGAACGCCTACCAGCATGCGCCCGTTTTTCACACACCATATGTGAACAATTAAGCCCGACCCCTCGAAATCACGTGGCATGCGAGCACAAATCAGAAGGTGCATCTATACTCTCCCATTACTACTGATGTGTATGTGTTTCAGTAGTCACGTATTAATTATTTTAATTACTAATCGCCAGAAGACCACCTTATGTTACCGCAATATGTACTAGGTGTCTAATTCTAAATCAGGGTTACCGCTACACCAAGGCTTACTTACAATTCTCTTAGAATTGTCTAGGAGCCAAAAAGTGACCGCATCTTGGCAAAAAAATACGTAATACGTAAATCCGGTTTTATAGGCACACGTATCCGTTACTCTTTCCATACACAGATAGGCCCTAATGCTAAGAAAGTATTTCTAAACTGAGATAAAATGTGTGGTAAATCGAACCATCAGTTTCTGAGAATTCATATCACTCCTTTGATTCGGATAAGAAGTTGTGATAGGCAAACTCAGAACACGCGCGCACATATAATAATAATAATAATAATAATAATAATAATAATAATAATAATAATAATAATAATAATAATAATAACAAACCATGCCTGATAGACTCAGAATGCAATTTTCTTGATTTTGACCAATTTATCTTTTACTAAAATTAAGTGGGGCGATTATGATTATTATTATTATTATTATTATTATTATTATTATTATTATTATTATTATTATTATTAAGATCATAATCGTCATTATTAATATTACCATCATCATTATTCTTATGGAAAATCTTTGTCAAAGTATTTCTAATCTATACAGTCCCCGCCACACCACACACAACGTTATTTGAGATGCTGTGAGTTCAAATGTAGTTTCGATATTCTAAAATACTTACCCAAAATCTGAGTTGAACTATATATAGCCTAGTTTGATATCATCCATAGGCCTACATGTTTATGTCATTGTTAACTTGTGATAGATGCTGCTGTCTATGGACTTTGACTAATGTGGTGTAAAGTATGTTCTGCGTCGCTAAGGAATGCCGTTTCTAAGATCTACGTCATCGATATTGGTGGTTACGTCATAGTATGTTTGCGCTCTAACGTCACTGATAAATTGGCCCCAACATCAATGACGTCATAACGATATGAGTTACATTATTTATTTGTTCGCTTAGACCTACTTTTATTTATTTATTTATTTATTTATTTAAATTTAGTGAATGTCGCTATGTTGCTGCAGTCATTGATTATACAATCTGTCAATCCATTCATTCATCTACACAGTCATCTAACTAGTAGTAATCATCATGTATGAAAGATATGAAATGATACGGCATTCAAGCCAGCAGCAATAGGGGGGGGGGGGGGGCCTATATGGGTTACCATTTAGCTCAGCCGTTCATACGATTTTAAATCATTTACAGGGATACCTATAATTTAGAGAGCGTTAGCGCAATGAAGGCCTGGTTACCTCCATGAAAATGTTCCAATCCGTCACTCCCACGTGGCGATCTCAGGAAGAGAAGACACTCTACTTTTAAATTAAGCGACAGGTAAAATAAAAATGATAGTTAAGCGCCTTACCAACATGTGTAGCTTGCAGTGATTGCTAATAGAATACCAATAGTGTATGGCCAAATATAACGGCAGAGTACGTACATTCAGGCACGGCGGAAGTAGTTTCTGATTGGCGCGGTCATATTCAAACCAAACCTGTAGCAGTCAGTAGGCACCCAGGCGTCGTCCTTCACCGGGAAAATATGAAAATGTGATGATCTGAAAAGAATTCTTATTTTGATTCCCAATTTTGTCTATAATTAGTTTACAGGAAACATATATAGAATTTAAAAATAAACCCCAGCCCACCCACCCACCCCAACTCCACCACGAAAATTGTAATAGCGGATGCTATGTGAAGCCATTTCCTATATACTGAGTGAGAAACAGCATTCACATTTTGCGTCGTAACTTTTTCTATGATCACTTTGCAGTAGTAGACCTGTGGCGGTGGAAAGGACCTACTCCTAGGGGCATTAATATTACTGCAAGTAAACCAATTTTATAGACACGCTAGAATTCACTGACTACGAAGAAAGAGAGCTGGTGTAAGTTTCTTATTTCTGGTATGCAATACCTTTAAGCAACGTACTTCTCAAAATAAAGTTAAATAAAATAGCATAGGCCTACCACGTTAACCCAGTCAAAATGTTTACGATATAATAAGAAGAGGCAAATGGAGCCTGTATCGCACACCCAAAACGTTGGCATTTTAACTAGAAACGACTTTTCTACGCATAGAGACGTATACATTTTTTGGAAGAAATTGGATAGAAACACAAAATTTTAATTTTTTAAATGCACAAATTTTAACCGATAATATTTTAAGCAATTTGCTCGGCATTTTCAGATATTCAAAATCTTATTTAGTTCAAGTGGGAGCACGATAAGACATACCTAGTCTTATGACCGTATCTCCCACATAATACACTTATTGTACATGTACATAACAAGTGGCGGATGCGCAATATAGCATTAACATTATTAAATAATAATATACGGGCGGGTGGGCGGGCGGGCGGGCGGGCGGGCGGGCGGGCGAGCGGACGAGCGAGCGAGCGAGCGAGTGGGTGGGTGGGTAGGTGGGAGGGAGCGAGGGAGCGATAAGGTAAGAAGGTAGGTGTGAAAGGAACTCCGAGTGCTTGCACACATTCAGTACAATACAGCGCATAAATAAGTCAAAATGTCTCCAGAACAAAATCACGTTCTGTCAGTTAGTAATTGTGTTAAATAGTTGATCACAATTGAGCGGGAGGACATACAGCACAATCCTCCAATCCAACTGACGTTTAGGACATTATAAAGTACTTTCTATCTTGCCCTGGAACCATTTCAAGTTTTTCACGAGCTGCGTTATACTGAATATATCTATATATGTGTTGGTTCAGGGGGTATATTTGTTTTATTTAAATAGCCAGTTATATAAATAGGTGTTCTAATATACTTTGTTTAGGAGTTGGATAAGTAAAGGGGATGTTGTTAAAAACGGCCAGTATCGACAATATATTGGCAAATAATTTCTGATGTCTTGAGGGTTAGGGTCTCAATATTTGCATTAGTGTCGCCATACCAGATGTGTCTTAACGTGAGTTTAGGGGGAATATCATTAGTTACAAGTGCGTTATGAAAAGCAGGTCTTTGCTCCCTAAAATCTGACAGTAGAAGACCTTATGTTCAAAGGTGTCATCAGAATATCCACACGTTCAACTTGTCGAGTCCGTCAGATGATTGGCAAACAGATGACTATTAAGACTACTGCAACCATTGCGAAGCCAGCTTATATTAATATTAGCTGCTCTAGACCCAACGTAGTACCAATTTCAATTTCGATTTCAATTTCAATTTCTTTATTTCGATAAACTTCTTTTGAAGTATACGACTACAACAATAAACAGTAAGTTTACAAATTAAATTATAATCATACAATTATTTTATCATTATTATTATTATTATCATTATCATCATTATTAGTAGTAGTATTATTGTTATTATTATTATTATTATTATTATTATTATTATTATTATTATTATTATTACCAGGGTGGGGGTTGGCTTATGCTATGCATTGCTTGTAGGTCTCTTTTAAATTTTCGTACGCTAGTAGACGTTGAGATAGGCGCAGGGAGGATGTTCCAAGCACGGATTGTTGCTGGGAAAAAGATCAATTGTAGATCTCAGTACGACATCGGAGTGCCGGATATTAAATGGGTTCCCGGCAAAAACCGGCCTCTGTGGTGGTTTTGATGAATGCCCATCTTCAGGTCAAAAGAAGACTATTTTTGAAATGTTGCCACTAAAATGACTGGCTCGATAACCGAGCCAGTCATTCCAGTGGTAAATTTAGTATTCTCTATTCCTGCAATAAGACATTATATAAGTAACTATTTTAAAGTTTTGACCAAATTTAGTCATTAAAGGGTTAAAATATGTTGCTCAAAGCTGCTGCTGTTTCGTTTTGAATTTTGACCTCACAATCAGCAAAACATCTTTGGGAGCTCATGCACAAGTTTCCACCAAAGCTTAGAGAAGATCCCGCTAGTAGAATAAGAATTATTGAAAAATGTCTTTAAATGAAGAAGAAGAAGAAGAAGAAGAAGAAGAAGAAGAAGAATAATTAAAGGAAGAAGTCTCTTTAATATAGACTATAAATGGTTAAATCCATGATTTGTTCTAAAACCGTGAACGTTACTAGACCCATAAAGATGTGTCTGCATTCGCTATTACTATGACGTGTCATCACAAATTCCAATGTTCACCACTTTTAGCTTTAGACCCGCTCAGCCGACCAGGTCACCCCCACCCCACCCCGTCCCCACCCACCCACCCACGTACCCACCCTCCCACCCACACCATCGCATGCCAGGAGGCTGCGACAAATGACAAATGTAAATGATTTTTTGCACTCTGCAATTATATGAATACCTCACATACTAAATTTGTTTTAATTGAATTCAATGGTTTCAGAAGTTGCATTAGAATCAATTTCTTAACCTTTTAGGCCCATACGACTCCCGGGGCGGGTGGGGGGGGGGGGCGGTAAATATAAATATAAATGTCCTCTTGCACTTTTAAATCATATGGGTTACTTATATACCAAATTCCATCCAATGGTTCCGATGCAGTTGAGTTACAATAAATTTCTTGACCTATTAACACCCCCACCCCCTGGGGCGGAGTCAGATTTAAATGGTGTCTTACACGCTGCTGAATCATAGCATCCGCACATTAATATTTGACTTTTTGACACACACCACCCCCACCCACACACCCCCCCCCCACCCACCACCCCTGGGGGCGGAGCCAAATGAAAATGTTCTCTTGCACTCCACGATACCAAATTTCCAGAGAAATTGCATTACAAACAGTTTGATCTTTTGACCCCTGCCCCGCACCCACACCACCCCATCAGCCACCCTACCACACCTCTGACCCTAGCTCCCTCTGGGCGAAGCCAAATGTAAACGTAAAGTTAGACTCCGCCTCCTATAGGTAACACACATACCAAATTTAGTTGAATTCAATCTAACGGTTTCGGAGGAGTTGCGTTACAATCGATTCCCGCACGCACATGCGCACGTACGCACGGAGGCACACGGACAGGCGCGAGCGAACACGCACACACACGCGCACACACGCACGCATGTGCACACGCGTGCGCGCACACATGGGTTGCACGGCATAATCCCCGCTTTTCTTCGAAAAATGTGGGGATAATGAATTATAGCTCCGTCGCGAAAATCGAAAGGTCCGTCAAAAGTGTAAAGCTAAATCGTATCTCTTTGATGAATTTACAATTTAATAAAAATTTCTTCAACAGCTATCAGCCAAATTAGTTCTAAAGTAATCAGCAGCCTACTTGAATAGTTATTTTGAAACTTATTTTCTTGAAATTCAGATTGCAAAGTTTCAAATTGATTCCAACACGCCAGCGGAGCATAGTTAGAAAGCGCGGGGTATAGCTAGGAACGGACAGCTGTATATGGTGGCATCCAGTTTTAACGATGCCTACTGTCTCTATCTAAGCTCAAACCACGCTTTGTCCGTGTCGGGGTCAATCGATCCCTGCACTCTATGAATCTCAACTTCCAGAAAACTATACAGGTAAGCTGCATGGCAGCAACAGCACCCAGTAAAATTATTTTCAAAATATTCAACAGATTGTTTATTAAATAGCAAAGATATGCAATTCGTACAACTTGATGGACTATTAAGCGTTTGTGACGGACTAAATCACGTCTTTCATGAAGTAATTGATTTTGACGCCAGCCTATATATAACATAGTTGATTATGACATCATATGATTGATCGATAAACTTGATTCATCACGTGTGAGAACAATCAGACGATATCATTCTATACGCGCTTGACATATATGCTTGCCAAGTATCAAGGCGATAGATTTATTACTTTATAAGGCCGATTTATAAGTCAATCTTCTCTTGTGCCGTGTCGGCTAAATCTGCCTGAAAATGACAGAGTCCACTATATAAATCAACCTGTCGCCATTATCCCGGCGCGACAGAAAGTTCGACGTATAAAACGGGCGAGACTAGACATAATATAATATTTGCTGTGATGTTTTATCCGAACACTTGTCCGCAAACTTGTCTGTGGGTGTTAGGCCTATCTTCGAAACTATAGGTGATCAACGCATGATTGGTATCACGTCACCTTCGGTATCGGCAGCTTAATACTGATTTTTTGTAGCTTGGTTTATAGCTGCGGGTAGTAGCTCAATAAACAGCCATCCCCATCAACTAGTTAGGCAGGCAGGAATACAGACAGGCAAGCAGGCAGACGGGCTGGGAGACAGGCAAACAGGCAGGAAGCCAGCCAGCCAGCCAGTCAACTAACGACAAAAGTTTATTCCAGTCTGTAACTCAAAACTACTAATCCGATGTGGCTCAAATTCTAGCACAACAAAAGAAGATTCATGCCAAGAGGATTTTCAAACATTGGCCGTGATCATCCGGATAAAAAGAACCTGGGTCCAATCAATTTCTCTGAGTCTGTGGGAATCGCGGAAACTACTGGTCTGATTTGGTACACATGTTGATATAGGAAATGGTGCAACCATACACTAGGATACCACAACTTTGGGTGTAGTCCCTCCAAAATCAGGAAAATCCAGCAAATCTAAAAAATTCAGAAAATCCAAGAAATCCTGAACCCGCAATTACCGAGATTCTATCGAGAACTATTTGGCGAGGTTCTCTCTTTAGCTCTGAATATTGTCTTATATCTCGGGATTGCTTTAATCTATTGAGACAAGACTTGGACATCGGCCTACATGGGTGTGCCAAGTTTGGTGATTCTACCTACTTGCGTTCCCGACCGAGGGCTCAAAAAGTATATTTCGGGATGCACTTAGTAACCACGTCACTAAAACATTTGAGCTTTTGACCTGAACCGCAATTTTGGTTCAAGCCAACCACAATACAAGTAAGCTGTTGCATATTTTGAAACTAATTTGACTGAGCGCTGTTGCTGCCATAGGTAGCAACATCGCCCAGCCAAATTTGTGTCAAAATATGCAACAGCTTACCTGTATAGTTTTCTGGAAATTTGTAGTCAGCGATGTGTGGGTGGAGTATAGCTAGTAATGAGCGGAGCATAGCTAAAACTGGAAATGGCCATTATTCCATGTAGGCTAAATTTGCTTGTTCTGATAGATTGTTATAGTTTCTGTATCCGAACAATATCACCATTCATGCTACAGACTCTGTGCAAAATCCACAGAAAGTAAAAACAATTATACTTTTGAAGCAATAGATGACTTACTTAATTACTTAAGCAGCGTATACATTTATTCTTAACCGCCTGTTTTGTGAGTTCTAGTTTTTAACGGAAATAGCCGATTAATCAGTGCTAGTCACTAAACACATAAAATAAACCGGAAATAGCTGCGATTAAGGAGTCGACCAAGGAACATATACATGCAGAAGGATTGATGATGAATTTGAAGAAATGGTTTATATATGCCAGGAGAATAACAAGCTCTGCTTATTTGTTAACATATAACCTAGCAAGGAAAAACACCGAAATTCAAGGCAAGAATTCTACTAATCACGCCAGATTCCTCAGATGAGATCGCAGCCATACAGATATCTGTCTTGATACTCAGATCAGTCACAACGGAACAAGATAAATACCAGGAATCGCCCTTCACTCCCGATTCCCTAAAATATGCAAGCTTCGCAATGCCTCCCCTTCTGCATAGTTTTCTATCATTCCTGCTAACTGGTGATAATACTAACAATGACAAACTTTGACAGTGAGTGTAGTGGCTACTGGATGCCTTTGCTCAAGATTTGATATATGCAGCGAGTTGAGGAAGGCAAAATCCACAAAAGTACCTTGAGTTAACAATGCACCTTTCCGATTTTCCCTCCCATCTGTAGATAAGCTCAACCCACACCTCGCTCGTGTTGGGATCGATCGAATGAGGGCCTCTGTTAGATCAGGCCGTGTACTTGAAGATTTACCCTCAATAAATAACGATTATTATTATCTCTGAACACAATGACTATCAATTTGCAAAAAACTACGCAGGTAAGCTGTTGAATATTTTGAAACTAATTTGACTGGTTGCTGTCCTAGAAATGATGTCATGCAAAATGCAGTAAATCATATAGACCATCGATCTTTGTGTGATGATTGACCTGGACTGTTTGGCTATTTGCAAACTAAATCTATGCGAAAACCAGAGGGAGAACAGTGATACTGAGACGTACTTGTCCAGTGAAGCTGCGTTCGAAGCACAAAACCTTTGAGGTCCAATTTGTGTGAATTTACACATGCAAACATTTGATAAGTATTCTTCACACCGACGATCAGTGTATGCCAATTTGCGAATAACATGGTGAAACAGAGAGACGAAAATTATAGTGGCAATGAGCTTGACCGAAAAAGCTAAGATCGAAATAGAGATCTTTTGAAATGGCACATCTATCCCCCTTTATGTGGTGTCAAATGCTTTTGGAAAATCTAATAAACAGTCAACATTGTCTATAACGGACACAACATAGGCCACTAGGAATTTACCACTAATGACAATCAGTCAGCTTAAACACCTCAGTTGCTAAGCTGAATAGCGTTTTAGGTCAAATGATGCGGGGTGGGTGTGGGGTGTGGTGGTGGGGGTGGGGGTGGGTGTGGTTACAGCGAGTATTATACTTACCCAAAAAACATTTTCCACATATCTTCTTCTGCAGTTTTCAACTGGTCAACTCCAAACCTGGCGAAGCTATAGTGACACATATGACCTGTATTGCTATTACTTTTATTTCGCATCTGATAAATCGTCTTTGAGATAACTTGCCATAAGTACGATTGTTTGTACACGCGATAGCTTCGTTGCTATGGTAGCCATTGATTTGAAATTTGGCACACTAGTAGACAGCTAGAAGCTACGCCGGATACTGTAGGAAAACTATTCATATTCCTAAAGCCCTCTCCGTTATCGCGAAAATGGTACTTTCTATTTGCATACTGACGTCACCAATACGAAACGCAACTGACACTACAACTAATATATAATAGTATCGCTCGAAAGACAATATAACCATATGTATCTTTATACAGCCTCGAAATAAGCCTATTCGTTAACGAGATGTTTCAATTTGAGCAAAGGATATTTTTGCCCTTGCCTATAATTAATCTGACTGTAAACGCAGAGTATTATAATTACTAAAAATAACTTTTGCCAACTATCCAAGGGTCCGAAATCTTACCGCACTCCAGTGCCAACGTACTCGCTGACGATTGCACTGTGTCGTCCGCGCTGAGGCACCGTATTGAATGTAGTATCGTAAAAAGATGTAGGTTCGATGCATGAATTGTCTGAGGTGTCAGTCGACTGGACAGTCGGTCAGTCAGTCAGGCAATAAGTCAGTCAATCAGTCAGTTACAAAAACATGGTCGGTCGGTCGGTCGCTTGCTCGCTCGCTCAGTCAGTCGGTCGAGTCACTCGGTCGGTCTGTTGGTTGGTCAGTCTGTCAGTCCGTTAGTCGGTCAGATGGTTGGTCAATAAGTCAGTCAGTCAGTCAGTCAGTCAGTCAGTTACAAAAACTTATTTCATGATCATATGCTAGGATTCCACAACTTTGGACATGCTCATAAAAACTCCGGAAAATCTAAACAAATCCTGAACCCGAACTACCGAGATTCTATCGATCTTGGTAGATGAATTAGTTATTATTTCCTGAGATTGCCCTTGAAATATTCACCAGAATAGTTCTCAAATCATGGATGATTTTCTCTGTTGGCTTTTTCGCGTTGAATGCAACAGTCCAAACTAACAATCCTAAATTACTAAAACATTCTTTGCATAGCGAGACTGATCACGGCTATCGTGTGTGGGTTGGTGGGCTAGGAGAAGCAGTTACATTTTAGCAATTTCTAGAACAGTAGAACGGCGTTGTCTCGTGATTTTCTAGCAACCATGCCAGGTTGTATGTAATTTCATGCGGATGACCCGAGGAAGGGTACTGGCCCCTATACCATTGACTCAACCAGCCAACCACCAAAGCACAACACCAATGAGTGAGAGAGGTGGAAACACCGTCCACGAATTCTCTCCTTCCTCCAACCTCCTGCACTGGCGGATATTTCTATATTTCCACTTATCTTGCCGAGTCTCCTCTGGCTTACGGGATAAAAGCTAGCCCCCACCTACCGTCGGACTGCCCTTACAGACGTGTTCTTGCTCTTCCCAACCTCTATAAATATCTAACTGAGATTTCAACGCATGTACTCCCTAGACACAGCCATAAAGTCCGGAGAAACATCTTGAGGACATTTCAAATTCATACATTCTCCAGTAGGGCTGTCTGCACATATTCACGCCAGATTTCAACTGCAAAGAAGAGCACATTGTGTGCCTCACCCTACCCCACACATCACCCAGTAGTAACCTATATATATATATATATATATATATATATATATATATATATATATATATATATATATATATATATATATATATATATATATATATATATATATATATATATATATATATATATATATATATATATATATATATTCATATGCGACTTCAACTGATATAGTCTATCATTACTTCCAGAGAT
Source organism: Chaetoderma sp. LZ-2023a (assembly GCA_034401795.1). NCBI lineage: Eukaryota > Metazoa > Mollusca > Caudofoveata > Chaetodermatida > Chaetodermatidae > Chaetoderma > Chaetoderma sp. LZ-2023a. The sequence continues at coordinate 45,879,885 of CM067364.1, forward strand.
GCAGAAGACACACTAAGATTCAGAGCATCTGAATTCAGGAATGTTTTAGCAGAGCTGCCCTGACTGATGAACGCTTGGTCCTGCCAAGACCTGCAGATGTCACAAGATGTCAACTGACATGCTGTATATTCTTACTTCCAGAAACGCTTGCCATGTTGATTGTTAGTACCAAAGATAATTGAGTCATTGGTCAAAGATGATATAGTCAATTGACCCATTTGTGAATGGCATCATTTATGATCAAGGATTTTCGCCACCTATCTCATCCTAAAATTTTCTCAGGATCAGCTCCAAACTTGATCAACTTGTAGTACCCATTGAGACAAAGAAAATGTATGGTGATTTTCAGTATTGATCTTGAAACTGCTACTACACCCAGAGTTTTGATGGGATCACTATCACACTTGGTCAAGATGTTACCATTGCAGTCCTGAAGGTTTGATAAATCTATCTGTCACATTTCCAACTGGAAGGGTACAGCATGTGCATAAAGAATTAGCAGTTTTCGTTTTTAGCATAAATGGACTCAGGATAAAAAATGGTGAAAAACTAATTTTTCGTTCTAAAATTATTTTCAGAATGGCCGCCAGGCCGCACATTTTGGTCACAAATACCAGTTTCCATTTTTCGTCAGAAATGAACTCCGGATGACAAATGGTGAAAAAGATTGTTTTAGAAATTATTTTTCAAAATGGCCGCAAATAATTTTTTGCTTTATTGTCTTGACATCATATCAAATTTAATGTTGATCCATCCAAAAGTCTTCGAGAATTCAGCTTTTCAGTGCTAAGATCTCCCATAATTTTAAACCGACAGGTATTTCAAGTATGGCTATATGAACTGAGACTACGCTTAAGGTCTATATCGCATCAGCCCAAGACATGTCCAATGGTCATATAAGAAGATAACTAACTAACTACCTAAATAAATAAATAAACAAGTCAGTATTTAAGCATTTATTGAGTACAACCCTAATGGCACATCTCCTCACAGCAGTGTTTACCTTGGTGTGAGACTTAAGCCTGCCCCCTTACCGCAGCAGATTTCTTCAATGGTGCCTTAAGGACCCAGTTATGAATGCATAGGTTATTTAGATCAATCAGCTACATTGACGTCTATACACTGCACTCTTTATAAAATACAGGAAAGAAAGAAATCAATTAATTAAATAAAGCAGCACATAACAAGGTTAATATGTTAAACTAATATGACAGCGACAAACCTGAGCTAAACTGCTCGTTTATCTAATCAAACAAATAGCACCTCTCTTAGTGAAGATCCGCATTTTTTTCTCAATATAACAGAACCTTAAATACAAAATGGACATACCATCATTAGGACATTCGAAACCTGAAGTATCAGTATGCTAGATCATGATTTATTGAGTGCGAGCCTAATAGCATGTCCGCTTCCAGTGCATTTTGATTCAGCGTGAGACCTAAGCATATCTATTTAAACACCAGTAGTTTTCAAACCAAATATAGAGTATCTTTCCTGATTGTGACCATCGAGTCATGGACCAAGGTAAAGGAGTGAAATGCGATCTCACCAGTTAAAAAGTATGGAATGCTAATTTGAGTTTTACACGAAAAGCTACTTAAAAGCCACAAGACGAACATTGCCCAATCCAATGGCTACCAAGATTCTACTCGGTGTGGTATCAACGTGACCTGTGATGATACACTATTAATTGACTGTTTTTACCGGGTTCTTAATAGCAATTTAGATAACACCAACCTCCTAATGGAAGCGAAAACCATGCCTCTACAAAGTTCCTTGTAATGATACGGGACTCCTATCTTTCCAAGCACATCATATTCTTGGCACAAATTCGCGGTGACAATATGCCTAATACCCTATATGCTTTGGTAACCAATGAGGAAAATACGATAGAAGGCATAAACAGCCACCCGCCTTGCGGGACATCTCACCATATCACTATTTGCTTCACGATCCGCTGCACGTACACTGAATGAGCATAGACGCACAAATCTATCTAAATTGGATAGTGATGATTATGCAACACTCAACGCGTACATAAGTACTACAGCTAAATTCAACTGAGAAAAACAGTAACGAAGGCTGGAACCATCTAACTACCAAAGTTATCTCAGGCCACAAGAAATGCACAATGTACAGGCAAAACCAGCCTGATGCATACCTAGCTGACCTACGAAATCGTACAACCTCATCATAGGTACACAGCGTTTCAAATTGGGTTAATTCTAGAATTAGTAAATTTTTTATGAATGGCAAAGAACATTCGTCGAAAATTGTTTTATGGTTCCTAGGTATTGATGGAATTTTTGATTTGCATTTTATCTTCATTTTTCACGTGCACCTTTAGGGAATACTTCCTCTTTACTGTCGGATTCTTGCCCTTCACTGCCACTTAAAGAAGCACATTGGGCGGCTCTAAGAGCCGTAACTGTTGTCATTCCAACATAATGGTGATGTCAGCAAGCCGCATGCATGTCATTAACAGCCCCCTTTACTCGCAAACGGATTTCATCAGCCAATCTCCTTGTGAATAACTGGTCTCTAAGATAATGCCTGTGGATGATTTCTCTGAACTATGTTCAGCTGTTCGATATAGCCGAGCACGTCGCCAATGAGAAGGATTTTCATTTCCTTTTCAAATTCACACTGTTCACCACATAAAATACAGTGACAGAGAAAGTATAACAGTGGAAGCTCAGATCACCTCTGCCTTTTCGCTTTACGATTAGATGAGAATGCAGAACCAGCACTCTTATGCAATCTTTTGCATTGATGAGTTGTCTATTGAACTTCACGCTAACGTTTGGATCTGCATCCAATTCTGCTTCCAGATGACAATAGCGTCCATCATCTCTGATTAACGATAGAGGCAAATCTCCAGATGTTGAATCAGCTAATGGGTTCCTTGGATTTGTGGACGAATTTAGCTTGGAAAATAGACATTCCTCCATGGTTTACATCTAAAAAGAGTTAGATATTTGTCAAAATTATAAAGTATTAACAATATGCCTACTTACTTTGCATTTTATGGTGGTTCTCATGGTAACAAGCAATCAACTTGATATCCTCTAGGACACCATCTAATCCATACTTATTTTCTCCAAAAAAATCTTCGGAGACCATAATGGCCATTTTACGATAATTTATTAGAAGATAAATCCATTTTATGTCGACCTTGTATTTTCTCAATGACCTCGTTCGATAGACCAGGCTCTAAGCTATATGTCCTGAGATATTTCCCTTTTTGTGTTTTCGATTTTAGACCCGGGGTTCCATGCAAACATGCCATTTTTTTTCAAAATGCTCAATGATGCAGATTCTTGATAAGGAGGCTCCATAGATTCACGATCTGCAAAAACATATTGTGGGGACTCAAACGCAAGGTCCAGCACCACGGATGCTGAACTAGTACCATTGGCGCGAGATGTATGAGGACCGCCATGCTTATCTATATGGTTGTAGCTACGGGCTGGCTACTAGTGGAGTGGCCTAAGTCCAAATTTAAGTGATATCGTGACCTGTTGGAAGAAAGCACCAAATTTGGCACAGAAGTAGTTTAGGTTAATACGGAACTTTTTAGAGGGGGCTGCCAAAGTTTAAAGGTCAAGGTCACGCTGAGGTCAAGGTCAAAGGTCAAATTATGGGGGTTTCATATTTTCCCAGGGAATGACTGTGATATTATGTAACAAAGCACCAATCATGGCACAGAAGTACTTTAGGATAATAAGAAACACTCTTAGAGAGGGATGCCAATATTTAAAGGTCAAAGCCATGCTGGGGTCAGGTCAAGCATAAAATTATGTGGAATTTTTCAATCTTTTACCAGGGAATGGCTGTGAGATGACGTAATAAAGCATCATTTAGGCATAGTATAGTATTTTAGTATAATATAAAAAAAATTAGAGGTAGTTACCAAATATTGAAAGTCAAGGTTACAATATAGTCAAAGTCAAAGGTCAAACTGTGTGGAGGTTACAGATTTGTTCATGGGATGGTCACAATATGCTGTAACATACCATTACAACTCGGTACAGATGTACATTGGGACAATGTAAAATTTAAAAATGTGTTTATTGATATGCATAGCTATCTATAGTTTGAAAGGAACACGTGTCTGAAAATAAACCACAGTGTAGCGCACAGCATAACACAATTAAATTCATAACGGCTGTGAAATTCTAATAGAGTGAAAACATTTAAACAAGCAATTAAAATAAATAGCAAAACATTAATGCAATCATTCCACACAAGAACGATCTACAGACACTTTTAAGATTGCCATGGAATCAGATTAAAACACAAAATTGACGTAATTTAATTGAAACATCAATTGCGAGATGTATAAGCATACACTAGTATCGGTATTCATTTGATTTTTATAATAATGCACGGCCCGGGGGTAATTTTATAAACTGTTATTCAATTTAAAATGAAAACGTGGTATCGCTTAGATTACAATTCTCTCATTGTCGTCTGCTATCATGTCTTATACAGTTGTATAAATTGATATGAATTTTCACCTGTTAGTTGCTGGTAACTAAATTCTGTGTTAGCAATATAATAGACTGTTTGAACCTTATATATTAGACCTTCCCGACAGAATGGACTGGGCAAATTGCATAATATGTGGAACGGACGATGACATATTAAAATGTTCCGCATCCAGGCAAGACGGTAAAGGTCTACAATCATATAAGGACTTTATGAAAAACGTAGAAGGTTTCAGAAAGTTACATTTAATGCCTGTTGATGTATGTTTTCCTGAAAGCGTTAATGCAATAAATGACCTCCATGGCAATGTGGCACCTTAATTGTTAGCTTAAATTTGCTAGTTCAAAACGGCAGCGAGCTCAAGACAAAAAGAGAAATATTGAACAGTGTGGGGATGATATCGTACAAAGAAATCAAAACGCACCACCCCCCTCTGATGAGGCTAAACACTCAGATAGGTGTATCTTCTGTAAGCAAACAGAAGGGGTACTTCACACGTGCAGTACATTAGAACTGGACACCTCGCTTAGAGAACAGGCAACGGAAATGCAAGACACAGATCTGTTAGCCCCACTTGCAGGTGGTGATTTGGTTGCCATTGACGCAAAATATCACAAACATTGTATGAATATGTTTAGAAATCGCTACAGAAGTATACAAAGAGTCCAATCAGTCCCATTAACTCTTACTGAGCAGAAAATGACCGAGTCGACGGTATTTGCTGAACTTGTATCATTCATTGAAACCAGTTTGGAAGACGGTGTTTTTATATTCAGACTTGCATAACATGTATGAAAATCGGCTTACATCATTAGGGCTTCAAAAATAAATAAACAAAACCCGGTTAAAGAACAGGCTTATGTTGCACTATCCCAATGACTGCCAGGAACAAACAGATGGCAAGAACACAATTCTAGTCTTTAACGAAGGTCTCCAAGTGCTGCTAAAAGCAACACTTGAAATGCGTAATTTCGATAAAGATGCCCTGTCAATGGCACATGTAGCTAAAATCATATGGAAGAAAATGTTTGAGACAGAATTTCCCAAATTCGCAGGTAGTAACCCTCAAAGTCCTAGTTTCGATACTGCTGTAGGGGTCAAATATCACAGAGCAGAATGCTGGCAACTCGCATGCATGCCTGGCTATAAGCCACCTAATCAGTTTCAACTCTAAGCAAAAGGCTAAGGGAGCAGAAAGGCCACGTCATCGCAAGGATAAAGAGCCCCCATTGCCATTAAATATATATATATATATATATATAAGTCTGAATGTACACACGCACACCCGAAGTACAAAAAATTGTGAATCAACTTCATGGACTTGGTGTCAGTGTGAGTTATGAGCGCATATTAGAACTGGAAGACTGGCTCACAAATGCAGTTTGTCAACGGTTTAATGAGGAAGACTTAGTATATCCTGCACAAATCCGTGAGGGTGTGTATATAACAGGCGCCCTTGATAATTTAGACCACACTCCCACATCACAAACAGCTGAAGGGTCTTTTCATGGAAATTAGTATTAGCTTGTTCCAGCTCCCTACACAGTCTAATCCTGGAATATATAGACCACCCATCACAGTTCCACCTCCAGTTTGCACCAAAAAACCTTCCCTTCCGGACAGCTACCACATAGTTCCCGCTGTAGCATGCAACACCAATCTTTTAACTGTTCCAGAGGCACATGTTGTAGATGACACCCCTGACATGTTAAATACAGCAGTTGACCAAGAGACCAACTGGTTAGGACAGAGAATGCCACTGCTAGATAAAGACAAACTTGAGAAAGATGACTTCATTGCATGGGCTGCTCATCATGCTGATCGTCAACCAGATAACCCAGATCCACCGGTGGTAAGTGTTCTGTTGCCTCTGTTCTATGAGAAAGCAGCTACGATGGCCATGGTTAAGCATGGGATGGAAATGGTTAAACGTGTCATCCAAAAACGAAACCCTGGGCAAATACCAGTACTGGTTGGTGATCAACCAATTTACGCTCTGGCAAAGTATGCACAGTCGAATTGGCCACAAACCATAGGTGAATCTAGATATATAGTCGTAATGGGTGGTCTGCACACAGAGATGGCATTGTGGAGGGTAGTAGCAGACCTCTTGGAGGGCTCAGGGTGGTGTGTAGCACTGAGTGCAGCTGGTGTTGCCACTGCCAGAACTGCAGACTCCTTCGTCAAGGTGGCGCACCTCACTAGGACACGGCATGCGCATCAAGTAACTATCATGGCTCATGCAAAATTACAACATGATGCTTTCAACACAATGTGCAATCCAGGAAATGTGCCTTTTGAGGACTGGAAAGTTGAAATGATACGTAACAGCCCAGCCTTTGAGTTCTGGGATAAAGTCTTGCATCTTGAACTGTTGGTGCTAGTTTTTGTTCGATCGCACAGAGAAAGAACCTTTGCCCTATATATACAAGTGCTTGAAGCAATTATGCCAGATGGCTACCAGTTCACATCAAAGATATCAAAGGCACTCCCACCAGAAATACGAAATGAGTTTGAGGCTAATTGGGTGTTTACGAAGGGTAAGCGAATGTTCTCAAGCATGCCTCTCGACCAAGCACATGAACAAAATAATGAAAAAGTGAAAGGATCCGGTGGTGCCATTGGCCTGACTGAAAATCCTGCTGCCCTAAAACGATGGATGATAGCACGACCTGAACAGGCCAGGATCCTCACAGAGTTTGATGAACTGTGTATCACGTGACTGATCAACCATCCACCAGCCATGAACGGGGGCATTCAACACAAGAAACATTCAAGAATCAGGTTAACAATATGTGCAACACCATATTGGCAATGGGTAACCCATTTATGGATAAGTCATATGAACTCATGACTCTGGACACACACGACTGTATGGATGGCACAGTTGTACAGGCATTGTACACGATGGGGACATTGGGTAATGAGCAATAGTCAAACTATGCCAAGGATGTGCTTGTTGAAAGGAAAGAATCAATCCATAGGGCCATAAAAAAAAGAATCATCTTCTGCTCTGTAAGTGTCCTCACCTCACTAGCAGGAACTCAAAGACAAAACAACAATTCCAAGAAATAAAAAATGACTGCAATCTATGCAGGCAGCTATTGATCGCTGCACATGTCCACGGCACAAAGCTGGATGAATTCTTTACACATGAAAATCACCCATGGCCACCAGCATTGTCTCTACATGGAAGACTCCGTCTACCAAGCAACAAAGCAGAGCTACTGCATTGCATCGATCCAGCTGTCCAAGCAGAAACACCATCTCACTTTGATGCCAAAGTATTTGATGGTGCTGCCATAGTACATGCCTTGCCACAGGAAAGTGCATCTACTTTCGGTGAATATAGTGACAAAGTTTTCACCTCATAGACAGAGAGACAACTTACAAACTGTTCCAGAATTGACATAGTTTGGGACACTTCTAACTGTGACACCCTGAAAACAACAACCAGAGAAAAACGAGGTTAAGGGGTTCGGAGAAAGGTGTCCCGCAATGGTAAGTTACCACCTTGCTTTGCTGGTTTCCTTCAGGATCCTAGAAACAAGGAAGAGCTATTTGTTCTGCTGACAGAAGATGTAGTGTATCATGAATATCCACATAACAAACTGGTATTCATTACCTCTGGCCAGACAGTGCAGTCAAATCACTCCAATATCACAATGGGAGAGAGTGATCACGAAGATGCAGATAGTAGAATATGCCTACATTTGAATGATGCTCTTAAAGAGGGTGCAACTTCTATCTTCATTAGAACCGTGGATACTGATGTGATTGTGATTCTGGTTGGAGTTTTTCATGATCTTATACAGTGTCATCCAGATATGCAGCTATGGGTTGGCTTTGGTACCGGAAAATTTAATTTAATTTTAAAGTTAATTCAATCTGCCAGGAACTTTGTGAGGACAAAGCTCGTGCTCTACCATTTTTCCATGCCTTCTCTGGTTCTGATACAACATCACAGTTTAGCGGTAAAGCCAATAAATCTGTTTGGAAGACATGGAAAGCATATCCCACTGCCACAGAAGCATTCATCATCACACCACTGTCAGCATTTGTTCCACTAGACATTACATCTCCAGTATTCGGAATAATAGAAAGATTTACCTGTATCATGTATGACAACACTACTCCACATGTTGATGTGAATGAGCTTCGACAGGAGCTATTCACAAGGAGAGTGAAGATGATGGAGAAGCTTCCTTCCACTCAAAATGCACTGCTCCAACATGTTAATCGATGTCTACACCAAGCCAGTATTTGGAGAGGAAGTTTGAATCCAAAGATATCTGCACCTAGTCCTGAAGGCTTTGGGTAGACCAAAGGAGACATTGGGTGGTGCCCATTGTGGACAACTCTACCAGCTGCCGCTGATAGCTGCAGAGAATTAATCAAGTGTGGGTGCAAGGCGACGCCTAGTTGTTCAAAGAATTGCAAGTGCAGGAATGCAGGTCTCGCATGCACAGCATTGTGCCCTTGTCATGGCAGTTGTGAGACAATTTGACTTTGATCGACTGACTTTGAAACCACCCATGTAGTCTCAGTGTAATTGTCATGAATGGAATTACATAATTGAACATAAAACTGTTGGTTTAGACAGCACGTTTATGTTTCTATTTTGGAAATAAGACCCCACCACAATTTTATATTTTGACATTGACTTTAGTTTGGCAACCCCTCTAGAGAGAGTTGCATTATGCTAAACCGTGTTGTGCAAATTTTCCAACCTCAGAATACAAATGTACCATTTAAATTAACATTCACCGCATTTATTTATAATGGGAGGGGCCAAGACCTCAAATTATCCTTTTGAACAATGAACCCAGGAACAGCACTGACTAAGGTACATCAGTACAAAAAACTGGCTTTGATACAGCATGTCATAGTAATACTATGTAAAATATGAAACAACACACAATTTGATCTTTGACCTTGCCCCTAGACGTGACCCTTACCATTAAAACTTAGCAGACCCACCTGAAAAGTTATGCATTGTACTATGGTACATCTGTGTCAAAACCTGTGCTTTTTGCAGCATGTTACACACATTCCCTGGGAAGAAATATAAAAAATCCCACATAATTTCACCTTTGACCTTGACCTCTGCATGACCTTGACGTCTAGACTTTGGCATCCCACCATAAAAATGCTTGTATTGTCCTCTAATACATCTGTGCCAAATTTGATGCTTTGTTATAGTGTGTCACGGTCATTCCATTGAGAAAATATGGAAAAGGTGCATAATTTGACGTTTGACCTTGAGCTCTGTGTGACCTTGATGTTTAGACTTTGGCAGCCCACTCTAAAAATGTTTGTATTGTCCTCTAGTACATCTGTGCCAAATGTGGTGCTTTTTTACAGTGTGTCACGGTCATTCCTTTGGGAAAATGTGAAAAAAACCCCATCATTTTACCTTGACCTCTGCGTGACCTTGACCTTTAAAATTTGGCAGGCCCCGCCAAAAAGTTTCGTATTTCCCTCAAATACATCTGTGCCAAATTTGGTGCTTAGTTCCAGCAGGTCACGATCATTCCCCTAAGCCACTCCACTATGCTTAAAACCCATGCCAGCGACATTATTGCTAATAGAAGCAGACGTGTCGCTAATCTATGTGAAGACTTCTAAGAGAGACCGCTGTCGTTATTATATCGCTGGTATTAGAAGCACGCGTACACGTAGAACGATATTACGGACAAAGCGATGTCACCATAGCGGTCACAACAGCCGCCAAATCGGCTATTATCGCAACTCTCTATACACTTCGGATCATAGCTGATATCGTCACGTCACAGCTATCCTGAGGACGGTGAAACCCATATGTAGCGACTTTGTATGACCTCTACAGACACCTCGGTTTACAAAATGTAATTTAGCAAAATGAAATTTAGAGCGTCATTATGGTACACTGATATAAAATCTGAACTACTAGGTCATTTAACCTGTTTGCTGTATTGTATTACTTATTTGAACTTTACAATATTTGTATTGCATTAACATATAACCTAAGCGATATAAAGACTTTTATAGTCGTCTTTCTGATAGTGATAGCCTACCTATAACATCAGTGTTTAAGTTGTAACACGCTATCCGGTTAAATGCTGATGATTAACATCAGTTCAAAAACACGAACCAGGATTTGAGGGTAATACCGACTTCAGCAACCCAAGGTAAGCTATATATATACTTTCATTAAATTGTAATTTGCCTGTATGTGGGGTTCTCTTCAAATCTTCTTACTTACCTTCTAAAAGTATGTATTAGTAGTCATGGTACATGTATGTCCAAGCAAGCTACGTATTGCCTTAAGCAGGGTTTAGATGCGCGGATCATAGATCTTACGGAATGTGAGTACTGTGAAGTTAGTGGGCTATTTATTACCCTCGCCCCACAAGGGGAAGAGGTATTGCGATCGATTGGCTGTATGTGTGTGCGTGCTTGTTTGCGTGTTCGCGTGCATGCATGCGTGCACGTGGACGTGTGCGCGTGCGGTTGTAAGTGCGTGCATGTGTGCGTGCGTGTGTACATACGCACGTGTTTGTTTGCGTGTGTACATGAATGAAGGCGTGTACGTGAGCGTGTGCGGATGCGGTCGTGTGTGCGTGTGCGTTCGAGTCGATGTGTGTGTGTGCGCGCGCGCGCGTGCGTGCGTGCGTGCCTGCGTGCGTGCGACAGTCAGTCTGTTCACACCTGTATCTAAAATACTACTGATCCGGTTTCGCTCAAATTTCTACACAAAGAAGGAAGCTACGAGGCAAAAGGAATCCGAGACTTGGGCTGCGATCCGGATAGTAGAACCCGGGTGCGGATCGGATCAAATTCTGGATCTATGGATATCTAGAAAACTTCTGGTCCGATTTTACTCAAATGTTAACACAAGAAATGGTGTGACCATACATTCCACAACGTTGATCTGAAGAAAGCTGACGAGAACTGAGGGGTGGGGCGCGTCGGAGCGAGGGTCTGCTGTTTACGATTGCTCATGTAGACTGGGTATAATCGGTAGATGTGTGTATATTAAGAGGTGGATGCAAATCGTGTTAACCGCCACTATTCATACTTATTAGATATATTCAGGTGTGCTGAGTTCAATAAAGGTGCATGTCGGGATGAATTCTGAGGCTCTGAATCTCTAATGGCCGATTCAAAATGGCGGCCATTTTCCGCAATTTTCCCCATATATTGCCTATATTAATGCGGGGCCCCCACTTCTGTATAATCCACACCATTATATTTAGAGCCTCTCTGTCAACCATACCACTTTAAATTGGAAACGTTTAATATAATAACAGCTATAAAATGAAATATTATACAGATTTAATAGTTATATCAACTTTATTTAGCAGGTGCGTTTTCATTTGGGGATGAGGGTGTTAATTTAACTGTGATCTGAAGAACTCCAAGGTGATTTACACATATATTTCACATAATGCACATAAATAAATTTGAGACACAACATGTTGGCATACATGCTTCGTCATACTATAAACTATTGCCACCACTATAACACAATAAAAAGCGGAACTAAGGTTTAACCCGTATCGCGATATGTCGGTACTATATGGTACAATTATTTACATGCACACAACTGTGTTCATTCCTGTTGGTCGTTCCATGCAGAAAATCGCAGGTGATTATTTATTCAGAATCATCATGAGTGTTACTGCAGTGATCGCCAAGCTGCATAGACTTGCATGCTTCTATCCACGATATGTATATTTTCCTACAACTGTAAACCGTACTGAGACATCCTATGGTACCTCCGCGTGACATGATCTCTGAACATGATTTCGGTATAGGTAGCAGCGAGAGTAGTTGTGGAACTAACTGACCATCTCTATATATCCACCCCATATCTGTTACAGAAAGAAGGTCCGGAGAAGGACAATGAGGTTTGTTCCAAACACTTGCTTGATATTGGGAATACATAATGTGGAATTTCCCCGCATCTGGCGTTGGTTGGAGAGACTTGTCATCCCCCATACAAAATAGTTCGACTCGTACCTCATCACATGCATCTACATTGGACTTACTATATACCATACATATGATTTTCTCTGCGGATCTTATAACATCTTTTGTGAGCAGTTCCCTTCCCATGTCACTCAGCAGGTTGCGATGTTATTAGAAAATCTTCCAGTCTGTTTTCTTGCTGTGATTACTGAGCTGCGATACAGTGTCTCACCCACTGATGGCATGAAACGCAAGTATTGCTTCCACTTGAGCGATGGGTATTTGCTTTCGAATTTCATGTATTGTAATGTATTTTGGATTGTTGGTTATCCCAGCTTTCATGAACAGGTTTGAATATCTCATTTTATCATACTGTACCATAAAAAGCACAAGAACGTCTTTGTCATGCAACGACACGAAAATCGGTTCCATATTGGCATGAATGCAGTGCAGAATCAAGTGGGCGTCAACTTCCTCATAACTCACCGTACCCACCCATCATATGACATCATAATGAACTGCGTAATGTGTACAATGACATCATAATGAATGACGTTATGAATAAGTACGTCACGAACGCATATTTGAAGACAGTCTATACGCTTAGCTAGTGATGGGCGGGGCATAGCTAAAACTGGAAAGGTCCATTGGCTTCAAGTGTTGATACATCTAGTGGCATGTTGGAAGATTTCACAGTGATAGCTTCTTCAAATCCACCTGAAACCGTCACAGTTTTATCCACAGGGATGTGCTCAATTATTTTGTTGGAAAGGAACAAAGCAAGGTCCGCCTTGTTTTCTTGAAGTGCAATGAAGCCAGACCAATCAGATGGGAGAGGAACTGAGTTACTTTCTATTCTATGGTGTTATGGCTGTAGTCCCTGCGTGAGTTTGACTCTTGTTCCGACTTTGATTGATTCTTTCATATACCTGTCAAATGCAATGTCTATTCTGTCAAATGTTTTCCCCATCTTGTATTCTGCTTCTGAAAATCTATTAGCATGTTCGCCAAATGTCTTAGCATCTGCTGGCTTTCCATGAGTCATCACCAGTGCTTGACCATCAATCACCAAATGGCTTGGCCTAACAATTGAAACAGTTGGTGGTGTTAATATCTTTTCTGGTAGTACATTTGCTATCAGAGACTTGTTGGCGGAATGCTGGCTGCTATTGGCTGTGGCGAGAGACAGTGGTATAGACATAGGTTCATGCTGCGGGATTGTGTCTAGATTAACACCACTCCCTGTTCTGTTGGCTGTTAGGATCGTTTGTAATATGTTCCTGTCCACCTTGACACGGTTCTGCTTGCCTTTGATGTTCTGTAGAACTGTTTATAAGTAAGTAAACGTCAGAGTGTTATTCTTAGGGAGGGGAGATTTCAGAGCCACATGGTGGTTACTCTCTGGAGCGTCACACATACGTTTCTTTACAAAGAGGCGAAGTTGGTCTCGACCTAAGTGTTCAACAATAAGCAAAGATTCCGAGATGTCAGGAGTGACTAAAACCGTGTTCACTGTGTTCTGTAAACGTTTTGCTTCATTATGAGACACCATGCCGCTTTAGCAATGTGACCAATCTTTCTTCATAACAGCTATCCTTGAGCACCCTGCACTTCCTGTACTCATTGCGTGTACACATCATCTTCTTCACCCATGGTCAACTTTAGCATTGCCTTAGTCTGAGACAGTATTATAGTCCTCAGATTAAACGATAAGGCCCATCTACTACGCCACCACTGCTCTTTCCACTTGCGTTCAGCCATTCAGTGCCTTGGTCTCGAGACACTTGGTTGAAGCGCCGATCAGCATCTTTGACCACAAACTTACCATGCTGGAACTCATTAGGGACGTCGTGTGTGAGTCTCTTCATCCCAGACAGATAGGATGTAACGGACCTGGCATAATCGGTATGGTCATATCTGAAGAGGTAATGTAGAATACGTCTGAATGCATAGTGGTGGAGATCACGTTGTAATCACGGAGTAAGTCGCCTGCTACAGTCATGTATTTCCACCAGAAGAACTCTGCATTTGGATCCTCAGCTGTTAGCAGTTTTGCTAATTCCTCAGAAGTGAGCTCAGCTCTTATTGCCAGATCAACACTATCCAGATGCGCATACAGCCATAGAAGCAATATTTGTCAGAGCCTGAAATGTGAGTTTATATATTCTAATAGAGCGTGCATAACCTTTTGCAGCTACAACTTCCTGATCAACATTTGCACACAAATTGTGACACTCCACCCACGTCTGACACAGTCCTTCATCTATAGCCTCGAACACCACTTGTGGAAGTTGATAGCAAGTCACCAAGTCGGGATATTGGTACACCCGTATACTGACCCACTGACCATTTGACTTCCATCAACTGTGGATAAAGTCATAAAGTGCCTCATCTACTGTTAGAATAGCATGCTGCTGTTCCACTGTTTGTCTACATGTACTCTGCTCAGCGTATTGAGTTCATGTGCAGGAGCTTGTATTATAGGTAAGTGTATCCTATGCTGATGGACATCCCTCAATTGGCTGTGTGACCCATTCACTGTAATCTTTAATAGGGGTTCTGTGATTTCACTATTAGGTGCAGATATTATGTCACTCATCACGTCTGGAATATGAAATGTTGGTACCAGAATGTAGATTTCCATTTGGTCGGCCTCTTTGTTAACTGCAACTTGAGTGGCATGAACAGTTCCTTTTCCATCCAGCGTGTTCTCGTTAATTTCCAAATTCCCTTTGGAAAAATGAACAAAACGTCCCCTGTCCAGGATTCGTGGAATGTCTTCTTAGACAATGCAGTGTGAAGTTTTACAATTTTGCAGTAACTCGTCGCTTGGTGGAAAATACTCCCCATCCCTACATGTTTTGTAGTAAGATATTAGTCTCCACTAGCTGTGTATATTATACCCTGCGCAATACTAAGCATTCTAGTTTTTCGGATGACCTCATCGTTGCCATCATCCACGCTATGTGCATCATCCTGTAGTGGTCGTTGGCCTCCTAACAACAGGTTTAGGAACATGTATAGAGTGTTAGGTGCACAATCTATCACTTTATCCTACATATATCGATCTTATCAGGCTTGAAAACCAGACATAGGTTTTTACTCCAGTGTTTTTGGCATATGCTGCATTTCTTGGAATCCAACATCACTGCTCGCTTTCTTGTCTTTGTTTGATTGAATTTTGTATCCATAGTAGCCTAGTAAGACTAGTTGTATTATATACCTGGGTAGACCCTACCGATAAAGTATGAGTGAAACATATAGCTAACAGACACATGGACCATCTGACGACAACTTATTGAAAGGAACACAAATCGTGTGAACCAAAATACAGGTGGCCATTATAGACAGGCTTAATTGTATATCTAGGGATCACTGTTCATTCACTACAAAAGTTGGCAGTCACAAATTATCTGATAGCTACCAATTAATTAGGAGATAAATTATTAGTCTATTGGAGCAAACCATGTCGTAAAAATAGAAATTTGGGGATTATTTAATCAATTATATATTTCATTTATTTGGGGGTTTCCAGTAATTTATTTCGGGAATTATAAGGCATTATTCGTTTGATCGTATAGATTAGCTGAAAATATAGGCATATTTATGCAACTGTATAAAATATAACAGATGACCGACCAGCAGATAATTGTTCGACACTGATGTCAGAAAAAGCTCAATTTTAATTTCCTTTCTGAAATTAACCCGGCCCATGTATTATTAAAAGATTAATGTAATGGCTGTGTATAAAACCTTTTTCGACTTGAGGACTTTATTTGGGGATTTTCCAGATAGTATACATATCGTTTCATTTGTTGAATCCAACTTCCACTAAAATGTACTGTTTTAAGGCTCCTCATATTAACAATAATACCTTTAGACACAATTAAACGCTCGAGGATCCTAGATATACTACGCCAGGCTAGTTGCAATGAAGATGAGCTACGACTAGTGAGACTACTACTTACAGACACCAAGCTGAGAGTACGAGTCAAGTCAGTGAAGTCTGTAGTGTTTGAGACATCAATCGACTCCCCACAGGGAGATGGTCTATCCACGGTGCTTTTCAACTGCTACTTTGCTGCCGCATTGAAATCTGTGCGCGAAAGTTCCAAAAGACCAAACCCCTCCACCCTGGAGCATACTGGGCATGCTGATAGAGATGGAATATGCCGACGATGTGGACTTCATAGACGAGGAAAAGAAACCCCTTGCCGAACTTCTCCCAATAGCTGCAAGCAAACTAAAAATTGAGAATCTCTTTATGATTGAATTCAAAACAGAGTTCACCCACATATACCTGTCGACAAAGCATGACACTATAGAAAATGACGACCCACTTCGGGACAGCGAACCATGGAGGAAAAGTAAAATCCCGGGCTCACTGCTTTGCAGTACTGCTGACATTTTTGCACGCTGTGTCATGGGGAACATAGCTTTCCAGTTCTTCTGGAAGCTATGGATTCGTAGATCAAAGATGCCCTTGATAAAGAGGCTATGTTTATACAATGCATCCTGCGTATCCTTGATGGTGTATAGCTGTAACAGCTGGGCAGCTCCAAAGGCAGCTCTAGACAAACTCAATGTCTGCCACCGCACACACCTATGCCCTATCACTGGACACCGATAGCCAGACAGCATAATTTCCACCGATGCACTATACAAGATGTGTACCACGTCGCCACTGTCTGCAAAAGTCGCCCAGCAAAGATGGCCCATGTTTGGCCATGTGCTAAGGATACCAGAGGAGACACCAGCACAGAGAGCCTTGGAATTCGCCCAACTCGGAGCCAGCAAATACAAAGCCAGGAGAGGACGTCATTGCATAAATCTGCTAGGCGTGCTACGAGGTGACCTCAAGAAAGCAGGACTCAGTACACTCAAGTCAAGTATGGACCTGAGGAAGCTAAGCATTTCGGCTGAGGACAAGACATAGTGGGCAAAAGCGAAGAAGGACTGATTGCAGCTGTAGGGTGTTTCTACTACTGCAGCCGCAGAACACAGTAATCATACATACTGTCACGGGCCACCCCTCGTGGTGAGGACTAGGGATATAACGACAACAACAACAGAGGCGACAACCTCAATAGGACAGGCCAATGATGGCTCACAGTGTCACTAAGGCACTAATAATGGTAGTGTGACAACAGTAGCAGCTTCCCGAGAAGCTCTCTTTCCAATATCTTTTCTATCACCCAGGAGGGGCCAGTTAACAACCAAGTTTGTGTTCGTGTGTTGTGCTCACTGTTCAAATCCTTCGGCTGACATAAAGCCAGATAATAGCACAAGAGATGGTTTTAAATAAACAACAAACAGGTAACTTTATTTACAACTATAAACAGGCTAGTAAAACAGCATCTGACAGATGCTCAGATGTCACGGTACATTGACGAATTGTATACCATATAGCTCGCCCGATCTCGGCAATAGGTCTAACTCCCTTGCCGAAGTGCAAGCGAGACAACTCTTGACGGTCTTTACCCTAAAGGGACGTAACCCCTTACGCTACACCAACGTAGACAGACGTAAACAAATGTGACGCAAAGAGTAAACAGTACTACGCCGCACTGCTGCTGGTCTACCAATAGCAGTTATATTCTAACAAAATGCTATTCATCTATCACCAACGATGGTAGACAGCTATGGTGGAACTATGGTGGACCAACTATGGTGGAACTGTGGTGGACCAACTATGGTGGAACTATGGTGGACCAACTATGGTGGAACTATGGTGGACCGACTGATTAACAAAGGCTAGTGGTCAACCAACGTAATACCCATTCTCGGTAACTCGCCAATATCACGTTAGTTACGCACGCTCGACAATGGAAATCAATTGGGACACCTCTCTTCAATGACAGGTCTATATGTTTGTGGTGGGTCTGTGGTGGGCATAGAACTGTGGTGGAATTATGGTGGGAACGATATGATTATGACGAGTAGATGATACCGTAAATATCAAACAAACTGCAGGCTCTCCTATGTAAAAATAGGCCCAGACCACAGTTTAGTTCGTAAGCAATCGTACCGTTTCCGCTGCCATCATCTCCTGCGCCATAATAATTGCAACACGGGACTTCTACACTTCCACCACAATTTATGCTAAAGGTAAACTATCTAGCATAAAGCTTGATCTGGTTTGGTTGGTTGTCCGAAACGCCCACCCCGATTTAAAGCAAAGGGGACTATTTATAGTAACATTTCCTTATTGTTACGTCACACATTCCATCTCGAGTCACATTATGACGCTGAAGCGTGCCAGAATTCTGACACATGATACGATGCGCCGTTATCCTTCCCAGAATACTAATCAAGGACTAACTGTAGAGCATCTGAAGCATGCCCCGGCAGCAGTATTTGATCACTTAGCAATTCTAATGAACTATATTCTCTCAAAGGGGCACGTTCCACGTGACATGAAGCAATGAATATTAACACCTGTCCTCAAGAAAGATATAGATAGTAAACTAGCAACAAATTATAGGGGGATTACGGTCCTGTCATTAATCGGAAAGATACCTGAGAAACTGATTTTAAACCGAACCAAACATAACCACGATAACATTCAGTCCATGTGGCAGAGAGGATTCACAGAGGGATCGTCCTCCAACAACACAACGTTGATCATTTCATAGGTTGTGAACGAGGCCAAGGACAACCAGGAACAAATGGCTATGGTCACGCTAGATGCCTGCAAGGTGTTTGATGTAGTTTGGCACGCTTCACTCCTTCGTAAGATATACATCAGCGGAGTCGAACAATCACTCTGGGGAACCATCCAAGACCTCTATACTGATGCCGAAACTGTGGTCAAGCTTAAGGGCAAAATTTCCTCACCTCTACAGATCCAGCAGGGAGTTCGCCAGTGTGGAATCCTTTCCACCATCCATTATAAACTATTCAACAACAATCCCCTACATATGATTGAGGATATGCAAGTCGGATAAAAAATTGGATACATTAATTGCTCAGCACCAACTTGCGCTGATGACATTACCATTCTCGCACGCGATACTAATCATCTCCAAGAGATTCTCAACATTGTCCACCACTACACCAATCAGGAACGGTACTCTATCAATCCAGCAAAAAGTGCTCTTATCTTTCTTAACAAATGACCAAAAGAAATGTCCAAAATACAGCTAGGAGAAAAACAAATCCTTGAATCACAGTGTGAAACACATCTGGGTATAGAACGTTCCCTACGGGGCAAAGAAAATGTGCAGAAGAGGATTCAAATGGCACGGAGAATGGTGTACTCCTGGATGGGAGCTGGACTGCACGGCAATGGCGGAATGTCTCCTGCACTAACTGCGCATGTATGGAAAATCTACTGTCGCCCAAGATTACTCTTTGGTCTAGAAACTCTGGAAATGAACCAAACCGATATTAATCTCATGGAGCAATTCCAACGCAAAATTCTCCGGCAACCCCAATCCCTTTCAAAGTGTACATCCTCAACAGCAACACTTTGCTTACTGGGCATAAGACCTATAGAAGCTGAGATAGACGGCAGAAAACTGAACTTCTTAGGAAACATACTCAGAAACCGAGAGACGCTAGAGTATCAAATAGCTGCGAGACAGTTAGCTGTAAAGAGTATCAGAAGCAGCAGCTGGTTTATGAGATGTCAACACCTACTCTCTAAGTATGATCTTCCAAGTATCTACCAGCTGATTGACAGCATCCCTTCAAAACCTCAGTGGAAAGCAGCAGTAGACACACAGGTTAATAAAGTTGTTCATGAAGCCTGGAAGAATGACGCCAGCACAAAATCCACCCTCAAGTATCTTAACGTTCTCGACTGCTCAGTGAACCGTGTCCACCATGTCTGGAGCTCTACTGATAATACAACAAGAGATGTAAGACATGCCATGATTAAAGCGAAACTCCTGGTTGATACATACATTCTACAAGCTAATCGTAGTCACTTTACTCAGTTTGCTGCACCTGACACATGCCAGCTCTGTCGGCTAACAAAAGAAGACAGAACTCACTTCCTCGTAACTTGTCCAATGCTGATGGAATCCAGAAAACCGTATCTAGAAGATATCCGCTCTGTTGTACTCCAGGAGATCGACCCAGTAGCATATGATAGGCTGATTGCTGACCCAGAAAACGTGGCTCAACTAATCTTGGACCACTCCAAACTTTTCACCTGCTCCGATATCAACCTGCCTGCAGAGAACTATCAAAAAGTATCCAGAATCACATGCGCTCTCTGCTATGCCCTTCATTTGAAGCGAACTGACCTGGAAAGCCATTGTATATAACTAAAGCTCCGTGAATTTGTACTTTGTGCACATACACCTTTTGCCGCACTGACCTTTGTCAAGCTATCACACACAAACTATGTACAGTATGCACACACTTCTCAACACGATCGAATTGCTTGCCTGAGCTACGGTTCCTGGGAAATTAATATAACGTGGATACTCTCCCAGGAGTGTCAGTGTCGCAACGGATTCAATCCAGCTTGTGCGCGTGTGCTCAGCAACATCTGTTGCTTCTTCGTGTCTTCCGAACATTAGTTAAATTAATAAAAACTTTAATAATAAACTATTGTGAGAGGCGGAGTCGAACCGCACTGGCAAAACCAATGTAGAGCCAGCCGCAGGTAAAGCAGAAGGTTTAGAAGTTAGATAAAAGCATAGGAGCAAGAGACATTTAAAAAAGAAAAAGTGGACAGACAGACCTGCGCCTTGCCTCCAGCAATGATCGCCGCCGGCACATTCCTAACTCAGTCCTTAAGTGCTGATCTTTAATTTCTTATTGACGCTCAGCACACTGACATCATTAAGAAGCAATACATAAAAAAAAATATATATAATATATATATATATATATATATATATATACACACACACACACACACACACACACACACACACACACACACACACACACACACACACACACACATATATATATATATATATATATATATATATATATATATATATATATATATATATATATATATATATATATATATATATATATACACACACACGTATATATACATACATACATAGTGCCAGTGTTCATTCACTCTAAGTACATATTTCTTACGAAAATCACGTTTCCTGAATAAATTCCAGAGTCAAAGGGTTAAGTCAGTCACCCAAGTGGCAAACATGCTCCTCTGGACTGCAATTGAACAACTGAGAGCATAGCATATATATATATATATATATATATATATATATATATATATATATATATATATATATATATATATATATATATATATATATATATATATATATATATATATATATATATATATATATATATATATATATATATATATATATATACAGACATATCGGTATTCCATGCTTAGTAAAAATTGAATTAACGTAGCAAACAGCACTTAAGGGCTTTCAAACATACCCGAGTACATTCATGACAAGACTGTAGGCAAAAGCCTCCAACACCCCTGACGTGCACTTTTTTATTTTCCTTTAAGTACAAAACAATTACAATCAGTATACTTACGGCTCCATTCCTCTCTAAATTACGTATACATAGATTTCAACAATAACACTATAAACCCTGCCATCCCCCCATCCCTGTCCGAGTGATCCATCATTACATTAAGAGAAGAGAAAAAATAAAATAAAACTGACAAAAGATAAATAGAAACGATATTAATCTTATATTATATAATTTACAGCAAATGAATAAGTTTATCTAATGAACTATAGCATTCCTCATTCAATTTCAATCTTACTTTACCCACTACCTTAATCTGAAATTTTAATTCATTTTTAAAATGCATCAAGTTAATATTCTTTTCTGTAATATGGCATTTGTAAATATAAAATTTTGACAACAATAGTAAATAATTTATATCTGGAAACTCTTCCATCTCATTATGACTTACATCAAATGTAGATACAATTTGTTTAATTTTATTAAACAATATATGCCAAAATTGATATATTTCTAGACAACCAAAGAACATAATGGACAATATCATCTACTGTATTTGGACACTTGCTACAAAATGGGTCTGTAGAGATGTTTAATTTATATTGAAACTTTTTGCAGGGCAGTATATGGTGCAATAATTTAAATTGAAACTGTTTTACTTCATATTCTAGTGGAAGCTTATGGAAGAACGCCCATATATTAAATTTCAATGGCGCAGGATATGCAGAATTGAACTTTAAAACTGGGTTTCTCACATCTTTTATCATTATTTCATTATAAAATATTTTACTTTGCCAAACACCACCTTGTAAGTCTATTCCTCTAAAGTGAGGTGCACGAGTTAAATTTAGACATGGTCTGGGTTAGAACTTATTAAAAAGATTGCATCCCACTGCCCTGTAGCAAGCCTTTTTCAAGCGCTCGTAGATGTTATAAGAGAAGTAGCATTTAACATATAATTTCCTATAAATCTTTAAATATGGCATAAAGGAGTCATTTCTCTCAAAGAAATCCATAATATAGATAAATCCAGCCTCAAAAAGATCATCCATAAAGACAGAGTTGTTATTTATTTGAACTTTCTTATTATTCCAAACTATCTGTTCAAAAATGTCTAGTTGGGGAGTATTTGTAGAGCAAAGATTTGACCAGATTTTTAAAATCTCTTCATAAAACGAAGGTATAACAATACGTACCTTTTTAATAGAAAACTGACAATGTAGCAAAAAGGCAAGACCGCCAATCTTCTTAAAAATCATGTTAGATATAACTTTCCATGGACTGATTACAGGGGAGAAACATGTGTAAGCCAAACCAATTTCAATGAATAATTCATATATTCTAAATTCATATAATTTATTCCACCATTTTTTATGGGGCATTGAGTTGAGTTCTTTTGATTTTCTCACATTTTTGGCTCCAAATAAATTTATAGAATAGCCTTTCAAAGTCTTTAATTACAACTTTAGATGTGGGTAACATACTTAACTGATAAACAAGTCGGGATGTTCCTTCAGCCCTAACCAAAAGAGATCGCCCAAAAATAGTAAGTCCTCTTTGGCTCCATGTATTGAGTCTAGTCTTAACTTTTTCCTGACATCCTGGAAATTATTTTCATTTAACAATATACCTAAATAGTTATTAGCTGTAACTACTTTTAACCCGTATGGAAAAGTATGAATATCTGCATTTCCAATTGGTATAATAGCACATTTTTCAACATTCAGTCTTAGACCTGATATGTTTGATTGTTCATGATAAAAGTCTAAAGCATTATTAATAGAAAGTTTATCCACAACAGTCAAAGTAGAGTCATTGGCATAGTAACTGCCATACATGTTAATATGATTAATCTTTAAAAAGTTTATATTAACAGCACAAATAAAAAATATATAAGGTGATAAAGGGCAACCCTGTCTGACCCCTCTTCCATTTCCAAACCAATTTGTAGAAACTTTGTTATTTAGAACACAACCTTTGCTATTTGTATAAAAGAGTTCTAACGTATTTATAAAGTCTTCATTGAAATTAAAAGCCCTCAAACATTCATACATACAATTATGCTCTATAGAGTCAAAAGCTTTTTCAAAATCAAGCATACACACATAACCATTGATGTCATCTAATTCTAGAATATCCAATATTAATCTAATATTTTCACCAATATATCGATTTTTAATAAAAACCTGTCTGTGAAGGATGAATAAGATCTGTCAAAACAGCCTTAGTTCTATTTGCAATCACTTTTACAAAAACTGTATAGTCTGTGTTCAATAATGTAATAGGTCTGTAATTTTTACAGAATTTTAAGTCCTTGTCTTTTTTTGGAATCAGAGTAATGATACCTCTCTTTTGAGACTCTGATAATTCACCTTCTTCAAACGATTCATATAAGGCCAAAAAGTAATATTCACTAATATCATCACAAAAACATTTATAAAACTCTGGCGTCAGACCATCACTACCTGGCGCTTTATTATTCAGCATGGTGGATAAAGCTGTATGGAATTCTGTTCGCTCACGTGAGGCATTTAGATTGGCCAGATCATCATCCTTCAATTTAGGCAAAGAAGTAGAATTATAAATTCTATAGAAATCCTCTACGTTAAATTTTGTTTTACATTCTAGCAGAGAAGAATAAAAATTGTCAAGTTCGCCCAAAATTGCCATATCATTTGTTATTAATTGATTTCCAGAATCATAAATTTCACTGATAACATTTTTAGACTGCTTTTGTCTTTCCAAATTAAAAAAATATTTAGTGCTTCTTTCTCCAGACTCAGTCCAATTAATACGAGATCTAATAATAGCACTATCAGCCTTTTTATCATAAATAGATTCCAACTCATTTGTAGCAGCAATTAATGCGTTTTCAGATTGTTCATCATGATTATCAATTAAGTAATTTTCAAGTATATAAATCTCTTTAATTAACTTCTTTTCTTTTTCTTTAAATTTTTTTGACATGGCTTTACTAAATTCAATTGATATGTTTTTAATTGAATACTTTATCCAATCCCATTTCATTCTATCGTTTGATAAATCATTCATATCTGGAACAACATTTTCAAGAAAATCTTTAATTTTATCGATATATGATACTTGGGTCAAAAGATTGCTATTAAATTTCCAAAAAATTAAAGTTAGGTACATAGTTTTGAAGGAAATTTAGCTGAATTGTAACAATTTTGTGATCCGACTGAAGACCCAAAGATATTTCAGGATGAGTAATGTAATTTTGGATATGTCTCTCTACCAACCAGTAATCGATTCTTGACTGTACTTCATTTGATTGTTTCCAAGTCAATTTTCTTGTATTTGCATTTCGAGTTCTCCAGATATCAATCAGATCGTATTTAACCATCAAGTCTCGTAAGGCAATAGAAACCATAGAATTAGACGAGTTTAACCTATCTTTAATAGGGCACAAAACAGTATTAAAATCACCTGTCAATAAAATATTACCAATCTGGAAGGTTTGCAAAATAGTAGTAAATTTCTTAAATAATTCTTCACGTTCCGTCCTAAGGTTTGGTGCATACAAATTTAAAATAACAAATTTTTTATTTTGAAATTCAGCATTAATCAAAATTGAACGGCCATCACCATCCGCATGACTGTTTAGGATTTTAACTTTGTTATTTGAAAAGAGAAAAGCCACACCTCGACTCAATTTTGAACCATGGCTAAAAAGTATCATATTTCCCCATTTAGAAATCCAAAATTTTTCATCCAAGGCAGTACTATGTGTTTCTTGGACAGCAATAACATCAAAGTGCTGATTTGTACAAAACAAAAAAAATGTTCTCCTCTTCACACGATCTCTTAAACCTCTTGCATTGAAAGATGCCAATTTTAGAGACATGATAAATCACCCAGAAAGGAAGAACAATATGAATACAATAGATATATATATATATATATATATATATATATATATATATATATATATATATATATATATATATATATATTAAAAAACCCAATAATAATAAAAAAGATACAAAACTACTGATTCAATCAGTGGGATTCGTGGTTCCAACCAGCTCAATAAAATAAAAATAGTCCATCATTTCCTATTTTGGACAGTAAACTTCTTCATTGAAACATGTTTTCAGTCTGTTCACTTTACAAAGTGATATTCTCGCTTTCCAAAAAATAATAATAATAATAATAAATGAAAAACGCCCTTAATCTCTTAGTGACCAAAACGGCCTCCCCTGTGGTCCCGATGAATGTCAATTCGCAGACCAACGGCAGACCATCCCCAAAACTTTCCAACTGGAATATGCGACCCAATAACGGGCCAACCATTCCAGTGGCAAACCCCCACAAACAATCCTCCCTCGACCCACAAACGGACATTAAAAAACAAATATTTAGATTTTCATGAATAAATTTAGTCACCAAAGGGCTAAGTTGTCCAAGAAAAAAATTAAATTTCCTCATAATTTGCAGATCAAGAAAAGACCACCTCCGAAAATTCACCACCTGGGAAACTGACCCATTCACTGACCCACTCATTCCAGTGGCAAAATCCGAAAAAAGTCCCCTCAGTCCGGAAATGAGCACTTCACAAACACTAAAGGAGCCATCTTTCGTTATTATAGGTAGTAGAGAGTTAATATGGCCATGACATCAACTCCCCAATGATCATATCTGCCAAAACCAGCCCCTGGTATTATCCCACAGAACGTCCATTTACAGACCAAGAGAGCATGACCTCCAAAAGTCTGCCACCAGAATGACCAGCCCAATAACTGAGCCAGTCATTCCGGCGATAAATCCTCAAAAACCACATTCTATCAACGTGCAAATAGACATATGATTTTAGCTTTCTTATCCAAATCTGACCATCAGAGAGCCAATTAGATCTGCTAAAATAGACGAATTGACCATCGTTTGAAAGTAAATACACTAAATGTTGAATATATTCGAGAACAATTTGACCAGAAACCAATCAAAGTTTCCCCAGGATGATATATAGGTGTTTCAGTGCATTTATTTTACCAAGTAAGTTTCACGCTTTCTAGGAATGAATAAGAAAACGTTCTCAACCCTGTAATACTTTCAAGAAAACTTCAATTTGATCATAGTAGAGGTCCGTTCGCAGGCAAAGAGAAGATGGCCCCGGAAAACCCACCACCGGACCGACCGGGTCACCAAGTCAGTCATTCCAGCGGTAAATCCCCCCCCCCCAAAAAAAAATATATTGTCTCCCGAGATGGACTCTCTTCACAACCACCAAAGAAGCCATCCTTGGCCAATATAGGTATCAAAGCGTTAATACTCCTGACCTTCAGCTTGTTGATCATCAATTACTTCAAAAAGAAATTTCCAGCCCTACTTAGTGTCTCAATGAAAATAGGTGATATAACATTTTCATGGTAGTCTCCACTTATAACTGAAGGCAAGCATTGATTCCTAGGTTGACAATTCCAGTATGAAATTCTGGAAAACCCCACTTCGCAAAAACCAGAGCAAGCAACAATAACAAGTACATGAATAAGCAAAGCACTATGCAATCTATAATAACTGCATGACCGATCACCATTCATACATTTATATTCTATAAAAATTACCATATGCCTGGGTGGACACTTAGGACCAGGGCTTCCTATGCTATCCAAGTATTTAGATCACTCACATCCATAGACTATATCTAGTGTAGGATAACATTTCTTTCACCGTGACATTAATTAGATCTGTTAAATTAGTCGATTTGACTCTCATTTGTACACCAATACACCAACTGTTGAATATTCAAGAACAACTTGACTAGCAATCGATCACACTTTCTACAGATTAGTATATAGGTCTCAGCACTGTTGAATATTCAAGAACAACGTGACTAGCAATCGATCACACTTTCTACAGAATAGTATATAGGTCTCAGCACTGTTGAATATTCATGAACAACTTGACTAGCAATCGATCAAACTTTTCACAGAATATTATATAGGTTTCAGCACCGTTGAATATTCAAGAACAATTTGACTAGCAATCGATCAAGCATTCCACAGAATAGTATATAGGCCTCAGCACTGTTGAATATTCAAGAACAACTTGACTAGCAATCGATCAAACTTTCCACAGAATAGTATATAGGTCTCAGCACTGTTGAATATTCAAGAACAAATTGACTAGCAATCAATCAAACTTTCAACAAAAAGTATATAGGTCTCACTACTCAGCATGTGCATTAATAATAATCACTGAATGGAGGACAATACCCATTCACGACACAAAGTATATATAAATAAAAATAGAGAATAATGCATCTTGTATCTTCAGAAAACAATCGGGATAGCCATTCTGACAACCACACTAGATGGCACAACAGTAAATATCACCGATAATGATTAACTTTCCGGGCAGTTAATGAAGCGACGCGTACTACAAAAAGACTAAGTAAAATCCATGTTCTAGTTCAAGTATTAACCCCCAGCATTCCGATACCAAAAGTCCATTCCTTACCATGTCTTTAGAAAGAAACTGGTATAAACCCTTCAACAACTTAAACGGGCAATGTCACTGTCTTTGACAGCACCATCCTCCACAAAATATGCGAAAAATTATATACCAGTTTACTTTTCAATTCTATCAACAAACAGACTTCTAGTACCAGTGTGACAAGGGATAAAATACACCAGACAAACTGAAGCTGTAGAGTCATGCACACAGTTAAAGCAGTGGTCTCAACACAAGTAAGCCGACCATTAACTAAATGTGACAAATTAATGTAATTTCCATAGGATTCATAGTTTTTGCCAATAACATGGACATGACTACATTCAAGCTAACACAACCACATAGCATTAAAGGATATTCACTAAGAAGGCAGCAGACAAACATCAAAGCAGAGAGACATGACTGCATCAGCTAAAGCATATAGGCAAAATAAATAGCAAATTATAATACTTACATAGAATTCATGTCATGAAAACAAAATAATTACCACTGAAATAGATAAATAAAATACAGTTTAGCTGCGATCACATTGCTATGCATAAACGACATGTAGGGATAATGATTCCCCACCTGGTGGAGAATAAACGGAATTCACCAAATTTATTTTCTGACAATAGAATCGTGTTACTTCCACAAACTTTAATTTCAGGCCTAAAATTAACCACTAGCACACTGATGTCAATGTGCAATCTTTTGCAGTGACAATAGCAAGGAAACTAATGTACATTTTCCAACAATTTTTTGTGAAAGATGCTGCTGTCTATGACAGCACCATCTTCCAACAAATTCTTGAAAAGAAAATACCACCAGTTCAACTTTTAGATTAATTACATCTAAACACCTTAAATAACTTGATATTTTAAATCTACTCTCTTCAAGGAAATACTCTGAATTGTATGTTGAATGTTGCATAACACATTAATTTTTGTTCTTTTAGTCATGTTAATAGTATAGATCATTGCCACTACAACCCACACATGTGGGCTAAACTATAAATAGAATGTCAACTCTTCAACACCTGAATCTGGAAAAGAATTTTCCAATTTTCTCACATGGAATGTCTAACAACAGACAGGTCGTTCCAGAAAGTGCACCACCGAGACGACTGGCTCAGTTATCAAGTCAGTCATCCCAATGGAGCACTTTCCACAGAAAAAGGTCTTCCAGGTCTGCACCTGGACACTTCAAGGCCACTACAGATACCACTTTTGGCATGTTTAAGTGCCAAATGGTTAAGACCAAGGCAGATTGATATACATTAAGTGGTGATGACAACTAAAAAAAAGAAACATAGAAACCCCACCTGGTTCAAGTCTAATCCGTCAGAAATTCACCGTGCAACCACAGTCCGGTTCAAATATAATCCAGGCAACACATTAAAGGTATACTGGCTATAGAAAAAGCAAGTTTCAATAAAATAAAATGTGAACCTAGTTGTAGTTGCCCAGTAAAACCCTGACAAACGCCACCAAAACCAGGTAAGTTTTAATGAGATATATTTATCAGGATTAACCCTTAGAAAATTACTACCCCTAGACATGTTCAAAATTTTACACCAGGATTAACATAGCAATGTGTAAATATAAATAATATGATAAAGTCAAGTGTTCCAAGTATGCTATCTAAGCCAGGTTCTCTGTATACTTCTCTCCGTTTATAAATAATTCACCTCGCCTGAATACAACTCTGTTATTTTTCTTAATTTCACGACTCATTATGTTTACCAGTGTCTTCTTTTTCTCATGGTCTTTTTTAATCAAATGGTTCTTACAATAAATGTCTTTATCATTCACCTCCTTAATCCTATTACAGACCATAGCTCGCTCGGGTCTTCTCAATAAACGGCAACTTAGTGGTCACGGTTTTCCACGCCCCGGGCTAGCCCTCCCTAGACGATGTGCGTTTTCTACATCTATCCTCATGTTCAGTCTGAATTTGTCTTTAAATAGCCGGTTAACTAGATCAATGCAGTTTTCGCGGGGTTGTTCTACGACACCATAAATCAGCAGGTCAAATTCAAAAGAATATCGTTCCAAAGCATCAATTTTTTCGTTCAAAATGTCATTGTCCTTTTTAAGACTTATGTTATTAACAACAAGACTACGGATCTGGTTATCATGTTTTTTGGTTGTAGACTTTATTTCATTGACTTCATTTGCAACGAAGTCGATGGATTTTTGAATGGAATTCAGTTTCAGCTCTAATTCACTTTCACGAGAATTAATACAAATTAATAAATCGTTTCTCACCTCGTCTATTGCACGTAATATGGATCCTTCCCCACTGTTACCTTCATTCCCAAACTCTTCGCTCCCAGCAGCACCAACCGTCTTCTTTACACACACAGACGATCCGTCCGATAGGCTCGAGCGTGGGCTCCCGTTTAGTGGCGACCGCTCTCGCCTGTCCTCATCTGAAAAAGCCCCGGCGAATTAGGAATTTGCTGGATGTCGTTCATGTGGGATTGTGAAAGTTCAAGATGGCGGCGTTCACAAGCCACCCTTTCGCGACAATCGCCTTCACCGTCTCCACCGGTCTGACTCTTTTTCCCCGAATTTTTTCCCATCGCTCGTTTGTCGCTTAACACTACAATTATCACAAAATATTGTACTGATGACGAAAATACTGCCTATTTAAACTTAATTTGGACAAAATTTTAATAAAACCTTTGCTGGTCAAAGCACGATGTTAATCGATTGACATTCCGGATCGAAAAAACTATTGCGCAACTCAAGTTGCAACTCTTCGTTACCCTGCTCGTGCCAGGGGTGAGCCCATCGAGGCTGGCGTTCCGAGTACAGATTACAGATTACCGTGCGCTAATTATTCAAAATGGATGCGCCCACAATTTGTGCAACGATAGGAAAATCTAATAAAGAATTAACCTATCTAAACGGTAAATAAACCCTAAATATCAGAGGACAGGATGGATAAGTGTTGTAGGTAACAGCCGCTATCTGGGAAACAGGTAATGACATACTAATGTTGACAGAAACTGGTAAAACCGTGGTATAATAGGTAAGGAAATCACCTGTCTCCATCATCCATGACATAACAATACAGGCATGTCTTGAAATGTCATACTCACAGGGGTAGATCGTCTCAATACCTTTAGATATGTAATGTTCGCTAAATATGGCCGCCATTTTGAATTACGGGTTAACGGATTAATAAGCCAAAATCGAAGCCGGCATACAGCAGATTTCGATTTACCACACCGTAATACCCATAGTTACAGTAAGCATGTATACCAGCCGTTAACACGGTTTGCCCCCATGGTTAACATTTTCTGAAAACTGACCTAGTCTATTGTTGCTTATTGAATTGCCATCACGTTGTAGCGGAATATGGTATGCGGTCATACTAGATATAATGAACACTTGATGGATAATAAACAGTCACTTTACAGTGGTCACTACAACTCCAAAAACATAATATGTCGGTTGTTATATGAAATAGATTGCTACTGCTAGGCCAAGATATGGGGCTTCTTTAAAACAGTGGTCTTAGGACCATCGGTATCTGTCTTAGAGCACCATCACCTTGTGGTCTCAAGGCATCTGCCACCACTTGCTTAATCGTTTTGCATTTAACAAATCAATTTGCCATATATTTCAGGCTTAGTTAAGCCTATCGAGGTCTAGATGTATGGTTGCTTACGCGGTTAAGAAGCCACATGATGATGGTATATGCTATCCTAATACCGCGAATTAAAGGGCCGTTACTAGACCAACAGTGGGCCAATACGGACCGGTATTGGCCCATGAACATGCGTTATCAGGGTAACCTCTTTATAGCTATTAGTCTGATATAGCAACGTGTTTAGGATCTCAGACGCAGACGTATTCTTTTGAATGTTGCTATTCCTTAACTCATTGTTTCAGGTGTGTGCGAGTTTGCAATATGGATGAAGAGAAGACAAGGGTCACCACTAACATTGGAAAGGAGTATGACTACATCATAGGTAAGACCAGATGAAACTAGATTCATCACGTTCACAGCTTTGACATTTAACCTCACCCACAACCATCCCTTACCCCCACAGCACCAGACATCCATTTCGCTCACCCACCCCACCCCAATCTGAGGACGAAGCCAAATATAAAAGCTCTCATGCACTCCACAATCATATGGGCAACTCACATACCAAATATAAATTTGGACGGACTAACGGACGTCTAGACGCTCGGATGGGCGACCGAACGGAGGGCCGGCCGGACAGATGGACACACGGCCGGATGGACAGACGGATGGGCGCATGCCTAGGCGAACAGACGGATGCACATATTGACAGACGGATGTACGGACATGCTGAGGAGTGACTGGGTGGGAGGGATGGAGGTGACGACATAACTCTCCACGTTCGCGTAAAAACGTGTGGAAAGCTAGCTATCTGTGAAAGGAAATCAAAGAACATTAGTCGCTTGATAAGTTTTTTGTGGCCGCTACCCAATGTGATACAATAATTATTCTCATGAGCCAATGCGTTCCTCTAGAAGATGTTGGTGTTGAAATAGAGGGGTCAATTTCTAGCTAGGTCACGCCCATTTCTGGCTAAGCTCCGCCAACTTTCCCCTCTTGTTGGAATCAATTTATATATTTTGAATCCTCAATTCCCAGCATTCCAAGTTCAAGGTGGATGCCTACGGCTGAGTCAAAGTAGGTTCAAAATGTGCAACGGATTAGGGTAAGTAAATATGAAATCCAATTCGTACACTTGACAGACTTTTCCATGTTCATGGTGCAGCTACATCCGTCACAATCTATTGTAGCTTCAGCCTACATATGCCGAAATTGTCTATTTGTGTATGATGTCATGTACTTCAGTGACAGATCGGATCCCCTTATTGTAAGATGAGTAATTTCGCGCACCGTGGCGTGATTTGCCTGGGGCCAGTTTCACAAAGGTGCGTAAGTTACGCCCCCGTCTAACTTAGACGCTATACTTAAGTCCCGCGTTTACGTCAGTTTCACGAAGGGGGTCGTAAATAAATGCCTAAATAATAAAACGCGGAGCTCTCTAGTACGTTAAGGCGAGAATCGTCGCCGCTTATGACATGGTCCAGCTGACTGCAATGTGACAGCTGTCAGTTGTTAATTATAGTAACGGGGTCAATCAGTACAAATAACCTCTAGCGTGAACCATATAGAAAGTACAACTGCATATTCTAACGGCAGCGAGACGACAATTCGACGTTCGCCGCTACATTAAACTTGGTAAGCATTACCTAATTTCGTGTTTTATGTTGATAAACGTTGTCGACATAATCATGTTTGAATAAATCCTATAAATAGTAATTTTCTTAACATTGATTTTTCTAATGTGTTTGCAAACTAAGAAAGAAAACACCGAATGAGGTCAAGGCATAGGCATTTTAGCGCGACGTCGTACCTCTTATTACGGAGAGTGGCATGGAAGTAGGTCAGGCTGAAGGCGCCTATACGTCAACGCGAACTAAAACGGCAGAGGGTTATTTCGTGGAAATGCAGACACACCTGTCTATATCGGACATACACGTCTACGACGCACACTCGCTTTTCGGACCAATTGATGACTATTCATAAGAGTTGAGTCTTACTGTTAGGAAATCACGATCACACGCCATGCATGCGCCTAAAACCCCACAGCCGGTGAGCTGCAATTAGCAACCACCTATCTTAGTGACTATATTTTGATGGATCATACAGTGACCGTTATAGAGAGGTTTGCTTGTATAGCTCAACCAGTGTTTCGTTGATTGAAATAGCGTCACCTCAAGAAAGCATAACCATTTCACCAATGAGGGGAGGGGGGGGGGAACAACCCCCACTCCATCACATCCCAACCCATACTCCACATAAAACCAGGGTTGTCAAGACGTTAACTGCATAGATAATGTCAAGTGATTTCCTGAAGTAAACAATAGCATCTGATTGCAGACCCTCACTATCCTGTTGTTACTGTTACGACATTGTAACCACATCCAGAGTTGTTAGATTGCATCCCTAGTTGTGGAATCCTAGTACAGGATTACACGCATTGTGTTAAAATTTGAGCTAAAATAAACCACTAAATTATTGTTAACACTGTCACATTGCGTTAATTATAATTCCAATAAAGAAGGATTATTGGGTTTTAGCAGCATTTCAGAATTGTCATCATCATTTTATTCGTGCGTTTGTGTGTGCGTGCGTCTGTGTCGTGCGCATGTGTGTGGGTGGTGGTGGTATGTGTGCGTCCCATAAAAGCTAATCAGATTTGACTCAGATTTTAACACAACAAAGAATTTTATTGTGAAAGCGTATATCCAACATCAGCCATGATCAAGAAAAAAAAACAGATCAAATTTTTGGAAACTATTTAGCTCAAAATTTTTACATAAGAAAAGATGTGACCATACACTAGGGTTTCACAATTTTGGGTATAATATGACAAAATCTGGCGAATAGGAAAGATGTACAATGTGATAAAAATGGCAGGGCGAGGGTCTGCAATCTCTATCTTGTTATTGTATAAAACCAAAACAAGATAAAATGTACCATTTCCCTTTAACCATAGCAAATACCTCACAAAGTGAGACACATTGCTTGTTCATGTCTTTATGCCAAAGCATGTGGGTTGTTTAGAATATTAACAAGAGGCCCAAGGGGCCTGTATCGTTTACCTGAAATATTTGCCCACTGACACAACCGAAGAAAATGAGATCATTGGAAAAATTTACCAATCAACTTTCTGTGAATTCTGCCAATATTTTGATTATTATCTATATTATTTTGCAAATGAGAATTACATCTGACAATATTTTAATTTCCCCATACATTTTCCAAAGCTGTATGAGAAATATTAAATTTTCCATAATTTTCAAGGCCTGAATATATTGGTTTCTTATAATTCCACACGTTTCCCAGACTTTCTGTGTACTTGTGTATGAACCATGCCATTAAAGGGTTAAACCTTTCCCTTGAGGAATATTTTAATTTCAAGGCAGCCATATTGAAAGAAACTTTACTAGTGTGTACACAGGTCCGGCAGTTTGTCTGTCAATAAGTTTGACATTTGCATGATGGAACTTAACAACTTTCATCATTTGTTCCTTTTGACAATATCTGTTGTGGCTATGACAACTGCCCTGCATTCAATCACTAAAACTGAATTTTTTCTTTTTAACTCATTCAATAAATACAGTATTTGCCTTAAATATGATTATTGATGCATGTATCAGAGTGTGTTGTTAATAACAAGTATATATGAGACTTTGAAAACAGTCTTTAGAAACACCGTGGTCACATCCATCACAGGTGTGTGCTTGTCATTCTGAGATTGACTGAGAATGTCTTTTGGGAATTTGGTACCGGTATTACAGATGTTATTCCATTTACTGCATCCAATCATTTACGAGTGATGAAGAAGAAATCATAGAATGCATCTCATTGCAAGGCCTTCTTATCTGTTACACTAGACATTGATTTGGTGCACACTCATCACCCTGGCACAGGCTGCAAAACAAAGGAAAGTACTTTTGAATCATATAATATAATATTCACCAGTTGGGCCCCCTGGAATTGCAGTCAAAGAGAATGCTGTTCTTGGAATCTTATCACTGGAATGATTGGCTCAATCACCAAGCCAGTCATTCCAGTGGTAAGTTGTCAAAAATAGTCTTCTTACGGTCTGCAAATGGAAATTTTTTTATGGTGCAATCTATATCCATTCGCAGATCAAGAGAATGCTATTTTTGAAATCTTATCACTGCAATGATGGGCTCAATCACCAAGCCAGTTATTCCAGTGTTAAGTTGTCAAAAATAGTCTTCTCATGGTCTGTAAATTGAAATGTTCTAGGTGACAATGTATATCCATTCGCAGATCAAGAGAATGCTATATTTGAAATCTTATCACTACAATGATTGGCTCAATCACCAAGCAGTCATTCCAGTGGTAAGTTGTCAATAATAGTCTTCTCACTATCTGCAAATGGAAATTTTCTATTGGGCAATGTATAATCCATTTGCAGACCAAGAGAATGCTATTTTTGACATTTTATCACTGCCATGATTGGCTCAAGCACCAAGCAGTTATTCCAGTGGTAAGTTGTCAAAAATAGTCTTCTCACTGTTTGCAAATGAACATTTTCTATTGGGCAATGTATATCCATCCGCAAACCAAGCGAATGCTATTTTTGAAATCTTATCACTGCAATGATTGGTTCAATCACCAAGCCAGTTATTCCAGTGTTAAGTTGTCAAAAATAGTCTTCTCATGGTCTGCAAATGGACATTTTCTATCGGGCAATGTATAATCCATTTGCAGACCAAGAGCATGCTATTCTTGAAATCTTATCACAGGAATGACTGGCTAAATCATCAAGCCACTCTGTCATTTCAGTGATAAGTTGTCAAAAATAGTCTTCTCATGGGTCTGCAAATGGATATTTTCTATGGGACAATTTTTTTTCTTGACTACATTTTCTCATTACAGGGTGCATACATCTTCTGCAGAATGAAATTCCATACTTTTTCTCTACCTTTTCCAGACCTAATTAATCAATTTCTAGTCCCATTTTATGTCTCAAATGTGTGTCCATATGAAAGCTGCCAAATTTTTCAGAAAAAATTATGAAATTTGTAGCTAAGATCATCAATATTTTGATTATTATCTATATTATTTTGCAAATGAGAATCACATCTGACAATATTTTAATTTCCCATACATTTTCCAAAGCTGTAGGAGAAAATATTAAATTTTCCATAATTTTCAAGGCCTGAATATATTTGTTTCTTATAATTCCACACTTTTCCCAGACTTTCTGTGTACTTGTGTATGAACCATGCCATTAAAGGGTTAAACCTTTCCCTTGAGGAATATTTTAATTTCAAGGCAGCCATACTGGAAAAACTTTACTAGTGTGTACACAGGTCTGGCAGTTTGTCTGTCAATAAGTTTGACATGTGCATGATGGAACTTAACAACTTTCATCATTTGTTCCTTTTGACAATATCTATTGTGGCTATGACAACTGCCCTGCATTCAAAATCCAATATGGCTACCTGATTTAAACAATTCAGATTCAGAGATTGTATATTGTACCACCACCTTATTCGACCACAGGTTCATAGGGCTAGTTTTAACAAAGGAAATGGAAGTCACTGGAAATGATTCTTGTTTTCTTGTTTTAACTCTTTAGCCAGCCAAAAACAGCTTCTGCAGTGGTCATGAGAAATGTGCATTTGCAGACTAAGAGGATTTTTTTTAAAATTACCACTGGGATGGCTGGCTCAATAGCCGAACCAGTCATTCCAGTGTTAAAATTAAAATAATAATCTCTTGGTCGCCAAAGGGACATTTTCAATGAAAACATGGAATTTATTTTTCAATTCAAGGATTAAAGGGTTAACAGCTCTTTTCATTAAACCATTGAAAGCTTGCAGGATGCGGAAACTATTTTTTAGACTTTACCACTTGAAGAATTGGCTCAATAACGAAGCCAGTCATTCCAGTGGTAAATTTACAAAAATTGTTGTCTATAATTACTGCAGTGCTGTACCGGTATTCGAAAATTCATTTACCAGAAAAAGAGAATTAACTTGTGTTCTTTATGACAAAGGATAAAGGCTGAAATGGCTATAAATAACTGGCTGATTATTTTGAAAACAATTTGACAATAAAGAACTTAAGGAAGCAACAACACACTCAATCTATTTTCAAAATAATCTGCCAACTATTATTTGTCACCTAGGGCATACACTTGGGCATTGGCTCGATTCACTATTCATATTCTGACAGTTATACGTACTGTGCTCTTATAGTGTGGTCGTAATAGACAGGCTTTATCAATTAAATTAAAGCCCGGATTTGAAGCGTCATTTTTAGAGGACGATGGCTCGATTATTTCAAACAAGAAAATATCGCATGTACGTTTAGATCGAAGATGTAGCTTTGACATGTTAGAAGGGAGGCGGGGCAGAAGATATGATCTCTATCAGAACAGCGATTGGGATAATCGAAAACTGGTGACTCATTTTGGCAGCTTAAATTACGGTATATAGTAAAGCCAAACCTTTCAGTGATGATCTGTTTGTGTCGATAGCAATGCATTCGGGAAAATGTGCGAAGTTCCTAAGTGCACAAAAGAAACAGATATGAATAAAAAGATCTAATTTTAGCACGTGTTCCCGATCTAAATGTTGACCTAATTAGCCTCTCACAAATACTTGGCGTGAGGATCGCCGAATTACCCAAATGAAACCAAATGATACCAAATGAAAACAAATGATACCGAATGAAACCAAATGAAAACAAATGATACCAAATGAAACCAATTGAAAACAAATGATACCAAATGAAACCAAATGAAACCAAATGAAAACAAATGAAAACAAATGATAGCAAATGATACCAAATGAAAACAAATGATACCAAATCATGCGTGTTTAACATACTAATTACATTTAATACCTCATCGCAATGTTGTTATTACTGTATTGTCTATTAGCCGCCGCCTTCCCTTCTCTATATTTAATGTCACGTATTTGTTTGAATGTCCTCGGAGCATGGATAGAATCTTCCTTCGACATTTCATTGTACCCATCTCTGGGCGCCTTGACCTTCACTTCTAGATCCGCTTTATGTAAGATATCAGGCCTTGTTCTTTCGTATGGCTCGTTCACGTGTGAATTATCATGAGGAAGATGCGCCGTTCTTGTTCCCGCGTATTCCACCACGGCCGATGTGGCTGCAGTGGTATCAGGTGGAAACGGCAAAAAATATGATACACGCTGTTTGTAAATCGCGTCACCTTTCCATTTCGCATAATATCTGTGTAATTTGAAAACGTCATGTTGAAGATTTCTAATGTCTTCTTATTCCTAACTGACTACAATCGCTTACGTCTTCGATAAGGCCTGTATGTGTGGTTGCTGCGACAACCGGTCT
Organism: Chaetoderma sp. LZ-2023a; assembly: GCA_034401795.1. Classification (NCBI taxonomy): domain Eukaryota; kingdom Metazoa; phylum Mollusca; class Caudofoveata; order Chaetodermatida; family Chaetodermatidae; genus Chaetoderma; species Chaetoderma sp. LZ-2023a. The sequence continues at coordinate 45,919,149 of CM067364.1, forward strand.
TACCGCCGACGAAAGTGATGGATACACGCTCGCCTCGTTAGAAGATGAAAGTAACGATATTTTGTCTGTATCCGGGCCTGACCTGACTACTTTATTTCAGAAGATGAAGATAAGCTACGGTGGTCTTCCGTAGATGTCAGAGTAACTTTATTGAAAACACAAACTCTTGCCTTGTAGTAGAATCACAAGGTGATGCTTTAATTGCTAGTTTTTAACTATATATTATATTTTCTACAAAAATGACTTTTACTGTCACAATAACAGTTACAATAGAACTTATTGATTCGATTCAGTTTTCTTACTTGCAACAATTTAAGAACTCGATCCAACGTTTCCCTAACTGACTAGCATTACTCCCAGTCGCTCTGATCTGATATGCTATTCAATTAGTTCTTGCTTTACTGAAAATACATTCAGCACGAATCTTGTTCGTGGTGCGAGGCGGACCGGACTCTCGATTAAAGTTAAAGTCCACTTTTTATACTTCTCTAGAGCTCCTTACCATGTTCGTTTGGGTTCTTCTTTCCAGAGTTTGGTTCGATGCTCATTGATTGTGACGTCATCCTGACTAATCAAACTCCGATTTTCTCTCTTAGGAAAGGAAGACCGAACAAGTTAAGGCGGTTTAGTCGACTCATGAGTGTGGAATTCTATCCGATAACCTCCCCCAAACTTGACAGTGATAGATATTGTTTCGACAATTTTTGTCTGGTTTTCTAATCTTCTTGGCGCCAGACGCTACCACGTCCTCGTCCGGCCCCTTGCTTATTAGGCTTGCGCCTGCATTTTACAAGGGTGCCATGACGTAGTGACCATGTGGCCCATCTGATTCACCAACATCTGGTGTCGTATCTGGTGTCGTGGGTCGCCTCTATAGAAATATAGAAACTCGGTCACATTATCACGGTCCTATGGTAAGTCGGTCGTCGCCACGTTACTACGTCATTCTATGAGTCATTCAGTCTGTGCTACGTACACTCTGTCCGTAGCACCCTACCGACCTCTTGCTTGAATATTTAGAAAACTATTGGTCGTAACTTCTGCTGAATACTATAAAAGGTTATGCCGCGACTGCAGCAACAACTTTCATTTTTCAACCACCGACAGACTCCATCAGCTCACTGCCCTAAGTCTTAGTCTATTCTATTCCAATTTCACTTATTGTATCAGCTACATTTTCGTGTCAGTTTTGCATCGACTTGATGCACACACTAGATCGCGCTATTACATCCCTGCCCAATGTGTTATCCGTTCCTTAGCTCGCCTGGTATTCAAATATAGTAATCCACAGAGGTCTTAGACTGCAAATATAAGATGTCCCCGGGGTCATGACCCCCCAGAAGACAATCCGATATCTACAATGTGAATCTGGCTGCGGAGACAAAAGAATCCACTCTGACTTTCCTTTACACCGCCGTTCGGTACAATATGAGTCATTCTTTTTCATTATGACCTTAAGTTTACCAGGCGCATCTTTGATGAAATCGGTATTAACTGTGGTTGCTTTGGAATCCCAAACACCCCGATCATCTGGGAAGTCACATCTTTCCATTTTTTGTCGTTTCTCCACGTTATTAGTATTATCAATAACGAAGAATATGTTATCTTTCTGTCCATTAGGTATGTACGGCTAGACGTTTTCTGTATGTATTAGTTTGGTATATATTTCTTCAATAGACAAAAACTTCCCCTCTGTCGGTAACGGCTTTCCTAACCCTTCTAACGGATATTTATTCTGAGAAGGTACACTCGATGGCATTGTATTTGACTCGTCATTTGTGTTAATTTGGTCACAATTAGTGTCCAAATTTGTCTGTCTGTCAGTCTTCATCTTTAGAGACACAGGCGAAAATGCAACACGTCGACGTTTCTTTGACAGACTATCTACACTAGTTTTAGAGGTAGAAGACATGCCAATGATATCATTTGGAATATCATCGTTTTCGCTAATGTCGCTGTCACTTAAATTAGATAATGGATCAAATTTGTTATCCGCGAATGAATCATGTTGTCGCGGACGCTTGGTCGTCTGTCTGGTAGTCTTTGATGATCCGTCAGATTCGGTACATTTAACAGGCATAGTAGGTGTATTAACCGTGCTAATTAGAACAGGCAGCATAGGAGAAGCGGTAGTAGTAACGATATCAACTGGAGCAACTGCATCAATATCACTGATGTTAACTTCTGGAAATGCTTCGTTACATAGTTTGGGTGTTGATGCTGATGCAGTTTCTGGGATTGTTTGCTCAGATTTTACATTTCTGGCAAAATTTATACACGGTGATTCAGAACCCCATGCAGACTGTCTCAGTTGCTGGCTTCGGTGACGCATCTTCATTGATGGTACCATAGCAGAGAAATGGTTTGGGATCCAAATCTTTCCAGAGACGGGACTAGATACACTGGACCACATAATTTCGATTTGAATTGTGCTCTCCTTTTCGGCGAGTGGTCTGAAATAGTCATTTAGGGCCTTGTACGCATAGTCTTTATAACCATTAACTGGTGGGTATAAAGACTTAATTCGCATTTGAATGGCATTACTCAGAACAATAATTGTTCATGCGGATGAAAACTTGCCGACAATAGCGCAGTCACGACATGCAGAATTATAACTCGGAGAAATGCTCGCAATGCTCTGACCTTTAACGCTGCTAGTGTATGTAGACATATTAACTATCATATCAATGCATGTGCGGTAACATAGTTCTGTAGCCATTGCCTCGTTTCCACATAGTAGAATTGAAACCGAATTAAAGAGACAGTTGCCATCACCTGTCACATTCACCGGCACCTCATCGCCCTTGTATTTAAGGCATGACAACATGGCCATGGCCGGATAATCAGTCTCGCACGCTATCTCCTCTGCAATGTTAACGGTCCTACACTTTCCCGCCAGTAAAAGCTCCCTGGCTACCACCGATTTCAGTTTCTCAAAACTTTTGCATGCAGCCTGAAAGAAAGAAAATAAACAATGTGCATATAGATAGACATAGACAGATAGACATAGACAGATAGACATAGACAGATAGCCATAGACAGATAGACATAGACAGATAGACATCTATAGACAGATAGACATAGCCAGATATAGACATAGACTATGCACGTATACTACCGCACCCGAGCTCAAACTCAAACTACCGAAACCGAGTGCAAACTACAGCACCCGACCATAAATGGGTAAAATCTTACCGCAATTGGTAGTATTAATATAATTTTTGTTTTCCAGACTGTAAATTTGACAGGTTGGTAGACAGACTACTTAAGTCTACTTTTCATAGAAAATGTGCATTTGCAAAACAAGGTAAGTCTATTTTTGAAATTTCACCACAGGAATGATTGGCTCGATTATTGACGTTTCCCCATAGTGCTTTATTTTCCAGCATTAGAATGGTCAAATTTTTGGAAAATCACTTGACTACAAGTTGCTGCTACCAACATCTTTAACTCCAATTACTTCCAAAATCACCGGCAGACTGATTTGTAAAAATTTGCATCGAAATTTTGTGAATTTACTATGAAAACCAGTAATTACATTTTTTTTCACTACGCTAAGAAAACCTCTTGGCTTCCTGATCATACGCGATGCTGTTATAATTACGCTCTGTGCGCGCGACAGAAATAAACGTTTTCACACTACGTTTAACAGTCGATACAATGGATAAATTGAAACAGATTGGTGCATTGTAAAGGCGACGAATCATTGTTATTATTTAACCCTAATCGCGTGACCGGTAAATAATCATCGATCACAGGTCAGCGATCTCATTAGGCCTAGTTGTGTGTTTTAGGCCTAACGCACAATCATTCCCCTACATTACTTCTTCGATAACCGAGAACCAGTCGAATGACTGGTGGTAAATTTAAAAATAATTCTTCAGAAAATTTTGAAAATTAAATGTCCGTTAGATGTCGAAAGAAATGTTTATTTTTAAATTTATCATTGGAAATGACTGGCTTAGTTGATTATCGAGCCACTCAGTCCAGCGATAAGATTTCAAAAAATAGTCTCTTCAGTAAACGGACGTTTTCTATGATAAAATCGTATATTCCCGTGAACAAATTTAGATCAATACTGGTTTTTAACTTAACTTCCTGTTTCTAACTTATCGTTCAATTTTTTCAGATGATTAAGAGACGGTAGCTAGACATACTACGAAAAATGTGAATTTAGATATACATGTAGATTTAGATATTTAGATAGAATTTGGATAAGATCCGTTGAAGAATTGAATCGATTTCGTTAAAAACGATTGAAGATTTGGAATGTACGGAAATACAACAATGTGTGTGTTAACAATTAATGAATCCCTGTTGGGTTTTTTACGCCAAAAATTAAAATTTTGAAATTTGTCTCCCAATGAATGTCAACAACAGCGCACACATCGCGGTGCTTCAAACTGAACAACCATTGTTGATGGTGGTTCTATAAAAACGTTCATATGTATGTATGTATGTATGATGATGATGATGATGATGATGATGATGGTGTTGGTGGTTCTTAACCAATTCACCGACGAATTCCCCATATCCCATTTTCAATGCCATCATACAGAAAAACGGTTGAGTATTTAGAAATTAATTTGACCGGAAGCTGTTATTATTATTACCTCTTTCAATCTCGTGATGCCTGTTAGGTACATGTAGTCACACATTTCCCCATCCGTCGTCGAGCAACTACGGCAGATATAATCTTCTGGAATCGCATCCCATGTGCGAAGCAACTCGGATGAAATATGTTCACAGGACGCATGAAACCATGTTTTACATACACCACAAAACAGACAATCGGACGAGCACTTCTCCCGACAGTCCCCACAGGCGTACCTAACTCTACGACTCATCTTAACTTCAGATTCTCCAACTTCGCAATTCAATACAAACTACTTTTTACAAGTAATAGTTAACGGATAACTACATAAAATTAACTTAGTATGCAGGACACAAGAGTTAACATCAAGATCGCATTATACTATTTGAAGAAGTGGAAAGAAATTTCAAGACAAGAGACTATATACCGACAACAGATTTGCAATACCCACCCTGGCCACCCACCCGAAATAGAATTTTACTTTCAGATAGACACCGGTCTATACCGGTGAATTTCTAAAACACGTTTATTTTTTAATTATCGGAGACCGCTTGGAATTACCGGTACACCCAGTTTGATTTGTACAGTCTATATAGTCTCTCTAAGGCAATTATAGTGGTAGTCTTAATCCGATTAGAATCACGCCTTTGCAAATTGGTTTACTGATAATCTTACAAGTAGGGTGTGTGAGTGGTCTCGTCCATCATTGTAAGTTAAACAAGGCAGTAAGACAGTAAGAACACTAGTTTGTAAATCCGCTGACTTTTCTTAAACACATTTGACTGGACGTTGTTGCCGCATATAACAGCAACGACTTTGAGGATTCAGCTGAATTTGAAATATGTTAATAAAACAATAAATGTGTTTATAAAAGTATGGTAGAGCTACCATGTGGCTATATATTATGTTGGTTTGCAAATATAACCATGGCCCACACGTTTAGTCGTCATCCATAGCATAACTGGATGATCCATCGGGCCTAATAAAATTCATTTATTTACAATATCCTGTAAATAAATTTATTAGCTCCTTCCTAATCATAAAATTGAGATATTGGCTTAGAGATAGAAATTTATTTCTCACTCAGTACATCAACACTAATTCATTCACAAACAATCATCAGATAAACGAGCCAGATGGGTGTGGATTACAGAAAACAGATTAATTTAACAACACTCCATTATTCCGCCCCCAGCTGGCGACATTGGCTAGACCCATATAGCTCGCAGAGCTCTGACTAAACACCCCACCCCAACCCCACACCACCTTGCACCGGAATTAATAATTTCATGTGATAAACGTGACATAAACATGATTATTGAGTCAATGCATTGATCAGATGTTTTTTTAGCAACTATCCCTATACCTACCCTCCCCTTCCCTCATTGGGAAGGCCACTGTTGTTGTTGTTACGCTCCCCTCGGCGTGTACGCTGGAAAAGGAGATTCTGAACATGATGTTCTGAGTTAGACGTTTTCGTCTAACTTAGGCGTGGGTCTCAGCACGCGTAAGTTACGACCATATTTATGCCCCCACGTGAGCTACGCGCTTTTTGTGAAACCCGATTTATGCCCCCTACCGTACTTACGCCATATTTACGTCCAATATCGTACTTACGCACCTTTGTGAAACTGGCCCCTGGAGAATATGTTTGGATTGCTTGCTGAAAAGTTTCCAAATTTAAAACTCAAAGTCCGCAGATATTCATTTTTTTCAAGTGAGTTCATTATACCTCCATCCTACCACCTCACCTCCTTAACATGCGATTGACCGTTCCAGAGTACCCATCTACCAAGCCGACGTCATATGACGCCATAATCAACAAGGTAGCGTGTAGGATGACGCCATAATCATTACGTCATAAATGATTATATTTGGCCGGCTTTAACTCTTAATAGTCCGACAAGTTGTACGAATTGTATGTATCTACTATTTAATAAACATGATGTTGAATATTTTGAAACTAATTTGGCCGTCATAGGCGGCAACAGTACCCAATGAAATTAGTTCCAAAATATTCAATAGCTTACCTGTATAGTCTTCTGGAAATTGGTAGTCAGAGAGTTCATAGATCGATCGATCCCATCAGTGTGGGTGGAGCTTAGCTAGATATGGGATAGATAAAATGGACAGCTACATTGATCATCTCATTATCAAAACAAGACATAATTATTCCTCATGTTTTTCAGTTGGTGGTGGCGCTGCTGGCTGTGTGTTAGCTAACCGTCTGACGGAGAACATTGATGTCACGGCGCTGCTCCTGGAGGCCGGCGGTGATGACGCTGGCATTGAGGACACATATATGGCTGGTAAAAGTGGATTCGCTTTCCTACCTGAGCAAGCGTACACATACAAAACTACACCTCAAAAACAAAGCTGTAAAGGCTTAAAGGGAAACGTAAGTAGAACGATTATTACACAGTGTTATTTCGATCAACCCGACCAGGCATAATTCAAAACAATGAGCATGCCGGGGTGGGGGTGGGGGTGGGGGGAATCGATATGGCAAGGTCATCACAAATTTAATCAACCATGGCGTTGATACATACCTCATATGCCTTTGTACGGTCTGAGTGAATACAGTGAACTTGAACTTGATACATCGACCAGATCCGTGCATTCACACATCTGTTGATTCACAAGGCGCAGAATATTATACACGCGCGCACACATCTTTGCTGAAACACAAACTGTCCACTTGATGGTGATAGCCAGGAACCTCGTTTTAAACCGAGCCAGTTATTCCAGTCGTCAATTTTCAAAAATACTCTTCTTGGCCTGCAGTTGGACACTGGCTAGGGGGAAATTTGAAATTTCTTGATCATTACTCTTTTGATGAATGCTAATTTGAAGGATAACAGAAATCAATTTTTTTGTCAATTTTCGTTATAAATTTACAAAAATACTCTTTTTCACTGCAAAAATCAAAGTTTCCTTGAATATTATTGGCATTTAAATGATTAATTGAAATACAGTTTTTTTAGCGCTTTAGTGTTCTGCTGACACATAGTTTATGAAAATGTTTGTATCTATAGCAAATTTTACAATAGAACGAATATTACATATCTGTTTGGTTATTCCTACACACATAACACTGATTATTGTGACAGTATTGTTTACCAGAGATGCTGATTATATGAGTTACATCATCTACAAACTTTTATGTTTTAGTTTCTGACATAGCATTTTTGATATGATTTAGAAGTGAATCCCAGATTCTAATTAAGCATCCACATTGCTGTTATATATGTATCTAATCACAATTATAGTTGACACTACTGGAAATAACTTAATGATAAACACATTCGCGGGACTAAAATATCAAAATATGGAACTAGTCCACAAGAAAGTGGTTCTTCCAGCGTGCAATGGACCTTTCCTGTTTTAGCTATGCCCCGCCCATCTCTAGCCAAGTTCCACCCATACCTCGCTCGTATTGGGACAGATCGATCTATGAACTCAATGACTATCAATTTCCAGAAAACTACACGGATAAGCTGTTGAATATTTAGAAACTAATTTAACTGGGTGCTGTTGCTGCCTATGTCAGGAACAGCGCCCAGTCGAGGTATTATCTTGTCGATCCTTTATATAAATATCTATGATTTTCCAATGCATATAACAAAGATATTTTAAATATTGAATTTGATTATTTTCTTGAATATATTTTTGGAATTCGCTTTCGGATCAAGACGTTCTTCTGTTAAATTTGCTGACAAATCCGACAGGCAATTACTGGAGATACCCGGCACACAACAGCCATGCAAACAGGTCAGCGAATAGACCGACACGGTCAAACGTCCTCTTTCCAATATTGAGCGAAGGTACAAGTAAATGAATTGATATATTATGACAATCCTTTCCATGTATTGCAGTGTCAATTTCTATTTTCGGGGAAATGTCTTGGTGGAGGGACTGCAATCAACTGTCTATCTTGGACAAGAGGTGTACCGGGTGATTATGACCTTTGGGCACAGATGGGGTGTGAGGATTGGGACTACCGACACGTTTTGCCGTATTTTCTTAAGTCGGAAAACATGTCGACAAAGCGTCTGGCTAATAACGGTTTGTAGAGTAGATTTCCAACATAGAACCTGAAGTATAACCATGCTAATATTGCCTATCTGAAGCACACTCCAGTCTCTCTTAACACAGTTTTACAGAGTTTTATTTTTCTGGTTCACTTTCATATATAGATGTCACTATCGTCCTATTCGTTCTACATACACCACGAGTTCACTGCCCCCCCCCCCCCACCTTTTTTCTCCTAAGAAAAGGGAGAGAACTCACGAACATGTATCTCGCCTGAAACACAAATATGCCAAGAGGGTTAACTGCTCTTGCGCTTCTAATATCATAGTTTATAAAGCGTAAAACCATATCGCATAGACGCAAACTCACTACGCCTGTATTCAATATCTTATGTGTTTTATATTTGATTCGCTATCGAAGCAAGATGCCGCGTTGTTCTAACAACTGCTCATGGTAGACCTGTTATGGGCATCTCAGCATGGCATATTGTACATGCCTGTGCACATCTATTTTAACTCTTTCACCGATGAATTCCCCATATCTCATTTGCAAGGAAACCATACAGGAAATGACTTCTCTTAGGCAGCAACGGCTTCCCTTAGGCAGCACCGGCTTCCCTTAGGCAGCACCTGCTTCTACTCAATGTACTTTTTCAGGAATTTGTTGGTGATAGAGTTACGCAACCGACCTGCTGACACATGTTACTGTGGACGTTACGGGGCCAATGCCGGGACAATGCTTCCCGGTATGGGCCCAGTAACTGTCCAGTACCATGCGCTTTTTCCCCGCCAAAAACTCCCATACTAAGGCAATAGGAAATTACCTTGTATCTCTTGGTCTGATGTCTAATCAATCGCACTATAACTTACAGGTTATCACGCAGTTGGTGGCCTGGTGACGATAACAGAGGCAGAATGGACAACACCAATAGCCAAGGCATTTGTCGAGGCGGCCCAGGAGCTCGGGTATAAGAAGGTGGACTGCAATAGCGCCGATCCCTTTGGTACGCAATGGATATGATATGAAAATCAAGTCTATGCGTCATTCCAAAAACATCTCTGAAAATACGTTATTTTGAGTTTACGTTATAGTTCATATGCTCGCTGTTGGGCACCAGCCAATTGGGTCAACGTTTGACAATAAAGGAATGCAGTTTTAGCCATGCTCCACCCATTTCTAGCTAAGCTTCCACCCATGCTTTTCCAGTGTTGGGATCGATCGAACCCCGAACTCCTTGAATCTCAATTTCCGGGAAACTATACGGGTAAGCTGTCGAATATTTTGATACTAATTTGACTGGGTGCTGTTGCTGCTTACGGCCGCAACAGCACCCAGACGAATTAGTTTCAAAATATTTAACAGCATGTTTACTAAATATTAAAGACAAAAAATTCATGCAACAAAGCTTAGTGCGTCATCAATTTAGCTTTCGTGACGAACTTTGATACATCGTACGGCTTGGCGTAATACTCTCATCTAAGATCAATAAGACAATACAGCTTTGTATTAGAGGAACCCATATCTAGCTACGCCCCGCTCAGCTATAGCTAATCCCCGCCCTCTTTTCCAGCGTATTGTAATCGTTTTGAAACTTTGAAGCCTGAATTCACAGAGTCTAAATTTCAAGACAGGCAGCTGTTGAATAACGTGTACCTAATTTGACTAGTGGCTGTTGCCACATATGGTAGCAACACTTCCAATTAAATTAGTTTCAAAATATTCAAAAGAATCTTTATTAACTTGTAAATTGACCAAATTCATACAATTCCTATAGACTTTCGTGACGGACTTAAAATCATGTTGACTGTGACGTCAGGTAAATAGTGACGTAAGTGATTTTGACGTCAGATATACGTGAGTGAAGGACTGGACCCGTCCATTGAAATGTTGAAGCTTTTTAATAGTTGATTTTGGTGGTAAGCTATTGAGCTCCTTTAGGATGAATGAACAGCCATCTTAAAGGAGCGCTATCATATTGTGGCCTTGAACCCTTATCACTAATCCTTGATTGTCCATCACCATACACACGGTGGACTGTATTTCTGTCATTGCCCTGCAGGTGTGATGGTGAATCAGATGAATAGCAAAGATGGTGTGCGAGAGAGTACGTCACGTGCCTACCTAAGACCAGCAATGAAACGGAGCAACCTGGCCATCGCTGTCAATACTACCTGTACAAAGGTGATTATGAGAGAGAGAGGGGGGTGAGTGGGGGTGGGTGGATGTCTGAAAGTGAAAGAGAGGAAGAAAGAGAGGGAGACAGGGTTGGAGGGAGGTAGAGGGTGTGGGAGTGGGCGGTGGATAAACTATTAAGAGGGACGAGGGAGAAAGAGATGTGGGAGCCAGAAATAGGCCAGGGAGTGCGTGTGTGGGTGTGGGAAGGAGCGATGCAATTAGTTAATATGATGGAGAGAGAGAGAGAGAGAGAGATTCACCACTAATGTTATTTTCTAGATTCTCTTAGATGGTAAATCAGCTATTGGTGTAAAGGCGAACAGGGACGGCAGAGAAATCACCATCAAGGCTACACGGGAAGTCATACTGAGCGCAGGCGCAATAGAATCCGCAAAGCTGCTCATGCTGTCGGGACTCGGACCACGTGACCACCTCGATGCACTGTGTGTAAGCTATTTAATACTGAGATCAACAAATTAGTATTGAGTCAACCACATCGGTAGTATTTTGAGCTTATGTTGTACATCAATGCATCCAAGCGCATTCATGTTTCGAGGGTATAATGGCTGAGTGCATGTCTATCCGTCTATCCATCCGACCATCCTCCCGCCTACCCGCCCGTCAGTTCATCTGCCTACTCATCCATCCACCGGCCTGCCACTTATTTGTCTGCCTCTCCTCTGCTCTCTCAAAGAGGTTATTAATCAAATCTTCCTCAAATTTCAACTCAGGAGAAATACATTCAATGGACCTTTCCAGTTTATCCATCCATCATATGACGCCATAATCAACTACGTGGCGTGTAGGCTGATGTCATAATCATTACGTCATAAATGACTATTTAGTCCGTATTAAACGCTTAGTCAATCAGGTTTTATGAATTGTATGTCTTTACTATTTAATATACATGCCGTTGAACATTTAGAAACTAATTTGACAGGGCACTGTTGCTCCCAGCACCGAATCAAATTAGTTTCAAAATATTCAACAGCTTACCTGAATAGTTTTCTGAAAATTGATCATCAGGAGTTCAGGGATCGATCGATCCCAACACGGGCGAATCGTGAGTGGAGCTTAGCTATAGCCGGGCAGGGCATAGCTAAAACTGGAAGGGCCCATTAACCTTTTCCAGCTTCAACATTGATCCTAAAAAAAAATAAGTGAGGGCGAGCTCTAGTTTTGACACAACCAGCTATTCGGAGAATTAAAAAAGCTGACACACCAACAGACGGACGGACGGACAGATGAACGGACCGGTGGGCGGGTGGGAGGGAGGGCATTTCGGCGGGCGGGCAGGCAGGCAGGCAGACAGACCAATTAACAGCAGAAATACATGATATGACCTAGGTTAATTTGGACAATTTATTGCTCGCGAACTCAGAATGATTGAAAATCCAGTGACAAAAAGTAATATCAATATAAAAAATTACCGTTACGTAGGTTACATTAGATGGCTATAATATAATGGCGGGAGTGATTGCAGGTGATATAACTGGCAGTGTGTGCGGTAGAATGATTGTTGGCATAACTGCACGTTTGACTGGTGATAATTGACATTTCCAGAGTACCCACCCATCATATGATGTCATAATCAACTACGTGATGTGTACAATGACATCATAATGAATGACGTCATTCTTGACGTCGATAAGTGCATCACGAACGCATATTTGAAGACGGTCTATGCGTTGTTGTACAAATTGTTTGCTTTTATTTTTTAATAAATATTCTGTTGAATATTTTGAAACTAATTTGACTGGGCGCTTTTGCTGCCATAGGCAGCAACAGCACCCAGTCAAATTAGTTACAAACTATTCAACAGCTTCCCTGTATAGTTTTCAGGAAATTGATAGCTAGGGCATTTGGGGGAATCGATCAATCCCAACACGGCGAGGTGTGGGTGGAGCTTAGCTAGTGAAGGGCGGGGCATAGCTAAAAATGGAAAGGTCCATTATGACATAGCTGGAGGGATGGGTCCCGGGAGGGATGGGTATTAACGGGATGTGTGGTGGGAAGATGAGTGCTGGATGGTTGAGTGGTGGAGGGATATGTGGCGGAATGACTGGAGGGATAAGCAGTGAAATGGTTGGGGTGAAAAGTTGAACGTGTAGAGCAGTGGGTACATTCTGAATGTCTGTGTATGTTGGGCTCGTGTTCATCGTATAATGCAAACAGTGCTGCTGCATACGACCATGTATTCGCCTATGAAGTTGGCTACGTCAAATCGGCCTTAAAATCGTATCATGTATTCCGTCTTAGTATGCTAAACGCGAGTCACAAATAAAGTCTACAAAAGTGGGTGATCATGGGCAAACTCACTCGCAGTTTCCGGAGTTACTAGACTAACACATTGTTTCTACTCGAGTCGGACGTCACGTCAACCCGTGCCAATAGGAAGGTAGCCTCGAGTACCTAGCCATGCATCGTCCTATTGCACGATCCTCGCCCTCCCACCACGTTCCCGTATCGAGTACCATGCTTGCACACCTTTGATGTGTGTGCTAAGTCTACGAAGCTTCATACATATTAATGAACTGGGGTCAGTCAACTCGCGCCAATGAGAGTGCTCGATAAGAAATCAGGAAGTAAACAAATTTACACATGTGCGTAAACCAAACTAGCGGTTTTTGTCACAGAAAACCAATCTACACATTTTCTGTTCCTCAGATAACTTGTTTAGAGCAAAACTATTGCAAACTTTTGCAAATGTCTCTTTCCAGATCAACAGCGTCGCGATCGCCGTTGTTTTTGTGATTGTAAATTAGGTCACCAGACGGACGCTCGCCTATCGCGTGAAGTAGGCAGAAATCTGATTGGCTACCACCAACCCACTAGCGTAATGTTACTTCAAATAGCGAGAAATCACAAGTCTGCAAGTACGGCATCGAACAGCTTAGCTATGTGAGTGGGCGTATGTTAGTACGATGATAGCCGTGTAGCTACGAGAGTAGTAACGGCCAAAGCTTAAAGGCCAATGGGGCACAATTCACCTTTCAATGGCATCTATCTATCAATCATATGCCGTCATAATCAGCGTGGAGTGCATAATGACGTCATAATCATTACGTCATAAATGGTTCTATTTGGCTCGTGTTTAACTCTTAATAGTCCGACATGTTGTACGAATTGTATGTCTCTACTATTTAATAAACGTGCTATTGATTATTTTGATACTAATTTGACTGAGCGCCCAGTAAATTAGTTCTAAAATATACAATAGCTTACCTGTATAGTTGTCTGGAAATTGTTAGTCAGAGAGTTCAGAGATCGGTCGATCCCAACACGAGTAAGGTGCGGGCAGAGCTTAGCTAGAGATGGGCGGGACATAGCTAAAAATGGTCCATTATGCGTCCCCGCAAGGAATAGAACATTGAATGCTCTTGTTGTTGTATTTTCTCTAGATTTCTGTAATAGAAGATTTACCTGTTGGTAAACTGCTCAGCATCCATCCAGCGACGATGTGGCCCTCGTATGTTGTTGATGATCCAGTGTCACTGGACGCGGGTGCACGCGCCTCTAGCAAAGCTAAAACAATGTGGGATGCCAACAAAACTGGTGAGATGCCAAATATGCATTGCACAAATTACACGAAACATTGTGTACTCCTCAGTCTGCATGCCGGGGCAGCGCGGCCAGTAGTAACAGTCGCTGTAGCAGTAGCGGCAGCAGTAGCAGATGTAGCGGTAGTGGTACTTAACAACAGCAACAGCAGTTCTGTTTATGAAAAATGAATGTATATTTTAAACAGTTAAGTAGCCTAGAGATCTGTGTGGTCTGCGAGCGTGTTCGTGCGTAGGCTATGAGCGCGCGTGTGTATGCACATATACACCTGTGCAAAAGTTAAGCACCACCCTATTTTTACGCACATGCGAGGGTATATTCATGTGCTATGAAGAAAGCAATAGCATAAACATTTATGTACCCATCCATCTTAGTGCAAGAGGTAATAATGCAACTAGAGGAATGCTGATTATGATGGTGGGGAAACACTGTATGTTTTTGTTTGAACTTGAAAACGAGGCCTGAATATGGTTACGTTGACACAACTGACAACTATTGCCCTACAGTTGACACACGTGGCTAGATTGTCATTAATGGTGTCTGAAAACGAAGTTTAACATCTGTGCACGAGTTTGAGACTGTCATTATTAATACCGGGTATATCCACCTTGTGCCTGGATGACGGCCTGGACACGACGTCTCATGCTGGTCACCAACCGACTGATACGCCATTGTGGTATTCGTCGCCATTCAAGATGGAGTGCGTCTGTTAATTCCTGTAGGTTCTGCACAGGAGGATCCCTCCTTCTCACCATGTTTCCCAGAATGTCCCAGATATGCTCAATAGGGTTCATGTCAGGGCTCCTTGCTGGCCATGGTAGGGTTTCGATGGCATTCTGGCGGAGGTATTCATGCACAGCTCTAGCACGATGTGATCGGGCGTTGTCATCCATGAATATAGGGTGGGTTCCAGGTGCATGATTTACAAAATGAGGGACCACAACTCTATCCAGTATGGAATCTTGATATCTTTGTCCATTTAGTGTTCCAGGTACAGTCAACAGATCCAGCTTACAATCAAATGAGATGCACCCCCATATCATAACGGAACCTCCACCAAATGGAACTTCTTCCATGATGTTACGTTGGTCGTACGCCGTGCGTCAGGACCTCCATACACGAGTTCGACTATCTGTGGCATGAAGCAGGAACCGACTTTCATCGGACCAGTGTACCCGTCTCCAGGATCTCATGTTCCAGTGTCTTCTTTCGTTGCACCACCTCAGACGCTCCTCTTTGTGGTGTGCAGTGAGGAGAGGACGTCTGACAGGTCTCCTAGCTTTCATGCCAGCAGCATACAGTCTCCTTTTGACGGTAGACATTGACACTCTATTGCGCGTTTCCCATTGCTGGCTGAGCACTCTGCTGTTGGTGAATGGAGATCTCCTAACAAGGCGTACTAGGGCTCGATCATCACGGGCAGTAGTCTTCTTCGGTCTTCCAGATCTAGGCCTGTCCTTCACCTCGTTAGTTTGCCCATGTTTTGCAATCAAACGACTGATTACAGTATGGTTAATGTTCAGCTGTCTGCCAATCTCTCTGCATGACATACCAGTGGTATGCATGCCTATGATTTGCCATTTCACACGATCACTTAACCTTCGTCTTGCCATAGCGGTTCACAATCAAGAGCTAATTCTCTCTGTACAAATAAACCACGGTCATGAACACAAAATTCCTAATCTTGTCGCCTAAATCTGTATGTAATGTTCTACACCTCAAACTGGACTTTTACATAACTGAACACGTGTGCTGTTTCCCGCCACGCACGGACATCAAGCGGCGTGAAGTCATGCATGCATGTGCATTTCGTACTTGGAATTATGTCAGCTAACGCGGGGACAAAAAGTATGGCAGCCTAGTTGTACCATCATGTTTCTACGTTCTATTGTTTTTGCTGGTGCTTAACTTTTGCACAGGTGTATACATTATAATAATACGATAACATCAATGACGATATACAAAGAACTGCAACGTCTTCGTCAATTTGCATCAATATTCTCTTTCAGAAAAAAGCAAATTCCAATTTCACTCATGAATGTCATCTATTTAATATTATATAAATTGTGACTGAACCAGAATGTTGGTAAAACCAAATAAATGTCTAGTCTACAGGTAGAAGTTGCAACCTACGGAAAAAATCCCATAGAATTTTATTTTTGTTTTTCTGAAAGGGGCATGTCTGTAGTATTCCAGAAAAAAAGTCCTCAAAAATTGGCCTCGGGGGGAAAATTTTTACAAATTCTTTAGTTTCGGTATCCAATCGGCATGATAAAAATTACATGTAAATGTAGGAAACTTAATAAATTGACCTTTAACGTTGAATTAAGACAATGAAATTTGGCTTGGAACATATGCAGGACACGAATCAGATATTCAATATCTCATTGGGTAGGTGTGATGACGTAATAAGCAGTAAATCCAAGATGGCGGACAAAATGGCGGGAAAAATCGAAAAATGTGTTATTTGAAATCAGAATTGCGATAAATTGTGGCAAAAACCGAATATAACCTTGCGCAATGATGCAACCAATGACCATATAACGTATACAGCAAAATCACTCTATAACTACCACCATTGAGATAGGTGGTCCATTAAGTTTGGTGGTTCTATGGCAACCAGATTTAAGGAACAACTATCTTTTACCTTAAAAAACATTAAAGTGACCATATGTCTTCTGTGATGATTTTAAAGTGGTCGATATAGGCAGGTTTGACTGTATATAAACATCGCATACTAGGCCTACTTTCATTAGATACACAACTAAGTGTCCATTCCATCTGTGTTATCGTACTCCTCTGGCAGCATTGGTCGAAGTTCCTGATTGTTGCAAGATTGTCCCTGACATCCTGCACACGCTTCTACACATTTCATAAAGTTTTTCCTACACGAACACTGATTGGTACCACACTGATTACTACTCTTAGCTTTGCAATTACACCTGATGAATTTTAAAATGTTCTCTGGTGCCGGTGCCAAGTCTGTCATTATTGGGCTAAGTACTGCACGTTCCATTTTCCAACCCCAATCGCCCGCGTTCTCTAAGGAATTGTCCATATTTTTCCACCTGACAATTTGCAGGTGTACAAGTAAGCTGTGGAAGTGTGCCACACTTTCCGTAGGTGGCAGCCTCTCTGTTTCGATTTTCTTATTGCTCGTTATGATTGTCTGATACTTTTTATGTCGCAATTTCATGAGCGTTTCTTCTGCTTTTGCACCGTGCAATGTACAGCAGACTTTTATTCCCGCAGCTCCGATGTTTTCATTTGATGAGTCACTTGCTTCAATGATGTCAGCATATGTCTCAATTTGTTTGGACTTTATGATTGCTTTAAGGAGGAATGTTTTTCCCTGTCCATACGAAGCGGAGGTGGTGTCACATCCACTCTAGGCATGGATGAATAGAATGCATTTCTTTATTATTGGGTCAATTGTTCCATTCACATCTGACATCTTATACAACTCTCCTTTCTTCTTTGAAGCACGGTTTTCTTTTTGAAAGAAAATTTCAGCCATCTCTGTATTCCAGTGATGAATGAGGAGCACTAAAATGTCTGTATCTTCTGCTACGACACTCACAGGTTGTTGGTCGCTGGCATATTTTAATGCTGTGGCCACAATCAAGACATCACATCACCATCACTTTCGATAACATTGTGACTACAAGATCTGAGGTGTTCATCGAGAAATGTTATGAAATTAGCCTTATTCTTGTCATTAGCCAAACACGCACTACGGTCAGGATGAACAGTTTCGGTCTCGTTGATTTTCACATCTGCAGATTTTTTGGTACAATCTAAATGTTCATGTTCTTTCGTTGAATGGTCATCATAGCCATCGAAAACGACACAAGCTACTCCATACTTCTCTTTTATGAAGGTACATGTATTGTAGTCCTCTGCTATCAGCGTGTACGTTATACCTTTTCTCCACTTAACCTGATATAAAAGCCACCCACCGTCAATGACTTGCACGCAGTTCTCTGTACAGTTTTGAAGGTCATGATAGTGATTGGGAATGTCTTTTAGTAGGGCATGTGCCAGGTCAGATTTTTCTGGTTTCCTCATGAAGCAATCTTTGAAAAGTGATGTCGGTACATGAGCGAACTCATAAGAGAAGTATGGAACAATGTCTGTGCCTAAGCATTCAGCGAGCGTGGTACAACGTAGAAATAAAACTACAGGGTCAATATGACCCGTTTGCTTTTCCAGTTTCACCCCTGGCTGCGATTCTTGGAGTGTACGAATCACATCACACTTTTTTATTTTTGCGCTTGTTATGGTTAAGCCATCTAGAGTATTCTGTATTTCAGAGCTAGGCGTTCAGCTTCATCACAATTAATCTTATCATTATCTGTCGCGCTAAGTCCAGTTGATACAGAGCGAAGCACTCGTGTTTCGATACAGAATGGATCATGAATGTCAAACCATTGTAGAATCTCACCATAGTGCTGGCTATCATGCTTACATCGAGCAGTTTTAAGCTCCGCATGCTGCTCAACTCGTCTTGTGATGACGACCAGTAGCAGTTGTCATTGCCTTGTGTACAGTGGCGAATTGGTGCATCGTCAATACCCACTGCTGACGAACACTTTCTGTCAGACCTCTACCTCTGGTAAGACCTCCATGACTTTTCAATGACCTCATCATTACTTGTTCGATTATTAGATCCGTTGACAAACCGGCCCAGAATTTGCTGCTTCTCCGTACGGCATGAAGACCATAGACGCCAAATTTTTCATATAGCCATGGATGGGTGTCAGGTAACTTTCTCATCTTTTGTAGATATAGTCAGGCACTTTTAGCATAATAGATATGACGCGTCGTTGCAAAAACATTGAGTAATTTACTGACTGCATTCAAATGTCCTTCCCAGTCACATAATCTTTCGGCATGAATAAAGTCTTTAATACAGTCTACATGATATAAATACTGAATTCAAAGTTTCGCAGTTCACGAGTCATTAGCCAGAGTTGTTTGTAAGACCTGCAAACAAGTCTAGTTTTGCCAATGCCTCAAAATATGCTACTGCGTTTAATCTGTCTGGAAATGAGTCATCACTAATTTTATCCAGGAGTGATTTAAGTTCTGCTATGTCGCTACTGTTCAGTCTAAACTGTCCTAGCTCATTTTCACTAAGTTCAACAACACTATTTTGTTCACTAATTTCATTTTTATTTTCATCATCATTTCCATATAATTCAGAGTAATTTTCTGGTAAAACCGTTGACACTGGTTTCGTCATTAGTACAGATTCTATGAGAATATTAGCCCTAATTTCACGTGAATACGCTTTACCACTCACAATATGTTTCACAACATTTTCACCGTAAACTTGTTCTAGAGCATTCTCGATTCCAGATCCTTTCATGACATATTGCACACTGCCTAGCGCACTCATCAGAAGGTGAAACCCACCAAGTCGTATTACAAACTTTGTCATATGTTTGGCTTCGACTATTTCCGTAGCTTTAAGCCAAAGAGGCTGGTCCAAACTGAGCGCATAGCATGGAACATTGAGTTTCTCTCCCTGATCCTGAATATATAAAAGAGATGAATATATCCCAGTCTCATCATTAGGATTCAGGTCTAGAATAGGTAGAATGGTAACCTGCCACTTTTCTGCATCTTTGTCTCTGAACATATATTAATGGATTTACACTCAACAATCGCGCTGATTGCCATAAGAGATTTCCGTAGTATGTAACAGGTGGTATGCGATGTGGACGCATAGTGTGTATTAAAGGTTCAAACTTAACTTTAGATAGGGCAGACGATGCAGGTCCAATGTACTGTACTGTTGGTATGCCTTTATTTTCAAGAAGTTCTGAAAGCTGAATTCGCGCTTTATGCCTGATCTTATGATCATCTGTAGGTAACTTAGCGACGGCTGACATAACACACATACCTATCGCATGTTAGAGTACAGATTCTGGCATCAACATTGTTTTCCGCCCATTGACTGAAAATTGGACTTGATGGCGGTAGCACAGAGCTTAACTTTTCATCATGCAATATAGATTGTTTATAACATTTGATTTCATCGTAGGAGACTGACATGCCTAGTGAAAAGAGTTCGTCTATCAGCCATGGTGATCCAAAAATGAAATCCATTTCTACACCTAAGCCAAACATAAGTGGTGCTATAACAGATCTTGGGCGTACAGCCTGAGTAATTATTTGCCCTATAGAGTTTCGTTTTAAATCATTTGTAAGAAGATTCTCAATAAGGACTTTCAAACACGGGGTAAGAACTTCTCTGCCAAGTTGTATGTCCTTGATCTCCTCTGTAATAGGGTAATAATCACGATTGTATTGCTGCTCGCGAATTTCTTCTTTGATAAGACGGGCACACGTTACTATTAATCGTTCTAATTCACTATGCAAATCTTCTCTGCGATCTGCATACCATTGTTTATGGACAATGTAACTGGCCATGTCCCTAAAACACAGAACATCTTTTTCTCCACCTTTGGCTTTCGCAAAAAAGACGTGTTCACTATAATGAAGTTTTAGTTTTTCTCGCAATGTTCGTTTACAATATACATCCTCCCCACCTGCAAGACTGACCATTGTCTCCATCAAATCATCCATAGTGTACAATTCGGCGCCGATATCATTCTCTAACCAATTGCATAACGCTAGAAACCAGTCATGCATTTGTTCATCTACAGGACGGCCAGCCAGGCGGGTTTTGGATTCTGTGTAATTCTTATTAATATTAATAACATTTGAGATGATAGCGTGCCTCTGCAGCGACCAGACAGATGCAACCATGAACACCAGCGCTCACTTCTCGCGCCCATGTGTCCCTTCGTTCTCCACAGTGCTTTAGTATTGTTTCTCTAAATGTCAATGTCCAGACATGAAAAACTGGGTTTCTTTGGGAATTTTTCAAATCAACTGACGCCACATCACCACAAATGAAACAGTCCACTGTCCAGCGAAAGGGCGAAACGCTGGATCGTAGTTTCTTTGGGCTGGGCTCTAAGTCTTCCTCATGTCTTTTCTGAGGAGCGGTCTTCAAACTTTTCGGATGAGTATATTCTTTCCAACACGAAGCATGTATCCGAACTTTGATAGCCGTTTCAACCAGTTCTCGAGAGTGGAAGTATGACAGCAAATCTAAATCACCACGAATTTCACTCATTTTTATCAAAGTTTTGAGACCTTTTTCATATACATTAGACGCATCTGCCGCAAGTAGTTCTTTACAAATAGGGCAATTCGCTTCGGAACTATATCCAAGATCTTCCTCATCACGATTCGACGCCATATTCACATCACACTTGCTATTTTCTCCGTGGTTCGCTCTAGTCCTCTTTAACATTCACTTTCATTATGACCAAAAATCTGTATAAAAAAAAAAATAATAATAATAATAATTCACATAAATAACGTAAAGCTTTCTCCATATAGAACATTAATTGTCTGGCTGCTCAAGTATTGCAAAAAAGATTTTTTTATACGTTTAAATTTGTTGAAAACTTAAAACAATTTGACTGGAATGTGTTGGTGGTTAAGACACAAACCACTTTCAGTCAAATTCTTTTCAAAATAATCAAAAGTTCCATAATTATTGCTACTTGCAATTACTGTATAGTGGCTTGCAGCAGCGGGACAGTTAACACACATATGCTAAGTCCCTCGTCAATATAATCATGAGGGATGTATCATGTTTCTATCTCCTCCCATATGCTTACTAGATCTGCAAGTAGTGTTCGGGGTCTGCACACTGGAATATGTAATATGTTTCCCAGAAAAGTGGGGAAAATCTGGGTAGAAACATGATACATCCCAATTGGTTAAATACTAATGAAAGAATGTTAATTTATTAAATGTCTCTCAGTTCTGGTTAATAGGTTTTGGTAAACATATATGCAGCACAACGAAACGTAAATATTAAGGAAGTTTGACATCTCGGACTGAGACATTTCAAGGGTCGCAAAGTAGGTCTGACCGTTGACTGATTTTGTGCTATTTTTAATTTGGAAATCGACATATCCTGAGTAGCACAAGAAATCGTGTAATGCAATAAAATAAGGAAGGTATACTGAAAACGTGGCGTATCTAGGTTATAAAGAAATCAAGATATTCAATTTAATAGTAGTACATTACAACGCAACATCAAAATCATGCGTGGCGTTTTAGTAAATGGCTTAGGCAGAATGACGTACCTCCAATAAATGAGCACTGGGTTGGAATTTTTCAGGATAACCTAAGCTGAGGTGTGGATTGATATCTGCTGAATGAGAGAAACGCTGCCAGGAATGTATTTACATGTTTTATCACAGTCCTAGATGATTGTAGATGATGTCTTGTCATTTCCTAGTTTTATGGCTTATTTCTCCGTACATATTGGGTATCAAAAGCAAAACCGCTGGCAAATTTTTTACTCATGACAGATTTGTTAGGACTTTTTTGCTGGGGTACTACTAATATGTCTCTTTCAGAAAAAACATGAAAAATTTCTATGGGAATTTTTTCCACAGCTCTTGAAAATTTTGGGTTCACCCTGCAGACTAGTCAATTAAAATCTGTATGCAAACACAATTTTAATAGCCATTTATACAATATATTTGAAACACAATCAAAATCAGTCTCGCACATATAAATTGTGCTAGCATACAGTAAGAAATAAGCAAGAAATGCAAGTTTGAAAATGCGCAAAACGGGAATTCTGATTTCAACTTTTTCAATTTCGGCAATCGGTAAGCCAAACGTCACCCCAGCGACGGCTAACAGAGAATCAATAGGAATAGCATAGGAATCAATAGTAAACAAGGCATATATCGAAAGCGGTGCCGCCGAAATTACCTTTAGTACACACGATGGATGTAATTGGTTCTAGTAGTTTTTCCTGCTGAATACGCTCGTACGTGTTTCTTTTCACTTCAAGAGTATACTTACCTCCCTAATACTTTTTGATATTGCTAAATATCGGCGTTCACTCAATAAACACTCAGAACAAAAACAGTTAGATGCCCCTACTGGGCAGGTAGACAGAGGGTAGTCCGGCGGATGCCAGCCCCACCACCGCGCATGCGCCGACTACTACTTCCTCTTTGCTAATTTATTGGCAGAGAGAACACATGTTTTATGCTTTGTGCAATTTTCACTGTTTAACGCGTCTTAATAAGCCTTAAGAGTGTTTATATATTAGAAAATAAAGAACCTGGATATGTCAGAGAGAGAGTGGCTTCGCCGGAGGATGGCGCCGGATCTTTATATCAGGTGATTTCTAATATATTCTAGCGAGTTTTCCCCGGTGTAATGTGTTTCCGGGACTCGCGTTTACCGTGATAAGCGCCTGTTTTAGTTGTTTTATTTCAACATGGTGCTATATAAGACTAATCTCTCTCTGTGTTTATGTCCACAGGTCTTTGTGAGGATATGTAATGGACATCACAGCATCTGAGGTTTTGTTTCTCTCCACCAAGGTTCCATTTCCTACTAATACTGTTAGGTTATCTAACCAAGATTTTTATATCCAGTGAGTCGGATGCCTAGTATAAAGGTCTTCTCACTTTGCCCTCTTGATCCAATTCCTTCCCCAATGAGGTGGCGAGAGTTAAGAGGCGTACAGTTGGTGGAGTGCTCCAGTTCATCAGGTTGGATGGTTTGTTTATACAAGGTATCAGGTATCTAAGTAATGATATGAGGTCAGGTTAATTATGTAAAGAAAATTAACTTTGATTGCCATTGTTATCGTTGTGTATCTGATGGTTGTGTAGTCTGAATAACCATTCTAACATGTTCTGGTTATGTATACAATTCGTCCGCACACCTTGTTGTTGGTTCGGATCGATTTATTTCTGTCATGGGATCATGACGTCATAATCAGCCTTGCTATTTATTAACAATTAATGTTTTGTCCAAAGCTGGTTTTGCTCAATTATTGATCTTTATGATCATTTTCCCTCTCTTTTAATTTGGTTTTGAGTTTCTAACCGTAACAAAACTACTCATTGTCCTCGTCCTTTGTCCTGTTTCAGAGACCTGGTTGTTCGTCATGTGGACCTTTCTTGAAGGATCATTTTGTGCCCCACCTTTGCTTTGGTTGCAGTCCCTGTGGACCATTGCTTAAGTGTGATGTATGCAAGCATTGGGGGGGGGGGGGCGACTTAATGTCTGAATTTCTATCTTTACAGGCGAAGGACAGGGTAGTGGAGGAGGATAGGAAGTCGAAGAGAGAGGATGTGAAGGGTAAGAAGGGTAAGAGGAAGGCCTCGTCCGCGGTGGACATGGAGGCCTTCCGGACCGAGATGTTGGGAGAGATGAAGAGGACGATAAAGGATTTGGTTCCAGAGTTGCTACGTGGCATGCTTCCTGGTCCAAATCCTTTGTCGTCCTCGGCGTCTGCTTTCGAGCAGGTAATCCCCGCCTCTGAATCACCTTTCCGTAGGCCGGTTCCGTTGTTCGACGATTCAGAGGTGGCCCCATTAGTGGGGGTGATCCACGACCCTGGCAGCAGGCTTGGTGCCGCGCCGAGGGATCGTGGACGGCTGTCACTGGAACCCGCGGGCTGCTTATCAGTCCAGGGGTATCCGCATGCCGCGGGTGCCAGTACCTCCTATGGCACCTTTCCTGGCCAGTCCGGGTTAGCTCTCTTTGCTGACCCGGAGTCTAATCTTTCTGGCCAGGAGGAAGAGGATTACCTGTTAGGGTCGCCGTCTGGGGACGTGACCATGGATTATGACGTCTGTGCACCCCTCGCAGGGAATACATGCGACATATTCCATGGCTCTACTCACGCAGGAGTAGAGTTCATGGCGCAGAAGGTGGCCCTGGCCGATGCTGATGGCCAGCTATACCGCATACCTCGGCTTGCCGAGAGTATCGCTGGTGCTGGCCGGGGCCGTGGTGGGGCGGTATCTGCCCCGCGCTCTACCATGGCGCCTGCTCCTGGTCAAGCCAGTCAGGTTAGCATGCCTGTTCTTTCGGGCCCGCATCCTTTCACTGGCTTGCCAGGGCTATCAGCTTATCCGCCGTCAAGCTCTGCTGCTTGCGCTCAGGAGGAAGACGAAGGCCCCCGTCTTGTAGAGCGCTCGCAGATAGCCACGGAAGAGGATTGGTCGGACGCTTGCCAGTGGCTGGTAAGTGTTCGGCCAGATCTACCCGTGGAGCAGTCGGCTAGCCAGTGTGACCACAGGCCGTGGTTAGCTGGTAAGGCTACTGCTACCGCCATGCCATCTCTGCCGCTGGCAGAGCATGTCGTTGATATGTTCGAGGCGGCGGAGAGGTCCATTAAGGCGAATGGGCATCTCGCGAAGGCCCCTCGCGAGGTAGCAAGGCGCTGCCGCATCGTGCCCCTGGACTACCAGAGGTACGGTGTGGTACCCAAGCCGAGCGTGGATGACCGCGCAGCTTTGGGGGAAGATGCGCGGCCAGGCTCCCGTTCTGACACGGGAGTCTTGTGTTCGAACGCGTTGCGTTCGGCCAATGCCGCGTTGCACGATGCGGAGGAGAGTGGGAGGGCTTCGATTGCCGCTCTGTCCCACGTCTCACAGCTGTTACAAGGGGTAGTAACGGCTTCCGCATCGCGCCAGCCGAGCCCGGTCACAGTCCAGAGAGCCATCCAGGATGGTATCAACCTGGCTTTGGACTGTATGACTCGGGCGGTGACCAGGAGTGTCCGGGCGTGGCGCACATTTGCTTTGGACAATTTGTGCCCGTCCCAGGACCTGTATAATAGGCTACTGCGTACGCCTATGACAGGTCCTGGTCTCTTTGGAGGTGAGGTATGTAGGCACCTCCAGGAGACGGTTACTCTGGTCAACAACCAGAGGGCACTGCGCGAGCAGTTTGAAGTGCTCCGTCGGGAGCGCGTTCGCGCCGCACCCCCTGTGTATCGTCCCCTGCAGGCTCGAGGTGGAGGTGACCAGGTCAGAGGCCACCCACCAGCGCAGCGTCGGCCTAGGCCACGTGCGATTCGGCCAGCGGTGAGGGGGGGTGCAGGCTCCTCAGGCGCAGTCAGCCAGACAGCCACCCGCGTGCGAGGATCTGGTTGTGGTAATCGTGCCTGATGGGCCGGTTACCGCGGTGAGAACCACTCCGGTGTTTCTGGCGAAGGAGACAGTGCCACTCTTGCACTCCTTATGTCCACCTCTCTCCCTAGGTGGACTGGTGGGAGGCCGTTTGGCCAACCACATGCAAGAGTGGGAACGGTTGACTCAGGACCGTTTAGTCTTGCGATGGCTTTCAGTCGGGTATCATCCCGATTGGATGCCAGGCCCGGCGTCGCGACTGTCTCTAGTGCCAATCTGGACTCCAAATCCGAGAGATCCAGATCAAAGGTTGTGTATCGAGGAGGAAATAAATTCCCTCATACAAAAAGGAGCTATTCAACTGGCACAAGGGTGTCGGGCTTCTATTCAACCGTGTTCTTAGTAACAAAAGACACCGGAGGGTGGAGACCAATTCTCAACCTCAAGCCGTTGAACAAATTCATAGAGACGCCCAGTTTCAAGATGGAGACTGTGCGCTCGGTGTTGGCGGGGTTAGAGAGGGGAATGTGGACAGCTTCAATAGATTTGAAGGATGCTTATTTCCACATTCCCATAGCGAGGAGTTTCCGTTGCTTCCTGAGATTTGCATTCCAGGGCAGACAGTGGGAATTCAGGGTGTTACCCTTCGGAATTTCCACCGCTCCTCGGGTTATCACCCGTGTGGTTCTTGCGATCACAGCATACCTCCTCAGGAGAAGCATTGCAGTCCACACCACGTACATAGACGACTGGCTGTTAAAAGCACACACCCAGCAAAGTTTATCGACCAATCTAGAGATTGTTTTGAAAACTCTCACGGATTTGGGCTGGATGATAAATTTTCAAAAGTCAGAGCTGACTCCATCCCAGAAGTTTGTTTACCTGGGGATGTTCTTCGATCTAGAGACAGGATATGTTTATCCTACTCAGGAGAGAGTTCAGAGACTCATCTCGGTAATTCAGTCAGTGTGCGACAGTCGTCATGTCCTGGCACGGGTTTACATGAGAATGCTGGGGTTGATGGTTTCGTTGGAACCGGTCATTCCTCAGGCCGCCTTACGCAGGCGGCCGATCCAGTTGTTTCTCATGACACAATGGACCCAGAGTACAGGTTCGCTGGACTCGAACGTGTCAGTGTTGGCGCCTCTAATTCACCACCTGCAATGGTGGTTGAATACAGAGAATCTCTTGGTGGGAGTTTTGCTAACCCCTCCCCACCCTCAGGTGACTGTGTATACAGATGCATCGATGGAGGGGTGGGGAGCTTGCCTGGGAGAATCCACGATATCAGGGCTTTGGAATCTGGAACAGTCAAAGGAACATATAAATCTACTGGAACTAAGAGCAGTAGTCCTGGGCCTGGAACATTTCTTACAGAAAGTTCAGGGCAAGATTGTTCTTATTCGTTCAGACAACTCAACAGTTGTGACTTACATAAACCGCCAGGGCAGAACGAAGTCGCCCAGTCTCTGTATGATGACATGGAGACTGCTTTGTTGGTGCCTGGATCACAGGATTACCTTGAAAGCAGTTCATATTCCGGGAAGGTTAAATCTGCTAGCAGACTCATTGAGCCGAAGGATGAGTGTTTTACCGACGGAATGGCAACTAAATCAATGTGTGGCGGATCGTCTGTTCGACCATTGGGGGAAACCCAACATCGATTTGTTCGCTACGAAGAAGAATGCGAAGATGACGACATACGTCTCTCCGATTCCAGATCCAAGCGCCTTCGCAACAGATGCGTTAGCTATCAGCGGGGGGGGGGGGGGGAATGCATGCATACGCATTCCCTCCAGCAATCCTGATTCCAAAAGTTCTTCAGAAAATCAGACAGGAGGAGTGCCAAGTGCTTCTGATCGCCCCGGATTGGCCAAGCCGATCATGGTATACAGATCTGCTGGACCTTCTGGTCTGCAATCCGGTTCCTCTGCCTCTGATGGACGACATTATCTTCCAGGGCAAGGCCCTTCACAACAATCCGTCAATGTTCCGATTGACTGCGTGGATGTTGTCAAGGAATCTAGAATTAAGGAGGGCTTTTCTGAGCATGCAGCCATGTTTATGGCCAAAGCCAGGAGGGGGTCAACCTCCAGAGCATATAATTATAAAATCAACAGATTTGCAGAGTGGTGCTCAAAAAGATGTATTGATCCAATGGATTCATCTACTCAGGTAGTAGCTGATTTCCTCTGTCACCTGTATGATGCCTATAGTCTCAAGCCTAACTCTATTGCTGGTTATAAATCAGCTTTAATGACTGTTATCCCTTGCTTGGCTAATAGGGGGAGTGATGAAGTAAGTACATTAAATGTATTAATTAAAGGCATGGGCAATCTAAGACCAAGGAATCCCCCGGTGATTCCGTCTTGGAGTTTATCGCTACTGCTTCAGGTGCTAGGTGATAAGCCGTTTGAACCACTTAGTTCCATTTCTATGAAACTGTTAACTCTTAAAACTGTATTTTTAATTGCTGCGGCCTCGGCTAGGCGTAGGAGTGAAATTCATGCCTTATCAGCTGAGGAAGACCGTTTTGTGGTTACAGGGGAAGGCCTTAAGCTGCTACCTAGGATTAATTTCTTGGCTAAGAATCAGTCTTTGAAATATCCAGGTCAACCTATTTTTTTGCCTGCTTTAACTAGATATGATCCTAATTCTAAAGCATGGTGTCCCGTTCTGGCACTACTTCGGTACAAACAGCGTACTTCGGAGTGGCGGACCGATCAGTCAGCGTTATGGTTGTCATATATTGAACCCCATGGCAGGGCGTCTAAGGACACCATTTCCAGGTGGATTGTAGAGTGTATCCAATTTTGTCATAAATCCGCCACTTGTACGCAGGTTGACATAGCCAAGGCTCACAGTGTCCGCGGCGTAATGACTTCCACTGCCCTATGTAATGGGGTCCCTGTGGATGACATTATGTCCGTGGCTCAGTGGCACTGTGAGTCAAGTTTTACAGACCATTATCTCCGTGACACCTCGAATCCTCTCGCCTTGTCGATTTTGAAAAAATAATCGCTTGTATGTTTTTTGAGGAGGGTTTCCTCATTGCTTATATACTTCACAATTAACTAATGGTAACAACCACTTTTTGGGACTGCATCGGTCTTCTCCACTGGGAAGAGGATGACAGCTGCCAAGTTCAACAAGGTCAGTCTTGTTCATGTGTTGTTCATTGTTGATTGTATTGTCACGTTACCCGTTGTTATTAATATGGTGATAGTTTGTGTTTTGATGTGGTTCATCATTGAGAGTATACGAAAATGGAGCCTTTTCGTCTCTGTCCTATAGTACATGGCACTGGTACGTAGAGAGCGTATAGGACATTGAGGTCATTCTAGTCTTCCTCCCAGGAAGGAGGGGGGGGGGGCGGGGTTGGAGCGCATTTGACATTCGGCCATCTCATCCATCGGTTGGTGTTAGCCGATGTTCATCAAATCCTGACTGTGTTTTCACACAGTTTCAGACGTTTAAGTGCCTTGAACGCGTGAAAGTGCATATGGAAGAGCTGGTCTTTTGACCTCGCCTCCCTCCCGCCGAATTCCCTGTCGAATTCTGGCAATATCAAAAAGTATTAGGGAGGTAAATATACTCTTGAAGTGAAATAACCGAAATCAAGGATTTCTTTTTTCACGAGAGAGTTGATACTTACCTCCCTAGATACGGACCCGGCCTCTCCACCCCACAGAGGCTCGGTCTTCAGGCTCTTAATAGTTGCATGTGTGTCAGCCAATAAATTAGTCAGAGGAAGTAGTAGTCGGCGCATGCGCGGTGGTGGGGCTGGCATCCGCCGGACTACCCTCTGTCTACCTGCCCAGTAGGGGCACCTAACTGTTTTTATTCTGAGTGTTTATTGAGTGAACGCCGATATTTAGCAATATCAAAAAGTATTAGGGAGGTAAGTATCAACTCTCTCGTGAAAAAAGAAATCCTTGATTTCGTTTATTTTTTATTAAACAGACTGATTTCTTCTAAATTGGTTATCAAAAAGATATTTGAAAATATGGCTAATTTTCATTGAAATTATGGTGAGAGGAAGATAATTATCGTCTTATATGAATCATCTGACCAAATAAATTAGCGTGATTTACGTCCCCTACAGGTGATACATTTTGAGTTGGGAATCGATCAGGGCGTTGGTGGCAGTCTGTCAGATATGGAACAAACGTTGTTTTTGTTCATTAACTGAGAACGTTTCAAGCATATCGGTGTGTTTTCTGAAATATTGACACATGTGTGATCTATTTATACAAAGTTATACCAGTCGTGCCACCCACACTTTAAAATAGCGGCCAAATAGACATATTTCTGATATTAGGTTAGAGACACCTGTTGCTGAACATTAAACGTGCTGGTCATTTCGTCCATCGGGATTCGGAACGGATATTTTGCCGATTATAAAACTTATATTCTTACATAGGCTCAGGGCCGTATTTAAGGGAGGGGGGAGGGGGCAAGCGGGGCAAAAGCCCCTGGGCCCCCACAAGCAAGGGGCCCCCACAATTTAAATTTTTTTTTTAAATTATGCACTTTTTTGGAAGTTATAGGACATTTAAAGCAAACTTTATTAGTTTAGAACTCGTAATCATGCATTATAATTCTATTCTAATATTTGTGGGGGCCCCCAATTCTTGTTTGGTATTCGGCAACAACATTAATTACGAAAATTTGCAAAATAAAATAATTTTACAATGAAAGAAAGCCCCATAATTTACCCTAAAAGTAGACACTCTAGCCGTCTCAGAGCACCTAGATGTAAACATTTTCTGGGGGAGGACCCCCCACACACCCCGCTCAGTCTTTGCCCCAGGGACCCCACATATCTAAATACGGCCCTGCATAGGCTATGGTCGAAAAAATAGAAAAACTGCTCGAATCTTAAAACAGATGTATAAAAACTATAGGTGAAAAAAGCTGATCAACCTCCATTCACTAATTGCGCAGTCCATAAAAAGCAAACAAAATGTGCGTGATGTTATGCAATTATTATACACTCGGCCGTCTAAGCTTATGAAAATTTCTACGCGTAATGAAATACAAAGAAAACATGTGCTAGTCATTAATCGAATATGATACATCATCCCATCTGGTCATGTGTAAAATGTAGGAACATGTTCTCATCTAGCTTTAGTGTTAATACTGATAAATAACACCAAGACTGGTGTTAACGCCGCTCATGTTAGCACTAACACTGCTCATGTTACCACTAACACCACTCATGCTCCCACTAACTCCGGCCATGTTACCACAAACACCGCTCATGTTACCACAAACACTACTTATGTTACCACTAACACCGCTCATGTTACCACAAACACCGCTCATGTTACCACAAACACCGCTCATGTTACCACAAACACCGCTCATGTTACTAATAACACCGCTCATATTACCACAAACACCGCTCATGTTACCACAAACACCGGTTATGTTACCAAGAACACCGCTCATGTTACCACAAACACCGCTCATGTTACCAATAACACCGCTCATGTTACCACAAACACCGCTCATGTTACCACAAACACCGCTCATGTTACCACTAACACCGCTCATGTTACCACAAACACCGCTCATGTTACCACAAACACCGGTCATGTTACCACAAACACCGCTCATGTTACCACAAACACCGCTCATGTTACCAATAACACCGCTCATGTTACCACAAACACCGCTCATGTTACCACTAACACCGCTCATGTTACCACAAACACCGCTCATGTTACCAATAACACCGCTCATGTTACCACAAACACCGCTCATGTTACCACAAACACCGCTCATGTTACCACAAACACCGGTCATGTTACCAATAACACCGCTCATGTTACCACAAACACCGCTCATGTTACCAATAACACCGCTCATGTTACCACAAACACCGCTCATGTTACCAATAACACCGCTCATGTTACTAATAACACCGCTCATGTTACTAATAACACCGCTCATGTTACCACAAACACCGCTCATGTTACCACAAACTCCGCTCATGTTACCACAAACACCGCTCATGTTACCACAAACACCGGTCATGTTACCAATAACACCGCTCATGTTACCACAAACACCGCTCATGTTACCAATAACACCGCTCATGTTACCACAAACACCGGTCATGTTACCACAAACACCGCTCATGTTACCACAAACACCGCTCATGTTACCAATAACACCGCTCATGTTACCACAAACACCGCTCATGTTACCAATAACACCGCTCATGTTACCACAAACACCGGTCATGTTACCAATAACACCGCTCATGTTACCACAAACACCGGTCATGTTACCACAAACACCGCTCATGTTACTAATAACACCGCTCATGTTACCACAAACACCGCTCATGTTACCAATAACACCGGTCATGTTACCACAAACACCGCTCATGTTACCAATAACACCGCTCATGTTACCACAAACACCGCTCATGTTACCACAAACACCGCTCATGTTACTAATAACACCGCTCATGTTACCACAAACACCACTCATGTTACCACAAACACCGCTCATGTTACTAATAACACCGCTCATGTTACCACTAACACCGCTCATGTTCCCACAAACACCGCTCATGTTACTAATAACACCGCTCATGTTACCACAAACACCGGTCATGTTACCACAAACACCGGTCATGTTACCACAAACACTGGTCATATTGCCACAAACACCGCTCATGTTACCAATAACATCACTCATGTTATCACTAACACCGCTCATGTTACCACAAACACCGGTCATGTTACCACAAACACCGCTCATGTTACCACAAACACCGCTCATGTTACTAATAACACCGCTCATGTTACCACAAACACCGCTCATGTTACCACAAACACCGCTCATGTTACTAATAACACCGCTCATGTTACCACAAACACCGGTCATGTTACCACAAACACCGGTCATGTTACCACAAACACTGGTCATATTGCCACAAACACCGCTCATGTTACCAATAACATCACTCATGTTATCACTAACACCATTCATGTTACCACTACCAAGAGTCACATTACCACTAACACCACTCATGTTATCACTAACACCGCTCATGTTATCACAAACACCATTCATGTTACCACTACCAAGAGTCACATTACCACTAACACCACTCATGTTATCACTAACACCACTCATGTTATCACTAACACTGCTCATGTTACCACTAATACTGCTCATGTTGCCACTAACACCGGGCGCGTTACCCCTAACACCGCTCATATTACCACTACCACTGCTGATGTTACCACTAACACCGCTCCGGTTACCACTAACACAGGTCATGTTACCAATAACACCGCTCATGTTACCACAAACACCGCTCATGTTACCACTAACACCGCTCATGTTACCACAAACACCGCTCATGTTACCACAAACACCGGTCATGTTACCACAAACACCGCTCATGTTACCACAAACACCGCTCATGTTACCAATAACACCGCTCATGTTACCACAAACACCGCTCATGTTACCACTAACACCGCTCATGTTACCACAAACACCGCTCATGTTACCAATAACACCGCTCATGTTACCACAAACACCGCTCATGTTACCACAAACACCGCTCATGTTACCACAAACACCGGTCATGTTACCAATAACACCGCTCATGTTACCACAAACACCGCTCATGTTACCAATAACACCGCTCATGTTACCACAAACACCGCTCATGTTACCAATAACACCGCTCATGTTACTAATAACACCGCTCATGTTACTAATAACACCGCTCATGTTACCACAAACACCGCTCATGTTACCACAAACTCCGCTCATGTTACCACAAACACCGCTCATGTTACCACAAACACCGGTCATGTTACCAATAACACCGCTCATGTTACCACAAACACCGCTCATGTTACCAATAACACCGCTCATGTTACCACAAACACCGGTCATGTTACCACAAACACCGCTCATGTTACCACAAACACCGCTCATGTTACCAATAACACCGCTCATGTTACCACAAACACCGCTCATGTTACCAATAACACCGCTCATGTTACCACAAACACCGGTCATGTTACCAATAACACCACTCATGTTACCACAAACACCGGTCATGTTACCACAAACACCGCTCATGTTACTAATAACACCGCTCATGTTACCACAAACACCGCTCATGTTACCAATAACACCGGTCATGTTACCACAAACACCGCTCATGTTACCAATAACACCGCTCATGTTACCACAAACACCGCTCATGTTACCACAAACACCGCTCATGTTACTAATAACACCGCTCATGTTACCACAAACACCACTCATGTTACCACAAACACCGCTCATGTTACTAATAACACCGCTCATGTTACCACTAACACCGCTCATGTTCCCACAAACACCGCTCATGTTACTAATAACACCGCTCATGTTACCACAAACACCGGTCATGTTACCACAAACACCGGTCATGTTACCACAAACACTGGTCATATTGCCACAAACACCGCTCATGTTACCAATAACATCACTCATGTTATCACTAACACCGCTCATGTTACCACAAACACCGGTCATGTTACCACAAACACCGCTCATGTTACCACAAACACCGCTCATATTACTAATAACACCGCTCATGTTACCACAAACACCGCTCATGTTACCACAAACACCGCTCATGTTACTAATAACACCGCTCATGTTACCACAAACACCGGTCATGTTACCACAAACACCGGTCATGTTACCACAAACACTGGTCATATTGCCACAAACACCGCTCATGTTACCAATAACATCACTCATGTTATCACTAACACCATTCATGTTACCACTACCAAGAGTCACATTACCACTAACACCACTCATGTTATCACTAACACCGCTCATGTTATCACAAACACCATTCATGTTACCACTACCAAGAGTCACATTACCACTAACACCACTCATGTTATCACTAACACCACTCATGTTATCACTAACACTGCTCATGTTACCACTAATACTGCTCATGTTGCCACTAACACCGGGCGCGTTACCCCTAACACCGCTCATATTACCACTACCACTGCTGATGTTACCACTAACACCGCTCCGGTTACCACTAACACAGGTCATGTTACCAATAA
Source organism: Chaetoderma sp. LZ-2023a (assembly GCA_034401795.1). Taxonomy (NCBI): domain Eukaryota; kingdom Metazoa; phylum Mollusca; class Caudofoveata; order Chaetodermatida; family Chaetodermatidae; genus Chaetoderma; species Chaetoderma sp. LZ-2023a. The sequence goes on from CM067364.1 coordinate 45,954,617, forward strand.
CACCGCTCATGTTACCAATAACACTGCTCATGTTACCACTAACACCACTTATGTTAGCAATAACACTGGTCATGTTACCAATAACACCACTCATATTATCGCTAACACCGCTCATGTTACCAATAACATCACTTATGTTACCACTAATTCCGCTCCTGTTACTACCAACACCGCTCATGTTACCAATAACACCGCTCATGTTACCAATAACACTGCTCATGTTACCACTAACACCGCTTATGTTAGCAATAACACTGGTTATGTTACCAATAACACCACTCATATTATCGCTAACACCGCTCATGTTACCAATAACATCACTTATGTTACCACTAATGCCGCTCTTGTTACCACTAACACCGCTCATGTTACCAATAACACCGGTCATGTTACCAATAACACTGCTCATGTTACCACTAACACCGGTCATGTTACCAATAACACCACTCATATTACCGCTAACCCTGCTCCTGTTACCAATAACATCACTCATGTTATCACTAACGCCGCTCCTGTTATGACTAACACCGCTCATGTTATCAATAACACCGCTCATGTTAACACTAACACCGGTCATGTTACCAATAACACCACTGATATTACCGGTAACACCGCTCATGTTACCACTAACACCGCTCATGTTAACACTAACACCGCTCATGTTACCACTAACACCACTCATGTTACCAATAACACCGCTCATGTTACCACTAACACCGCTCATGTTAACACTAACACCGCTCATGTTACCACTAACACCACTCATGTTACCAATAACACCGCTCATGTTACCACTAACACCGCTCATGTTACCACTAACACCGCTCATGTTACCAATAACACCGCTCATGTTACCAATAGCACCGCTCATGTTACCACTAACACCACTCATGTTACCACAAACACCGCTCATGTTACCAATAACACCGCTCATGTTACCACAAACACCGCTCATGTTACCACAAACACCGCTCATGTTACCACTAACACCGCTCATGTTACCACTAACACCGCTCATGTTACCACTAACACCGCTCATGTTACCACTAACACCGCTCATGTTACCAATAACACCGCTCATGTTACCACAAACACCGCTCATGTTACCAATAGCACCGCTCATGTTACCACTAACACCACTCATGTTACCACAAACACCGCTCATGTTACCAATAACACCGCTCATGTTACCACAAACACCGCTCATGTTACCACTAACACCGCTCATGTTACCACAAACACCGCTCATGTTACCAATAGCACCGCTCATGTTACCAATAACACCGCTCATGTTACCAATAACACCGCTCATGTTAACACTAACACCGCTCATGTTACCAATAGCACCGCTCATGTTACCACTAACACCTCTCATGTTACCAATAACACCGCTCATGTTACCACAAACACCGGTCATGTTACCAATAACACGCTCATGTTACCACTAACACCACTCATGTTACCAATAACACCGCTCATGTTACCAATAGCACCGCTCATGTTACCAATAACACCGCTCATGTTACCAATAACACCGCTCATGTTAACACTAACACCGCTCATGTTACCAATAGCACCGCTCATGTTACCACTAACACCTCTCATGTTACCAATAACACCGCTCATGTTACCAATAACACTGCTCATGTTACCACAAACACCGCTCATGTTACCAATAGCACCGCTCATGTTACCACTAACACCACTCATGTTACCACAAACACCGCTCATGTTACCACAAACACCGCTCATGTTACCGGTAATAGTTTTAACACTAACAAAGCACACTACAAGCATCTACTATACAAATTGGAGCCATAGACGCTACAGGCACAGACAGAGGTCGCGCACAGCCCAATGTAATACAAAGGGGGTGTTGAACCCTACCTGGCAATACATGGACGGCAGAGAAAGTCGATCACAATAAACATACATTTATTATGTATTTTACCTATGGCTTGTCAAAATCGAATGGATGAATACACTTTTAGCTATGGTCCCCCGCCCATCTCTAGATAAACTTCGCGCACGCTTTGCCTGCGTTTATATCAATCTCATCTTGAATTCCCATAATTCCAATATCACGGTTTTATGCATTATATACAGGCAAGCTGGACATTCTGGAACTAATTTGACTTGGGAGCAGTCAAATTCGTTTCAAAATATTCAGTAGAATGTTGATTAAATAGTAAAGAAATACAATTCGTACAACTGACGGACATTTAAAACTCCATGACGGACCAAGCTACGTCATTCATGACGCATGATAATTGCAACGCCAGTCTACATGTTTCTTAATACATTATGACGTCACTTGAGTGACAGATTGGATTCATCAATTCATCTGTACAGTACAGAATCCACCCGGTACTAGATGATTGATGATCATGATAATCAACGTATCTTAAACGAACAATTTGGCTCATCCGTTCAAGTCACGTTTCCAGAGTACCCACCCATCATATGACGTCATAATGAACTGCGTGATGTGTAAAATGACATCATTTGAAGACGGTCTATGCGTTGTTGTACAAATTGTTTGCTTTTACTATTTAATAAATATTCTGTATTATCTTTTGAAACTAATTTGACTGGGCGCTTTTGATGCCATAGGCAGCAACAGCACCCAGTCAAATTAGTTACAAAATATTCAACAGCTTCCCTGTATAGTTTTCAGGAAATTGATAGTTAGGGCGTTTAGGGGATCGATCAATCCCAACAGCGAGGTGTGGGTGGAGCGTAGCTAGTGATGCGCGAGGCATAGCTAAAAATGGAAAGGTTAATTTAATGGACATTTCCACTTTTAGCCATGCCACGCCCATCTTTTTCATAGCTCCATCCTTTACTTCGCTGGTGTTGGGATCGATCGATCTCTGAACTCCCTGACTATCAATTTCCAGAAAACTATACATGTAAGCCTTTGACTAGTTTAAAACTAATTTAACTGCGTGTTGTATGGCAGCAACAGCGCCCAGTCAAATTAGTTTCAAAATATTCGACAGATTGTTTATTGAATAGTAAAGACATACAATTCGTACAACGTGTTGGACTATTAAGCGTTAAAGACGGATCAAATCGAGGCAGTTATGACGTAATCATTATGACGCCATCCTACACGTCACATAGTTGATTATGATGTCATATGATGAATGGATACATTAGAAAGGTCCATTGAGTAAATTGAGATGAAATTGCGTTTTGAATTGCCGTTTATTAGCAGCAAGCATTAACACTAACACAAAGATTTGACCTCAACTTGGTGTTAACCTCTAGAAGTTAGTGTTAGCACCAAACTAGATACAACTATAGATGACAAAATTTTCATCTGTCATTGAAAAGGCATGCTGATAGTTCCTTCCTTTCCACTAAATTAATGTTGTTTTATGCTGATATGAATATCTATTTTTCTTTTATTCACTAATGAGCCATCCGAAAATGAAGGAAAAGGCAGAGGTCGATATTAACATTAACATTAACACAATATTTGCTGCTAGCGCCACGACGTTAACACAAAATCTGATGTTAACACTAGCACGAACGCCGATGTCATGACTCGGTGTTATCTCTTTGCTTGGGCAATGGATTTGGTAGATTTATGCCATTCCTCTATTCCCCAATATCAGCTCTCCGTTATAGATATGTTTGTCTTTAGTGTGTTGGTTATTTCGCTTTATATTCAGGTCCATTGTCCGTCACGCCGTTAGAGGCTGTGCTGCTGGTCCCTAACCTGGACAATCCGAAATTAGGCGACTTCCTCCTAGAAGTGATCACTGACCCATTCATCATTAGATCTCCAGGAGTTACAGGTTTTAACTTGAAAGATGAGGTGAGCTCACAGTCCCTTTTGAGATGTTGAGATAAGGCATGCATATTATGAATACAACGTTGATTCTCACTCTCAATCGCTGACATGTAACTTCTGGCTAGGCTTCTGGCTTCTTCCACGCCCATCATTAGCTACGCTCCGCCCACTTGTATGCGTGCTGGAATCCCTTCTAACACTTTGAATTCTGAATTTCTAGAATCGAAACTTCAAGGTAACTTACAGGTAAGCTGTTGAGTATTTTAAAATTAGTTTGATTGTAATATAATCCCGCCACGATTACTTTCAAAACAATCAACAGAATGTTATTTAAATTGTAAATGCACAAAAACCATACAATTCCGACTCTTGACGGATCATTTCCACTTTTGTGATGGTCTGGCGGACTTACGTCATTTTGATTATGAAGTCGGCTATTAAGTGCCGTATTTGATTATGACGTCAGCTAACAAGTGGCGTATTTGACTATGACGTCGAGTGAAAGATCGGATCCCTCCATATTCTCTGTATGTGTGTTAGTGTATGTGGTAGGGATTTCTGGCCCAGGATTCGGGGTCACGATACTGAAAAGCAACGGGTTCAGGCAGCATGTTTCTTCCTTCTCACGGATGCTCGCTTTCATACTAATAACAACAAGTTTTCTGTAAGTATTGCTTTGCAATACATGACCTCTACCTGGTGATATACATCTTTAGAGATTGATACCTAAAAACTCCATTAAAAATTGACCGAAGCAGCTGAAACTCATAACAAAGCAATACACCAAGTTTAGATTATATATGTATATATGATGAGGGAGAACGAAAAAGTCTTGAAAGCTGATATGTTTGTATTTCATAAGATGAAAGGGGACATAGCGCCATCAAAAATTGAGGCAAACGCTTGAAGCTCGAACTTGGTCTGTAATTTCTCATAACAAAGCAACGTACCAATTGTCAGTTGAATATCTTGAAAGATTGCGAGAAAAAGTGCGGGGAAAACTAATATTTTTCGTATTTCATAACTCCATGAAAAACTGACGAAAATGTCTGAAACTCAAATTTGCTCTGTAACTCCTTATACTAAAGTGATGTACCGATTTTCCCTTAAATAAGTTGAAGGAGTGCGAAAAAAGCGCGAAAGCTGATATTTTTCGATTTTCTTAAGTCGAAAGGGGGCATAACTCCATAAAGAATTGATGCATACGCCTAAAAATCGAACATGATCTGTAACTTCTCATAACAAAGCAATGTACCAGTTTTCAGTTGAATATCTTGAAGCGCTGCAAAAAAGTGAGGAAACCAACTGCGGCATACGGACAGACAGATGGAGTGCAAACCTATAGTTCCCCCACCCCCACCACTCCCACCCCCGTTTTACCGGTAGGGGACTAATAACGTGAACTCTGATACTGAAACAGAATACTACCTCTCCTAATAAAAATGAACTTGTGCAGTTTCTAATAATGGGAACCAAGAATAATTAGTAAGCATAATTACCATAAATATAACTGTATAATAATTTATATATGATTTACTCGATATAGTCTACTGAAAAGACCTAACTTAATATTTATCTTAAGCCTAAAGTCCAGTTAATAGACCGGAATGAATTATTAGGTATACGAGATTCTTAATTAGATTTCTCATTTATAATAGGTGCCGATCATGGACAATTCTAGTTTTGGCTACACCCCGCCCATCTCTAGCTAACCTCCACTCACACCTCGCTCGTGATGGGGTCGATCGATCTTTGAACTCCTTGACTATCAATTCCCAGAAAGCTATACTTGGAAGTTGTTGAATATTTTGAAACTAATTTGACTGGACGCTGTTACTGCCTATGGCAGCAACAACGCCCAGTCAAATTAGTTTCAAAATATTCAACAGAATGTTTATTAAATGATAAAGACATACAATTCGTACAACGTGTCAGACTATTACGCGTTAAAGACGAACTATTTCGAATCATTCATGACATCATGATTATGATGTCATCATACACGTCACTTAGTTGATTATGACGTCGTATGATGGATGGATAAATTGGAAAGGTTTGTTACCATATCAAATTGCTACATCATATGTTTATGCACAGTTTAACTGGGGAAAATACAGCAGCTAATCATGGCATATATTTCCTCATTTTCTGATCCGCGACCAAGCAAATTCTGAATAGCTGGTGGTAATCTATATTGAATAAGTCCTGTTTCACCACATGGTTAATCAGACCAATGATATTCATACTCATTCATCTTTGGAACAGGGAGTAACCATTAATTATACCTAAACACATATCAGCCAGTCAATGAAGGTCGTTTCTATCTAAACTCTGCCAACCTTTTACGCGTGGTGCCATCGATTTGAATCTTGAATTCCCAGAATATAAATTTCAAGGTAGCTATGTAGATGGTGAATATTTTGAAACTAATTTGACAGGAAACGTTTCTTGACTGCGATATATAAGCAGAAACAGGCTCCGGTAAATTTGCTGCAAAATAACCAAAGGAATAGTTTTTGCATTGGAGATGATTTTAAATAAGAGAACCCACTCTCCGACTTCTGAATTTTAAACCGTCAGGACAAACCCTTGGTGGGTAGCTATTTGGGAAAATTCACCCAGTCGATGATTCACATGCAGATTCACACGCAAATGCCAGCGCTATAGTGACACATCCTACGTCCTAACTGCACATAAAGAATGAGTTCCGCTAAATGACTCACACTAGGTACCCTAGGTGAAAATATTATTTTACCACATTCGTGTCCAAAGTACACATTGAATATCTTTGCACAACAACATCTCCCTAACATAAGATTTAGATAAACATCAGCTATTGGCACAGCGTTTACTACTCTCATACTTTGCCTTAAATCCTACCAAGTCCAAGCCCAATACAAACACATGTTCATGGTCAACATTAGCTTCTTCTTCTTCTTCTTCTTCTTCTTCTTCTTCTTCTTCTTTGTTCGCTCTCTTACACCTGGAGTCCAGATTTTGAGACAAACAGGGCTGTTTTCTGCAGGTCTCCAAGGCCCCTCCCGTACAACTTTTCTTCTAGTCCTGTTGGTATGCGCCATATCTGGTTTCTAAGTTTGGTGAGATTGATGCAGTCCAGTAGCACATGCACCGTAGACTGTTCTTCTTGTGCACACGAACACATCGGGGAAGATATGTTGATTAAGCCTGTTATGACCAGTTCTCAAGCGGAAGATGACCACTTGCTCTGACCGGGACAGTTGATGATAGTCATCCACTCTCTGACTGGTTTTGTAGAGACCCTTAATAATATTCCTTGCCTCTGCAAATGTTGCTGGAATATCAACTTGCTGCATAGACACTCCTCGCTTTGCCAGCGTGTCTGCATGTTCATTTCCAGGAATATCACAGTGAGAAGGAACCCACTGCATCACAACTGTTTTACAATCGCTGATATGGTGGCGTGCATCTGCGACTTCATGTAGCTTATTGTTGTTGAGAGCCCCTAGGACCGACAACGCATATGTTAGGAAGACAACCTGTGAAAAATCATCATCACTATTTTTAATGATGCTAGCAGCATAACTCAGGGCTTGAACTTCTGCATTGTAGTTGGAGCAGTGCTTTCCCATAGCATAGTGTGCCATCTCTTCACGCCCTGAGAGGTACTTAATGAATATTTAACAATAGCAATAACAACTATTTGTAGTATGTTGTCGTAAAACTGTTTAGTCACAAAGCAAAATGAACTTAAAATTAGCCCATTCATAATGCCTGAGAATTCACCTTTCCAGAGTATCCATCATCATCTGACGTCATAGCTAAAATGGAAAGGTCCAGTAGCAGAGATTGTGTAATATGATGATGATAATGAAGGTGATGATGATGGTGATGATGTCCTTTTCCATTTCCTGCTGTCAATCGAGATAGACGCAAAAACATTTCCTATCTTTTTCTATCTTTAAAAGAAAATATTTAATATTTAATGATGTACGCGAGAGGAAAGGGAGAATGGCCACTTCTGGGGAAGTAATTCTACTATACAGGAAAAGCTAAATAGCGGCGTACCTCTCGGGTGTCAGCCGATGGTTCTGACGGTGTGATTTCCTCACGACTGACAAGTCAAAGCGAACAGGCACTTGTCCTAGTGTGTGGGATGATATTATTGTCGCCAGATGGCGACAAGGTTCCAGGACCTACATATATGGATTGTCTGTGACTGTCACAGAAGCAGACACCAGATTACAGTATTGCGATTGGTCGGCTGCGTATCAGTGTCAAATGATTCCTAGGTTTTAAACTTCAGTATAATTATTATTTTGACTGTTCTATTAGCTGTGCTACATTTGAGAAATTTGTATGTTTTCTTGAACACTATGTTGAGAGGTACATGGAGAGTGGAAGAGTTATTCACTATCTCGATGGTTATGTGTTTGTTGGAACGAATGGTACGAATGATTGCCAGCGTGTGAAAGAACGTTTCCATAATTGCATGAATAATTTGAGCGTTCGGGTCACAGACGGTTATCAGGATTCTGTAAGTATGATCGTTCCAAGGGAGAAAATAGAGGAAATAATTGAAAAGATTGGGCAGTTCTGGGTAAAGGAAAATGTAACTTTGCAAGCAATGCAGTCATTGATAGAGTCTTTAAATTATGCTTGTCTGGCAATTAACACAAGTAGGCCATTTTGTAGGAAGGCAATTCATAGATCGATGTGGGGATTAACTAAGCCATACCATCCCATTTCTTTCGCATAGACAACGTAACTGGTTTGGCATTTTAGGGTGTATCATTGCAAGTTATCAAGAGGATGGGGAGATGGCACTCTGTTGGCTATATTAGACTAAACAACTAAACATTTGACCTTATTGTAGGGTCGGTACTGGAAAAATCTGAAAGACTAAGTTTTGAGTTGGTACTGGAAAACCTGAAAGTTGTGACTCTCATTTCTAAAATGACACAAAATTACAAATAATGATATTTCTCGATACTAAATCGGAAAAATCTGAGATATATGAAAACTTCTCTTATTATTTAGCGATCTGGATTGTAGGCTTGCGTATTATTAAACTGGCTCAGGATAGGACGTTGCATCGAAATTGTACTAACCTTTATTTGCATGGACATCAATTCAAAATGTACTGGCTTGGCGGAAGTGGAATGATCCAGAGAGATTTTCATATTAAACTGCAAGATGAAATCTTATGCAGACCTGTACCACTAATGCTTATGATTCATGTAGGTAGGAATGATCTGGCCAGTACTCGTTTAGCGGAATTGATCCGTAGAAAGAAAAGGGATATTAATTATATACAGGCGATCTTTAGTAGGTCAATGTTGGTTTGGGCTGGCATTCTGCCTAGGTTACAGAGGCGCACGGTGATGTGTCTTTACACTTTAATAAAGTTATGGACATCAAAAGACAGAGAGTTATCTGCCAAGAAAGAAAATTTGTAACCATCAATGATCTGGGGAAAATTCTGAGCAATGGAATAAAAGTTGTAAAGCCAGAAACGATGGTGTTAATCTGTTCTTGATGCTAATGACAGATTCATAGACGGTGCCATTTGGTTTTTTTTATTAGTCCTGGTGTGGTCAGATATAATTGGAATCAGAATGTCTTCAGATAAAATTGGGGGTGGGGGGGGGGGGTGGAGGTGCATTTAAAAAAAATGATGGTGTGCTAAGATTACTGTGGCGGAATTATAGTTGTGCTATTCTCATTGTTTTCCCCCCTGCTTTCAAGGAATTAACCTGAGCAGGTTGTTTAGCTTTAAAATATTGGTAAAATCTCGCTCGCTTGCTCGCGCGTGCGCACTCTCTCTCTCTCTTTCTCTCTCTCTCTCTCTCTCTCTCTCTCTCTCACCCTCGCTCTCTCACTCACTTTCTCCCTCCCTCCATCCCTACCCCTCTCTCCATGCTCTCTCTCTCTCTCTCTCTCTCTCTCTCTCTCTCTCTCTCTCTCTCTCTCTCTCTCTCTCTCTCTCTCTCTATATATATATATATATATATATATATATATATATATATATATCCCTCGCCTCTCTCCCTCCCCCCCCCCCCCCCCACCTCTCCTCCCCTCTGGTTGATCTTGTACACCTGCTTGCCAAATAACACGGATAGCCGAACTGTTTCAAAATATAATTCATATTTCAGATTTGTGGCGCTGTTTATGATTTACCAGTAACTACACACGGCTTCACTCTATTCGCTATTATCTCACATCCGCGAAGTACGGGGACATTGCGTTTGCGCAGTGCGGATCCGGCAGATGAACCAATCATTGATCCGAATGCATTCGCAGATCAACATGACGTCCAGAGCGGAGTGAGAGGTCTGTAGAGGAGATGTCTTGTATGATTTACTTATTTATTAGACCAAATTATGATTGAATTTAACCCTTAGGATCAGAAATCCCAAATATGAAAACTAATTTATATGCTTATTATCCTTACGTTCAAAACTTTGAACCATCTTTGACCGGGAGCTGTTGGTATGAGACACAACAACAAGTTCCTGCCTATCGCAGCAACAGGTTCCTGTCAAATTAATTTTTAAATATTCAACAACCTAACTGTATGGTTATCTTAAAATTTAGATTTTTGGTACAAATGGTTGATTAGTCTGTGCTAATGCGACATTTGTTGGTGTTTTTAATGTAATCATGACCAGCAATATAACTCACATCATATATGTTGTAGCACACTTATTTAAATATATAGACTGAAAGCTATTGCAGCCAGAATTTTCATTCAAATTTGTATCAAATGTGTAGTAAATAGTAATCGCATTAACTAGTAATTATCTTGACAATAACTTGACTGGATATTGTTGTTGTCATTGATACCAATAACTTTCACGCAACTTATTGTCAAAGTATATAAAACCTGTCTTGTATTTCCTCTTGAAAAATGACACACTTGCTCTGAACAGTATTAAAATACAGGCTGTCGAATAGTTACAATGAATATAAAGACAGGGGTTTGCGTGCTGGGTAGCATTGCATGTTGGGTAAATTGAACAGAAAACCGCATTCATTTCATATCTCGTGCAGTGTGTCTCTATTTAATGGGACACGAGAATAGAATTTTTAAGTGTGGCGTAGATAAATGGAGGATTCCAGTTTTTTCATCAATTACGTGACGTCATAATCAACTACGTGACATGTAGGATGACGGCATAATCAATTATGTCTTGAATGACTTGGATAAGTTCCCCACGAACGATTAATTGATAACAGACTAAGCCTTGTTGTACGAATTGTATGTCTTTACTATTTAATAAACATTATGTTGAGTATTTTGAAACTAATTTGACTGGGCGCTGTTGCTGTTAGCCATTACTGGAAGCTGAATGCCATTTCTTATTGGCATAAATACACGATTTGGCTCGGTTAAACCATTTTTGGAACCTATGACTGGCACATGCAGCACAAATATATCGACGTCATAGGGTAAAAAATGGACAAGAATATGACCTTGAAACTAAATTGTAACAGGGGATGAAACACGATGACATCATAGTTATATGGTTACACGTCGAGCTCATTTTGGTCTCGGTACAAACTCCCGATTTTCCAAGTTCTGTTTTTAACCTAGCTCCATATCGTGCTGTGGAATTCAGAATTGCTTCACCTTATTGAAACTAAACTTGGACATATTGTTGCCGATGCTTAGATTCTGCAGGAAAATGATATGCTCGTTATAAGGTCAAATGCCAAGGTCACTGTGACCTTGGTACCACAGTGACCTTGGTACAGAAATCTTTTTTCAAAATTATGTTCTGTTTTGTTTTTCTTTGAGTCTCTCGCTTCTTTCAGGATTGGTCAACATTTTTGGAATTAAACCTGGGCATAGTAGTTACGCCAACCAGTAGGAGTCAACCAGTCAAATTAGTTTAAAAACATTCAACAGCTTACCTGTACAGTTTTCTGGAAATTGAGATTCAGAGAGTGTAGGTATCGATCGAGCTCAACAGAAGCGACGTATGGTTGGAGCTTAACTAGTGTTGGGAGGGGCATAGCTAAAGCTGGATTCCTCAGTTATATGGGCCTAATTCGATCCAGAATATGTCACCGGTAAGTTAGCCATTACTGGAAGCTGAATGCCATTTCTTATTGGCATAAATACACGATTTGGCTCGGTTAAACTATGTCCGTTTGTATGTCTGAATATCATTGCTTTGAGTCCAATTTTGTTTGAGAATTTGGTTAGATCCACAAGTCATCTTATATCTAAGGATTGGTAAACCATTTTTGGAACCTATGACTGGCACATGCAGCACAAATATATCGACGTCATAGGGTAAAAAATGGACAAGAATATGACCTTGAAACTAAATTGTAACAGGGGATGAAACACGATGACATCACAGTTATATGGTTACACGTCGAGCTCATTTTGGTCTCGGTACAAACTCCCGATTTTCCAAGTTCTGTTTTTAACCTAGCTCCATATCGTGCTGTGGAATTCAGAATTGCTTCACCTTATTGAAACTAAACTTGGACATATTGTTGCCGATGCTTAGATTCTGCAGGAAAATGATATGCTCGTTATAAGGTCAAATGCCAAGGTCACTGTGACCTTGGTACCACAGTGACCTTGGTACAGAAATCTTTTTTCAAAATTATGTTCTGTTTTGTTTTTCTTTGAGTCTCTCGCTTCTTTCAGGATTGGTCAACATTTTTGGAATTAAACCTGGGCATAGTAGTTACGCCAACCAGTAGGAGCAGCACACTGTCATTAGGACTTATCATACCAAGATCAGATTGGAAGTAAAACGACGTTGTCAAGCGGCGCCACTAGAAGGGGTGTCCAATGGACTTATCCAGTTTTAACCATGCCCATCCCTATAGTTAAGCTCAACCCACACTCGCTTGTGTTGGGATCGATAGATCCCTGAACGCACTGACTATACATTTCCAGAAAACTATACAGGTAAGCTGTTGAGAAATTTGAAACGAATTTGAGTGGGTGCTGTTGCAGCCTATGGCAGCAACAGCGCCCAATCAAATTAGTTTCAAAATATCCAGCAGAAGGTTTATTAAATAGTAAAGGCATGCAATTCGTACAACAACGCGTAGTCCGTCTTTACTTATCCGTTCATGACGCACTTATCTACGTCATTCATGGCATCGTTGATTATGACGTCATCCCACACGTCAAATAGTTGATTATGATGTCATATGATGATAAAACTGGAAAGGTCAAGTTGCGTATATCTCAACTTATCAGTTCCTATCAGAACGTTTGGTTGATCATACCGGACCCAAACCTTGGACAGATACTTCCTTATCATGCCGGAGCATCACACAATGGCATTGGGGCCAAAAGATTAAAGAGTAAAGTCAAAGAGTAACATTCTGTTAGCTTACCAGTTCATCTCTCATCTTTTGTTAATAATACTAGACATAAACTTGGACGCATGCTTCTGTAGCTTGTGGGGTAGTGCCGGGCCGTTCCGGTGTCTGATGTCGACTCGCCACGCCGCAAGTGCACGACGAATGATGACGCTGGTTAGCTTCCGGTCTCGGGGTGACGGATCCTGTATGATACTGCCCAAAGACCGGCTCCTAAGGCTGGTGGAACTCAATCGTTCCAGTGGGGCCATGCAACCATCGTTGCGAACCTTAAACACTACAGTCTCATCGCAAGAGTTTGTGTCACCAGTATGCCTGTCCATAGCAATTTCGTGATCTATTGGACTTACAAGATTTGATTGGTGGACCTAATTAAACTAAGTCTATACAATAATTCTACCTAAACAGACTGTCAAGTATGCTAGATAAAAATAATGGACATACGAAAATACAAGACATAGAGACAGCCTGATGAACTTTTAAACGTGGGGCTCCCGGAGGTACAACACATACTCGTAGGTCCGCAGAGGTATCCTCGCAAGGGAGGCTCCCATACACGAGACTTAACTATTTAACTTAATATAAGCTACTATACAGGTCTCTAAGCTGAAAGGAAAGAAAATTATCGTTGTAGTGACGGAAAATCCTTGTGTGGACCGTCGTTACTGAATCCTTGCGAGAGGCAAGTCCCTCGAGCGGGCCTCCATCACGGGAAAATGTCGCCACTTCTTAAAGCGGGAGAAGGGTAGTGGTCAAAAGGGGCCCACTCTAATATTTAACCAAAAATGCTGTAGAAAAAAAGACGATACCTAGTGAGATTATGACTATAAGGTTGCGTGCTGTTTTACGTGAAGACGGGACGAACGATTCCCGAAGGATTCCCACATCACCGTCTTATGTAATTCTTGGTATGCTGAATTAGTGGTTGCCGCTTTTATTTATGCGGGCCTTCTATGCTTATGCTAACATTTAGTTTTTAGAGACAAGAATTATTTTAGGCCGCAAATAGCAGGTGTCTGCCTAGCATTTTGATACGGCTGCCATTGAGAACGGATGCCCTAAGACATCAATAATGAAGACAGCGCACATACATGTTACTTAGTAAGATCTCCGAACTGGATAAGAATCCGGACATCTCGCTCCGTAACCACATAAAACGTCACAGGACACTGGTTACTTTTCATAAAAGCATTTTTAGGCAACTGATCTCGTTATGGTGGGGGTAAGAGAGACGAATACCCACCGTAAATGCCCTTCCCGTGAGGGCGTGGCAGATCTGAATATCATGCCCAGACATTCTTGCGGAATTCGGTGGGGATGCGCATCTCGCCTGTCACCAGGTCCTATGGAACTAACCGTTTAACCTGTCGTTAAGTTTAAACACAAGTTGCCCAGCTTTGCACTGCGCTGCGGGAGGATTGTTCAATAATAATAATTAAGATATGTTTTCGCAGTACTTTCCTACATTGGCAAAGGTGCTAACTACTAAGTATGCGAAGATACAGGGGAAATGTGTGTGACACCACACCTTGGCCATCACCGCTCGGAAACCCAATAGTTTCCCAGGGTCGGATCAGTCCATGGTGCGGATCGGGACATCCAAACAATTAAGAAGCCATAAGGCTTAGTGGAACATGAGTAGAGAAAATAACTTAGAAATATAAGGCCCTTTAGGTATTTTGGCCAATCTTACACAACCTTGCCAGAGTGCAGGGATAAATTATCGCAACCACCGGGAAAGAGGCATACACTACATGGTTTCCTAACGAAGAAATTGTCTCTAATCATATTAAACCTGTCCTATCGAGCTGAATAGAAAAGGTTTTTAGTCGGTAGCATGCCGGGCTAAACAGAGTTATAGCACGGACAGCGACCTCAGTGAAAAATTGTTGGTGGCGGGAAAAAGTGCTGCTGCATATATAAATGTTGCTGTATAGTGTTTCCTACGTGCACTGCAGTCCTATATTTTCTACAATTAAACAAAACATATGAACTGATGGCCACTGGCCATATATATAACTAACCAGAATAATCAATGCATTCTCAGGAAGCTGTAAAGCTCCCACAGGCTGGTTTCCGCAAACAGGATTCCTGCAAGCAGCTCATGACGGAAGCGGATCGAACTCAGGACTGTAATCACAATATAGAATGTCTAACCAGTAGTCAGCAAGGGATACAATAACGTTGCTGCTATGACGAAAGTTCCCGTACACCAATGGTACGGATGGAAGTTGACAACAACCCGATCATAAGCTGGGGTTATTAGATGCGATGAAGATACGAAACTAAGCTTAACGGTGCGGGGTACGTCAGCCAGCTCTGAAAACGTACCGGGCAAAGTTTACTTGCTGTGGTCGAAAAGTTTAGATGAACCTGCACGACATCAGTGCGGGGACGGTTAAATAACCACTTTTTGGCGTGGCCGGCAGATCCGGCGGGTCATCCACCAAAGAACATCGCTGCCTCTACATCTGTAGAATCACATTTTCAGGCCGGAATCACCGCAAGTTCGTGTTCCGAATTAGCTCTTGATATATTCGTGAACAATATCTAAAAAGTTCCAAAATGATCCCGCAAGCGACAAAATTGCTTTAGTGCGGTGGGTTGGATTACTGCTAGCTACGGGAGAAAAACTGACAGAAAGCGAAGTGATCCGCATATGCCTGTCGAGCTGATCGTAGCTGACACAGGTCCAACCTATTCGGCCCCCGGCCGAGGATGCTCTCGAACTCTGGATCTCGTCTCCTTTTATACTACCCGTGACGTCACAGGCGCAGGCTCCAACCAATCATCGGTCGAGCAACAGCCAATCAGCGCGTAGCTAATAATAAAGCAGTCAAATGTTCTAAAACATTCTAGAAGTTCTGCGTACACGTGGTTATGACGTCACGGCAATATTTTGAAGATAATCAAAAGGGGTTTTCCGTGGATAATTCAGACATTTCTTAACCGGTTTTGAAATGGTTTACAGATTTGGAAAGCCCGTCGAATTCTCGTCTTGATTAGTGTCAGATTCGGCGGAAACAGATAATTAAAAAGGATTACATTGTACCGTCTCGGTACACTAAAAGCGTCATCCTATCTTCGTGGTAAACTACACGCGCTGTCAAAAATAGCATCTAAGCGTGCGGATGCGCACTATGCGCTTTAACGAACTTAGTCGTTTTTGTAACGCGATCTCTCCCATGCGCTCATATACGCTTATGGCTCTACCCAGTGTGTGTGGGGGGGTGGGGGGAGTGTGTGTTCAGGGAACGAATCCAGGATGGGCGGCGCGTAACCAGCTTGGCTGGTACGGCCGGTACCCATCCGGTCGATCCGAACTACACTTCCTTATAGTGACAGGGAATCACGCAATGACCTTCTGGTTAAGAAGGCAAAGGCCAAAGGTCGATGCCACTGTATCCTTGGTAAAAAAACCTTTTTCAATGTTATCATTTTGCAATTAGCTCATCTTAACAATTCATTTCCCATCTTTGGTTATTCATTCTGGTATAAAACTCGAACACACGCTTCCTTATAATGAGAGAACATGCCACAATGCCATTAGACGTCAACAAGTCATGGGTCAAAGCCATTGTGATCTTGGGAAAAGCTGTTTAACATTAACGTTTTGTGTTTAGCTCAACTTGACCGGTTATATCTAGCGTGTGTTTAATCATACTGGAACCATCGGTGGCAACCTACTTATTTATGAGCGGGAATGGCACATAGCAGCTTGGAATCCAAAGGTCAGGTTTGGGGTCACCGTATTCTTGATAAAACCTAGTTTTATTTCAATACTAATATTTCTCGTTTAGCTCAACATAGCAGTTTATATCTCATGTTACGTTAGGCATACATGGCCCAGGAGTAATGGGTGGGGGAGATAAATGTGATTTTGATTGGTTCTGACATGTTACGTGATTTCGAGGGGTTGGGGCGGAGCTTAATCTCTCATATTGAGTATGAAAAGAGGCGTGTGTTGGTGGGCATTTTTGTACAAGAACGCCCACCAGCACGCACCTCCCTTTTTCACACGGCATATATGGGCAATTAATCTCCTCCACTCTCCTCAAATTCTCGTGACCTGCGAGAGCCAATCAAAACGCGGGTCTATTCGCCATAACCCTACCCCACCCACCTCATTACTAATGGGCCCCAAATTCGGACACATCTATCCTTATATTCAGATGGCATAACACAATCACTATGGTATCACGAGGTGAAGGTCAGATTGATAATGACAAATATGGTTTCATTTTGCCTATGCCTCATCTTAGCGGTACATATCTCATATTGTGTTAATCATACTGCACTAAAATTCATAAGTGTATTAATTGATAATCCATCTAAATTTATTTTATATTTGAAGTCAAGCTGCATAGTTCATTGCAAAATCGTAAAGTCGAGCTTCATTCATGGGTGCGTTGCAACCAGATCTCTGGTTATATTTAGAAATGTATGTATTGTAATGGCATGGGTACCTTTCTCATAATTATGTATTATTTATAGCTATGAAACTAGCCTTAGCAATGCGTAACACCAAACCATTCAAGGCTCTAGGGACGCGGCTCATTGAAAAGGGCATGTTACCTGGTTTTGAGGCAGGAGATGAGCAATCAGATGAATACTTAGAAGCTATGGTGAAGACAATGACGCCTACCGGGTATCATTATATCGGCACGTGCAGAATGGGCGCGGCAGATGATCCCAGAGCGGTTGTTGATCCACAGCTAAGGTGAGATTGATAGAAACATTTAAATAGTACGTTCAGAAAGACAATCCCCTTGAGTCAGATATAATTTGCCTAGACACTCTACAAAGAGAAATATTTATAACAGAAAATCAATTATTATTATTATTATTATTATTACAGGGTTCGCGGCATTAAGAACTTACGCGTCATCGATTCTGGAGTGATGCCAGAGCAGCCTAGCGCCAATATCACCGCACCTACTATTATGATAGCTGAGAAGGGGGCAGATATAATCTTAGGGAGGAGCCTCCCTCCCGCCAACCTGGAAACAGCCATGGCAACCCTCAAGAAATGGAAGAATGACTAGATATATTCCAGCACCACGGCTTACGGTCTACTATATGCTGGAGAGCACACATTTTATAGATGGTCACTATGTAGGCTTACTGGCAGCATATTATGCTGAATAGAATGATCAATTTCTAGCTAAGCTCCGCCCACCTTTCATGCGTATTGGAATCAATTTCTAAACTTTGAACCATGACTTTCCAGAATATCAATTTCAAGGTAGTTGATACAAGTAAGCTGTTCCATATTTTGAAACTAATTTGAACTGGAGTTGTTGCTGCTGATGGCAGAAACGCCTCCCAGTCAAATTACTTGCAGAACATTCAACAGAAAGTTTATTAAATTTTTAATTCATAATTCTAAATTATAACATTATATACTTGAATGACACATACCGTCACTAAAATAGGTCCCTTTTTATTTTGAAAGTGATTTGATACAATATCTGTCAAACTATGTTGAAGGTAACCACCTGAAGTATATTCATAGCATTTAGAAATTATTGCACACGCACACACCCCACACCCACACCCATTCCATCCCGCCACACTCACGTGTTATGCAAAATGTACTCGGCTAATTATTTCTAATTCTATTTAATTACAAAGACACATTCGTTTAATTTAAATACTGGTAGGCTTTCTCTAATTATTCTCAATTGACATGACACCAGTTATTGAAATAACGTTTGATAAAATCTTCAAGACATTTCTTTGTAGTTGTTGTAGGTATTCATTATACGTATGCTTTGTCCATGTACAGATAGGAGGCAGCTACACAGCAAGGTTTTCCCCCCAGTAAAGTTGTGCTAAACAAAGCGGGTGGTATTAGGTCAGACCCGACACAACAGCACACTCTGATGCGAGGCATCCAAATTGTGCGATCGAACATTGGTCTAATTTCTTTCCATAAATGAATGATGTGCACTAAGAATATTAGGTTTTGTATTAAAAACAATGGATGCTTCCGATCTATCAATCAACTATATGACACCACAATCAATTACATCTATTTGACAACTTTTTGTCGGAATCTGCCAGTTGTTCTTGTGGGCACAATGATGAATCTACAAACCACTACCTCTTACAGTGTGCCCTTTTTAACGAGCAAAGAGTCGTTTTCCAAAATCAGCTTGCCTTGAACGATATTTCTCTTGCTAATCTTACGGTCAACCAGCTTCTATACGGGACTTACACTACCAATTTGGAAATGAACAAACTGATCTGTAATACGGTATGTCAATACATAATTAACACCAACCGCTTTCAGTAGCTTCCTGTTTGCGAACTTATAGTTTAAGGGGTAAATGGACAGCAGCCCAACACGTACAGGTCGGGGCGAAGGCAGCACCTAGAGCTCACCTCTGCTATTCTTCCATTTGATCTTATTCCTCACTCTCTCTATCTCTCACCCTCTTCCCCCCCCACCTTCCCCCTCTCCGTTTCTGTCTCGGTCTTTCTTCCTACTCTCCCCCACCTCACACTCAACATTCACATACTTATGCACACCAATAGACTACAATTAATTAAACTATTATGATTTGCCGCCATTTTGTTGTAAAAAAGTTTTGAATAATCTGTATGTGTATGGGAGACACGGGCATAAGACTCTAAGTCTTATCGTGCTTCCATCTGAACAAATAAATCACGTTTAAACCAATCAATTACGGCACGTGTAGGCTGACGTGACAATAATAATTGACGGAGAATACTCGGTCATGAAGGTGGAATAGTTCGTCAAGTGTACGGATTGTATGTCTTTGATAGATTTATTATTTGTTATTAAACATTCTGCTGAATATTTGGAAACTAACTTGATTGGGTGGTCGGTTAAATTAGTTTCAAAATAATCAATAGCTTAGCTGTATAATTGCTTTCAAATTGGGATTATGCGAATTCAGTGTTCAAAGTTTATAAATCGATCCCATCACGCACAACACGTGGGGGAGGAGCTTAACTTAAAATGGGCTGGGCATAGCGGGAAATGAATCCCGCTATTGGTGATGAATCTATAACATGTATATTAGATATCTTTCGGGTGTGTATTTATTTGATTCGCCCCAGATCACGCAGCTTACTGGGCTGATGCCTGGCCGACTTTGACTTTGACTTCGATAGTTTCAGTATCGACCCGGTATCTGCTCAGCATCGGCCCAGTAAGCTGCGTTATCTGGTGCCTGGCAGAGATATGAATGGTTAGCTAGATCTATCAGACATGCACACAAATGGCCTCCGGTTCGAATCCTGCATTCGCCTGATGAGGACCAACAGGCCGAGTAGAAGAATTCATTTCTAGCTATGCCATGCCCATTTCTATCTGATCGCCGACCACTTTCTTATGTGTGTTGGAATCGATTTATATACATTGAATCCTGAATTCCCAGAATAACTATTTCAAGGTAATTAAACAGGTAATCTGTTGAATATTTTGAAACATAATGTTTATTAAATAGTAAATCCAACAGAGGCATAAAATTCTTACACTTGACGGACATTTCAATATTCATAACGGAGCTAGATTCGTCACTATGTATTGTGACGTCAGCATATGTATGACTTAATTAAGTATGTCGTCATAGACCAGAGTGACAGATCGGATTTCTTAATTCTGTCGTGGACCGAATGAATAACACGGTGTGTGAATAATTAATTAATAACAAGACCATGGGTTGAGACATTGCTCTCAGCCTTGCTCACTGGTAGCGCAGGTCACTGGCCGGTACTCGCCCAATATTGGATCAGTCAAGTGCGTTAGCAGGGAGCTGTTGTTACGCGTTTTGCCTAAGCGGTTGTGGTAGAGTGATGGATGGATATGAGAATCTTTAAAGTGCGGAGCCAGTGAATTCATGGTGTAAGGAGATAAAGAACGAAGTGTTTTGTGGTCATTAAGTTTGGCGAGGCAGGTGTTTGTCCACTGGGATATTGCTTTAAGATCATGACTGACCATTTGAATATGTGCCACCAAATTACCAGATATCGCGTACAAACGGGTGTTCGGTCTAAACGATCTCAGGCCGATTAAGATGTTCTTTGGCAAGGCATTAAGAAAGCGAACAAATAATTACGACCGAGTGACCGAGGCAAGAGGTCCCACAGTGTGAAATGGAAACATCAGGGGTGACTCCCATTTAGAACTACACTTTGATTTCTCAAGTAGCGAACACTAAAAAATTACACCTGACAAAAGAAAATTCGAATATACCAGATTGTCCTAATTTCTGAGGGAGGTCACGAGGCTACAATGTAATTGTTTGACTCTACATCTGGCAGAATTGACAGGTTATGGTTCTGTATATGCCGTTACTTTTCACGAGGCATTCAGAAAGTGTGTCGTCTGACAACGATGTGTAAGGGTGGAAGGGTGAACCTTTAGGAAAGGTGACAAAATTAATATAGTTTTTAGTTTAAGTACAAACATCTACTTATCTATGTATAGGCACAATGTGCTGTGGATGCAGTAGTTTGAAAACAGCCTGCAGCTGCGACCAGTCCTCCTTTGATCAGTTTCTTGTCCTCAACGAGAGTCCTTAGCTCCCTAAGAGGCTTATTGGTCGGCATTGCAACTTCTTTTAGATCCGTATGTAGCACACATAGCAGGTTTGTGCAGTGACGTCCTCTACGAGTTTTGTAGATGTTGGCACAGAAGACGGCAACTTCTAAGGCTTTCTGTGCAGGGGTATCTTGCGACATTCGCATAACATGGCCAAACATAGACCATCTTTGTTGAGCGACATTTATTGGCAAAGGGACTGATTTACTGTCACTACTGTAATAGTTAGTTATGTATATGGCAAGCAGCCATCCTAGTTACTTGCTTTGTTTATTTTATATAAAACTCTAGGACCGCAGTACGCTAGGCTATACTATACAGCAAAATTAAATCTGCATCACTTCCCCCAGCATCAATTTTGCACTGAGGTCACTGTTCATGTTCACATTATGCAAACCTGACATGTAATCGACTAAACCTGGCTATTCTAGCTCGATAGGATAGACTTAAAGTAGTTAGGGACAACCACTCCGTAGGAGATATTTGTGTAAGTATTTTTTCCGGATGTAGCAGATATGTAACACCGCACACCAGCTAGATTGTGTAAAATTGGCCAAATTGCTTAGGCCCATCCGACTTGGGAAACTATTGGGGTTTCCGAGCGGTGAAAGCAACAGTGCCGATTTCGCATATACTTCATCTGTATCTTCGGATACCAGTTAGCATAGATAACTCTGCCAAAGTAAGAAGCACTGCGAAGAGATATTATGTAAAACTGGCCAGTAGTGCAACTCTGAGCTTCTGAAACTTAACCCTAATAACAGGCAAACGTTAGTTCCCCGGAGCTGGATCTAGAAAGGATGCGCCCCGACACATGGGTAACGGATAGGACGTAGATCTCCATCTAACTCCATACAGTGTGGTCTTGAAACCCACCACGCCCTCATGGCAAGGTCGCTGGAGATGGATATCTACCTCTTACTCCCCGCCATAAAACTTGTATGTGAGTTATGGACCATTATACTGGTGATACAAATAGCTGGGATGAAACTGAGGTTCAATCTCGACGGCACTGGTCGCATGGCCCAATGGAACATTATCGTTCCACCGGCTCTAGAAGTCAGTCTTTGTACTTTCTGGAGAGTTGCGATACGGGATCCATTACCCCAAGAGGCATAGCTAATCAGCCCTTCCGCGCATCCTGTAAATGCGGTGCAATGGAGTGGAGCAGCAGAACGGACCAGCATGTACCCCTGTGAGCTACAAGTGGCGCCCGATGTGGGGCTCGAATGAGAAGCGAACCCACGGCTACACTCAACACACCCACGTTACAGTCTCCTATATCAGACGAACAGCAGTCATGTGATTTGGAAGTAGCATCATATGACGGGAGAACGGCATGCGTACTCACCGACTATGCCAGAAATTTCCCCGCTGCGGAACAACCAGCCGATCAGTGAGGGGACCTTCCACGATGCCTCGCAGGCGGGTACTCAATATATCACACTTTTGGATATCCGTGATAGGTGCGCAACACCTCTACTGGATCGCGGTCGACCATGACAAAGACCCCTATGGGGGCATATCAATTCTTCACGACCATTACATTCACCAGCGTCATCACGGGGTGACCAATGGCCTACACCTCATGCACCATGTCCTGCATCTCCTCCAATGGGAACGTCATCGCCGTACTATCCATCCATACTGCGATAGGAACCACCCTTTTGCCAATATGCAAGAAGAACCACATCACACGGCATGCACCACCCCCAGCAATCTCCTGGACCGCCTCCGTATGAGGAACGCCCGTCACAGCGACCAACAGAACGTCTGCATCGTATACACAGTAACGCCTCCACCAGTCTATAGACCAACACCCATTATGGACCCACATCACGGGGCAGAACCAACGTATCGCCCTCAACAATATCGTCGGGAGTCACCATCGTGGACGCGGTATCAGCGAGAACCACGTTGGGAACAACCACCAACACCACTACCAACACACAGATATGCATCCATATTTACATCATTCTCCCCAGCGCCGCCAACCAGATTCGCGCTGATAACATCCTATTATGGCCATGGCCGAGTCATTCTCCCTCCAGAATTCAGTGCGGAGAATGATTGGGCCAATTATAAGTGCCAATTTGAAATTATTAGTCGCACTAACAAGTTAAGGGATCAGCAAATGGGAGAGTATCTGGCCGCAACGCTGTTGGGAAAAGCCCTTCCAAGTCCTGGCAGATTTGTGATCAGACACAACACCAACATACTGGAAAACACGCTGTCGGAAAGATTCGGAGACACCTCCCTAGGAGAAATGAGTTGTCTTTAGCTTAAAAACTTATGTAGACGAGCTGGGGATACCTTGCTGGAATTGGCAAGTCGTATTTGATGACTAGTTACGCATGCCTACCCCAGCACTAACCACGAGAGAGTCACACATCTACATCTAAACAGCTTCATCGATGCGTTGAGCGGTGAGCCTGCCCTAAAGGAAAAACTATTTCTGATTGAGCATAACAATTTACAGTCTTTAACAGCAACTGCGGTCAGAATCAGGAATTTCTTGGAGCGGAAAAAAGCTAATCACCGCCAATCGCATCCAATTAACGAAGTGAACGATGCAGATCTCCTACTCGAAGCCATCTGAATCAGCAACAGACCTGTGCACCTCACAATCAGAACACCCCACCAGTCACAATCACGTGCCTAGAGGAAGAGGGCGTGGCCACTCCCATTTGGGGGTGGGGGAGGGGCCACAACAATGCCCCCGGACGCAGAAACCGGCAAGACAATAACAACAGACAAAACATGCATGATAAGTTGGAAGAGATTACTAAACAGATCTCTGCACTCACCAATTTAGTCACCACACTTAGCACCACCATCGCAACACAGTCGACAACACGACCAGCAACAGGTACGGTAACGCCTACACGGCCGCCAAACACCTGTTATGGATGTGATCAGCCCTCCATCTACAACTCCGACCACTGACCGACGTACACCACAACCTGAGTCCTCTGTAAACTAGAATGGGCACCGATTATAAAGTCACTTCGGTGCCCACTCTCACAACCCAGCTCAACTGCGACCTCCAGACAACAATGTCAGGTGGCCAACAGCACAAATTACACTTCCGCGATAGTATGCAACCACACACACCCGGCTTCATATACATTGGTACCAACGATGTACACTGCATCTACGACACCGACATCTCCCTCTACGAGAGGTTGTGACCGCGCAATCTCCGTATCTCACAAACTTTCTTTCCTATGTAAAACGGCAGTGGTTGGTTGTAGCACCTCCACTGAATCAACGTTTATACAAGCACCACGACCAGCCCCCAAAGCACTTAACACCCGGTGCCCCTTGGTGGTATGCAACTCACAAGTCCTAATGGCATCACCCACCGCATCCAGCAGTAGTAATAATGACACAGACAGCGATCAGCATACGGCATCTTGGATCCACAAGAAGAAGCATCATCCAAAGGGCAGCAAACTCCTGCACCGCCACTGATTCGTTTGCGCATCTACCAAACATCTGATGATGCATTGCAAAATGTGGCTAACACATGTACCCTTATTCACGACCGCACTAGTCCTGTCTAGACTGCTGTCTACACTAATTCATGGTACAACACACCAGCATCAACAACACCGCCATTGCTACCCCCAGCTCCATCATCGCCTAAGCAATCGCAGCAGCAGCGATGACAGGTTGGTCCCTTCCTCACTCAGCCACCAATTACACTCACCGAAGTCATTCCGAAACAGGACGACTACATACAGGATGATACTGCACCAAGAGAAATTCCTCAGGCAGTATTACCGCACATCGCAAAGTAATATATAAGTGAGCGTGCCTGTTTAGTGGCGTTTCAACCAGTACCACCATAGACACTGAGGCTTCCATCACTGTTTTCAACACGCGCTTGTATTAGAGCATCCCACCTCATAAAAAGCCACCCCTTAGGCCTCCAAACATATTTTTACAAACGGCTACTGGAGCCGATGTTCCTGTGGCAGGTACAGTAAACCTCGTAATACAGATAGAGCAATTCATACAACGAGTTTCATTGTCTCTATTCAAAATGATGCCCTGCTAGGTTTTGACTTCCTCAGTCCCAGCGAAGCCGTCATACATTGCAGAGAACAGGAATTAGACATACATGGCCGACGCATACCCCTTGGACTGGAATCATCACTGTACGATACATGTGCAGTAATTTTGGCATCTATGGCCACAGTTGAGCCGGGACAAGAGAAAATCTTATGGGCCACCGCACCACAGTTAGGAAGCAACACACACACAGCTATGCTGGAAGCCGACCCTGATTACATGATCGCCTCACAAGGCGCCAGTCCTCGTATGATCGTGGACACCGCCAATAAGGATCGTATACCATTTCCGAGTATTCAATGGCACAACGGACCCAATAACTCTAGTACAGGGAGTTCGCTGTGGCCAATTAGTGGATGTGATATCCCTGGAGACACCCCCCTACCGCACCTACACCAGCAACAACTTCTGATGATTTACCGGAGCATTTGCATGACATATATTTACATGCCACAGTTGGATTGACGCTATCTCACAAATGTGACATACGGAAACTATTATATAAGTATCGCGAAAGTTTCTTGGCTGGAGACATGGATCTGGGGGAATCTCATCTTGTATGACACTCC
Organism: Chaetoderma sp. LZ-2023a; assembly: GCA_034401795.1. NCBI lineage: Eukaryota > Metazoa > Mollusca > Caudofoveata > Chaetodermatida > Chaetodermatidae > Chaetoderma > Chaetoderma sp. LZ-2023a. Next base: position 45,980,979 of record CM067364.1, read on the forward strand.
ATCAACACAGGAGACAACCGACCCATTCGGCAACCAGTACGACGTATTCCCATTCACCTAGAATGAGGAGAATGTGTATCACGTGATAGCGCCGTCACCCTTCCTAGCTGCACGCTGATTGACTACAGATCGTCCACTGATTGGCAGGGCATCCTGACTCTGACGTCACGAGTAGTATATAAGGAGCGAAAAATCAAGAATCAAGACCACACTTCGGCGAGACAGAGCAAGTGGTAGGTTGTGTGGCCAGAGCAGTGCTAGACATGGGCAACTGCTTACTGACTGTGGTACCCTACACAGCAGCAGTGCCTTTCGGAATTCAATTCTCATTCTCTGGTCAGTGTAACTCGTGAGGTTACACGCTGGTCCGTTATACTGCTCCGCTCCATTGCATCGCATGTACAGGATGCACGGGAGGGCTGGTTAGCTACAGTTCTCGGGATTACGGATCCCATTTCGCGACTCTGGAAGATACAAAGACTGGCTTCTTGAGCTGGTGGAATGATTACATTCCAGTGGGGCTGTGCGACCATGCCGTCGAGATTGAAGCTCATTGTCTCATCCCAACTGTTGGTGTCACCGGTATGTCGGCCCATTAACTAATTTAAAAGGCTGGACATAATAACAATTAATAACTATACAAACAATGGTACTCGTTTGCTAGTGCTTGAGCAAAATAATGCAGTACATAGAACCAAACTGGTGTTCTCTCTATGTGGGCTCACCAGAGGTACCTCACAGATTCGTAAATCCAGAGAGGTATCACCGTAAGGGAGCGTGCTAACAAGGCTACTTAAATAGTTTAATATAAACCAATTACACCCCTAACACACAAAAAATAACATTGTTGCGAGAGGAAAGTGTCTTGTGTGGGCCTACCTCACAGGAAAATGCCTTCAACGCTGAAGAGTAGGAAAAGAGCTGGCAAAAAGGGCCACTCTTTTGTTTAAAAAAAAGTTATGTTCAGAGGTTCAATCCTAGTGAGATTATAATTAATCTGATGCACACTAGTTTACGTGAAGATGGGTCAGATGATTTCCGAAGAATTCATAGGTCACCATCTTATGTAGGTCCAAAGATACTACATTGGTAGTTGCCGCTTTTATTTATGCGGCCCTTCTGCTAAATTCTAACCTACCATTTAGTTGTTAGATATACTTCCAAGCTTTGGCCGCAAGTGGCAGGAATTCCTACCTATCTTTTGACACATAGGCCTAACTGGCGAAGATTCCCAGCTTCCCGAAATTCGCCCCTCATTGCATCTTCCTCAGAAAGACAGTGTGCATACATGTTATGGAACGAATGACGACGATCCGGTCCCGTGAGGGCGTGGTGGGTTCTAAGACTGCACCCAGTCACCATACAGATTTGGATGGAGATCTGCGTCTCGTCCATCACCGTGTGTTACAGAACTAGCCTTTTACCTGTCATTAGGGTTAAGTGCCAGAATGCCCAGAGATGCACTGCAGGCTGATGTTACATAATATAATTTGTTTTTGTGCTGCTTCCTACCATGGCGGGGGTATCTAAACTAACTGGCATCCGAAGATACAGGGGGAGTGTATGTGAAATCGGCACTAGTTTTCACCGCTCGAAAACCCCAATAGTCTCCCAGAGTCAGATCCTACCAACACGTCGATTGGGAGTCCATACAATTATTAAGCCTTACAGCTGAATGAGCATAGAAAGAGACAATCCCTCATATTAATAAGAGGCCCTAAGGTAATTGGCCAATTTATATCGCCTAGCCGGTGTGCAGTGGTACATATCCGCCACAATCAGAAAAGAGGCATACACAATATGTCTCTTATGGAGAGATTGTACCTAACCACTTAAATGAGTGGTTGTCCCTAACTACTTTAAACCTATCCTATCGAGCTAGAATAGCCAGGTTTAGTCAGGCGCGAGCAATGTGAGCATGATCAGTGACCGCAGTGTAAAATTGATGCTGGGGGAAATAATTTTGTGGATATAATGTTGCTGTATAGTATAGCCTAGCATACTGCGTCCTAGAGATTTTATATAAACAAAACAAAATAACTAGGATGGCTACTTGCGATGTACGGATCTAATTAGTACAGTGCTGACAGTATATCAGGTCATAAGACCCTACGGTGCTAGTTAGTTATAGGCACATAGAAATAAAAATAATATATACAGTATGAAACAGAAAATATAAAAATGCGATCTCAGACGACCGGGGAGGTAGCTATTAGTCACCAGTACCTATTACGAAATGAATGAAAATACAATACTACAATAGTACCTGTACCTATTGGTACAATAGTACCTGTACCTAAGATGTACCTATTGCCACTGGAGTTGATGCGCTACAGATGAGTAGCGCGAGGTGGCATGATTCCGAAGTTTCGGGGATGATTTCCACAGGCAGACTGTTGTGGCTCACTCTCAAGACGGTGAAGAAGAACGTCTGTAGAAGGATGTCCATTAGATAGTCATAATAACCAATACATAAATTTGCACAGTATGTTTTAAAGTATCCGTCCAGCAACGGTAGTTTGAAAGTTGCCCATAACATAGAGGGCTATAGTTGTAATTAGATTATTGCATGTACATAACTGGGTACACCATGTGGGATACATCGCATAACTCTTGCGGTGTACTGGGCAGAGTCCCACCAGACTGTGGCCTAAAAGTTAATTAACACACAACATGCTGAGCAGAAGTTTGATACCACTTTTCAGCATGGTCCAGAAGATGCGGCGAGTTATCCACCAAGAATCACCGTGTCTCTACATCATGTAGAATTTAAATCGGGCCCATAAGGTCCATCCACAGGGAAACACCTCTGTGAGTTGTTCCAGAGAGGAGTTCTTCTTATTTAGTTAGTTGCCCTCGGATGGCCATCCGAGATCTTACAAAAAACTTAATATGGATGTTCAAGGTTGCTCACTGGCGCAGGAGATCTGAATTCCGAAGGGCACTGCTGAGTGTGTAGGTACCACAGTCAGTAAGCAGTTCGCCCACATCTAGCACTGTGCTGGTCCAGCAACCTTGCTGTCGTGTCGGCTTCCTCGCTGAAGTGCTCTTGATTTATTTTTTTTAGTTTTTGGCTACTTTTATACTACTCGTGATGTTAGAGGCAGGACGCCCCAGCCAATCAGTTGGTGAGCAGTAGCCAATCAGCATGCAGCTAGAAAGGGTGACGTGGCAATCACATGATCAGCGCATTCCCCATTCACTTAATACATACACACGATTACGATATTCAAGCAATATTTTGAAAATAATTTTAGTGAGCTATTTGTGGATAATTCGGCCATTTCTGATCCGATTTTAAATTGGTAAAAAGTTTTGAAATTTTCGTTTCATTCTGGTCCTAATCGGTACTAAGAACGACGAGAATGGAGTGACTTAAAGAAATCACCAGCACCAACTCGGTACACTATAAGCATACACTCCCAATACTGACACATGTTGCCAGGGAAGCTCTGACGCGTGCATGCATGCTATGCATTCTTACAGACTTAGCCATTTTACAGAAACCTCTCTTATATGGCTTTATATGCACGTACTATCCTACCCAGCGGCGTGGTGCGTACTTGGAACATACCCGGAGCGGTCATCCCAGACCCAGCTTAGCTGGGATGGGTAAGTACCCGTCTGGCTGATCTGCGCTACACCACCCCCTCCTAGTTTGACACCCATGACAAACGATAATGCATCGTGGATCGAAAGTATGGGAGCACACTAGGAGAGAATTATAGTCTTCTCGAGTAGGCGTGTAGCGGAGAGGAGTAGTGTCACGAGAGACGCGTAGTTTGATCAGAGCACGTAGAGGTGTGAAAGAGTTTGGGAGGGAAGCATACTTTTAGTTTTTGATTTTTGGCCTGGTATTTATTTTTCCAGGCCTTTTCCTTTTTTGTTTTTATTTTATGGTGCATGGTCTTTATTATTTGGCTAAAACATGCGCATTCTCTCAGTGACGGATAATTAGATTTCCGCCGAGAACGCCCAAGCTCCAACGTACCTAAATCAAGTTAAATTATAAAAATATAATATATAAGAAACAGACATATATATTTTAAAACATACAGTAATAATATCACAGTAATATGAGTAATTATGTATGCATACCGAGTATATGCAGGTATGCATACAGTGCGGCCCCGCTTTCTCGGGTCCGCACGGATAGCTCTCGCCATCCACAAGCCGTCTCGACGTTCTGATGCGAGAAGAAAAATAATAAGAAACATGGTATTTAATAATAAATAAAAACTGGTTCATCAAGCAGCCCCAGCAATGGCTGTGATGGTATGATGGGAATATGTGACATATTCGCCTGCGGTGTGTTGTGTACTTTTTTAAGAGCAAATTTGTAAGAATAGCGTGTATAATAATAACAATCGTGTCACCAGGTTGTGTTTACTTCAGACCGATCTCTGCCCTGATACATTTCCGGCCCCTCTAGAAGTCAATCCAGGCCTCGGATTTGTAAATCTCGACCACCTAATAGATTAATACTAATAGTAGGCCACGTATGTTCAAGATATAATAAAGTTTATTCCACACTCTTGTAGTCAAAATGCGCGTAAAACAGTCTTGGTGTGATTAAATACCTTCCTTATTATAAATATATTTTAAGCCCAAATTTCTGTACCAAACAAGCACGGGAGAAAATGTGCATCAATTTTGTAATGCTGATCAACATTAAATGATCCAAATTGAATTATTATGAACGACAATATATCTGGCTTCTTAAGTAGAATAATCGAAAAATCGTGCAACCCTACTCTCGCCTCCTCCACCACTGTATCGTTTAGGGCAGTTTGCGTGTTTATAGCCTTTGATCTGATTTACTGGAAAATAGAAGTGATGATCACGTGATTCTTGTTTTGAAAGAACGTGATTGATTGGAAACTTAGGCAATCTGTATATGGATGGAGTTTTGATGCTGCTCACTATATGTATTCAATGCGAAAAATGGAAATATATGTTTTCTTTATTCTGTTCCTCAGAACAGTGTCCCTTTATATGCGCATGATCTTATACATGCACCGCCTCTCGTGCGTAGTAGATTTATTCAAGCCCGTGTTGAATAGTGGCTGGAATATGTAGGTAAGAGAATATTAGATAATTTTCTATGTCTTGGAGTGATGGTCTGACTGCTCACGGGGGTGGGGGTGGGGGGTGGCTTGGTATGGCGTTTGTGGCCAGGGATGCCCTTTGGATGGGGACGGTCATCTTCTATTACACGACGAGTGGAGTGTGAAATTGACAGGACCGGTGATGTCCAAACTTAGTGCATAGACAAGAGACGCCAGTTGGAGTTGGGGTGGTGGTGCTAACGGATGGGATGGCCCTTGGAGTGGGGGTGTTCAGGAGATTTTAGGAGCTGGAGTGGTACACCGAGTTGTGCGGTTTTGCGGTTCTTCAAAACAAGCCACGGCCTGCCTCATCAAGCCTCTTCACTTCCGTGCTATTTATTATGTTTCACCCCACAGGAAGCCTGGCCCGGGAAGCCTCCGCTTCCGCTTGTGGTAACTATAATTGGGGTAATAGCATGAAGTGGGTGGGAGTGGGAAGAGGTCGGTGGAACAACTTTTCCGTCCTTCCCATTGGGCAGCACAAACGAGAAACTTCAGATACGACTTCCCATATCGTGTGGACCCACTCTGAGGAGGGAGAGGGCGAGCCCATAAGTCATCATCGTCCTCAGCATTAGTCATATGTTCGCCGGACTCCTGGCTTGGTAGGAGAGGGGTGGAACTGGCACCGCAGTGCTCGGGACTAACGTCGGGAATCTTTGTTTCCATAGAGACATCTGTCTGGGTACCGGTGCCATGTGGAGTATCCAATCCGAGCTCTGGCACTGAGCCGTCAATGACACATGGTTTAAGTCGATTGAAGTGGATGACTGACGTCAGGTCATCCGAGGCGTTGATATGGTAGGTCACATCCGACTTCTTACCTACTACCACATAGGGGCCTTTCCACTGGTAACTCCGTTTAATTGGCACGTTTGCAGAACTGTGCGAATCGTGAACCCAAACAATTTTTCCCACCTCATACAGGTCTCCATGCACTCGCCGGTCATGCCACATTTTCTGACGCCGGTGTGCAGTGGATAATGTTGCTCTCACTAGCTCATGGGTCTGTTCTATCCACTGTCGCATGAGCTCTACGTAGAGAGATGGTGAATTTTCCTCTCCTGGAATCCTGGGCATGGCCAGATCCAGGGGTAAGGCTGATTCACGGCCTACATTAACTGAGCAGCGGTATAACCCGTGCTGGAATATATCGAAGTATGGTATGCCATGAGCACATATGGGAGTTGTAGATTCCAGGCATGACAATCAAGGCGTGTTTCCTTTGTCAGCATCTCTGCCAAGGTACGGTTGAACCTTTCTACCATCCCGCCGCTACGTGGATGCTATGGCGTCATGCGTGTTCTGACTATATAAAACAATTTGCAGAGCTCGGGAAATCAGCCGGCTCTCAAAATTACTTCCTTGGTCAGAGTGCAGTTCATGGGGCATACTTTAGCAGCAGAAGACATTGCTAGTCAGGACCTCCACTACTGTGGATGCCTCTTGGTCCGGAAAAGTAAATGCTTCTACCCACTTCATAAAATAATCTTGCAATACAAGGATGTTCTTGTTTCCTTCATCCGTCGTATTCAAGGGTCCGAGCACATCAATAGCCACTCGCTCCCATGGTGCACCAACAATTTTAACTTGTAAGTGTGCAGAATGGTGCTGGCCAACAGCGTGTCTTTGGCATGGGACACATTTTGCAACCCATGCCTTTACACTATCGCGCATCCCGATCCAGTGGAATCTCTGTTTGATTCGTGTAGTTGTGCACTCGATGGCCAAATGTCCAGCGCTATTGTGTAGTTGCTGAAGTATGATAACACGATAATGCTCCAGAATCACTATCCGATTTTTAATGTAGAGAATGCCTTCTTGCATATAGTACTCTCCAAACCGCTGATAGTAGTATTTCGCCATCGCGCAAAGTGGCGTAACAGATTCCCTATGAGGATATACCCCTTCCTGGATCCATGAATATATGTTTCATGTTTGCGCGTCTGTTGCTTGTTCGTGAGCGACTATCTCCATGTCCCACTCTATGCACTGCAATTCGGGGAACACAGAAGATGGCTGTGTAGTATGTGTCACAGTGGTGGCCACTTCTTGTTCATCCTCGAGCCTGATTCTGTTCAAGGCATCGGCATTTCCATGCAGTTTGCCGGGTCAATGAACAATGTTCAAGTTAAAGGCATGCAGGGATTCCTTCCACCTCGCTACCTGGCCATCATGATATTTTAGGTTTCTAAGCCAGCGTATGGAGGCATGATCTGTATGCAGGGTAAATGGGTACACGTACAGAAAGTGTTTGTAGTACTTTACAAAATGCACCGCAGCTAACAATTCCCTCTTAGTGGTTGCGTAGCGTCTCTCTACACCTTGTTCAGCGTACGTGAACCATAACCCAGTACCTGCTCTGTTCTATCTTCTGCGACCTGAGATAGAATTGCACCTATTGCATAAGCAGATGCATCAGTGTCCAAGATGAAATCGAGGTTATGGTGAGTATGAGCAAGAATTGGTGCAGTCGTCAATTGTTCCTTCAGCGCCCTGAAGGAACCTTCACACTCACTCGTCCACTCGAATGGTCGATCCGTTTTGGTGATCCTATATGGTGGTGATGCAATCTCACTAATGTGACAGATGTAATGACGATGGTACTGGCAGAGACTGAGGAAACTCCGGGTATCCGTGACACTGCTTGTGTTTATGTAGGTTGAGCAGCCACTCCATCGACGGATATGACGTGTCCCAGGAACTCGATGCTCTGTTTGAAAAGATGACACTTTTTGGGTTTGAGCTTTAGATTCGCGGTATGGAACCGCATCAAGACTTTGTCCAGATTGGACAGAGTCTGCTCAAACGAGGAGCCAAAGACGATTACGTCATCGATGTAACAGAGACAGATCTCACATTGCATGGTAGTTAATACCTGCTCAATAAGACACTCGAATGTTCCAGGAGCATTGCACAATCAATAGGGCATCTTGCATAACTGGAAAAGACCACCTTTACAGACAAACGCGGTCTTCACCCGGTCAGCCTCATCCATGGCTACCTGTCAGTACCCACTAGCTAAATCAAGGGTACAAAACCACTTGGCTCCAGACAAGAAATCTAAGGCCTGATCAATCCTAGGTAATGGATAAGCATCCTTGATGCTAAGATCTTTAAGGCAGCAGTAGTTGATACAAAACCGCAAAGATCCATCCTTTTTGCCTGCTAATACAATGGGACGAATGCCTGTCCACAACATGTCGTTTACTTGTTGATGTGCCTCCGCCTCCTTGTGAATGGGAAGACATCGAATGGGTTGTCGAATGGGTCGGTTGTTTCCAGTGTCGATGGAGTGTTGTATGAGATGAGTTTCTCTCAGGTCCATGTCTCCGGCCGAGAAACTGTAGCAATATTTATATAGAAGTTTTTGTACATCACGTTTATGAGATTGCACCAATCCAACTGTAGCACGCAAACATATATCATGCAGATGCTCCGGTAAATTGTCAGAAGCTGTTGCTGGTGTAGTTGTGGTAGGGGGTGTCTCTAGTGATATCACATCCACCAAATGGCCACAACAAACTCCTCGTACAAGTGCTATTTGGTCCGTTGTGCCATTGAAAATACCCGGAAGGGTATATGATCCTTATTAGTGGTGTCCACGATCATTCGGGGACTGGCGCCGTTGATGTCAAAATCACTGCACAAGTAGCGTACAGTGAGGATTCCGGTCCAAGGGGTATTCGTCGGCCGTGCATGTCTAGTTCCTGTTGTCTGCAGTGTATGATGGCTTCACTGGCACTGAGAAAGTCAAAACCAAGCAGGGCATCGTTTTGAATAGAGGCAATGACAACTCGCTGTATGGATGGCATTTCCTCTATCTGTATTACGAGGTTTACTGTATCAGCCACAGGAACATCGGCTACGGTAGCTGTTTGGAAAAATATGTTTGTAGGTCTAAGTGGTGGCTTCTTATGAGGTGGGATGCTCTCATACAAGCGCTTGTTGAAGACAGTGATGAAAGCTCCAGTGTCAACGGTGGCACTGGTGGAAACGCCACTAAACAGACAAGCACACTTATATATTACTTTGTCGTGTGCCTGTGGAAGAGTTTCCAATGATACTACTTGCAGGATTGTTTTTTGTGCAGTATCATCCTGTATATAGTCTGTCTGTTTCCGGATGCCTTCTGTTAGTGCAGTTGGTGGCTGAGTGAGGAAGGGGGTCAACCCGTCGTCGCTGCTGCTGTGATTGCTTAGTTGATGACGGAGCTGGGCGGGGGGGGGGGGGGTGGGTGGGTGGGTGGTAGCAATGGTTGTATTGTTGATGCTGTTTCAGTGTACTGTGAGTTTGTGTACACAGCAGTGTGGACAGGACTGGTGCAGTCGCGGATGAGGGCTACCTGTGTGAGCCACTTTTTACAATGCATTGTGCGATATTTAGTTGATGCACAGAGGAGGCAATGATGGCACTGATGTTTGCCGTCCTTTGAACGATCTGGATGGCTCATCTCACTGAGGGCCATGTTCCCGAATCTTTCCGACAACGCGCTTTCCAGTTCCATGTTTGTTGGTGTGTGATCTGAGCCCAAATCTGCCAGGACTTCTAGAGCTTTCCCCGACAGTTTTGCAGCCAGATATTCTCCCATTTGACGATCCGTCCACCGATTTGTACGACTAATTATTTTGAATTGGCACTTGTAATTAGCCCAATTATTCGCCCCACTAAATTCTGGAGGGAGAATGATCCGGCCATTACAACAATATGAAGTTATCCATGTGGTGGTGCTGGGGAGACTGACGTGAACGCGCATACTAGTCTGCATGTTGATAGTGGTGTTGGTGGTAGCTCCCGATGATACTTTCGATGATGCCATGTCGGTGAGGGCGATTCCCGATGATAGTGTTATGCACGACATGCACGACATATGTAGGGCCCACTGAATACCATCCTGATGCGTGTCCATAGATGGGTGTTTGTCTATAGACTGGTGGCGGCGTGCTGTGTAAATGACGCAGATGTTCTATTGACTGTTATGATGGGCGTTCCACTTACGGTAGCGGCGCAGGAGACTGACGGTATTGGTGATGTCCTGGAATCCTGCTGAAAGGGAGGTGCCGCATCTCCCAGCTCATATCGCGGTACTGGTGGGTAGTACGGTGATGACGTCTGTATCGGTGGAGATGCGGGACATGATGAATGAGGTTCCGGCCATTGGTCACCCTGTGATGACGCTGGTCAACATAATGGTTGTGCAGGAATAGTATGGCCCCGTAGGGGTCTTTGTTGTGGTCGACCGTGATCTGGCGTAGATGTTGGTAGCCTATCATGGATATCCGACTGTGATATATTGAGTTCCCACCTGTCAAGCATCATGGAATGTCCCCGTGCTTATCCACGAAAACTTGTACAGAAACGGTGCTGGTCGTTCCGCAACGGGGACATTTCTAGTATAGTCGGTGAGCACGCATGCTGTTCTCCCATCATATGATGCTACTTCCAAATCAAGGGAGTGCTGACTCTCTAATGAAGGAGACTGAAACGCGGGTGTGTTGAGTGTTGGCGTGGGTCTGCTTCTCATTAGAGCCCCACATCAGGCGCTACTTGTAGCTCCCGGAGGTACGCGCTGGTCCATTATACTGCTCTGCTCCATTGCACCGCATATACAGGATGCGCAATAGGGATGGTTAGCTATGGTTCTCAGGGTTTTGGATCCCATTTCCTGACTCCCAAAGGTACAAAGACTGGCTTCTGGAGCCGGTGGAATGGCGACCATTGCATACATAACTAACTATTACAGTAGTGACAGTAAATCAGGTCATAGGACTCATGCGGTGCTCGTTAGTCATAAGCTCAAAAACAAGGATAATATGTACATAAAAATACAAATTATAAAATGCGGTCTCAGATAAGCGGAGTTGTACCTATTAGTCATCAGTACCTGTAAAGAAATAATGAATACAATGGCTAAATGAGTACCTACTAGTCATCGGTACAGAAAAGGTTCATAAATCACCGTAATTGCTGCGTTACAGATGAGGAACGCGAGATGGCATGATTCTGAAGTTGCTGGCAAATCTTCGCAGGCGAACTGTTAATGCAGCTCACTCTCAAAGAAGAAGAACGACTGTAGTCGGATGTCCACTAAAGAGTCATAATAGCTAATACAATAATTAAGCGGAATGTTAAAAAGTGTCCGTCCGGTAACGGCAGTTTGAAAGTTGCCTGTAACATGAAAGGCTACAGTTGTAATTAAACAATACATGTACTTTACTGGGTATACCATACATGATACATCGCATAGCTCTTGCGGTGTACCAGGCAGAGTCCCACCAAACTGTGGCCTAAAAGTTAATTAAACACGACATGCTGCACGGAAGTTTGAATACCACCAAGAATCACCACTTGTTCTACATACTGAAGAGATTACATATGGGCCGTGACACCCATCCGCAGGAAGGCTCCTCTAGGTGTTGGTGGTGAAGGAGTCGTCTATTTAACTGGTTGCCCCTGGATGGCCGTCCGAGGCCTTACAAAAACTTTGATGCAGATGTTTGATTGCTGACTGTAGCGCAGATCGGCCGGACGGGTACAGACCGTCCCAGCTAAGCTGGGTACGGGATAACCGCTCCAAGTACATTCCAAGCACGCCCCCCCCCCCCCCCTGAGTAGGATAATACACATGTATAAAGCCATATAAGAGAGGTTTCTGTAAAACGGCCGTAAGAATGTATAGTGCTCATTCGCACACGTCAGAAACTTCCCTGGCAACACATGTCATTATTGGGGGGAGAGTGTATGCTTATGGTGTACCGAGTTGGTGCTGGTGATTTCTTTAAATCACGCCATTCTCGTCGTTCTTGGGACGGATTAGGACCAAAATGAAACGAGGATTTCAAAACTTTACCTTTTTAAAATCGGACCAGAAATGGACGAGTTATCTACAAATGGCTCACTAAAATTATTTTCAAATATTGCTTGAATGTCGTAATCGCGTGTATGTATTATGTGAATGGGGAATGCGCTGATCACTGATCGCCACGTCACCCTTTCTAGCTGCGCGCTGATTGGCTACTGCTCGCCCGCTGATTGGCTGGGGCGTCCTGCCTCTGACGTCACGAGTAGTATAAAAGGAGCAAAAAATCAAGAATCGAGAGCACTTCCGCGAGGAAGCCGACACGACAGCAAGGTTGCTTGACCAGCGCAGTGCTAGACGTGGGCTAACTGCTTACTGACGGTGGTACATACACCCCAGCAGTGCCCTTCGGAATTCAGATCTCCTGCGCTGGTGAGCAACTTTGAACATCCGTATTAAGTTTTTGTAAGCTCTCAGATGGCCATCCGAGGGCAACTAACTAAATAAGAAGAACTCCCTCTCCGGAACAACTCATAGAGGAGCATCCCTGCGGATGGGCCTTGTGGGTCCGATGTAAATTCTACAGGATGTAGAGCCATGGCGATTCTTGGTGGATAATTCGCCAGATCTTGCAAACCATGCTGAAAAGTGGTATCAAGCTTCTGCACAGCATGTTGTGTGTTAATTAACTTTTAGGCCGCAGTCTGGTGGGACTCTGCCCAGTACACCGCAATAGCTATGCGATGTATTCCACATGGTGTTCCCAGTTATGTACATGCAATAATTTAATTACAACTGTAGCCCTCTATGTTACGGGCAACTTTCAAACTACCATCGCCGGACGGACAAATTTATGTATTAGTTATTATGACTATCTAATGGGCATCCTTCTACAGACGTTCTTCTTCACCATCTTGAGAGTGAGCCGCATCAACCATCTGTCTGCAGAAATCTTCCCAGCAATGTCGGAATCATGCCACCTTGCAATACTCTTCTGTAGCGCATCACCTTCAGTGATTCCGGAACTGTTTCCATACCAATGAGCAATAGGTATTCAAGTAGCTCTACTATTGTAGTATTTCATTTTCATTCATTTCGTAATAGGTACTGATGACTAATAAGTACCTCCCCGGTCGTCTAAGACTGCATTTTTATATTTTCTGTTTCATACTGTATATATTATCTTTATTTCTGTGTGCTTACAACTTACGAGCACCATAGGGTCTTATAACGTGATATAATGTTAGCACTGTACTAGTTAGCTATGTATATGGCAAGCAGCCATCCTAGTTACCTGTTTTGTTTATTTTATATAAAACTCTAGGACGACAGTACGCTAGGATATACTATACAGCAACATTAACTCCGCATAACTTTCCCGGCACCCCCCCCCCCCCAGCATCAATTTTACACTGTGGTCACTGTTCATGTTCACATTATGCGAACCTGACATGTGATTGACTAAACCTGGCTAATTTTAGCTCGATAGGATAGGTTTAAAGTAGTTAGGGACAACCACTCCTTAGGAGACATTTGTGTAAGCCTCTTTTCCGGATGTTGCGGATATGTAACACCGCACACTGGCTAGATTGTGTAAAATTGGCCAAATACCTTAGGGCCTCTTATTATATTTAGTGATTGTCTCTTTCTACGCTCCTCCAGCCGCAAGGCTTATTAATTGTCTGGAACTCCCATCGACACGTTGGCATGATCTGACTTGGGAAACTATTGGGGTTTCCGAGCGGTGAAAGCCAAAGTGCTGATTTCGCATAGACTCCCCCTGTATCTTCGGATACCAGTTAGCATAGATAACTCTGCCAAAGTAGGAAGCACTGCAAAAACAAATTATATTATGTAACACCGGCCTGCAGTGCATCTCTGGGCATTCTGAAACTTAACGCTAACGACAGGCAAATGTTAGTTCCTGGAAGCCAGATCTAGAAATGATCCGCCCCGACACACAGGTAACGGATAGGACAGAGACCTCCATCTAACTCCTGTAGTGTCGGGCCATTCCGGTGTCTGGTGTCAACTAGCTGTGTTGCATGAGCACGACGACTGATGATGCTGGTTAGCTTCCGGTCTCGGGGTTATGTATCCCGTGCGATACTGCCCTACAGGTAACAAAGACTGGCTCCTAAGGCCGGTGGAATGCAATCGTTCCGGTGGGACTGAGCGACCATTGTCGCGAACATTAAACACAACAGTCTCATCCCAAGAGTTTGTGTCACCAGTATGCCTGTCCATAGCAATTTCGTGATCTATAGACTTACAAGATTTGATTGGTGACCTAATTAAAATAAGTCTATACAATAGTTTTACCTAAACAGACCGTCAAGTATGCCAGATAAAAATGAGCATACGAAAATACAAGACATTGAGACAGCCTGATGAACTTTTAAAGGCGGGACTCCTGGAGGTACCACACAGACTCGTAGGTCCGCAGAGGTATCCCCGCAAGGGAAGCTCCCATACGGGAGATCGCTAATTAACTTAATATAAGTATATATTTTATGGTGTCGAAAAGCCATGTGCCTCCCACAGGTCCTACACCTGGTGCTAGTTTGGGTGAGAAGTAGTAGTCTCGTGCTGGCCAGCACCACTGAATCCTAGCGAGAGGCAAGTGCCTCGCGCGGGCCTCCCTCACAGGAAAATGTCGCCATCGCTTAAAGCGGGAGAAGAGCATTGGCCAAAAAAGGGGCCTACTCTAATATTCAACCAAAATGCTGTAAAGAAAACACCATACCTAGTGAAATTATGACTATTATGTTGCGTGCTGTTTTACATGAAAACGGGATGAGGGATTCCCGAGGGATTCCCACGCCACCGTCTTATGTAGTTTCAAGTATGCTGAATTAGTAGTTGCCACTTTTATTTATGCGAGCCTTCTTCTATGCCTAACCTAACATTTAGTTTTTAGAGACAAGACCTATTTAGGCCGCAAATGGCGGACGCCTACCTAGCTATTGATACGGCTGTCATTGAGAACGGATGTCATACGGCATCAATGCTGAAGATGGCATGCATACATGTTATTTCGCAAGATCCCCGAGCTGGATGAGAATCCGGACATCTTGCTCCATAACCACATAAAACGTCACAGGACATTGGTTACTTTTCACAAAAGCAAGTTTAGGCAACTGATCTATCGTGATGGTGGGGGTAAGGAGAGACAAATACCCACCATGAATGTCCTTCCGGTGAGGGCGTGGCAGATCTTAACATCATGCCCAGACATTCTTACAGAATTCGGTAGTAATGCACATCTCGCCCGTCACCACGTCCTAGGGAGCTATCTTTTTAACCTGATGTTAGGTTTAAATGCAAGTTGCCAAGTTATGCACTGCAGTGCGGGGGAATTGTCTTAGCAGATGAAAAAGAAAATAATTAAAATATTTTTTCCCTGTGCTTCCTACATTGGCAAGGATAACTAACTACTAGGTATCCGAAGATACATGGGAAATGTATGTGGCACCACCCCCTGGCCATCACCGCTCGGAAACCCCAATAGTTTTCCAGGGTCGGATCAGTCCATGGTGCGGATAGGGACATCCAAACAATTAAGAAGCCATAAGGCTTAGTGGAACATGGAGAGAGACAATAACTTATAAATATGAGGCCAAATAGGTATGTTGGGCATTTTTAAACAACCTTGCCGGAGTGCGGGGCTAAATTATCGCAACTACCGGAAAAGAGGCGTACACTATGTGTCTCCTAATGAAGAAATTGTCTCTAATCATATTAAACCTATCCTATCGAGCTGAATAGAAAGGCTTTTTAGTCGGTAGCTTTCCGGGCTAAACTGAGTTATAGCATGGACAGCGACTTCAGTGAAAAATGGTTGGTGGCGGGAGAACGTGATGCATATAAAAATGTTGCTGTATAGTGTTTCCTACGTGAACTGCAGTCCTAAATTTTCTACAAATAAACAACACATGAACGAATGGCTACTTGCCATATATAAGACTAACCGGTACAAATAATACAGTGTGAAATGATTAGAATAATATATAAAGTATAGGTAGACGGACCTACTATGGTGCAGTTAACGAAAAACACCTTACAGAAAAATAAGAATAACTATAGACACATAAAGAAATTATAACTAGCGGTTCTAAGACCGCTATGGTTCCTTTTAGTCATCGGGACTGTTTATACAGACGAAGTATAATTATTAAAGCTGTAATTAGCGGAATAATTAAAATGTTAAGCATAGTTACTTGAACAATCGGTAGCTATTCTTAAGGACGGGCTATCGTGTTACTGAAATTGATATGTCACCCTTGGTGTGACGTGAGTTGATTCGTTCTCTGGAAGCTGGAAAGTTTCCACAGGTCAGTTTCCGCAAACAGGATTCCCGTATGCAGTCCAGACCGGGAGCGGATCTAACCCAGGATGGTAATCACAATATAGAATGTCTAACGAGTAGTCAGTAAGTAACACAATAACATTACTGCTAGGGAGAAAGTTCCCGTACACCGATGGTACGGATGGAAGTTAATAACAACCCGTTCATAAGCGGGGTTTGTTGAATACGGATGAAGATACATAACTAAGCTTAACGGTGCAGGGTACGTCAGTAAGCTCTTAAGACGTATCGGGCAAAGTTTACTTGCTGCGGTCAAAAAGTTTAAATAAACCTGCACGACATCAGTGCGGCGGCGGTTGAATAACCACTTTTTGGCATGGCCGGCAGATCTGGCGAGTCATACACCAAAGAACATCGCTACGTCTACATCTGTAGAATCAGATATTCAGGCCAGGAAAGGCCTCACCGCAAGATTGTGTTCTGAATTGGTTCTTGATTTATTCGTGAACAATATTCAAAAGTTCCAAAAATGCTCCCGAACAGGAGAGATACAAAATTACTTTTAGTGCAGTGGATTGGATTGCTGCTGTGGCTACGGGAGAGAAACTTCCCGAGACAGATGTAATCTGCTTAATGCCTGTCTTGCTGATGGTATCTTGCACAGATCCAACCTATTCGGCCCCTGGCCGAGGATGCTCTCGAGTTCTGGATTTCATCTCCTTTTATATTACTCGTGACGTTATAGGCGCAGGCTTCAACCAATCATCGGTCGAGCAACGGCCAATCAGCGCGTAGCTGATAATAACGCAGTCGAATGTTCTAGAACATTCTCGAATTTCTGTGTACACGTGGTTACGACGTCACGGCAATATTTTGAAGATAATCAAAAGGTGTTTTCGGTGGATAACTCAGCCATTTCTTAACTGATTTTGAAATGGTTTACAGATTTGGAAAGCCCGTCGAATTCTGGCCTGGAGTAATGCCAGATTCGGCGGGAACAAGTAATTAAAAAGGATTACAATGTACCTACTCGGTACACTAAAAGCGCCATCCTATCTTGGTAGCAAATACGCTCTCTGTCAAAATAGTATTAAGTGCGCGCATGCTCGCTACACACTGACCCAGCTTAGCTGGTATGGCCGGCACCTGACCGGTCGATCCAAACTACTCTCCGTACAGTGACTGGTGTGGTCTTGGAACCCACCACGCCCTCACTGGAAGGTAGCTGGAGATGGATATCTGCCTCTTATTCCCCGCCATAACACTTTCATGCGCTTTTCAAATCGCTTATGTAAATGGTGACTTGTCCTAGTGATGTTGTATGTGGTTGTGGTGTGATATGTAACCAGATCATTATGTGATTCTGAAGCTCTCACTCCGTAACACGTTCGCACGCTGCCTTTCTGAGGGAGATGCTCTGTATGGTGTTCGCCAGTTAGGTTCATGTGTCAAAAGATAGGTAGAAATCCCTGCCACTTGCAGCCAAAGCTTAGAAGTAAATCTAACAACTAAATGGTAAGTTAGAATTTAGCAGAGGGACCACATAAATAAAGTGGTACCTACCCATGCAGTATCTTGGACCTACATAAGATGACGGCATTTGAATCTTCGGAAATCATCCGCCCCATCTCCACGTAATACAACGTGAATCACATTAACTATAATTCTAATAAGTTGACTCACACTACACTTAGCTTATGTTTGAACAAGCGAGTGGCCCTTTTTGCCAGCTTTCCTCCTCCGCTTCGGCGTTGATGGCATTTTCCTGTGACGGAGGCCTGCGCGAGGCACTTTCCTCTCGCAACAATAATATTTTGGTTAGGGGTATAGTGGTTTATACTAAACCACATAAGTAGCCTCGTTAGGACGCTCCCTTGCAGGGATACCTCACGGATATATATGGATCGGTTAGGTACCTCTGACGAATCCACGTTATCAAGATACCAACTTGGTTCTATGTACTATATATTTTCTCTTGTGTACTGGCAAACGAGGACTATTGTTTCTATAGTATATATTTTTAGATTAATTATCATGTCCAGGCTCCTAAATTGAGTTATGGACCGTCATACCGGTGATTCAAGTAGTTGGGATGGTTCAATCTCGGCGGCAATGGTCGCACGGCCCCACTGGAATGTTATCGTTCCACCGGCTCTAGAAGTCTGTCTTTGTACTTTCTGGAGAGTCGCGAGACGGGATCCGTTACCCCGAGAACCGTAGCTAACCAGTCCTTCCGTGCATCCTGTACATGCGGTGCAATGGATTGGAGCAGCGGAACGGGCCAGCGCGTACCCCCGCGAGCTACATCCCACCCCCACAACTTTACAAAACAAATTTGGATTTCGCAAGGTGAGTCCGCAACGTGCACTCTCCTACCAACAATACACAAGATACGGAAGGGTACATATTATTAAAATCAAAATTATATATTACAGACTTTGTTAGAATTTCTTTGATACATTGGCTGACTATAGTTTCCTATGTATAAATTTAAAATAATTATTTATAATGACAATGAAATTTTGTTCCGATCGCATAGAATGTAGAAAATAATGATAATAACATTGTAGATAAAATAACAATGAACATTCGTATTCCTAATCAAAGCAAACCAGTCGAAGGAGAATTCACTTAAGTGGATGGATATATATATGTTTCAACTTATTAACATATATATATATATATATATATATATATATATATATATATATATATATATATATATATATGTTTTTTGTATGTATGTATGTATTTTTTTATTTTATTGACGCACTGGCAACGTGCGGCTTCAATTTCCATGCGCTAACTTAGCTGACAGGCATGCACCAATTAGTTTAATTTGTTGATCACCATCTCCCGGTCGGGGGATCGAACCGCCATTCTGCAACTCCGCATAGCATCAGCAACCAGCCATCTTTCCACTGGACCACCGCACCAAGACTAAAAGTCAAGGTTTGGCCGACCAGTTTTCACATGTCTGATATACTGACACACTGACGATTCATATGGGACTATCTGTGGATGCATCTGCCACGATTCAATCCTAGGCTTTTTACACCTATTGTACTCTGACTCCAGCACGGCTCTGGCAGTATATGTATTATTTTTTTTATTGACGCACTGGCAACGTGCGTCTTCAATTTCCATGTGCTAACTTAGCCGACAGTCATGCGCCCATTAGTTTAATTTGTTGATCACCATCTCCCGGTCGGGGGATCGAACCGCCATTCTGCAACTCCGCATAGCATCAGCAACCAAACATCTTTCCACTGGACCACCGCACCAAGACTAAAAGTCAAGGTTTGGCCGACCAGTTTTCACATGTCTGATATACTGACACACTGACGATTCATATGGGACTATCTGTGGATGCATCCGCCACGATTCAATCCTAGGCTTTTACGCCTATTGTACTCTGACTCCAGCACGGCTCTGGCAGTATATGTATTTATTTTTTTTATTGACGGACTGGCAACGTGCGGCTTCAATTTCCATGCGCTAACTTAGCCACAAGCATATCCGCGTACAACTTTAATAAGTTGAAACATATGGCCTAGGCCAGCATTATACACGTCATTGTCTATCCTGTGGGTAATACAGAGATGGTGAACGTACGTCCGGTTCTGGGGCCGTTTTTAATCTACTAATACGCACGTACTACCAATCCTGTCAGTAATGGAGCTTGGAATAATCAGGAAGTGGTCAGAAAAGACGGGTACTCGCGTCTGACAATTCACTGGCCAAGATAAATAGCTTTTATAAACAAATTATGATGATTTCTAATTTCTTAACAAGGCCACTCTTGAAAACACTTATATGTACCCTGTAATGAGCAAACCTGGCAGAAAATTGCCTCTGCATTTCTGATGAGGAATGTCCATTTGTGGGACAAGGGAAGATTATTTTTGAAAATGTCCAAATCTAGCCAATCATTTAAGCAGTAAGTTTTCACAAATATCACTTTCTTAAACTGTACACGAGCCTTCGCTGGATAAAATTTTAGATTTTCCTGGCCAATCTTGACCATGAAAGGTCTAAGGCAGCTGATTGTTATTGACACGTTTGGCTGTTTAAAGCGAATTGAGACCAATAACAGTCTAGATCTTAGTGCCACAACAAGTAAACAATTCCCCTGTCACACCAAGGCCATAACCTGCTTATCCCTCGAGGTGACAGGATTCCTTATAAGCATATATAAAGTTATGAACTTCATCAGCGAAATGTTTCCAACGTTAAGCTGAACAGAGGCATTTTTCTGAACATATCATGTTAAGATATGATAAATGATCAGGTTATGCCACGTCGACGCAGGGAAAGTTCCATATCTAGGTTTCTAAAGGTGAATTTAACATTAAATTCGATAGTCAATGGCAGTGATTTCATAGCATTATTTATTTAATAGACGTTACTTACGGTAGTACCGCAGTAAAGATGAAAAGCGTCCATTCGACTTTAACACTCATAACGAAGACGACCAAAAACCGGCCTTTACAATAGTCTTGAGGAATTCCCATTTGTAGGTCAAGAGAAGATCGCTTTTGAAAATTTACCCCTGGAATGACTGGTTCGATAACCGAGCCAGCCATTCCGGTGGTAAAATTTTAAAGCAAGCCGTCTCTTGGCCTGCAAATGGATATTCACTAAGAAAATATTATTTTTTTCTTGACCGAATTTCGCCATTAATAAGTTCATTTTGATGGTGTATGACTGCACAGAGTACTTACGAGAAAAAGAAATGGATGACTACGTCACCGTGTCTTGTTGAGCAAGCCGCATCATCAATTTCTGTGCTCACTGACAATACAACTATTAAAGCAGGCGCTAGTATGGGGTGCACAGTATCAACGGCCGTGAGTACGATAGCCTTCAAGAAGGGCGAGGCCAAGAACGCTGACGTGACTAAACGTGAACTTATAGAATTTGATTCAAGACTTCCGCTGGCTATTAGACAAAGGGTTGAGATTGACAAATCGTGGAAGGCAATATGCAGAGATATTGAACGCGCTGGAACGACAATGTTCCTAAGGTAGGCCTACGTGCGTGTGTTTGTGAACCTGTCTGCGCGTGTGTGCATGCGTGCGTGCGTGTGGATGACCTGGGGCGGGTGGGCGGGCAGGCAGGCAGTTGTGTGGGAGGGCGGGTGCGGGCGAAGGCGCGGGATTTTGTTGGCTGGCGTATGCGTGGGTAAGATTGTATTGCATTTGGCTCCCTCTGTCTATCTATCTGTCTATATGTGTGTCGGTCTGCGTGCGTGCGTGCTTGCGTTGTGCGTCCGTGCCCGCCAATGTATCTAAGAAACAGCTGCTCCGATCTAACCCACAATTTAACGCAATATTTTACTGTGCTAAGGGATCTTTTATGCTTGGGC
This sequence comes from Chaetoderma sp. LZ-2023a, assembly GCA_034401795.1. Taxonomy (NCBI): domain Eukaryota; kingdom Metazoa; phylum Mollusca; class Caudofoveata; order Chaetodermatida; family Chaetodermatidae; genus Chaetoderma; species Chaetoderma sp. LZ-2023a. Next base: position 46,002,563 of record CM067364.1, read on the forward strand.
TGATCCAGATAACAAAACCCGTGATCGTATCCTTAAATTCAGGATCTATGGATATTATCGGGTTAGATTTGGCTCACAACGTAAGGTGTGACCATACTCCATAGGCTAATCCCACAACATTGTGTGTGATCCGAAAAATCTTTGAAAATCTGGAAAGCCCGAAATGATTTCCAATGTGACAAAACTAGAGAGATCCAATTTGTGATTGCTTTTGGTACAGAATGTTTGAAACCAACGCAGATGTACGGCAGTTGTTCAAGATTCTGGATGGTCGTGATATCTCCGAACTTCGCGAGACTGGGATTTTGGAAAACCACGTCCGGATGGTTATGTACACGATTGACGAAGCAATCTCATCGCTGGATGACGTGGATACAGTCACGTATATGTTAAATGAGTTGGGACGATGGCATATGAGCAAGAATGGCTTTCAACCTGAGATCCTGTGGGTAAGTACAAAATTAGCACATATTGTTACGCGCAAAGGCCGTTCGCAGATCGGCTCTTGACATGATTTTATTTCAGATTATGGAAGGGGGGGGGGGGGTAGGGGTGGGGGGGGGGGCGAATGCCTGATTATATGTTTGAAATCTGGACTGCCAAAAAAATGTCAGTATTTTAAACACACTATACAATGATTTAGATCGGTCTAGGACAGATTCTAAGAGAGTACTTTGGACATACAGAACTAGTACCTAGAATTGTTCAAAGCGGTGGCCGGTTCCAGGCACTAGGTCTATATCTTCATTATTATTGCTAGGTTAGGTTCCCTGTGGTCTCTAAATAACCCTATCGGTTGAGCATAAACACTCATATACCGTTAGGGTACCTTAGCTTATTGAATAGGCAATACCCATTAGGAATATTTAAGCGCCTAACGCATTATCACAGCCGAAGTCAAGTCGGAGAGCTGTTGCGAGCGACCAATGTGTTGTTATTGGCGAAAATTAGAATTATAATGTCATTATACACGTCACATAGTTGATTATGACGTCATATGATGGGGGTGGATACTCTGGAAAGGTGAGTTGTACATAGTATGCATAAATCTGTTAAATCCTTTGTTGACTTCAACCATTGCCAGTGAGACTGCATGATTAGCAATATTCGAGTACGGCAAGGCGAAAATCTCTCACCGTTCCTATTTTCTATTTTCTTAAATGTAGAACTAGAAATATTTCTCTCACACGCGCGCGCACACACAGGCAACCCCGCACACGCGCACGCCCGCATGCCGACATTGTCAATGTGAAACTCTAAATCTAGAGCTGACGTCACAATCATGACCAACAGAGAAATTCCTGTCAAGAAGTCGAAATAATCGGCCAAGTGTACGAATTGTATGCCTTTTGATTGAGTGACTACTTAAAACCCGAATCCATTGACCATTCACCTTGAACCACCGACTCACAATAGAATCTAAGAGGTGGGTGCGTATTGATAGGAAGAGGGGAGGAGGCGACTTAGTAATACTTGTATCGTAATAGAATCAGAAATACATTTTCCTTTCTGCTGCGAAAAATACACAACAGAAAGAGCACAATTTAATCTGATTACAATGTAAGGCAGATCACAACAGAGAATACTCAATTCCTGTTTGAAATCTGTAACACACCAATACAGAATGGATTATTCAAATATCTGCAGCTCCCAAAGAAAAAAGAAAGAACCACCACCACCACCACCACGACCACAACAACCACCGCCACCACAACCAGAACCAACACAATTCACCATAACAACGACAACGACGACGACGACGACGACGACGACGACATTACGAGCACCTCGGGCATACGTCTATCTACTACGAACAACACAAGCACCACGGCTCCAACACCAATAGGCTACAACCATCACCACCACCACGAATAGACTACAACCATCACCACCACCACCAATAGGCTACAACCAACACAACCACCAATAGACTACAACCAGCACCACAACCACCACCAATAGACTACAACCATCACCACCACCACCACCACCACCAATAGACTACAACCATCACCACCACCACCAGCACCACCACCACCAATAGACTACAACCATCACCACCACCAATAGACTACAACCATCACCGCCACCACCAATAGACTACAACCATCACCACCACCATAAATAGACTACAATCATCATCACCACCACCACCAATAGGCTACAACCAACACCACCACCACCAATAGACTACAACAATCACCACCACCACCATAAATAGACTACAACCATCACCACCACCACCAATAGGCTACAACCATCACCACCACCAATAGACTACAACAATCACCACCACCAACAATAGGCTACAACCATCACCATCAGCACCAATAGGCTACAACCATCACCACCACCACCACCAATAGACTACAACCATCACCACCACCACCAATAGGCTACAACCATCACCACCACCACCAATAGGCTACAACCATCACCACCACCGCCAATAGACTACAACCATCACCACCACCACCACCAATCGGCTACAACCATCACCACCACGACCAATAGGCTACAACCATCACCACCACCACCAATAGGCTACAACCATCACCACCACCACCAATAGGATACAACCAACACCACCACCAATAGACTACAATCATTACCATCACCACCAATAGGCTACAACCATCACCGCCACCACCAAAAGACTACAATCATCACCACCACCACCAATAGACTACAACCATCACCACCACCACCACCAATAGGCTGTAACCATCACTACCACCACAACCAATAGGCTGTAACCATCACCACCACCATCAATAGGCTGTAACCATCACCACCACCACCAATAGACTACAACCATCACCAGCACCACAACCCATAGACTACAACCATCACCACCACCACCAACAATAGAATATAACCATAACCACCGCCGCCACCACCAATACTGAACAACACTGAGGATTTCCTATCGGATGGAGGGAACTCCAAATTCATATTGCTCATTAAATCTTTCAAATACACTTGAATCCTATTAGTCCAAATGTTATAGACAATTATTTAATTGTTGGAAATTAAAAAATGTTCTTTCCTAGATTCGACTTCAAAAGACTTGGAAACAAAGTCCAACAACACCTTTTGAAATATAGTTCACTGTTCAAATGATTAATGACTGTTGTGTGATCCCTTTGATCAATCAACAGACTGATACTAGAACCTCGTTCAGAAAGGGACAGCTGAACAAACAGAATCGATCTCACTGGGTTAATATGCATGGCTTGATCTCTTTGATCTCATTCATGAGAGTATTACTGGAAGCCCACTCAGAAACCTTAGAACTCAATCAACGTCAATGGATTTAGACAATCGTTTTTAAACATCTGTGGCAGTCCAAATCTTTAATGTGAATAGAATTTAAAATTTTCAAAGTACAATTGAACACTAATCTAAGCCACATTCATAAGGCCATCAATTCTAATAAATAGACAGAATTTTGGTGGACAGGCAGATTTGTTCTGTGGCCTGAAGCTGACAAACCTTGTCGAAACCGGTCGCCCACTTCACGACGGTGCATAAGATTATTGGTAATATACACAATTATCCTTTAATAGTTTAAATGAATTATTTAAATATTAACATGCTTAATCATAACCTTTTTTTCAGCGGTAGATTTTTGATACGCTTGTAGATTTTGTTAGGCTTGTAGTTCGATAGACTTCCCTTGGTTCACGATTCCATTAGGTCCCCTCAATTTTTTGGTATTCTTGTAGATTTTAGTGGCAGAAACATTGAATTATCTAACTAGTAACATTATGGCTGGAGTTAGCAAGAGTGGAAGACTGGATGACAGGAGGTCTAACGACAGTCGCCCGCCATCTGCCCAAGCTGCACTAACCAAGTGTTACTACATGATTATACAATGCTTTCACCACCTTGGCATCTTGAATGCTCATGTACGTAGGGGCAGTTTGCCTCCTGGATTGAGCTGGAAAGTGTCAGAGTTAGAGAGACAGAATTTCTTCTGTAAACCAGCGATGCCAAACGCCGAGGTCCGTAAGGACATCTTAGCAGCAAATTTGAAATGGGCCATATCTTTAATCCAGGTTAACATTAGTCACTATAATTTCCAGCTTGGTCGTCTTATGTCGCTCCTCATCGAAGCTCAGTCCAAACCAAATTTAGAATTAGGTAGAGCGAAGACCACAGCAATAAATTGGGCCCGAAATAACTATGGCAGGAAGTTTCATTCTTCATCAATTGATCAGTTTTATGATTTCATCAGACCTTTTGATCCGCATTTTAGAACCTGCCATAGTACAACACCCCCTGTAGGGTCACATGTGACCTTACCAGGAACATCAACTGCAGGGCCCTCTGTGGCCCTACCAGGCACACCGACTGCAAGGTCAGCCTTGACCGTACCAGTCATCCCACAATCAAATCGGAAACGGAATAGGTCACCCACTGAGAGTCCCCCAGTAGTTAAGCGGGTGAATAACCAGTGTTCACCAGTGTTCCCCCTGCAGTCTCATGTGGTGGATCCGCTCCTGATTCCACTGCCAGAATGGTCACCGTCAGTGTCCGCTCATGTGGATCCTAGTCAGATCCCTCTTCCGGTCTCGCCACTGTACCCAGTCGAGTTTCCTCCCCTTCCACAGAGAGCAGCTACTGACTGACCTGGTCAAAAGACCAGATCGTCGACGCCGAGGTCCAAGCCACCACAACCTAAATTTACGCCCACACCTAAGCCCAAACCTACGCCTAGGGATACACCCAAAGAGCATAGGTCTTTCTACAAGTTTCGGTTCGTGGTGGATAATAAGAATGAATGGCGCCTTCCTACTCTGAACAAGAAGATTCTGCTGATTTAGCTCGTATCAATCAGACACCTCATCCAGATATGCAGGTAGCAACCTATCCAGGTGCTAAGATAAACCACATTAGGAATATGGTTAGAAAACACAATGAGGTCTTCCAACCTCAGCATATCATCCTTAACATCGGAATTAATGATAAGGACGAACTTCAGCATGACACCTCCCAAAGAATTGAGAATCTGTTTAGTACCATGCGTTCAAAATTTCCAAAGGCTAAAGTTCACTTTGCCAAACTAAATTATTCGAAGCACCTGACTACAACCCAGAAACGAAACATACAATTCGTTAACAGCCGTGTAGAGGCCTTAAGGGCCAAGGTCCCTATCCTGCCCAGCCTCCCCGTGTCTGAATTTCAGGTGGTTGAGGACAACATCCACTGGACTGAGTGTACTGCAAATAGGATGTATAATAGTTGGTTATCACACCTTAATTTAAACTAACTACGGGTCAGGGTACTAACCACCCAGAAATTGGCCTGGGTGGTAATATCATTAACCTAACTGGTTCTACATTGTCTGAAGCAGAAAGATCTTTGCTAAATCTCGGTCTAACATATGTACCAAAACCACGGCCCAAAGTCGACATAGATGCCCTTTTAGATAATGGCTCATGGGAAATTGAAGAATTTTCTCACCGTGTAAAATTAGCAGACTTTTTTCGAAATTCCAAGAAAAACTACTTTCTACCTTTTGTTGAAAAAACTGGCTGGGCACCTAACTCGAAGTTGGTTGACCCTGCGATCCCTGATAGTATAAAAGCTATCAAGGAGCGTGTTGAAAATTTAGAATTTCCTAAAAATCATCAAAATTTGTCATATCAAGAACGTTTAGCCTTAACAGGTTTGCGTAAAAACAATGACATCGTTATAAAGCCTGCTAACAAGGGATCTGCTACTGTAGTAATGCGTAAGAATAAATAATATTCGTGAAGCGCATCGGCAACTCAGTAATCTGAAACACTACTACAAATTAGACGAACCACTCTGGCAAAATAATTGTGATAAATTTAATGGAATCCTTCAAGAAATGGCTGACAGAAAGGCCATAACGAAAAAGCAGTTTAAATACCTTACTGCTAAACGAGATTCAAATCCACGTACGTTTTACCTTTTGGCAAAAATTCATAAACCTATTGAGTCATGGTCCGACCCTATGATACCACCGGGTCGACCTATTATCTCTGATTGCGGCTCTGAATCTTATCGAATTAGTGAAATTATTGATTACCACCTACAACCAATTGCGAATAGATATTTGAGCTTTTTGAACAACACTGAGGATTGACATCGAAAGGGGTTTGTCTTCTGTTCGCAGAGCATTTGATAAATATCCTGATAACAATAGGCCCACTAGCGAAATATTAGCTCTCCTGGAGTTGGGTTTAAATGGCAATGATTTCGAATTCGTTGGCGAAATCTACCAACAAATCTGTGGATGCGCTATAGGTAAATGGTTTAGTCCTAGTTTTGCCAACATCTATGTAGCTGAGTGGGAAGAAGATGCGCTTAACAAATGTCCTAAGCAGCCCTTATTTTACCGCCGGTACCTCGATGATATTTTTATGATCTGGAATCATTCGAGGGAAGAGTTTGATGAATTTTTCGCTATTTTGAATAATCACGATCCTAACATCAAACTTAAAGCCAACATCGACCAGTCGTCCGTAGACTTTTTGGATGTTACTCTCTACAAAGGTGTAAATCATAACACAAGTGGGCTTCTTGATTACAAAGTATTCTTTAAGCCCACCGATTCCCATCAACTACTGCATAAGAAATCTTTCCATCCACCTCATACTTTTAAAGGTATTGTCAAATCACAGATTATCCGATTTGACCGAAATTCTAGTGATAGAAAGAATTTTGAATCTGCGTGTTCCACCTTATTTAAAGCCCTCAAACCGAGGGGATATTCAACACGATTTTTGCGCAAAATAAAGTCCGAAACTTTACATGATTTGGAAACTATTACTGATAAGGCTGCCGATCAAAAGCCTACCAAAATTCGTCACAATCGTCCGATTATAGGCGTAGGACAATCTCAGAAATGTGGAAAGATGAGGTGTAAATTAGACCTCTATCTACCTAATCAGAAAACATTTGTCAGTTATCAGAACAAAAGCAAATTCCAACTTCAGTCTAATTTAGATTGCGATTCTAAAAATGTTATCTATTTAATATCTTGCAAATTATGCCAAAAGCAGTATGTCGGTGAAACAAAATGCCCTTTAAGATGGCGAGCAACTAGACACCTTTGCGATATTAGACACGACGAGGACACCAACGTAGCTCAACATTTCAATCTTCCTGGTCATTCTGTCGATAGACACTTTGAAATTATGCCTATTGAGCAACTGCCTCTTTCTGCTACGGCTGAAGAAACTGATAAACAAAGAAAACTTCGAGAATCATTTTGGATTAAGCAACTGAAAACAAAATGGCCGAGTGGCATAAACGTGCACCCTGGTCTTGCTGATCAACGTGAAATAATTCCATTCAGATTAACATACAATCGAAAAAATGTTGAAATTTCTGAAATTTTGAAAGATGAATATCATAAATTGCAGGATAAAATGAAAAAACCTCTCAATTTGCGTCCAGTGATAGCCTTTAAGAAAAACTCCAATCTACGTGACATCTTGGTTAAATTGAAATTAACTCTTCAAAAACCTTCAGAATGAATTATATATATTATTCATATTTTATAGGCCATACCGCCTCTATCAAACAAACAAAACAAATCTCAGACAATAAAATAAATAAAAAATATCTCCCAACCTTGGGAGATCCTGAGCCAGTGCGTTTAATCATATAACCACCAATAGGCTACAACAATCACCACCACCACCAATAGGCTACAACCATCACCACCACCGCCAATAGACTACAACCATCACCACCACCACCACCAATCGGCTACAACCATCACCACCACGACCAATAGGCTACAACCATCACCACCACCACCAATAGGCTACAACCATCACCACCACCACCAATAGGCTACAACCAACACCACCACCAATAGACTACAATCATTACCATCACCACCAATAGGCTACAACCATCACCACCACCACCAAAAGACTACAATCATCACCACCACCACCAATAGACTACAACCATCACCATCACCACCACCACCACCAATAGGCTGTAACCATTACTACCACCACCACCAATAGGCTGTAACAATCACCACCACCACCAATAGGCTGTAACCATCACCACCACTACCAATAGACTACAACCATCACCAGCACCACAACCCATAGACTACAACCATCACCACCACCACCAACAATAGAATATAACCATAACCACCGCCGCCACCACCAATACTGAACAACACTGAGGATTTCCTATCGGAGGTCTCCAAAATTTCTGTTCCTCCAACCAAACTCACTCTTGGTCACCCTCGACATCGATGCTATGTACACAAACATTGACATCGAAAAGGGTTTGACTTCTGTTCGCAGAGCATTTGATAAATATCCTGATAACAATAGGCCCACTAGCGAAATATTAGCTCTCCTGGAGTTGGGTTTAAATGGCAATGATTTCGAATTCGTTGGCGAAATCTACCAACAAATCTGTGGATGCGCTATAGGTAAACGGTTTAGTCCTAGTTTTGCCAACATCTATGTAGCTGAGTGGGAAGAAGATGCGCTTAACAATTGTCCTAAGCAGCCCTTATTTTACCGCCGGTACCTCGATGATATTTTTATGATCTGGAATCATTCGAGGGAAGAGTTTGATGAATTTTTCGCTATTTTGAATAATCACGATCCTAACATCAAACTTAAAGCCAACATCGACCAGTCGTCCGTAGACTTTTTAGACGTTGCTCTCTACAAAGGTGTAAATTATAACACGAGTGGGCTTCTTGATAACAAAGTATTCTTTAAGCCCACCGATTCCCAACAACTACTGCATAAGAAATCTTTCCATCCACCTCATACTTTTAAAGGTATTGTCAAATCACAGATTGTCCGATTTCACCGAAATTCTAGTGATAGAAAGAATTTTGAATCTGCATGTTCCACCTTATTTAAAGCCCTCAAACCGAGGGGATATTCAACACGATTTTTGCGCAAAATAAAGTCCGAAACTTTGCATGATTTGGAAACTATTACTGATAAGGCTCCCGATCAAAAGCCTACCAAAATTCGTCACAATCGTCCGATTATAGGCGTAGGACAATCTCAGAAATGTGGAAAGAAGAGGTGTAAATTAGACCTCCATCTACCTAATCAGAAAACATTTGTCAGTTATCAGAACAAAAGCAAATTCCAACTTCAGTCTAATTTAGATTGCGATTCTAAAAATGTTATCTATTTAATATCTTGCAAATTATGCCAGAAGCAGTATGTCTGTGAAGCAAAATGCCCTTTAAGATGGCGAGCAACTAGACACCTGTGCGATATTAGACACGGCGAGGACACCAATGTAGCTCAACATTTCTATCTTCCTGGTCATTCTGTCGATAGACACTTTGAAATTATGCCGATTGAGCAACGGCCTCTTTCTGCTACGGACGAAGAAACTGATAAACAAAGAAAACTTCGAGAATCATTCTGGATTAAGCAACTGGAAACAAAATGGCCGAATGCTCTTGCTGATCAACGTGAAATTATTCCATTCAGTTTAACATACAATCGAAAAAATGTGGAAATTTCTGAAATTTTGAAAGATGAATATCATAAATTTCAGGATAAAATGAAAGAACCTCTCAATTTGCGTCCAGTGATAGCCTTTAAGAAAAACTCCAATCTACGTGACATCTTGGTTAAATCGAAATTAACTCTTCAAAAACCTTCAGAATGAATGATATATAGTATTCATATTTTATAGGCCTCTATCAAACAAACATAACAAATCTCAGACAATAAAATAAATACAAAATATCTCCCAACCTTGGGAGATCCTGAGCCAGTGCGTTTAATCATATAACCACCACGACCAATAGACGACAACCATCACCACCACCACCACCAATAGACTACAACCATCACCAGCACAACCAATGTAGCGACCATCATCACCACAAGCATCACCACCACAACAACCATCACCACCACCACAACAACAACAACGATAACGACAATGGCATCAACAACAACAACAACAACAACAACAACAACAACGACGACGACGACGTCGACGTTAACAACGATAGTGAACAAATTTAAAAAATAACATGTTGCAAAGCAGCAGCCAATCGCGTAATAATCGCGTAATAAATGTAATAATAATAATAATAATAATAATAATAATTTAGATAATAATGTTTATAATGATGATAATTATGTCAATAATATTAATAATCATACTAATGGTTTAATAATAATAATAATAATAATAATAATAATAATAATAATAATAATAATAATAATAATAATAACTGCCGCCATTGCATAAATGGCGTGGGTGAATAAAGAAAACTGAAACTGAGATCATTTTACCTTTGTTTCAGAATTGGTCAAATTAATAGAACTAAGCATGGTCATTCAGTTACCCCAACTACTCCGAGCATCACAAATATATTCAGACTGCTGAGGTAAAGGTCATTGCGATCTTGATACAAGTCTAGATTTGCAGTTGGAAGTGCATAATGTCAAGATTTTTGCCAATATCTTATCAGTGTAACACTGATATCTTGTTTTTTATATTATTTATTTATTTATAACGATATCGATGTTGATGAAGTTGGTGATTGTTCGCGATGGTGTTGATGCCATGGCAGTGATGTCATCGTTGTCGGCGTTGTTGTTGTTGTTGTTGTTGTTGTTGTATTCGTTGTTGTTGTTGTTGTTGTTGTTGTTGTTGTTGTTGTTGTTGTTGCGGCGGCGGTGGTGGATGTGTGTTGCTGGTGCTGGTCGTGTGTTGTTGTTGCTGTAGGTGGTGGTGGTGATTGTGGTGGTGGTGATTGTGGTGGTGGTAGTTGATTGATATTGTGATGGTATTATTGATTATGTTGTTGTGAAGGGTGCTGTGGTTGTGCCGCTCAATCATTTTGTCGGTGAATTATCACGTACTAAAATTGCGGTAGTTGGCTACCGAAGGCTCGCGAGTTTCTATTTTTAAAATGGAGTTGCAGAAAACTGTCTGTCTATATGTCAGTCCGTTCGTCCGTCCATCCACCTGCCCACCTGCCTGCCTGTCTACCTGTTTGTTGGTCTGTCAGTCGGTCATTCGTTCGGTCGGTCTGTCGGTCGGTCGTTCAGTCGGTTGGCAGAGCTTGTTTCGTCTAATGTTGACTTTTTCACTGTTCACAGAGTATTGAGCAGCCCTTTCTGATGGCCGTTAAGGAGACGCTTGGTGACAGATACACGCCCAAGATGAGGCACATATACTCAAAGGTTATCAGGTTCATTCTAGAAACACTCATCGCTGGCTGTCGTAAGGGCGCCATTGAGAATGGTCCTGTGAAAAGTGTAATCACCCAGCGACCAACTTAATACCCATACTTACAAACCCCGATGCAAGTCAAGGGTTCTATTAAACCACTCATTATGACCGTAAATCCTTCAATACTCGTACAAACATAACGAATTAATTTGGTGGGGATTTAACGTGGGTGGTGTGGGTAGTGGGGGATTCGGCTCGGGGTTCTGTATGTGGATTGGTTGGCCAGCGTCGCAACACGTGTACCTAGCGGAATCTTCCCTCCAGCGGAGCTCAATTGATGACACACTGCGGTATTATATTGATGACTCGTTTACCGAACTTTCCTTAATCATACTGTTTATATATATATATATATAATTTATATATATATATATATATATATATATATATATATATATATATATATATATATATATATATATATATATATATATATATATATATATATATATATATATATATATATACATATATATATATATATATATGTAATTCCTAAATCTAGTCACGTGTCGCTATCCTTAGCTACAATGGATTCCTAACAGAGAAGTATTCTAATAAAGCATAGCACACTTAAATTTATATTCTAGTTAGATCCCGAACCGACTATTATCCAAAGTAGAGTCTATGTAAGAGCCTGCCAATGGTCTTCCCAAACTACTAAACCTCTCCCATACTTTCGTTTATCACGGCTCAACGTTCGACGCAGGCGATTCTAGCTTATCAAAACCATCTCTCTATGTTTGAACATGGTGAAAAGTATCCGCCTATCACAACACTCTTAGTAGCGTCATAATCTCACATTCAGCGGCCAAGCTCTGGCAAGTAAAGTTGTTTTGTTGATTGAGGTACTTTAGATTATTTGTTACAGAATAAGCTCCTATGCCGGTCTGGAAAATCTGGACCAAATGCGGTTGAACGAAAAATCCAATATGGCCATGGCGACCAATTGACAAATTAACTTTTTAAACAAACATTCACGAAAACCCAAAACGACTTTTCTCAACTAATTTGAGCGCAAGGAATCCATTTCCGAGGTTTTTTTTGTAAGTATGGATTCCTTGACAAAGAAATCCAAGATGGCCACCACTCGTAGCGATGAGAAGTAATTTTTCAAGATGTACTCATCAACGTATACCCTGAAATAACATGTCTAATGTGGGTAGGTATATAGGGCTAACTTCAATGGAACACAAAAACCAAAATGGCCACTGTCCATCTTGAAAAATTTATTTTTTAAGCAAAGGGTCTAGAGACCTAAATAAGACTTCTGTTCCTACTAATTTGAGGGCGAGGAATCCATTTCCGAAGCTGTTTATTTGTATTCTCCTTGACGACAATATCCACAATGGACCTTTCTACTTTATCCATCCATCATATGACGTCATATTCAACTACACGACGTGTAGAATGACATCATAATGACTGACGTCATTATTACGCCATGAATGACATAGATCAGTACGTCACGAACGCATATTTGAAGGAGGACTATGCTTTATTTTTACGGATTGTATGTATTTAGTATTTCATAAATATTCTTGTCACTAAATTGACTGGCCTCTGCTGCTGCATGGGCTATGCAGATAACAGACTAAGCATATATAGTCGCACAGAAATAGTAACAAATGTAACGCACACAGGTTAACGCGTAACCATTGTGGTTATGTTGAGAATTAAATAAACTAACATAAAGATACTTATATTTAACATTGACGATGCAGTACTCCGGTGAAATTGCATTCAATGAGATTCATCTGAGGAAACGTCCAATTCAGAGTCTAACGCATTAATTGGCCCAGACTCAGAATCATTGCCAGCTTGCGGAGGCAAGGGGGCTAAAAGTCCAAGGGAAAGGGCCGGTTGTGTGTGACACACTGGTGTACAGTGGACATTGACCGATTCCCAGCCATGATAAATAGGGAAAGGATGTTTTCTCAGGTCACGGTTGCGCTGAATGTAGGCTAAGAAGTCGGCATGTGTTTTTTTAGACTGTCATCATCGGCAGACAGGTGCATCAGTGATTTCTTCGTCTGCCCATTCCACTTAGCTGCATGGGCCAGATCTAGAGAAAAAAACGTGTATCACCATATACGTAACGGATGAGCACTTGAGATCGTTCTTTGACGTTATCTTTCAATGATAGGCTTTCCCCGAGGAGACTCTTAAGGTATGAGGAAAGCCTATCATTGAAAGATAACGTCTTGGAGGACACCAAGTGCTCATCCGTTACGTACATGATTATATACGGATTTCTTCTCTAGATCTGGCCTGTGCAGCTAAGTGTGGGAGAAAGATGTCACCTCAACGCCAGCCTCCTCCATAAGTACCAACTTTGTTGGGAAACTTAGTCGTCAAGGATTGCGGGCTGACATCCGCATACAGAGGCAACTTATGCTTATGTCTAACCTTCAAAGAAGAAACTGTGCTCGACATCCTCGGACGACGCGATCTTCCCAGGAGCTTACCATAGCTACGTGGAATGTACATGGTCTGAGTGCAACATCAAAGAGGCAAACCTTAGGCGCAGACTGTGAACACCATCCATATTACAAGCGTTCAAGAGACTAAAGTAGCTAAACACTCAGAGCAGCAACTACAGACAGTCTAGTGCTCATGGAGCAAAAACACGCCACATACTAGAGTTTAGGCTTCATAATCGGGCTAACGGTCTTGGACCATGTCATTGGTTTTGAATACGTCAGTGATTGCGTTGCATTCACCGACCTGGTTATCCCTATGAGAAAACACACCACCACTAAGTGTCGCACTGTCAATGCATATGGCCCAACTACCGAAAAAGCCAAAGAGAATCAGGCAATATTAGATTCCTTCTATGCAGAACTGAGCTCCTCCTTAATACTCCCAGCTAGATGGCAACTGTTCGAGTGTGGAGATTTCAACTCCAAGCTGGGTAAATTCGGAATTGCGGACAAAGGTTTAGGACTTGGCTTGTGCATGTGATAATATGGAGAGGGCACACGAATCAGCAATGGATTTGCACTGGTGGCATTCTTTAGTTCCAATGGCCTATTTGTCACAAATACAGCTTTCAAACACCCATGCCATCACCGGACAACATGGACTGGACACACCGCTGATCGCAAAACCCTAAAGGTCCCAAGACTACAACAGCTGTCTTCAACCAAATAGACTTCATACTATGCAAGACAGAAGCAAAACCCTTACTCTGGAAGGCTCGTTCGTATGGAGGCACAGGCCTCAATTCTGACCATAAGCCAGTCATTATACGCCTTCAGATGAACGATCTCTACCTAATATATAAACGTCATACCAGCCAAGAGGGTAGAGTCCCCTACAACCTACCCAAGCTCATCAACGACACTGACACTCAAATGTCATATAAAAAGGCCCTCGGCGAGAAAATAGATAACATCGACATTAGCTCCGATCCAAACGAGGTCCTAACCAAAATACTGAAATCTATGGAATCATCCGCTACCAGCACCATAGATGATCTTAAAAGCAAGCAAGCAAACTAGGTATACTGACGACCTTCTAGTAGTAAAACTGTCAGCAGAGCAGAAAGCGTTACAGCTACGCATCTACCAAAGTACCCAAAGTGAAGACGCAGCAAACTATGCCGGGAGCACAATAACATTCTGCACCACATCAGCGAATGCTTAAAAGATCTTGCTATTCCACAAGCACACTCCCTAGCAGATGAAATGTTTCTGGCAGCCCGAGCCCTGGGAGTTACTGACTACACACCACCACTCACTGTACACACATCTGAAGGACACTTTTCGGGACTGACCAGAGAAAAGGCGAAGCGATCCGAGAATTGTTCAAGGAACAGGTCACTGACAACGATGATGAGCCCTTGCACCCGTTGACAGGAGACCCCAGGCTATTACTAACACAAATTAAAACAGCAGAAGTTGAGAAGGCACATAAAGCCCTGAAAAATGGACGTGCCTCTGGACCTGATGACATGGGCATTGAACCATTCAAATATGCAAGTGACATTATCTCAAAACCGATCACGCACCTAATCAATTCAGCTTTTATGCACCACCTTCCCATCGATGCTGTAGGCCAAGGCACCCTTATCGCACTACCCAAGCCCAAGAAGCCACCTGTCCCACCAGCCAATCTACGACCCATTGTGCTCCTCAGCAGCATATGGAAAATATTATCCAATGTTACTCTATGCTGCATCCGAGACAAGATCAAAGACATCAACGGATCATGTCAAAGTGGCTTCGAACGTGGACGCATCTGTGCAGACATTGTATGGGCTCAATACATGCTTGTGTCGGTAGTCATGTCCAAACACTGGGACTTCCACAAAATGGGCATTCACATGTCACGAGCCTTCGACACAATTAAGCGTTCAAAGATCCTAGATGAACTACGCCAGGCCAGTTGCAATGAATATGAGCTACGACTAGTGAGACTACTGTGGTGGCAGACACCAACTTGAGAGTACGAGTCAAGTCAGTGAAGTCTGTATAGTTTGAGACATCAATCGGCTCCCCACAGGGAGATGGTCTATGTCCGGTGCTCTTCACCTGCTACATTGCTGCCACATTGAGATCTGTGCAGGAAAGTACCACAAGACCAAACCCCCAATGTCAATACTGGGTATGCCACTATAGATGGAATATGCCGACGATATGGACTTCAGGGACGAGGAAAAGAAACCCCTTGACGAACTTCCCCCAATAGTTGCAAGCAAACTAAAAATTGAGAATCTTTATGAATGAATCCACAACAGAGTTCACCCACACATACTTATCTACAAAGCATGAAACTATAGAAAATGACGACCCAATTCGTGGCGATGAACCATGGAGGAAAGGTAAACTCCTGGGCTCCCTACTTTGCAGTACCACTGGCATTGCTGCACGATGCGCCATGGGTAACATAGCTTTCCAGTCCTTCTGGAAGCTATGGATTCGTAGATCAAAGATGCGGCTTGATATAAAGGCTACGCTTATACAGTGCAACCTGCGTATCCTTGATGCTGTATAACTGTAATAGCTGGGCAGCTCCAAAGACAGCTCTAGTCAAACTTGATGCCTGCCACCACAAATACATACGCAGAATCACTGGACACCGATGGCCAGACAACATAATTTCCAATGATGCACTATACAAGATGTGTAATACGTCGCCGCTGTCTGTAAAAGTCGCCCAGCGAAGATGGTCCATGTTTGACCATGTGCTAAGGATGCCGGAAGAGACACCAGCACAGGGAGCCTTGGAATTTGCCCTGCTCGGAGCCAGCAAATACAAAGTTAGGAGTGGACGGCATTGCATAAACCTGCTAAGCATGCTACGAGGTGACCTAAAGAAAGCAGGACTCGGTACACTCAAGACAAGAATGGACCTGAGGAAGCTAAAGAATTCGGCTGAGGACAAGACACAGTGGGCAAAAGCGAAGAAGGACTGATTGCAGCTGTATGATGTTTCTACTACTACAGCCGCAGAAAACAGTAATCATACATAAGCGGAGACTACGGGCATGAATGCTTAGCCATTTCTCACATATGGGCATTTTGCCATGACCATAAAAGCAGCTGTTGGCATCGCAGCCAGTCATGTCATGGCGTGTGATAAGGCATTTGGCGATGTCGTCATCAACGCACATGCTTCTGCTTCTTTTTCCTGATGCAGATTTTGTCAGGACATCATGCTTAGCAACTGCTTAAATGTACATATCTATGCCTTCTGGATCAATTACCACTGGGTCGCTGAGGCCAGATGACTTCAGAGTTCTCAAGAACGGCAACATGATGCTGTCATCTTAACACTGATTGAAACTCAGGTCGTGCTGCCGGATGAGAGAGACACACACACCACTCCACACGTGAGTACTCTTGAATTTAAAAATGGCCGCCATAAATATATTTTCTCGAATATGTCAGCTCCGAGACGACATAGAGACATGGTCTTGGTGTCTATACATTTTTCCGGTTATTGAATCCATATTTATCATCATTTTAATCGCCAGATGATACTCAGATTAGATTTCAAGATAGAAGCTTTGGAAACCATTTTGACATCCTTCTGAAAACTGGATGCTAGTGTGCCTGTCAAATCAGGAGACTCACACGCTGGTCCAAACAAATTCAGTGAAGATATCAGAAAAGAGCAACGCTAGCTGGCCCAAAATGGAGAATTTACATAATAACCCCCAACTAGACGCTCATGGTTATCGTTCTTAGGCTGCGTATCGTGCCAGTGAGCAGCGTCCAATGGACAAACTGCTTGCAAATGGAGCACATCCTCCTCTGTTCTGTGGGAATGCCAGCTCCACGTGTATGATATTGCATGTAATGGATATGATCAAACGCATAGTACGTCGTGTAAATCCTACAGAGATTCCTGTGGTTGCTGCAGACTTGCCAATCTGTACTACTGCTAACCAAGGATCATGGTTCTGGTCAGAAACTCACAGCGAATACAAAATCAGATCATGATGGGTGGGTTACGTGTAAAGATGAACATTCTAAAATTACTCGGAGATTGGCTTGATAGGAGGGGTTGGACGACGTGGCTTATTGAAGCCGATATTGTGAGACCAGGGCGTGCATGTGCCAAGCTTCAACTGGGGAACATGTTAAAACGCCAAAATCTATTTCAAGGCTGGTATTGTATATTGTTAGGATCTGAAGCATTATATTTGAATATTGATATGTTATAGTTACATATTCGTCAGATAATTTAAAAAATACTCTTCTCTTGGCCTCCAAATGGATGCCCACAGAGAAAATGTGTTGTATTTTCTGGATCAATCGTGACAATGAACATGATGAAAGGATTAAACTGTAATAGCTTAACACCTCTGAGCTGCAAATTGTGCATTATTTTTCTCTTTTCCCATCTCCCATATTATGTTTTCGGCTTTATTGAGATTAAGTTACTCACATGTGTGTTGTTTATATGACCCTATTCCACTGATTCCAATCCACGAGCTGCTTTCAAGGTTAACTATCGAGCTAAGCTATTTTGACTGCGTGCTATTGCTACCAGTAAAATTAGACAATTCGTATCCTTGATAGAATTTCTAATGTTATTGTCGGAGCTATATATGCCACTATATACTGTTACCTCAGCCTACAAGTGACGTGACTGAGTATGACGTCATATGCTTGAGTGATAAATCGGTTCCCGCCATTTTCCTGACGTTGAAAAACGAATGAAGGGAGATTAATAAGATAATGAAAAGCTTTAGATAAGCTGAGCATATCTTGCTGGATATATATATATATATATATATATATATATATATATATATATATATATATATATATATATATATATATATATATATATATATATATATATATATATATATATATAGGCAGCAACAGCACCCAGTTAAATTAGTTTCAAAATATTCAAGAGCTTACCTATAATAATTTGCTTACCTATAATAGTTTTCTGGAAATGGATAGTCAGGGAGTTCAGGGGTCTATCGGTGGTTGGAGATCAGCTAGAGATATGTGTGGCATAGCTAAAACCGGAAAGGTCCATTTAAAATTTTTTTTAAAGACATACAATTCGTGCATTTGACGGATTATTCCAGCTTTATGGCGGAGTATTCTCTGTCAGTTCTTATTGTGACGTCAGCCTAAATGTGACGTACATGATTATGGCGCCATATACTTGAGTGATAGATCGGATCCATCCACTAAATCTTAACGCCATTGTTATGCCCGAGACCATTGTAATGTCTGAAACAATATTCCTAAACCGTGCATCAGTTATTTTTCACTCAAGACTGACACCAGTGTAGCGCAACAGAACATTGTATTATACTACGTGTATTGGTACCTGGAACAACGCTCAGATCCAGGTCTGTAAACGTTCAATTCATGAATCAGTTTCTTCAGTCAGTCATATGACGTCATAATCAACTATGTGACGTGTTGGATGACGTCATATTTATAACGTCATTAATGATTCGATGTAATCCATCTTAAACGATTAATAGTCCGACGCTGTACGAATTGTATGTCTTTACGACTTAATGAGATTCTGTCGAATATTTTGAAACTAATTTTACTTGGCGCTGTTGCTGCCATAGGCAGCAACAGCGCCCAGTCAAATTAGTTTCAAAATATTCAACAGCCTACATGTATAATTTTATGGAAATTGATAGTCAGAGAGTTCAGAGATAGATCGATCCCAATACCAGAGAGGTGTGGGCGGAGCTTAGATAAAAACGGGCGGGCCTAGCTGAAAATGGAAGGGTCCATTCCACGCAACCTCTAAGTTGGTGGTCACGAGTGCTTGGTGATGACGTCATTCGTTAATCATCAGAGATGTTCTTATGCGTGGCGCTGATGTATTGTCTGCATACGCGCCACACTATGGGATCTATACACTATAATTTAACAGGACAATACAATATCAGATTAGCATCTATTTAATTAATCAATATTAATTTAACGAAGTGCCACTGTCAGCTCAAACCTTCAACTAACTCCTGGTTTGCTAATGTGGTCAAAAGCGCCATCGCGCGCGCCTCTACTCGTCCCGCTTACAACAGCATTGGTATAATGGACCGGCATAATACCCATATCCCGATTCTATTATGTGCTGTTCATCGCCATGTTTCAAAAGAATGACTAGCTAGCGTGATCATCATAGACAAAAGCAGTTTATAATTGATAACCATTAGCGAACTTACTGCGACACCAAGACGTTGCCTCTGAAAGATAATGTCACGATGTTTGCACAAGTAATTCGTGGAATAATAAACTGCGGGATGCTTGTCTTAACTCTTTAATGACTAAATTTGGTAAATATTATAAAATATTTCCTCATTGAATGTCCATTTGCAGGTCAAGAGAAGACTATTTTTGAAAATGCACCACTGGAATGACTGGCTCGGTTAACCGAGCCAGTCATTCCAGTGGTGCATTTTCAAAAATAGTCTGTTTAGGCGGCTTCACCATGACAGGGTTAATAAACTCCATAAACCTATTTATGTCCGAAATGTCGAATTCTAAATCACATTTGCAATTTAGTAAATATTCTGCTAAGTAGTGTTTTGAAACTAATTTGACTGGAAGCTGTACCAGCAACAGCTCCTGGTCATGTTAGTTTTAAAATGTTCAACAGCTTACATGAATAATCACTAAGAAATCAAGATTCTCCGAATCCGGAATTCAGAATAATAAGGCAATAACCATAGTTACATTGGTATGACCGGCTGGCTGACCTTTGAACCTGACGGGTCTCATAGCTATAACGCCGGGCCCTGTGCACGTGACAAACTCTTGACCAATCAAAGATAGTGGTTCTTGTTTTAAGTGCATCTTCGAAACAGATAGACATAGCCTGGTCCAGGTCCAAACAGAAGAACATATAGACTCCTCATTAGATAGACTCAGTGTCAATATACAGATCGCAGATACCAGCTCCAGTTCTGGAAGAAAAAGAAGTAATTTTTACAGGTTTTTAAATGTGAACTCGTCTTTCAAAATATACGCATACGACTAGTCCCATCTAAAGCAACATCGGAACAACGAACAAAGTGTCCGTGCTGCTGAAGTAACAGATCAACGAGACAGTTGTGCGATAACGCGGGAGTTGCCGTTACATTCATTGATACTTAATTGAGGTGAGTGTGTAATAATGGGTTAATCCAATCTGTCACTCAAGTATGTGACGACAAAATGAAATACGTCACACATAGGCTCACGTCACAATCAAAATACGTCATGAATGACGTCGCTAAGTCCGTCATGAACTGTTAAAAGTCCGCCTTGTGTACGAATTGTATGTCTTTATTACGCAATAACCATTCTGTTGAATGGCCAAATTAGTTTCAAATTATTTAACTGCTTCCACGTATAGTTACCTTAATATTGAAATTTTGGGATATGACAGATCCCACCATGGGCAAAGCGTGGGCTAAGCTTGTCTAGAAATGGGCGTAGCAAAGCGAAAAGTGGATTTATCAATTTTAGTGCAAAGCTCCAAACCATGCGCACATCTCTGCCATTCGTTTCCATATCTGAGTGCAATATACATACGTCAATAGAGGTATCTGATCTGTTACTCATATATATGTCGTCATAAACAAACACGTCACGTGTTAGCAGACGTCACAACAAAAATCACTTAGAAGTCCATCAAAAAAGTATATGAACTTTATCTTTTAAATTTTTTAAACGTTTTGTAGAATATTTTGAAATTAATTTGATTGGGACCTGTTGCTGCCATACACTGCAACAGCCCCAAGCCAAATTCGTTAAAAAATATTCAACAGCCTACCTATAGAGTTACTTTGAAATTCCGGTTTCAAAGTATTATAATGTCCATTTGCCGAACAAGAGAAGATTATTTTGAAAATTGGCCACGGGTATTCCATCTCTTGGTCTGCAAATGAACATTTCTTAAGACCACTGCAGAAGCGGTTTTTGGCTGATATGAGTGTTAAAGGGTTAAGTCTCTAGTGAGAACGCGGCCTTAGCTACGTTGTTTTTCTCTGATTAATTCTGTAAATTTAGTAGTATGACTTGTTGAGTTTTCTAAACTGCTTAGAAAATCCTGTATAGTGTGTTCCAAATCCCTTATCGTATTTGGGAATAAAGCTGAATTTAACAATTTTGGTTCTCGGATAAATTTGGTTGAAGTGGCTGTTGTGCCGGTTTTTGGTTTCCCGAATTAGCTTCTGTGGGCTCCTTAAATAGTAGCTTTGCTCCTACCTGACGTGCCATAAAAAGTGCGCACCGGTCGTGGTGTGACTACCTGAAACTAATGTTTCTACTCTATGCAGACGATACTGCCCTCTTAGCGCAGACAAACATTGAATTAACTACAGCATAATTCACGATGCCTCTATGCTATAAGACTACACGTTATTATTATGTAACTTCCCAAATACTATTCTTGTGTTAATGAAACTGTTAATGTTTCAATCATATCGCTTGTTTCTGTATTCAATCTTTCCTATAAACTATCCTTATTGCTCCTACTTTGCTAAATTCTCTACCACCCTCATACTGATACTACCGGAACTCCTTGTGCTGTTCATCTATTCGTTTTTGTCCCAATATACCGCATACATATTTCATCTTCTTTGTCCTACCTTATCGACCATGGGTAATGATTTAGCTAGTCATCGTGCGGAAATTGGGATGTTTGATCTTTGTTTTTTCAAGGTCATCGGTCAAGGTGGCTTCAAAGCCCGTATTTATAATACGTTACATTGTTTCCGAGCCGCGTTTAGGCTATCAAACTAAGGTCAATTCCAATTTATTGGCAGAATATTGTGTCCATCTTACTAAATTTTTTTTATATACCTTCTTTTAGCTGGAGATGTAGAATTAAATCCAGGTCCTGCAACCAACACCAAAGATCTTTCTATTGTACACTTACATGTTTGTGGCCTAAATGACAAAATCCATCTTGTGGAGGCTAACCGTTCCAATTTTAGTAGCATTGCTATTACTGAGAGCCATCTCACACCAACTATTAACAATACTATTGTTAAGCTTCCAGGCTTCCTGGAACCTTATCGCAGAGATCGTCAACAAGCGTGTGGTGGTGTATGTATTTATATAGCTAACAACACAGCCGCTACCCGTCGCACTGAGTACGAATGCGCTGATGTCGAAATGATATGGTTAGAGGTCCAGGATCGTCCAGAAGTCCTCATATGTGTTATTTATCGGCCACCTACTACACATATAGACAAATGGCAAGTCATATCAGAAAATATAGACCATGTCCAGGATCTTAACCCGAACAAAACTTTAATCCTACTTGGGGACCTAAACGAAGACCATTTTACCCCGACCAAACATCGCCTACGTGATATAATCACTATATTTGGGTTCCGGCAGCTAATAAATGAAGTAACTAGGCCTGTATCAAATACCTTGCTTGAGCCAATAATAATTAATAATAGAAGAATAGTACAAGATAGCGCTGTAATGTTACCTTTCTGTAGCGATCACACCTCAGTTTATCTAGTCCTAACATCTGCAATACCCACACGTAAATCATACAAGCGACAGATTTGGGACTATGGAAAAGCGGACTGGTATAAAACTAGGGATGTCTTGGCCAACGCATCCTGGAATATTCTACTCAATTAAACTGATGTTGACATATGGTGTCATACTATTACCACAAATATTATTCATGCAGCCAATGCATGTATACCAAACAAAACTGTAACCATAATCCCAAATGATAAATCGTGGATGTCAAATAAGATTAAGCACGAAATGAGGATCAGAGGAAAACGTTTTAAGAACACGACATAATAGAATTCAAGAAGCATAGGAATTGTGTAAACACTTTAGTTAGGACGGCCAAACAGGAACTTAGAGACAAGATGGCTGAAAATATAATAAATGGCCGTACAGGTTCCAAAGAATGGTGGAAATTGAGCAAATCATTCCTATCTGGCACTAATTCAAACTTCAATGAAATGCCTCCCCTCAAGCGTCAAGATGGCTCGTTCGCCTATAATCTTCCTGCGAAGACTGAGAAGCCCAGTTACCCGCTTTGCAAGTATATACAGAAACTCCCTAAACACTGTAAATCTAACAACAACTGATATTCTAGATGTACTATCAAACCTGGACACGTCGAAGGCAATTGGTCCTGACCAGATAAGTCCAAAATTGCTCGTAGAGACTAAACAAGTTCTGGCCTCAATTTTGGCGCAATTTTTTAACTTTTCTCTTAGAAATTCTCATTTCCCAACTTCTTGGAAAGTGGCTAATGTAACGTCAATCTTTAAAAAGGGCGATAAGAACTTGTGTTCAAATTATCGACCGATATCACTACTGAGTTGTTTAAGTAAGGTCATGGAAAGGACGTTTTTTTAAATACGTTTACAATTTTATTAGAGATGGTATAACACCTCAACAGTCTGACTTTATTCCTAAGCATTCGACTGTTAACCAGGTATTAGATATTTATACCGCTATTGTCGATGCACTTGACAATCAAAAAGAAATACTGTTTTTATTTTTTGATATATCCAAAGCATTTGACCGAGTCTGGCACCGTGGACTGCTGCAGAAATAGGACCAATTTGGCGTCACAGAAACACTACTTGCATGGTTTGCAAGTTATCTCGAGAATCGTCATCAGCGAGTAGTCATTAATGGTAGTGAGTCTATATTACTTTCGTTGAATTCTGGTGTGCCGCAAGGCTCAGTTCTTTGTCCCCCTACTGTTTTTGGTCTTTATAAACGACTTGCTCAGTGCTATCCTAAACAATATTGAGCTGCTCGCTGATGATACGTCCCTATACATAATATCTGACAACCTACAGATGCAAAGTACTTCAATAGACCATGACCTACAGATTATAACCCAACGGGCAGACACCTGGTTGATCGAATTTAATGCCTTAAAAACCACATCCTTACTGGTCTCACTTCGTTATAATCCTACAGTATTTCCAATAAAATTCAAGAATTCAGAAATATTTACCATACACACCTTGGAACTACATTTATCAGTAAATGTCAATGGCTCAACCACGTGGAAACACTAATATCCAAGGCCCAGCACAAACTTTCACTACTTAAGGGTCTTAAATATGTACTAGACCGGAAATGCCTTGAAATAATGTATAAAATCTTCATCAGGCCAAGTTTGGAATAAGCTGACGTTGTTTGGGACAATCTGCCACAATACCTTACCACGAGACCAGAAAATGTTCGAAAAGAAGCACTTAGAACAATAAGCGGTCTAACACGTAGTTCACGGACGATCTATACGTGGAAAATGGAATAGAAACACTCGCTCATAGACGGAAACACACACACATTAGTTCTGCTTTACAAAGTTGTTAACGGAATGACGTGTGAAACGCTTACTAACCGCATTCCTTTAATATCCCAAGCCCGGAGCCCATATAATATCCGGCACTCAGATCGTATTACTCCCTACCGATGCCGTACTGAGATCTACAATGGATCTTTTTTCCCAGCAACAATCCGTGCCTGGAACACCCTCCCTGCGCCTGTCTCAACGTCTACTACCGTACAAGAATTTAAAAGAAAACTTCAAATAATGCATAGCATAAGACAACCCTCACCCTGGTACTATGTTGGGTCTAGAGCGGCTAATATTAATTTAAGCAGGCTTCGTAATTGTTGCAGTAGTCTAAATAGGCATCTGGTTGACAATCATCTGACGGACTCAACAGGTTGTTCTTGTGGATATCCTGATGAAACCGTTGAACATTATGTCTTCTACTGTCCCCTTTATAGGGAGCAAAGATGTGCATTTCATAACGCACTTTTAACTAATGATATTTCCCATACACTCACGTTAAGACACATCTTGCATGGCGACACTAATGTAAATATAAAAAGGAATCTCAAGACATCAGAAATTATTTGCCAATATATTGTCGATACTGGCCGTTTTTAACAAGATCCCGCTTACTTATCCAACTACTAAACAAAGTATATTAGAATACGTATTTATAGAACTGACTATTTAAATAAAACAAATATAAACGATTGAGCCAACAATGTACATATGTGGATATATTCAATACAGCGCAGCTCGTGAAAGATTTGACGTGTCTCCAGGGCAAGATAAAAAGTACTTTCTAATGTCTTGGAGGCAATAGGATTGGAGGATTTTTCTGCCTACGGCAGTAATGTCGTCCCACCCAATTGCGATCAAATATTCAACACAACCTTCTTAGCGTTTCTGTTCTGGAGATATGCAAATTTATTTATGCTCTGTATTGTACTGAAACTGTGCATGCATATGAGTACACAGCACACTGAGTTCCTTCCACACACTCTTCCTACCGTCTCTCTCTCTCTCTCTCTCTCTCTCTCTCGCTCTCTCTCCCCCCCCCCTCCCTCCCTCCCTCTCTCTATCTCTCGCTCTCTCTCTCTCTCTCTCTCTCTCTCTCTCTCTCTCTCTCTCTCTCTCTCTCTCTCTCTCTCTCTCTGCTCTCTCCCTCTCTCTCTCTCTCTCTCTCTCTCTCTCTCTCTCTCTCTCTCTCTCTCTCGCTCTCTCTCTCTCTCTTCAAGTTTATTATTCTTATATTATTATTTAATAATGTTAATGCTGTATTGCGCATCCGCCACTTGTTATTATACTCCATGTACAACAATTGTATTATGTGGGAGATACGGTCATAAGACGTATGTCTTGTTGTGCTCCCACTTGAGCTAAATAAATTTTGTTTAAACCAAACATTGAATTATGAACAATGCTTAACAATGGACCTTTCCAGTTTTAGCCTTACCCCACCCATCTCTAGCTAAGCCCCACCCACACTCGATCGTGTTGGGATCGATCGATCCCTGACCTCCCTGACTATCAATTTCCAAATAGCTATACAGCCAAGCTGTTGAATATTTTGAAACTAATTTGACGTAGGCAGCACCAGCACCAAGTCAAATTAGTTTCAAAATATTAGACATGATGGTTAATAAATGGTAAGGATATACAATTAGTACAACATGTCGGACTATTAAGCGTTAAAGACGAACTAAATCGAGTCATTCATGCCATAACTAATCATGACGTCGTCCTATGCGGTACTTAGTTGATTATGACGTCATATGTCGTCAGCTGATGGATGGATACACTGGAAAGTCCAATTGTAAAATATGAAACCACCGGGATTAACCCTTTGACGAGGAAGCCGGTCCAAATCGCTACAATCATCCTGATACTCCCACATGGTTGCTAAATATGAGGCATTGATCAATAAATCTGAAATAATAGAAAATGTATAGTTAAAGTCATATAGCGCAACATACAGCTGTGGATTTCAAATACTCCTAATTAGAAGAAAATTACTTCTCTCTCTCTCTATTTAACCATTACAAATACCATTTTCATGTTAGTCCAGCCCATCTAAGAAAAAATATAGGTGTACCCAGGCAAATTTGCAACAAAATTTCTGTCAGTAGATTTGTGGTGAAGAAGCAATGGCATATTACCAAAAAGGTGCAGCAGTTACTAAAATATCTGCCATGCTACTGGATTTGGAATTTTCTTCTTACGTGTTAGTTGTAGTGCAGACCCCATAAATCTCATCTAGGAGACCCACAAGCGGATAATTTAAAGGTTCTACTGATGTACTGATCTTAGATTTCTGTCATTTCCTCGTGTCATTTTCTCTTTCTTCGGATATTCCGCCGTTAATAGGAGTACCAGGATCAAATTATTAAATTGTGTTATAATATAGCAATCTATGATGAGGTAAACTTAGCTTGGTCACTGTGGTAGGTGATAATCCGCACCAATTGGAGTGTACATGTGTGTGCCTGAATTAAAATAATTTTTCAATTATGACATCTTAAGCAATTATATAACTTGTACATCTGTAGCTTACCCGGTCTTTAGCTGGTGTGAAAGCTACAAAAACAAACACCATTACGGCCGCTGTCTCAGTGCAGCACTCTACATATTATAATGTTCATGTATTTTATTTGATTAAGCGGCGATGGCTCCCATCTCCTGAACTAGGACTGCACGTCTACATCCACACAGAACAACACAATCAAACATTAGATAGCATAACAATCAAATTAAGTTTAAACCACGACAGTGTCTAATGTGCATTTAAATACCCTGATACACTCCATTCACTTGAATGTAATGTACTGGGAGAGGTATACAGCTAAACATTGACGAGCAGATAAATCCATATAATTGATACTTGTTGGCTAGCGACCTGGCAATCCAGAGTGCTGCAGAGCGTGCCAGCGAAGCAAACTATAGAATACAGGAGGGTGTGAATAAGCAACTACAATGGACAGAAGATTGGGGGCTAGAACTCAATGGAGTCAAATACTGTTTCCAGCATCTTCTCAGTTCTCTCTCAGGCTTGGAGAGAGTACCTTGCCATCGACCAGCATACCCACCTTTTTAGCATCAATCTAGACTACCGGCCTGATATGGAAATCCCATATAGAGGAGATGGAGGCGAGGTCCATCAGAAAGGTTGGTATCATGAGGAAACCACATGGGGATCAAACGCCAAGATCCTGAGAACATTCTATATAGCTACAGTACAATCAAATGTTTCTACCACGAATGTAAGTGTGGTCCTGCCAATCCTAACCCATGGAAACTGACATTTACCAATTGTGAGTGAGGAAAGTTGATCTGTTGTTAATTCTAAGCATTGTAATATGGTAATTTACCACTCTTTAGTGCTGAAAAATGATAATTCTTGCCAGAAACAAGATTTGTTACGACTTCTGAACACTGATGGCTGATATGTTGCCAATTCTGATCATTGATGCATGGAATTTCAAAAATGTCATGACATGAGAGAAGACCTTTTGTCAAACTTAATGCCTGAAAGATGATATTTACCAATTGTGAGTGAGGAAAGCTGATCTGTTGTCATTTTTCAGCACTGAAAGACAATAATTTACAAATTCTTAGTGCTGAAAAGTGATATTTCTACCCAGATTCATGATTTATTACCACTTCTGAACACTAAAGGATGATATGTTGTCAATTCTGATCATTGATGCATGGAATTTCACAAATGTCATTCCATGAGAGATAACCTGTTGCCAAACCTAACTCCTGAAAGATAACATTTACCAATTGTGAGCGAGGAAAGTTGATTTTGTTGTCAGTTCTGAGCACTGAAATACAATAATTTACCAATTCATAGCGGTGGAAAATGATATTTCTACCCGGAAACAGGATTTGATACCACTTCTGAACACTGATGGATGATATGTTGCCAATTCTGATCATTGATGCACTGCATTTCACAAATGTCATGCCATGAGAGATGATCTTTTGACAAACCCTAACCCCTGAAAGATAACATTTACCAATAGTGAGTGAGGAAAGTTGATCTGTTTTCAATTCTAAACCCTGAAATACAATAATTTACCAATTCTTAATGCTGAAAAATGATATTTCTACCCAGAAACAGGATTTGCTACGACTTCTGAACACTGAAGGATCGTATGGTGCCAATTCTGATCATTGATGCCTGGAATTTCACAAATGTCAATGCCATGAGAGATGCAAATTGGCAATAGACCAAAGAGTATATAAAGTATATTTTATATTCACAACCCTGTCGCCTCTACTGCTGATCAGTCACCTTGACATTCAATATGGGAGGGCATCCAGGATTCCCCTTAAGTCGCCAGCTGCTACATGGTGGGAAATTATTTGAGGTTGAAACAGAGGGCCCCACTGTGTACAGAGATGGTTTCAGAAGGTATTCATGTGTGCTGGCTGAAGACACCACAGTCTCTTATGGCTCTGGTAGATTTTTTTGCTGTGCCAGGACTTTGTGTGTGGCATCAGTCTGTTCTTGTTTTCCAGTGAGTGCAGGATCGCTGGTCCTTATTCCGGCAGTGAGTGGCTCTGGAGACCACACCTGGTGTGCCAGAATCTCACAGGGATCTGGATTAATTGGACAACACCTACATTCTCCTGGCATTTCGCCAGCTGGTCCTGCTCTTTTACTTCAGTCAGATCTTTGTTAGAGCCTGCAACGTCATTTGGAGAGAGTAGCTTGAAATTTTCATCCTGCATCAGAGTTTCTTTCTCCCTTTAGGTTTCCAGTGTTAGGATGCTGGCCATCCTTTCCATTTCATGGATATAGGAGTGATTTTCATTGCAGCAAGTATTCTTCTGAGTCCAAGGTTTTGCACCTTGTCTAGATTTGATTTGTTCATCGTTGACCCATTCTTCCAAGTGCTTGAGGCATTCGCCAACACAGATTGTACCGCACCAGTATAGACAGTTCTCAGGATCTTGGCATTTGATCGCCATGTGAATCCCAAGAGTTTCCTCATAACACCAAGCTTACTGATGGCCCTTACTCCATCAACTAAATAGAGGGCCAGCATGTCAGGAGGTAATCTAGATTGATGCCAAAAAGGTGAATGTGCCGATCTGTGGTAGGTATTCTCTCCAAGCATATTGTTTTGATCCAGAAATACAAAAATTTATTTGAAAGAGTTTGGACAGTGCCCGAAATGACGCATTCTGGGTAATTTTATCTTCATCAATTTGAATAGATTCATGCTCAAAATATTTAGATCGGCAAAGAGGGTAGTCAGAAACCTCTTGTTTCAATTTTTTGTGTGTCTATGTATCCTTTTAATAATGAATCTATCTGTTCAGGGACAGCTACTATTTTGTAACCTAGTTTGAGAGCCTTGTTATTCTCAGGAGAACACCATGTACATATTAGCGCATGTTTTTCATCAGACCCACTCAGCTCTCTTCAGCACATTGTTCGACAGAGTGTAAACATTAATATATCCCTAATTTTAAGA
Source organism: Chaetoderma sp. LZ-2023a (assembly GCA_034401795.1). Taxonomy (NCBI): domain Eukaryota; kingdom Metazoa; phylum Mollusca; class Caudofoveata; order Chaetodermatida; family Chaetodermatidae; genus Chaetoderma; species Chaetoderma sp. LZ-2023a. Next base: position 46,033,063 of record CM067364.1, read on the forward strand.
CAGATACAGGGGATATGCAGGTTTCTTGGATGTAGTATAACACACTTTACAAGCCGGAGTACACAGATACCTGCAAAACAGGGTTAAAATCTGAAAGTATGATCTCAGAAAATCTAATGGATATTTTCCACATTTCACAACTGCAACAGAAGCATAAATCGACATAAACTATTGTCTAATCATCTGAGCAACCATGTAAGAGGTTAATTGTCATAGACGTTCCTCCATAGAGAGCAGATCTCCACTTAAGGTGGCTTGAATAATTTAAATTTTCAGTGAAATCTCTAAAACATGAGTCGCTCACAATGAGCTTTTCATATTCACACTGCCAGATCGCACGCACTTCATACCCGGCTAAGCGGAATTCATACAAATGTAATTTTTATTTTTGAAGAGTGATTATGTTCAAATGGGTTTATAGATTTCCAGTGCCAGCTAGGGGCCCATTTTTGCAAGAACTTTGAAAACAATTGTGGACTTCGAAACTAGTTGAAGTTGTAGCCTAAAAACCTAAGATACAGCATTCACCGCTATTATGAGCATGGCATATGGTAATCCATGCTTTTATAGCCATAGACTCTTACCATTTACACGCCATGTTTGAAAAACGTTTAGCAGGATTAGATCCAAGCGGACTGATGGCTGCAAGCTAGGAAGCATTTAGAAAGGTTTTATGAAAACCCTTATTGCATGCTCTAGGTACGGAGATAGCATTGACAAGGAGTGCAATTTCAATTTCATTCTGTTGAAAAATATTTTTTCTCGTTTGAATTAATGTCAAAATAACCAAGCTGATCTTTATCTGGAAATGCACCAATGTAATTCTGATTCACTAATGTATTAAAGAAATATGGAAAATTACCCTGTATAGTTACCAAATCGAACATCTTTGGAAAGCTGCAAGAGTGAACTAGGAATTAAAAATTAAGACTATCTTTAAATAATATACCACTTATATCAAGAAAAAGTGTTTTCAACCCATTTAGAATGATGGAGGTTTGCATAATATTAGAATTAGTGTACACCCACCAAAGGATATAGTGTAAGTCGAACTCTCTGGCATTGTGGTCTACAGTCTTTTTATGTTTGTTATTGTCACAAAGTGTTTTGGTTTCTAAAGGCCAATCCATGAAATCAGTCAAAGCATCTTCTCCTGAGAAAACAAACTCCAATTTACCTTCACATTCAGTGCAAAGAACGTCTTGGTGTTTCCCGAAGTAATCTGTTCAAATGCGCTGTTCAATAAGGTAATTCAGGTTGTGTTCACCAGATTCGAAACAAAATATATTTCTGGACAATGCTCTTTGAGGTTTCTTTGCCTTTGAACATGTCTTCTAACACACTATTAGCGCAAGTTTTAAGAAGAGGTATATGGCATTTATGGACTAAATTCACAAATTCTCTACAGGTGAGACATTTAAAATGACGACAAACATGCTCTTCATTTAGCGTTATATGTTTAAAACATGTCTCACATATCTCACAAGCCTTAATTTCCGAGCAAGTCCAAGATTTGTGTTTTTCATAACACTTATCACCTCTAAGCCACCTATGACAAAGCTCACAATATTTATGTTCCTTAAATGCACAGGGAGGATCGCCCTGACAGGCATGGCATATACCGCTACACTTATGATCGCCTATGTGTGAACATGTTCTCCCACAAAAATGATAATAAAGGCCTTGCTCTAACAAAGCAGGTATATTGTGGATATAGGCAAAGTGTCAATTATACCAGTAAATATTTAATGGAATAGCTGCAGGATACCTGCCTTTGAAAACACCTTGAGTATTATCAGCAGCACTGAAAACATAGAGTGAGAAAATATGTGACAGACACTACTGAAACAGAATTTCTTCCAAATCGCATGATTTAATATGTATGTTAGCCACTGTATGTAAGGTATGCCCTTTGTCATGCTGGAAGAAGTTTTCAAATTGGTCATTTTTATTCACACCTTCATGGATAAAAACTTCGCTTCATCATGTAACACGGTCAGAATAAGCAATTCCAATCACAATCGCATGCGCCAAGCATGTACTATTGAGATTTGTGACTGTTACAAGTCTGCATTTAGACATTGCTTTGAATTCGAAGTCCTTTAAATAACAAGGTTTTTTTCAGATGATCAAAGCCATTAACATTAAAACAGTAAAGAAATGAATTATAAACACCTCGCCTAATCAAACGTCTGTATTACGCTGAGCAACTTTTGTTAAATTTTTAAGTAATAAATTGTCACTTATCTCACAAACTTTCTGAAATTTGAGAAATGTAGGTGTTGTAAGACCAGGGTAAATTATATTTACTCTCATATAATGGTCAGGTTGAGCATATATGTGTGAAATAAAATGGTTTACAGCATTATTAAAGATATTTCTTTATTTCGAAATTAATGTCATGCAAATCGTCATGCAGAATTTTGAATAACATCCTAATTTTCTATTCAGATTCTGTCAAATGAAATCGTGGTGAATGGAATGCATGAAAAACGTCAATTTCGTATCATAGTGTAGTGACATCTGTGGGAATGTTATATTCTATGTAAATAGCTTCATTTAGTTCCCCTTCACGCCCAATATATATTTCCACTTGCATGCATGTCGCCCCCAACCGCACCCAACACACAACTTACATAGCACCACCGCGAGCATAACCATCAGGTAACAGCACACAAGTAGCACAACCAACACCACTAACACGATCAGCACTACTAAAAACAGCTCAAATACCACCACAACCAGCAGCAACGGCACCACCACCAGCACCGCCACCACCAACATCAGCACCACACACACCAGCACTCCCCGCCACACCAATGCCACTCACCCCCCCCCCCCCGCCCCCCCCCCGGCCAGACTATAGTATAGATATAGATAATAGGTGCATCTACTGTTGGTGTTATATTGTTATCATAATACTCCTCCTGATTGAGAATGACAGGAAAAACAATACATGGTGTTGGAACATTGATAAATACCTCAGCGTCAATAACATAACTATTGTTAATATGCAGAGACAAATTGTTTATGCTATCTGCCATGTTTTACTAGTTTAAGAAACAATCAGTGAGTGAAACTCATATATGCCATTCAAATCTATACAGCCCTGGGAGAGTTCTTTGGTATAGCTTCCTCAGGGAAATGTCTGAACCTCGAATGTACTTTGGTTATATTGCATTGGTGTCGCAGAAATAATGCCTCACATTAAAATAATTAAGAAATCTCAAACTGGCTCAAGCAGAAAATGTTTGAAAGTTCATTGCTGTACTGCTGGTATAATTCTTAGGCACAGTGGTGAAAACCATTCTCTTGCAAATAATGAATAATGGTAAATTAGCTCAACGCATTTATTAGTCAACACATTGATTAGTCAGTAATTGTGCGTTCATTGCACAGCCAATCAGCGCATGCATCGAGGGGTTATCGATAACAGGCTGTTTTGATAAACAGAAGGGGTGATATAAATAGTGAACTCTGTTCCTCAAGCTGACACAGAATAACCAAGAGTTAACATCTTTGTGTGCTAGCAGTGATGGATATTTTCATTATACTTATAGTATTGTTAGACCTATAAGTAATAAATCTTATAATTATTTGTTCTCCTATTGTCGGTAGTACTGTATAAGTGTAGCAAGAGATATACGTTCTGGATGTATAAATTGCTTACATGATTTGGAAGAGGAAGGGGAAACAACGGAAATCGATATTTTTAAAGAGTATTTTATGATATCTTAGAAAAAGAGCTATAAGAACCATATGTCCATTAAAAAGCTTTTTAATTCAAAAATGGAAATCAAAAATTATAACTGCCTTTCCTATGCTTTTATACAGCATTTTATAATACCTTATATAAAATAGTATAGGACCATTATGCCATTAAAAAATCAAAAATAAATAACAAAAACAAAAAAATCTATAATTAAAACAGGCTTTCTTATGCATTGATCATTACTGACAATGAGCAGAGGGCCGATAGACCGGTACTTTGATTGGCTCTCACATACCACATGATTTCGTGGGTGTCAGGGCTTACTTGCCCATATATGGAGCATGAAACAGAGGCATGTGCTGGTGGGTGTGTTTGTACAAGAGCGCCCAACCGCACATGCCCATTTTTCACACTCCATATATGGGCACATATCACATGATTTCGTGGGTGTCAGGACTTAATTCCCCATATATTGAGCATGAAACGGAGGCATGTGCTGGTGGGTGTGTTTGTACAAGAACGCCCAACAGCACACGCCCCTTTTTCACACTCCATATATGGGCAATTAAGCCCTGCTCATCCAGATCCTTCCCTCAAAAGCATGTGACATGTGAGAATCACTCAAAAAATGTGTCTATCCCCCCAACCTCCCCCATTAATACTAATATCTTGCCCAGCAGTGCAGAAACAGTAATTCCTCGATAGTTGCTGAAAAATGATGGGTCCTTTCCTCTCTTATGAATGGGGGTTGTGATGCAGGACTTGAATGTAAAAGGTATATGCCTTGTCTCCAGAATAATGTTAGATATATACATCAGTACAGGCAATATTCTTTCCAGAATTTATTATGTACTCTGCGCTGATCCCGAATTCGCCAGCTGCTTTACACTTGGTTAATTTTCTTGTGGCAGTGGAGGATTTCGCTAAGGATACTGGTTGAAATGGGAGTTGATTCAGCTCATATGTCTTGCATATCAATAAAATACCATGTTGTGCCTTCGACTTGTAATCAGAGTCAAAGTGTGGTTCATCTTTAGGAACCGCCGAGTCTTCATAGTGGCTGCATCGATGTTGTAGATTAATAACATGTTAGCCGAATCACAGTTATTTCAAAGAGTTAGTCAATCTGGGAAGTAGTCTTGCCATGTATGTATGTGGGATCAGTAGGATGATGATGTTAGCAGCTGCCTGCTCATGTTTGCCTGTTTTATGAAGGATTTAATCTGTTTATCGTTGTTGTTTTCTCTGTCCAGAATAGTTGCCTTCATATCGCCAATCCAGATTATCTTATGAGTAGCTCTATATTTCTTGATGATAGAGAAGATTAGGTCAAATTTGTCTACATAGTTCTCTGATAAACTTAAGTAGCCTGAAGTGGGCATGCACGAGTTCAGAATGCAATATGGCAAAGGCGTTGATTGTATTTCAATGGGAATAATGCATTCATTTCCGTCCAATAATGGTGTAATGTATTGATCAGCTTCTCTGCTCCATATTAGAACATTACCATCATAATCGCATTTGAGATCAATGTTGTAGGATATCTGAGCCAGTACATCTGATGGTGTAGTTGAAATTATCTTTAAATAACACAAATGCTGATCTATCAAAACCCACAGCCAATGTGCATTTCACAGGTCTTGCAGGTATGGAGAATTGCATCGGATTCGTTCGACATTGAATGTTATAAGTCCTTTATGCTTCTGGTCCCTATTTCGTGCCGTGCGTTGATCTGGAAGTGTTTTCTTGTGTGCACGAGATGCTAAAAAAAACTATGATAAGTTGCTATCACTACCTGGAGACAGAAGAGCCAATGCTATGTCTTCGGTATCATTAGGTATCTAGCTTTCTTGGAAATTGTGACTGTCCTAAAGATTTGAGTTACATGTTTCACATAGCACATCAGTGCCCGTGGTGAGTATGCCGTTAGAGATGGCCTTAAGCAGATTAGCTGACGTCCGGTGTGGCATGACTCCACACATAATAGTTGCTCACTAGATCGAAGGGAACTAGGTGCTATCCTCCGCTCGATCAGTGATGCTAGATAGGGTAGAGCCAGACCATTTAAACACTTAAATACCAAAGGTACAATTTTGTAATTAATGTACTCTCTATATAATAACCAATGAAGATAGGACTGGCGTTATATGATCGATATGGCTTGGTTCTTGTAAGTACTCTAGCTGCAATATTCTGGGCCTTCTTTAATCGCTGTAACTGTTCTGATGTAATACCCACTAGCAAAGAATTGCCATAACCCAGTCTTGATGTTATAGTCGCATCTATGAGAGTCTGAATCACACTGTTGTCAAGCATCTTTCTTATTTTATTTGTGTTCCTTAAGTTGAAATAAAGTGACTGACAGATAGATGTCACCTGTTTTCCATCGATATAGCATCATCGAAAATTATGCCGATGTTTCACGTATGTTAGTGTTAAACGAAATGTCTTCATCATCGATCTGAAGCTGTTCAAAATCCACCTTTGGTCTAAGATGAGGGAATGTAATGAGAATAATTTCTGTCTTTTTATCATTTAGCTGTAACAAATTGTTAAGCATCCACAGCTTAATCTCGTGAATTCTATCCTCTAAAATGTCATGAGCATTAATTTGACTATTGGGATAAAAGGCCAAGCACAACTGGGTATCGTCCGCATAAAAATGATAATCGATTCCGCGCTTTTGTAATAAGCGACATATGAGTGCTGTCTAAATTGTAACCACATTGGTCCCAGGACAGATACCTGAGGAACACCAGAGGGCAGTTTAAGATCAGATGACCTGTATCACCTACAATAACAATCTGATGACGACACTTGATATATGATTTAAACCATACAAGAGCCGTGCCGGATATACCCAGTTCTAGCAGACGTGCAAGCATGACATTGTGGTCGATCGTATCAAAGGGAGCAGATAGATCAAGGTGCATGAGTAATACACACATGCAATTATCCATGGAACATAGTATGTCATTTTGCACACGAGATAAGGCTGTTTCTGTTCCATGAGGTTTTAGGTACAGACTTTGGTATGGTTCAAGAAGATTGTTTGTTTCCAGGAACTGGATCCAATGCACATGACTTAGTCGGAGATCGCTTGATTAATATCAACATCTCGTCCTCAGATGTTGGTCCAAACTGCGTCATGGAGTATTCTGATGTCAACGTAATGTTATCACTCTGTCCTACGTAATCTGTATGCGTCAGAATAGTACTGTGAATCAACGTGATAACTCAATTTCTACAGGAGGAACCTTTAGCAACCTTGGTTGAGACATTGCCTTTTGGGCTATTAAGAAGCTGATTGAGCTTCGGAGATTGGTGGGGTTGGGGTGTCAAACGTTTAAATGTCAAAATTATTATTATGTTCCATAAACGTAGTTCCTTGGAACATATTGTATTTCTAAACTGCCAATTTTTATTTCACTGAAAGAGTAAAAAAGAAATGAATACCGTAAAAACCGGGTTGTCCATGAAGACGAAGTGTGACACTTTCCATTTTGAAAATAATTGCCAAACAGCAACAGCTCTCAATCAAATCAGTTTTGAAATATTCAGCAAATTAATCCATACATTTTTAAGAATTTATTGTGTCTGGTGTAGGTATATTAAATGATTCAGGTCCTGGTCTGACAAGGCAACGAGGAAAATATAGATGGACATTGTGACAATAGTTCTATAATTATGGTCTAATCCACCGATATAGTATCGATCTTCTTAGTAACAATTCAAACACAGACTTATAGCTTTGTTCACACTACAAAACTTGGATTGGCAATACATAATTATCCGAGGTTCTTTGTAATCAGATACGGCATGTGCTCATGCCTGATGGTATCAATTTCCAGGGTCTTCTATTGCCCATTGCTATAGGACTCATGGCCCATACCTAAGTTTTATATTACCTGTTTAGGGAAACATGTGCTGATAGGGATATTTCTGGCTCGTCACTGCAATAACCATCTAGATTTATTACACTCGTCTTTCGAGTAGGAATATTACTACTTAACTCTTTAACCCTCGAATTTGTTCAAGAAAATTTTAATTTTCGCAGAGAAAACTTCCTTTTGCAGACCAAAAGAAGACGATTTTAAAATGTGTTGCCACTAGAATAACTGGCTCGGTTATCGAGCCAGCTATTCCAGTGGTAAACTTTCTAAAACAGTCTTCTCTTGGTCTGCAAATGGACATTTCCCAAGACTAGGACAGAATCAGTTTTTGGTTGACATGAGTCTTAATGGGTTAATGATTACAACTAATTTGATCAGCATAATCAAGGTAATTTGCTCCAGTCATTTGAACTCTGTTGTTGGTTTATGCGGACATTGAAGTTTGCTATAGTTTCTCACCAACTCAAACAACGATTATTTCCTCTTACCTCATTAACACAAAACAATTCGAGATATAGATATGGTTGCAGTACTACACTAGGATAGCAGGAATGCTATTCACATCAGGTTGTCTGAATCAATTACTCCGAGCATACTCTTGACAAACTATTTGCATTTCACATCTTTACAGGGTTACTTCGCTGTTTCATTCACATCTTCCTCGCTTTGCTTCCCCCCCCCTCTTTCTCTCTTCTCACCATTCCCATCTATTTCTCTCTTTGATGAATTCGACCTTCATCAACAGGAAAAGCCGACTTTGCTGTGCCTGAGCGAGATTTCCCTGTAGTAGCTTCTCTCCCATCTTCCAGACATACTGCATATGGTTCTCACTTGTCCAGACCCCATTGACCACATCCAGTGGGCCTCTGAGATATATACCATATAGCGACTCATAGATCGGCATAGGTACAAGGACACTCTTCTCAGAACTCTCTTCTTGGCATACGTTTGACACACGTTAGAGGAGAAACATTAAGTGGCAACATCTTTAAATATTCCAGGCAAGTAATAGCTCACCATCAACCTTGTTTTGGTCTCGCCTATTCCCAGATGACCTGTCAGTGAAATACCATGTGTTACCTTCATCAGCTTAAAGCGACATGCTTTTTAGCACCATTGTCTGCATCACTGGATAGCGCAACTGCTGGATTCCCAATGACGAAACAGTAGTCCATCTTTCTTGAGGAAATACACATTTTCTTTACAGTTACACTCTGCTAGGTGAACTAACTGCTGCACCTTGCACAGGTATTTATCTTCCTCCTGCATCTGCATGAGTTCATCTGATTACAACCAAGTATGTTCTCAGAACTTGATCTACATGGCAAATCTTTCGTCTCATTGCCCATCTCATTAGCGGCATCTACTTCTGCCACCAACTCATCTCTTGAGCTGTTGATCTCATCTGTACCATTATTATTGTATTCTGATTCTGACTCAACAGTTTTCAGCCCATTGGGCACCATAAGAGGCTCTTCGGGTCCACTATTGAGCAGCATCTCTTTCTGCAACTCAACATTGTTCTGCCTCTCTTCGTCAGCTTCTATTCTCTATAGCCTTGCAGTCTGTTGACGTGTTACAGTATATGCATGCGGTTGGGGTAGATGAGGCACAAATTGCGCAAGTAAGACAATAATATATGATATATTACAGTGACACAGTTCTTCGGACACTTCATTGCTGTTTGCAGCTATATTTATTATTATTATTATTATCATTATTATTATTATTATTATTATTATTATTATTATTATTATTATTATTATTATTATTATTTGGTTTCCAGCTGGTGTCAATCAAAAGCAAGTATAGAAAGAGTAAGATGACTGCATGTGGCCAGTGCAACAATTCCATCGTGCCTGATAACTACACTAGTTGGCCTGACATCACCACCACCCTATCCGACTACATCACTATTTGTCCTGGCAACAAAACCCTTCTACCTGACAACATCACCGTGTGTCTTGACAACAACACCATTTTACCTGACAACAGCATTATTTTTCTTGGCAGCAACACCACGCTGACTGACATCGGTACCATTCTGCCAAACAACAGCACCAGTGTACTGAACTACCAGCAGTTAAACCTCCTATTGTTTTTGTCAATGACTGACATGGCACCCATTATTGTGCACGTTGTACCAATAATTACTGTAATTGGTCTTCTTGGCAATATCTATTCATTTATTGTTATCCTAGCACAGCGATTGTTTCGTAGAGCTCCTATTTTCATTGTGTTTGCCTTTATTAGTATTCTTGATACTATTGTTGTATTTGCCTCTGGGCTATTTGACTCTCTGTTTTTCTACATGCCTGCACTACGAAACTTCCTTATCTCTGACATAACATGCCGTTTACAAAATTTTCTTATATATTTTGCAAGCGTTTCGTCCGGTATTATTTTACTTCTCTCTTGCATTCATAGATTTCTTGCTATAAAATACCCCTTTATATCGCATAATAGAAGTGATATGAAAGTTTATGCTATACTATGCCCTGTCATAATAACCATCATGGCGGCAACATACACATTCATCTTCATTGTATCAGGGTATCACACCATTGGCGTAGTAGATGATAACATCATAATGTACTGTTACCTAGATGTGGAAGTATATCCTTTTTTTGTCGACGTATTTCGCTGGTTGGATCTTATGATGTATAGCATAGCGCCTGGGGCAGCAATGTTGGTAGTAAACATCGCTAGCATTACTGTCCTTAATGCCCGTTATCGTCAACATAAGCGATTAATCTCTGACAATGATCTTCAACAAATCGCAAACCTGACCAATACGGCAAGGCCAGTACCAGTTTGCAATACATATACACGTGCTCGAACCTACCTAATTCTCCTGCTCCCTATGTCTCTCATTCACGTTGTTTTCACGCTACCACTGACAATATCCGTGATGTATGTGGTGAATGAGCGCACCATGGAGGATAGACCAGATTCGATTGTGCAGATCACTTACGTATCCTATGTATTTATGATGGTCAACCATTCATTGAACATATATGTGCAGATTATAACGTCCAGCTTCTATCGGAGAGAAATGTTGTTACCTTTCAGTTACATGACCTCATTTTGTAGGAAGTCAATATGGCCATAGTTATCAATGGCAATGCGAAAGAGTGTGCACAATGGACCTTTCCAGTTTATCCATTCATCATACGACGTCATAATCAACTACGAGACATGTATGATGAGGTCATAATCAATATGCTCAAGGATGGCATAGATAAGTTCGTCATGAACTATTAAATGGTGACAGACTAAGCATTATTGTATGAATTGTATGTCTTTTACTATTTAAAAGTGCATATTCACAACAAAATGCTTGAAGATAAAATTGTTAAATTTGTATAATTTTATAGATTTAAATTTTGTGCCTAGATGTAAGGAAACGAAATAAATCTTAACATTTGATGATTTTAGTACGTTTTAATTAATATAACTTTTAAAGTTGTGAAATTGAATTCGAGACACGAGTCCCTAATTCACATTGGCAACTAATAATTTTTATTAATTTATATGAAATGAAATCATCAGATTTTAAGATTTATTCCGTTTCATTACATTTAAGCCACTAAAAGTAGACAAATTTTACAATGTTATCTTCAAAGCATTTGGTGTAAATAGGTATCTTTAATACAGATTCTGTTGAATATTTTGAAACTAATTTGACTTGGCGCTGTCGCTGCCATAGGCAGCAACATCGCCAAGCCAAATTAGTTTCAAAATATTCAACAGCCTACCTGTATAGTTTTATGGAAATTGATAGTCATGGAGTTTCGGGATCGATCGATCCAAACACCAGCGATTGTGGTGTGGGCGGAGCTTAGCTAGGGGTGGGCGGGTTCATAGCTAAAACTGAACCAGCCCATTAATTGATTCCAACGATAGTGAAATGTTGAGTATACTATTATTGGCTATGGTTTGCAAATATTTAATACAAAATTTCATTTTCCATTTAATACAGAATTTCATCTTTCTTTTAACATCAAATTCCATCTTTCATTTGATACCGAAATTCATCTTTCAGTTCATGAAGAATTTAGTATTTCATTACACAAAGAATTCCACCATTCAATTCATACCAAATATCGTATTTCATTTTATACCGAAATTCATATGATATTTAATACCAAATTTCATCTTCATTTTAAAACCAAATATCATTTCTCAGTTGATACTCAAATTTATAGTGCAGTTTATAAAGAATTTCATGTTTAGTGTCATAATGAATTTCCTAATTCTATTTCGTAATGACGTCATATTTCTTTTCATTGTGAATTTAATTTCATACCCAATTTTATAGTTCATTTTTTAATTCTACATGGAATTTCAAACTTCATTTCAGACCAAATTTTATATTTAATTTCATTTGATTGAATACAACGATAGCATCAGATTGAGTATGGTTTGCAAACACGTAATACCGGAATTTCATATTTCATTTCAAACCGAATTTCATCTTTGATTTTATAAAGAATTTTAGATTCATTTTATGCTACATTTTACTTTCCATTTCATACCAAATCTCATATTTTATTTCATAGGGCATTTCCCCATTAATTTCAAGCAAAATTCCATATTACAGTTTTAAACGCAATTTTATATTTTATTTTTTACTGAATTTTACGTTTAATTTCATTCCAAATTTCGTATTTTAGTTCATTCCACATTTCATTTCATTCCAGATTTCATATTTCATTTCATTCCAAATTTCATATTTTATTTCATTCCCAATTTCATATTTCATTTCATTCCAAATTTCATATTTCATTTCATTCCAAATTTCATATTTTATTTCATTCCAAATTTCGTATTTTATTTCAGTCCAAATTTCGTATTTTATTTCATTCCAAATTCCATATTTTATTTCATTCCAAATTTCGTATTTTATTTCATTCCAATTTTCATATTTCATTTCATTCCAAATTTCATCTTTTATTTCATTCCAAATTTCGTATTTTATTTCATTCCAAATTTCATATTTCAATTCATTCCAAATTTCATATTTTGTTTCATTCCAAATTTCATATTTTATTTCATTCCAAATTTCATATGTTATTTCATAACAAATTTCATATTTTATTTCATTCCAAATTTCGTATTTTATTTCATTCCAAATTTCATATTTTATTTTATTCCAAATTTCATATTTTATTTCATTACAAATTTCATATTTAATTTCATTCCAAATTTCATATTTTATTTCATAATTAATTTCATATTTAATTGCATAGGGGATTTTAAACCGTACTGAATGTTATATATATATCGTTTCATCCTAAATAGTAAATTAACTTGATATTGAATTTCATATTTCACTTTCAAACACATTCCCTATTTCTCCTTTCAAAATCCATATCTCATTAACATGATAAGCGTTACAATTGACCTTTCCAGTCCATCCATCATATGACGCCATAATCAACTACATGACGTGTACGGTGACGTCATAATCATTACGTGATGAATAACTCGACCTAGTCCGTCTTAAACGCCCAATAGTCCGCCAGGTTGTATGAATTGTATGCCTTTACTATTTATTAAGCATGCTGTGAGATTATTTTGAACTAGTTTGACTGGGCGCTGTTGATGCCATAGGCAGCAACATCACCCAGTCAAATTAGATTCAAATTATTTAGCGGCTTACCTGTATATTTTTTTGAAAATTCATAGTTAGGGAGTTCAGGGATGTATCCAAACACGGGCGAAGTGTGGGTGGAGCTTAACTCAGGATGGGTGTTGCATAGCTAAAACTTGATAGACCCATTCTCACCCAGAGACATTAGCCAGCTTAACTACCGGAGATCGTTCTATATGATCGAACTCTACGTCAATTGCGATAAATTAGAATTCAACTGACCATATAACTCCAATATTTGTGTATAAATATCTATTACCGTAATTTGTTAAGATAGAGTACATATTATTTTATATCTAACTAGTGTATTATCGTGTAGTGGATTCTCATACGTGTGGCGCACATCGTACGCACGTACTATAGTTGTCAGAGCCGGGTTTATGCAAGGGTTAGCGGGGCTGGAGCCCCGGAGCCCCGACTGTATGGGGCCCCCTAAAAGTCGCAATAAAAGTTTTTCTTCAACCATTTAAATTATTTTATAATAATAATACTAGTAGTAGTAGTAGTAGTAGTAGTAGTAGTAGTAGTAGTAGTAGTAGTAGTAGTAGTAGTAGTAGTAGTAGTAGTGTATATTATTATATATAAAAAATATAATATACCAATGGCCAATGCCCTCAACCCCCTCATTCTGTTGTGTTGTAATGTTATTCTTTGATCATTGATAGCTAATATGTTAATTTCTTAGCCTACACGATACATCTCTAAAGTTCCTTCACTTCATTGAAAATCTGCCATGGAATACTCGATAGTCAAAACAAACAACCATCTCATCAGAGTCGTCTTAATCGTCTGCCAACACGCGCACAAATAGTTTAACAGAGTCATTAGGCCTATATCTGTGCTGCTGTCCGCCCACATTTTATTTCTGAAAGAGAATCTGATTGTCTGTGAATTAAATGCAGACTACGGCCCTGAATGCTGCTTTGTCAGTCTTACATTAGCACATATATACACATAATTCTGACTCAGCAGAGACTAAACTGTCTCTCATTGATGTCCATCGAGAGCGAACTTTTACAGAAGATAGACAGTAACAAAATAATTGATAATTTTGTCGCAACTAAATGTCGCAGAAAACACATTTGATTACTGTATCGCATGAGAACAAGCCAACGATATGCCTATTATGTCCTGCAATATATTCAAGAGAGTGAGAGGCCGACTGTATCTCACTATCTGGGGTGTATTGCAGGATATACTGCTAACTTGCTAACTAGGGGAGGGGTTGCTCAGTTGACATTTCCACTTTCACTATTAGAATCAGTATCATCTGATGCCCAACTCTGGTTCCATCGATGTAGTGAAAAATAGACCACTATTCGCCATCCGAGTGCATCTGGATTTTAAATTTTTCCGGGGGCGGAACCCCGGACACCCCCCACCCACCCCACATCTTCACATAATCCTAGACCCGCACCTGTAGTCTGTGGGTGCCTAAACAATAGTAGTAATGCGTGTCATCGATCGTTATTGTTCTTCACCGCGGAATGTTGTTTTAACCAATCAAAACGCTCCATTTAGGACCGCTATTGTTTGGAGAACAATGGCAGCCATATGTGTACAAATTCTTGAGAACAAGGGCGACCGTATGCACACAAGTGTTTGGAGAACATTGGCGGCTATAACCACACACTTGAGAGATTCCAGAACACTGTCGAAGCGTCTGAATCAATATTGCTGTTCCTGTATTCTGTAAATGTTGACCCTTAAAAGTTATGTATTTTACGTTTTAACATAGCTGCGCCCCCCCCCCCCCTTCGTGGTCCCTCCGTGGTAGTGTGGTATGTAAGGTAAAGATAATAGAGTTTAAGAGGATAACTGATAATAGGATGGAAAAAAATAGAGTTTAAGAGCTGGTCTGGTAAGGGACGTCATAGGAGAAGTAGGGAGTATGAAGTTGAGGAGGGGTCAGGAATTACGTCAATGCTCGATATTGATGTATATTTTGAAAATAATTTGACTGTTTCGTTGCTAACGTTAATTTATTAGTAAACTATTTTGTTGAATATTTTGATAACGTTTTGACTGCTGGCATAACCGACATAATGCGCAAATTGTTTTTTAAATACTTAAAATTGCAATAATGTCAGTCGTTTTAGATTTTGTGGTTGCACGATGATTAAAATGTAGTCATTATGTTTCTGAGGGTGACACGCGTTTATGGAATTGTATGTCGAGTGTACGTATGATAAAAAGATTATTTGTTGCTTATGGTTTTAATTTATCCATACATCAGGAATAGCTGTGAGATCAATCTTTAATCGAGATACAAACATACCATTTGTTAAGGAATAATGTAAGAATGCACCACCAGGCTCGTTCTAAGCTCAAGATATTACGATGTCCTCGCCGAGAGTATAAAAAAAAAATCGATAATAAAGCGTGCACCCGGTCACCGGCTATTGTTGTTTACCGACGCGTAAAGATTTGATAATTAAGAGCAACATTACAAGCGTAGTAGCACCTGCTGTAATTACTTTCATAATGGGACACTTTCCATTTAGTCACGACAACGGATGGTTATTACTCGTCATGACGTACTTGTGCCTGATCCTTGGCCCGGTGGGGTTATTCCAGGATGATCACAAGTTGTGCAATCAGCATCAGGCACCACGCTGTAGTGAATCATAGAACTGGTTTCCTTAGCACTCTGTTATGGCCGTTCCCGTTATTCAACAATCTTCCTTGGCCACCATCATAATCTTATCTTACACAGTGGTCCCGTAAGACTCTGTTGCATTAACTACCGAGAACGTCTCCATAAAGCTTCTCAGTATTTAATCCATCACTGTCTTACCGTCACGCCGTGCCGTTCTTATATTAAAATACCATAACCAGTTCTACGGTCTAACGCGGGTAAACTCCGCCTCCTTATTTCTGGTAATTTATAGCTGTGTTTAAACGCAAACACAAAATGGCTATTAAAAATAATCTAAAATGACAAAACTAGATTGGTTGGTGATAATCACACCGAACTCAATCAAACTGATTTCATATATGAACAGCATAATTTTTCCGCCCATAGTGATCGTAATTACCAGCCTTTCGTTTACAAAACAATTCTCTACAAAATATTCAAACAGTCATTCCGACATTCAGTCTACATGTTTACACTCGTTATAGGTCATTATCAAAACAGTCATCAGGGTTTCCCCCAGCGATGTAATAATACTACGCACTATTCATGCTCACACACGCCTCGCATCCGACCTGTCAATAACGGCTTATATTTCCTAGTGCCTTGGAATCCCCAAATGACGTAATGTGATGATACTGTTCACCATTGAGAAATTAATGCTTTGATTTCAAACGCACCGTGTTGAAGCTCATATGCCAATATTTTCCAAGTACTAATTATTATGCAATATTGTGCTCGGCGGATCTTAGGGTAGCTAATCCTAGAATCTGATATTCGGTCACTAGACTTAAGCTATGTTCTCACTAGAGAGTCAATCCTGAATAACGTCATACTAAAGTCTGCCGTTATTCAGGATTAACTCTCCGTTGAGAACACGGCCAAGGAGTCATAAGAAAAATGTCCTTGCTATTAACCATTTAATAGACAAATTTGGTCATGGAAATCTGAGTCCTCTCACAGAAAACGTAAACCAGCAATCCTAGAGATGCCCATTTGTAAAACAAGAGGCCTAACGGCCTGTCGCTCACCTGCAACATTAGCATTTGAAATACTGGGTAGTTCATATCTCATGAAAATATATTTCATGAAACTTCGACAGGATGACAGATAGATTCTATGTTTTAATACGGAATAATCTTCGAAATAAGACCTTAGTAAATCTACCATGACAATTTGACCGAAGAATCATGTTTGTACTCCAATTTTGAATCCAAATATTTTACAATTTTTCAAGAACTCTAGTGAATAAATCTGACAATTTTTTTCAAGAATTCAAGCGCATAGCTGCAGCTGTATTTTAGCCAAACTGAATGCCAGTCAAGGTCTCATCTCTCATGTTCAAAATATGAAGTGAATCGTCAAGTTTTCGAGTGGAAACAGAACTACACGCATGAAAACGATTTCTTTAATCCCTGCCGATAACGATTTAGAGTAAAATCTCATGACATGATAATTCCAATTATAGTGTTTACTAGGTGTATAAATTTGATAATAAACTGAATTTATAACTTTGACAGGTGCCAATTTTTGTATCTGATTGGGAAAAAAATTTTAATGGAATAACAAGATTAACATTCTTAGATAAATGTCTGTGTCGACTCGTATGACAGCCATGTTCTTTGGCATGTATGGACGTTAATGACAATGACATGGTGTTAGGGTCAACTGAATTTCATGCTCATCCATGGGCAATTTTATGTTGGTAAGAGATCATGGACACATAAAGTACAGTTGAATAAGACTAATTCTGGAATGATGGTTCGGTTGAAGTATATGAAATGTGGCATAGAGGTGGCACGACGCGAAGTTGCATTACTATGCTTACAACAACAGATGACATCGCTAAGTTACAGACAGCATTTACTTTTAAGTAATTACTGACCATGGATTAAGGTAACGTTATGTAATAGTAGCATTTTATGCAACACAAAATTACAATGACATTAGTGACAGAAATAAATGTATGGAAATCTTGAAAAGCACTTCTCAAACGTGGTCACCAGAAGACAGGAGAGTTCAACTTGTCATATGCTTTTTGGATTTAAAATAAGGCGCTTCATTAAGACATCTGGTCGGAGGATTACTAGCATTAAATAAGGAACATAATTTGGACTCATATTAGTACCAATTCAACGTTATTAAAAATGCAATTTTTTCATGTCTACAATTAGCTATTTAAGAGACACTATCTTCTTTACCTACCGCATGTGGTAAGCAACGGGTTAACAAACATGAACACTAATACTATATATATGGTACCTATGTGCAATTGTAGAACTTTATGTAACTAAGAATTATTAGCATCATATAAAAATTTATGATTACAGAAACTATTTTTAAAATCTAGAACATCGCTTCTTAAACAGCGTCAGTAGCGATAGGCATCACAGGACTGCACTAGACTACATAGTCCATGAATTACAAAAAGAACACTTCAACCTGTCAAGAAAGATCATCTGCCTTTTGGGTTTAAAAGTTCCTTCATTAACCCTTTAAGACTCGAGACGTCAAAAATTTTCATTTGCAGACCAAGAAGACTATTTTTGAAAATGCAATATAAGAATGACTGACTCGATAATCAAGCCAGTCATTCCAATGATAAATGTTCAAAAATAGTCTTCTGTAGGGTTGCAAATGGACATTTTTAATGAGAAAATTGAAATTTTATTAAACAAAGTTTAGGGTTAAAGGTTTAAGACATTTCGTCGGAATATTACAATTAATATGTAGCTCAATCTTGTATACTTACGCGGTTTCATAGAAAGTTATTTGGGCAAATTAATAGTTGCACCGTTTACTCAATAGAACTCACTTAAATATGATAGGCAAATTAAAACTTGCTGTCTAACATTCAATGTAGATGGAAGAGTCCGCCAAGAACGAATCAGTTGAAATGATGTATTAGATATTTCCGATAATTTGATTGGTCAAATCAGGATATCCCATTTATGGCGTACATGACGTAGCCACATAAATTACGAGATAACTTTCTTTTAAGACTAAAAAGGTTGATCTTTGATACAGGTTTAGAGACAAAACGAGAGATTGCTTGTCTCGTTTCGACCAAGGTTTTCTAGGCAACTAAACTACAAACCGATGACGAAAATACAATTCTGAGTTGACAGTGAATTTTACTGAAACATAATTAAGCTCCTTTATGACAATGTTCTTGTGGTAATTGTAAACTAAGAGTTTTAGTGACGCTGATAAAGTAGAAAAACAAGTCAACAATTTGCATGGAATAAAAAAGACTGTGGTCCATGTAGTATCCGTGCATCACGAAGGATACCCCGCCTTCCACTGAACCTTGCCTTTAGCTGAAAGCATGCAATTAATATTGAATTTGGGTGAACCATGAAGTAGGCCTAATTTGCTACTACAATTAACATGCATCCATACACCAAGATTAATCAAAAATCTCTTAAAGCTAAAGCCAGGACAGGGATTTTCTATGATGATTAGTGAATTGCGAAAGGTAGGTCACACTGGCCTACCTTTGGTATGACCTACCTTTGATACATGATGGATCGTTATCCTACAATGCATACATGCACCACATTTGATTAGTGTAAACAAAACCACTTGAAGTTATAAAACGGACAATAATTTTCTATGATGCTCAGTGAACTATGAAAGATAGGTCAGTGACCTACTTCCGATATATAACTAACCTTTAGCCTAAGATACACATCCATATAGCCATAGTTGAATACATGTATTTGTGAAAAATTCTTTAGAATATAGTTCGTAAAGAAAATTTGGTACAGACAAACACAATTTTATATGATGTGCAGTAAACCATGAAAAGTAGGTCAGGGTGACCTACTTTTCATAGGCTACAGAAACTTAGCCTACAATACATCCATAAACCAAGTTTGGTTGTAACTGTATAAAAAACACTTGAAACTACAGCCCAGACCATAGTAACCTATGATGTTCAGTGAACTATAAAAAGTAGGTCACACTTTTGATGCGTTACACACCGTTCATGCCTTTAGGCTATGATACATCCCTATCCTGACTAAATATGAAAAACTTTTGAAAATATAGTACGACCAAAAAAATCGGGGACAGACGAATACAATTTTTTATGATGCTTACTGAACCATGAAAAGTAGGCCATGGTGACTTACTTTTGACATAGGACAGCATTATGGTACAATGCATTCATATAGGCCTACTATATTTGGCTACTGAAAATACAGTTTAGACCAAAAAAACCGGACAGATGATGCATACACGGACAAAGCGATTACTATATCATTCTGAAACGGAGGTGTGCATAAAAGTTGAAATCTGTCAAGAAGCCAAGGAGGAGATGCATTTTGACAATTTCTGGCAAGGTTTTTTTTTACAAAACTAAGATTTTCACCCCAAAAATTGACCAATCAAAATTCTAAACGGGATTTCTAAAGCCAACCACTATAGGATCCTTCCAGGCAAATTTAGTTGAAATCTGTCAAGAAGCTAAGGAGGAGACATGTGACACTTTCCGGTAAATTTTTTACAAAATCTCAGATTTTCACCCCCAAAAATTTACCAGTCAAAATTTTGAATAGAAAGTCTAGAGCATACCACTGTAGAATTCTTCCACACAAATTTAGTTAAAATCTATAAAGAAGCTAAGGACGAGATACGTTTTGACAATTTTTTACAAAATCAAATATTTTAACCAAAAAAATTGACCAATCAAAAATTTGAATAGAGGTTCCAGAGCTTACCTCCATAAGGATCATTCAAGACAAATTTGGCTGAAATCTCTCAAGAAGTTAAGGAGGAGATACGCACCGACACTTTCCGGTACATTTTTTACAAAATCTAAAATTTTCACCAAAAAAATGGACCAATCAAAATTCTGAATAGAGCCTACCACTATAGGATCCTTCCAACCATATTAAGTTGAAATCTGTCAAGAAGCTAAGGAGGCGATGCATTTTCACACTTTCCGGTAAATTGTTTACAAAATCTAAGATTGTCACCCAAAAAATTGACAAATAAAAAATCTGAATAGAAATTCTAGAACCTACCACTATAGGACCGTTCAAGACAAATTTGGCTGAATCCTGTCAAAAAGCTACGGAGGAGATGCGTTTTGACACTTTCCGGTAAAATTTCACCAAAAAAATTGACGAATCCAGTAACAAATCTTCAAAGAATAGTCTCCTCCCCGTCCCCATATGGAAAAAATGACTGTGTTCTGCAGCTGAAGAAGTGAGACTTCTTTCAGCTGCAACCAAATCTTCCTCAACCTTCTCCAATATGTCTTGTCCACTGTGGTCTTCTAGAAGCTCCTTTAAGCTCCACCTCATCTTTAGTGGTCCTAGATTAAGTTCGTACTGGTATTCGTATTTCGTATTTCTTTATTACACTCAGACTGTCATGACGACGGTATATGAGGACTATTTGTAATTTACTATGATGACATAGATGCATTATTATTATTATTATTATTATTATTATTATTATTATTATTATTATTATTATTATTATTATGCATTATTATTGTTATTTGCATTATTATTTGCATCATTATCATCACTGGGATCATAACCACCATGGCGACACCCTCTTGCATTGACATCATCATCATCATAATCATCATCATCATCATCATCATCATCAGCAACATCGTCATCATGCGTCGACGTTACCCTTTAGGATCAGGCCGGCCAAAAATGCATTTTATGTTAGTCTTGAGCAATGGCCAAATTCATTGAGCAAAAGCTTCCAGCAAAATTAGTTTCAAAATATTCAACAGGCTACCTTCTATGAACACGTAGCAATTATTTCACTATCGATATGGACTGGCATTACAATTTTGGAATTACTAAAACAAAACACACAAGCTCATATAATGTTTCTCGATCGCTACGAGAGGAAGTACAATATAATGGACCCTTCCAGACTAATGACGTCATATGACGACATAATCAGCTACGCTAAGCAACAACACCCAGTCAAATTAGTTTCAAAATGTTAAACAGCTTAAGCTGTATAGTTTTCTGGAGATTGATAGCCAGGGAGTTCAGAGAGTGATCGATCCCAACACGACCGAGGTGTGGGAGGAGCTTAGCTAGAGAATGGTGGGGCATAGCTAAAAATGGAAAGGTGCATTATATTGGATTTCGTACAGTGTAGCGTCGTAGAATGTAAAATTGCTTTGTAATTTTGCGCCATGAGTTATGACAATTCTGTTAAATAATTGGTAGATTGATATATTTTATGTGTTAAACTCGATGATATATTGTATCGTAATTAATATTTTAGAATGCATAACATTTCCTGTATATGTTATGCCTTATTGTAAACATGCTGTGCTTTATGCGCTTTTCATAATGCAAATATCCCCTTTGGTGTGGCAGTTCCTTAGTGTCATAGAAAACAATTATCCAAAAACACAAGTTGTATCTTAGACAAATCATAGCCCATGAACCGTTCGTCTTAGGAACCATTATGAACCATGATTTCAACCTATTCTATGGTCGATGAACTTATTTCTGGCATCGATTTTGCATTTGAAGTGCACCAGAATGCAGGAAGCTTAGACACTTATCACCTAGTAAACGAGCACATTCATTGACTTTCTTATCTAAGCCAAGTATGGCAGCCTTCCTCAGCTCTTTTCTGTTGCCCAGTTCGTCACAAAAGAGACATAAAGTATCGACTGGTTGGATCGAAGATGTAACCCTGGGTGTGCGACCTGTGTGATGGACGTGGCTCCACTGTCCAGGCGGCAAGTTTTCACTGGGCTAACTGACTCCCGTCCTTAACGTTTTCTTCCTCGCGCGCTGAACTTTTTTAGTGTCGACAGCATTCCTACAAATTGTGAGGCACGCCACATGTTTAGCCATCATATGCTGCAAATCGCTGTTATCTACGAATTCAAAGGTAGGTAATTCCCTAATGGACATTTCCAGTTTTAGCTAAGCCCCACCCATCTGTAGCTAAGCTCCACCCACGCCTCGCTCGCGTTGGGATCGATCGATTCCTGAACTGTCTAACTATCAATTTCCAGAAAACTATACGAGTAAGCTGTTGAATATTGTGAAACTATAAGTCGAGACCCTATTTTGAGCACTTAGCATGTCTACTATTAAGCATAGCAAACGTATTTTGTATAATAATAATAATATTAATAATAATAATAATAATAATAATAATTATATATATATATATATATATATATATATATATATATATATATATATATATATATATATATATATATATATATATATATATATATATATCAATGTATGCTGTCAAAGTTATGGTAAGTTTGTTTGTATATCGTATGTCAAAGTTGTTGTATAGAAATTAAAAACGATTGAATTTAGCACCAAATTTCTGTAAAAATTAGATCTGAAAATGTGCCCCTTTTCAATCACTTCAATCACAGTCTCTCAATCAAACATATGACGTTATAATCATTTACGTCACGTGTGTGCTGGCGTCATAATAAATTACGTCGTGAAAGGGCGTGATTATGCCCGTCAAAAACGTTATAGCCTGTCAAGTTGTATGACTGGTATGCCTTTACTATTTAATAAACATTCTGTTGAATATTTTGAAACTAATTTGACTGGGAGCTGTTGCTGCCATAGGCAGCAACAGCACCAAGTCAAATTGGTTTCAAAATATGCAGCAGCTTATCTGTATAGTTTTCTGGAAATTGATATTCAGGAAGTGTAGGGATCTCAACACGGAAAATGCGTGGATGGAGCTCAGCTAGACTCCTAGAGATGGGCGGGGCACAGCCGCAAAACTGGATTCCTTCATTGTTTTCATTACCCTCGGCCCGTGATGTAACAATGGATATTGTATTGTGAATCATCGGCGTGAGAGAGAGAGGGAGAGAGAGAGAGAGAGAGAGAGAGAGAGAGAGCGAGAGAGAGAGGGAGAGAGAGAGAGAGCGATGGTGGAGTATAGAGAGCGTGCGAGCACGCACGCATGCGTGCGCGCGTGCTTGCTTGTAAGCGCGGTAGATCTAATGGATTTCCAATCCGATTTGACCCGAATTTTAACATAATAAAGGAGTATGGTTGCAAGTTTCTATGCTAGCAGCAGCATCAGCAGCAGCAGCAGCTGAATTATCACTAATGTTGTTGTATTCATAATGTCTACGGTAGTAACAGTTATTGTATAATTGTAGTGGTAACAAAATAAATTGTGATCAGTTTTCACATATCAAGAATTGCGCTTTATATTCGTACGTGCGTACGCGCGTGTGTGCGTTTGGTAGTACGTGGCTGTGTGTTTGCGTGTTTGTGTGTGTGTGCGTGCGTGTCGGTGTGCGTGCGTGTTTAAGCGACATATGTGCGCGTATTCAAAACGTGCTCTCTTTCTCTCTCCGTCTCATCTATGTCTCCTGTAGTCTCTGTCTATGTCTGTCTGTCTGTCTGTCTATCCGTGTCATCCTAATAAGAGTTAAAGACGGGCATAATAGAATCATTTATGACGTGATGATTATGACGTCATCCTACACGCCGCTTAGCTGAGTATGACGTCATATGACGCCAGATCATCGATGGATAATCTGGAAAGGTGAATTGATTGATTTTAATTAACGTGTTGTGAGCTTTGGAGACATTTTCGCTATTGAATTCGATTGGAATATCATTCTGAAAATGGGCCAATTAAATTCCCTTTTGATATGATCAGAAAATTGCTAATTGGAGTGCGTTGCTCTGTTGTTATTTGTGCTGCAAATTATCCTTGCTATATTATATATTAAAATGCTTTGCACACAGTTCCAGGGTCGACTTCATGTTGGCCAGATTAGCTAGCAATGCAACAGTAGAATACCTTATAATATTAGCTTCCGTTTGAGACTAGTTGGGACCCGATGTCACGTATTAATGACGAGATATGTCGTGTGGCCAAGGGAACACCTTAAAGGGAAATTCCAGTGAAAATCGGGTATAAGTCAACTAAAAATATACTATAATCTGAAATAGTTGCTGCAAAAAAATATAAAATACATTGTTCCATTGCCGAGAAATAATCAAATGAATATTCCCAAAACGGTCGAAAACGTGACTCCTCGGGCGCATCCATTTTCTCGTAACGAGAGCGAGAAACCGCGAGATTATGACGTCAACGGCACAACAGCAAAATATCGCCAGTGCTTTAGATTTACCTGTTTACTTCGCGTTATGAAGGCAGAATATTAACTAACCCTTTGATGACCAAATTCTGTCAGGAAAATCAGAATATTTCCTTTTTGTATGTCCATTTGCAGGCCAAGCGAAGACCATTTTTGAAAATTTACCAGTGGAATGGCTGGTTCGGTTACTGAGACAGTCGTTTTAATTGTAAATTCTAAAAAATAATCTTCTCTTGACCTGCGTCCTCAACTTGACGATCGCAGAGGCCAGTGCTGGCATGAGATGGTTAAATCACAACATGTCCGCATGTCAAGCATGGGCTTGCAATAATAGAAACGATCATGGAAAGGGTACAGCAATTCACATTTTCAAATACCGGATCCACAAAAGCATTCGCATAAAAAGGGGCTAACTGAAAGATGGCTTCATAACATCGGCACTTGGTGGATATCTTCCACATTTAAATTGAGATGCGAGTTTAGAACATATAGTCTGTAAAATTGTAAAATAATGTGTCATGCATTTCAAAACAAAAGGCACGGTACTTAATTTTAATATAACAGAATCAAGCTCGACAATTAACGTCAGTATTTGCTTGCATCAATTGTAAAATGGAATTTGCAAATCAAAATGAAACGATGTCGCTGATTGTCCGGTCGGTCAATTATAAACAATCGCTTAGCGGCTTACTTCAGACGATAGTAGGTGACAGCTATTAAATAATGACAAGTGCACGATAGACATAATTAGTAATTTAGTGCTTTCACACTTGAAATCCAGCGTTATTAATCATTTACAATGTTTACTCCCAGTTTTAAAATAACTGCAGAGTGCTTAATATTCTGAATTAAATTTCCCTTATGTTGCAGTAGCTTCAGAACTAATTAGTTTCACACAATATGCAGGGTAAATTTTAAGCTTTCTGTTTTTCTGTCCTTGACAGAGTTAACTAATTGATCCCAAATTTTAAAATGTTGACCCATATTTACTGCCTGTTGAATATTTAATTGACTGGAAGCAGAAGTTGCAATAGGCAGCATCAGCTTTCAGAGAAATGACTCAACATTTATTCCACTAACATATTTTTACGAGATTTCAAGAATTTGTTGTAACTGGTTGATTGCAAACATGCTCCTGGCATAACCCCTCACTGTTTTAAGAAAAATAGAATGTGCTCATTTGGCGACCAAGAAGACTTTTTGACAATTTAGCACTGCAATGACTGGCGCGATCATCGGGACACTAATTGCACTTTAATTTCCTCCAAACACTGGCAAAGTGTCAGTTGTTTAGACTATGCGCTAAGTATCCACGATATGCTAGTTTACCTCCCCTGGTTACGGCTATCCTCGATCGGACAAAGAGAGTTGGTGCGTCGGTGACGTCAGCCGCTTGTCCAAAATGGCGCCTCTCTCTCTACTGGTTACTTTAGCAATTTAAATTGAGGATATCTTTTTTATTTGTTGGCATAAAATTGTGCTCTTGGTCTCAGATTAATACGGAGAATTAGTACTTTACGCCAGATGCACAAAATCCCCCAGTGGAATATCCCTTTAAATCACATGCCACCTGGAGCGTTACGAATATTCATGACGTCGTAAGCTCTTTAGCAATTGGTCAGTCAGATTCATCATTATAACGATTCCATTTTATCGTCTGACAAACGGACTCGATGTGTGAACATTGCAAAACATTTATTTTCTAACTTCTAACATTGTTAGACATTGAGTGAAACTGTTAGTAAAATAATTAACAGTTTTCTAACAAAATTATGTATTGATTACTCCTTTGCGATCTCTTTCTATATATGGCACAACGCGTACAACTCAGACCTTTTAGCCGTCGTACAAGTGCAGACGCTGGACGAGGAGTCGGGTAATAACATAAAAACATGCTATATATTCATAACTCTCCAGGTCGCGTGTGATCTAAGGTTTTCCATTGAGAAGGAACCTCGTCGAATAGTCCTCTTACAGGATGATATGGTTATTTATGTACAGTATGTGTTTATTACGCAATTCACCGCTGCAAGTTTATCCATCGATCCTATGACATCATATGACTTCATAATCAACTAAGTGACGTGTGGGATGACGTTATAATCTTGACGTCATGAATGAATGTCTTAAAGGCTTAATGGTCCGACACGTTGTACGAATTGTATGTTTTTGCTAATTCATAAACATACTGTTGAATATTTTGAAACTAATTTGACTGGGCGCTGTTGTGGCCATAGGCAGAAACAGCACACGGTCATATTAGTTTCAAAATATTTAACAGCTTACCTGTATAGTTTTCTGGAAATTGATAGTAAGGAAGTTCAGGAATCGGTCAATCCTAACACGAGCGAGGTGTGGGTGGGGCTTAGCTAGAGATGGGCGGGGCATAGCACAAACTGGAACGGTCCATTAATGTAGCAGACACCTGGCGGGTGGGTCATAGTTCCTGGTAAATCCGTGAAATTAGTAAAATATTCAAACTGCTGCCAATGGACCTTCCCATTTTCAGCTACGCCCCGCCCATCACTAGCTAAACTCCAACCATACCTAGCCCTTTTGGGATTGATCGATCCCCGAAGGCCCTGACTATCAATTTCCTGAAAACTATACAGGAAAGCTGTAGAATATTTTGTAACTAATTTGACTGGGAGCTGTTGCTGCCTATGGCAGCAACAGCGCCAAATCAAATGAGTTTCAAAATATTCAACAGAATATTTATTATGTAGTAAAGGAAGGTATACAATTTGTACAACAACGCATAGGCTGTCTTCAAATATGCGGTCGTGACGTACTTATCGGCATCATTCATGACGTCATTCATTATGATGTCATTTTACACATCACGTAGTTGATTATGACGTCATATGATGGGTGGATACTCTGGACAGGTGAATTAACAGAACTTCGTCAGGTATTTTCTGAATGCTAGTCAACATTAGAGAATTATTTAAATGTAGCAGTTGGTTACTGATTGCAGGAATCTAAGTTTGATGAGGCATGCCCAAGAGTAATGTTGTCAAAACAGTTGTGTTTAGTTTGGGTCATCGTTGAGCGCTGATAGGACTTCTATGGTTGAAATTAGGAATTGGCAAATCGAATTAATATCCAAACTCTGTTTGACTCCATGGGAGAAAAGCATAAAAGTAGAGCTTATGTGATGATAAAGCACTGATAAGCTTTGCGCCGATTCATGCTGAATGACTTTGCAGTAGGCATGATAGCCTAGACCCGATCCATCATTGTGCTGATAACGTTGCAGTCTGCCTGAGAGCTTAGAACCGATCTATTATGAAGCGGAATGCATTTACAGAGGGCATGCTAGCTTAGAACGAATGCATCATCATGCTGGATGATCTAACAGAAGGCTTGCTAGCTTAGAGCCGATCCATCGTCATGTATAAAGACTTTGCAGAAGACGTGATAGCTTAAAGCCGATTCATTATCACGATGACTGACTTTGCAGTTGGCATAATAGTCTAGAGCCGATCCATTATGATGCTGAATGAATTTACAGAAGGCATGATAGCCTAGAGCTGATCAATTGTCATGCTGGGTGACTTTACAGAAGACATGATAACTTAGATCTGATCCATGTTTAAAAACTTTGCAGAAGGCATGATACATTAACACCAATTCACCTTTCCAGAGTATCTACCCCTCATATGACGTCATAATCAACTACGTGATGGGTAAAATGAAATCATAATGAATGACGTCATGAATGACGTCGATAAGTACGTCACGAACGCATATTTGAAGACGGGCTGCGCGTTGTTGTTGAAATGGTATGGCTTTACTATTTAATAAATATTCTGTTGAATATTTTGAAGCTAATTTGACTGGGCGCTGTTGCTGTCATAGGCAGCAACAGCACCCAGTTAAATTAGTTACAAAATATTCAATAGCTTCCCTGTATAGTTTTTTAGGAAATTGATAGCTAGGGCATTCGGTGATCGATCAGTCCCAACACGGCGAGGTGTGGGTGGAGCCTAGCTAGTGATGGGCGGGGCATAGCTAAAAATGGAAACGTCCATTCATTATCATGCTGAATGACTTTGAAGTCGACATGATAGTGTAGAGCCAACCCATCGTCATCGAATGACTTTCCAATACGCATGATAGCTTAGAGCCGTGTAAGAACTTTGCAGAAGCCGTGATAGCTTACAGCCGATCCATCATCATGCTGAATCACTTTGCAGAATGCATGATAACTTAGAGCCGGCCCAACATTCCCGGGATGTGATATTGCCGAGTTAGCACCGTAGAAACTAGGACTCTAAATCATGTTTGAATGAATACAAATGTAGTTGATAAAAATAACTAAGATATGACATGTTAAAGCTGATCATATATTTGTAGCAACAAGTCAATTTGTTCTTGTAGCGTTATTATTGCATTAATAACGGATGAATCCAATCTGTCACTCAAGTGTATGGCATTATAATGAATTACGTAACATGTAGGCAGATGTCACAATCAAAATGCGTAATAAATGCCGTAGCTAAAACCCTCATGAACTTTTAAAAGTCCATCAGTTTCATACGAAATAAAGGCGATGTCTTTACTTATTTATCATTATGTTGAATGTTTTGAAATTAATTAGACTAAGACTCTAAACCACTGTTGCTGTTGTTTTAGTTTCAGAATATTCAACAGTTTACCTGTATGTTTTTCTGGACATTGTGATTCAGGGAGTTCAGGGTTAGACAAATCCCATCACGGGCAAGGTATGGGCAGAGCTTAGGTAGATAGCTGTCAGTGGATTCATCCATTGCTACCTTTAAACTATTTTGTGTTTTTAAGATAAAGATATCCACCCAAGCTGTTATAGTTGTCTTTAATAAGTGTTTTCAAAGAAGAGCAACACTTCCCTTACTTGGAGAAATTGGATAGTTAGATAGAAAAAAATAGAACTGGCCCAGTAGTCTAAATACATCGTCGTCCTCATCATCGATGGCGTCGTCATCGCGGTCATCATCGCCGCCGTCGTCATCGTCGTCCTCGTGGTCGTCATCATTGTGGTCGTCGCGGTCATCATTGTCAATCGAAGGCGAGCCGACTAGTCCACCGATCACCACTAGAGTCAAGCGTAGTCATAGCTAGAGAATCAAGTTTACCTCCATTACACCGCTTCTTGATGTCATGATGAGTAGTTTGAAAATTGGAGGCATTTTGCCTATGACCTCTGTTGACCTTGGTGAACATTTTTTAAATGGCCATGAGTCAGATTTTTTGTTATTAGATAGTTGGTCCATTTAATGTTCTTTAGTGGGTATATTTACCACAAACATTAAAAAGGATGACTTTAAAATGATATTAGAGTGCTCATAGGGTCACTTTAGATGAGTTTAACCCTTATACTACCGACTGCACATGCCAGCATCTGTTAGCCGGAATACTGTTATTCCTTTTGAGACAGTTGTAACTAAAACGTGTTGATGGCACAGACTGCAACACCGTTCAGCTGTACCTTTCGCAAAGTGAGCACAATTATCATCCTAAAGGTATGTGAATGTTGAAAACTTCACAAGGGTAAATTGAAATATTAGACATGCGAATATACACAATTCACCGGTAAATCGTCTTGCATTAACCATCCTGCTCACAGCCACCACATTTGCAGAGTAATGGGCGTACCAGCTCCCAAGGAAGAAGCATCAATCCAGGTATGGTCATAATGATAGCACCCAGGTTATAGCACCGGACACACGCACACACGCTCGCACGCACGCACATACTCATACCGCATGCTTAGAAACGATTATCACCCCTGGTCTTTGTGAAGACGCCAGCCATTTTATGAGGAGTTGTGTTAGGAGGACAGAATCTGCTAGATGTGCTAAGCTAATGCTTTGATAGATCAAGACGATGCTGACGTTACCTCATTTGCATTTTTGGCCATGCCTGTTTAGAGAAAAACTTATTTTCGCGATGGTTAAAGTGCGTGCGTGCGTGCGTGCGTGCGTGCGTGCGTGCGTGCGTGCGTGCGTGCGTGCGTGCGTGCGTGCGTGCGTGCGTGCGTGCGTGCGTGCGTGCGTGCGTGCGTGCGTGCGTGCGTGCGTGCGTGCGTGCGTGCGTGCGTGCGTGCGTGCGTGCGTGCGTGCGTGCGTGCGTGCGTGCGTGCGTGCGTGCGTGCGTGCGTGCGTGCGTGCGTGCGTGCGTGCGTGCGTGCGTGCGTGCGTGCGTGCGTGCGTGCGTGCGTGCGTGCGTGCGTGCGTGCGTGCGTGCGTGCGTGCGTGCGTGCGTGCGTGCGTGCGTGCGTGCGTGCGTGTAGGTGTGTGTGCGTACGTGCATGCGTGCGTGCGTGTGTGTGGGAGAATATGGGCAAGAGATGACATCGCAATCATCTCGACATATCTAATCAGATCGTCCCGTCTACCGCGTCCCTACTCTACTCTAGCCACCCCTGATCCACTCTACATCCCACTCGCTCGTTTGCTCACTCATCATCATCTTAACCACATGTACACCCGCCAACAGATTCACTGAGTTCGAATCCCTCTCTCACCCACCCACCCACTCACCCACCCACACACCCGCCACCAACTCACAGTAGCTCACTCACTAACGATCGATCCCCTATCCACGCACGCTCCTTTGCAGTTGCGATTTTACAACAGAACATCCACTTGATGTATATATGTTTTATAATTTGTCCTCCCTTCTAGAGAAAAATTACAAAACGATGACATGGACATAAGTATACAACATACAGCTAAGGCTGTTTAAGACCTGTACCCGTTAACCTACAGTTAATGTTGATAAAATATAGCTACCTATCTGTTGGTCAAGCAGACCCAAAACAATATTTACAGTGGTCAAGTGAGAAAATTTAAATTCTGCTAGGTGAATGTCCATTTGCAGGCCAAGAGAAAACGCTTCGATCTCACCACTGGAATGACTGGCTTGATAGCAGAGCCAGTCATTTAATGGTAAATTTCAAAAATAGTCTTCTGTTGGCTTGCCATTGACAGACAATTCCAAAGCAGAAGCTTTAACTTTCTTCACAACCCTCGACTAGGCTATTAGATGATTAACATGGGCCATGAATAATTTACTGAACGTGTATCATAATGACACGCTATTACGTCGCCCTATATGACTAAGTGGCTGTCTTAACTGGCTGACCGATATAAGCCACCAAGCAATAATATCAATCGGCAATAACTCTGGACCGGCTGAATATTTTGAAAACAATTGGACTGTGAGATGGTGGTGGCTCAGCTATCAACATCTTTCAGTCAAATTGTTTTCAATATAAACAGCATATCCATAGTTAAACCGCATGGAAGATATAGTCTGCAGAAATTTAGCAAGCCGATAGTAACTATCTAGACATAACGCTGTGACTAATTAGAGAGTTGACGGGCATTTATAAATACGCCTTCTGGCTTCTAATACATCAGGTGATTTAGAAAGAAGAATCGACGCCCGCTTCCTTCAAGGAAACCCTATCAGAGTTCCTAATCTTTAAACGTCACTAATTCTCCACTCATCCTTCAAAGACGTTCGATAGTAGAGCTTGTTCGTTCAGATTATCATCAAACTCCGCCACAAAACATCGCTGTATGCACGCGTCAAATGTCGGGTAGTTGTTGCCGTTGCCCTGACACCCACCATATACAAATGTCTTGCACGCCCCTTCAAATACGTCATAATACCATCTCTCGAACCTGGCGCGACAAGGACCGGTCTCCGGCTTCAAGAAGCATTCCTCCTCTGAAACATACGAAATACCCATGCAGTCAAACATGCCCACATACTGGTCGGCCCAGGTGATAGCAGCTCTTTAAGACGAGTTCTCATAAATGAACACCATAATTTGGCGCCAAATAAGAGTTATCAAGATAAAATGTAGGAATTCAGTTTTAGCTATGCCCTTCCCATCCCCTAGTTAAGCGCCACCCACGCTTCGCCTGTGTTGGGATCCATCGATCCCTGGACTCCCTGGGTCACAATTTCCAGAAAACTATACAGTAAGATGTTGAATATTTTGAAACTAATTTGACTGAGTGCTGCCTATGGCAGGGGCTCGTTCAAATTAGTTTCAAAATATCCAGCAGCATGTTTATTAAACAGTAAAGACATACATTTTGTACAACAACGCTTAGCCCATAAATTATGCGGTGGTGATAAACTTAGCTACACCATTCATGACCTAATTGATTATGGCGTCATCCTACATGTCATGTAGTTGATTATGACGTCATATGGTTGCCTGAGAAACTGGAATCCTCCATTAGTTTTCAAGTTTGTACCTATATACCCCTTATAGGCTCGCATTCACACCAGAATGTTTGAAAACAATATTTCTTTTAAATTTCATTCTTTTTTAGGTTTAAATTGTGTACCTCGATGTCATGAAACGAAATAGGCTAAATCTGAACATTTCAATCAGTATAAAGTCATATAATTTTCTTAGTTGTAGAGTTAAACAAGAGAAAGTCAGGTAGAGACCCCACCCACGCACCAACATGAGTACATCATGACGTAATTGATTATGACACTATGGTAAAATTATTTTCAAGCGCTCAGATGTGAATGTTGGGCTTTAATCATTTAACCCTCAAATATGTTCAAAGAAATTTAAATTTTCTCATAGGAAATGTACATTTGTAGACCAAGAGACAAATATTTGTGAAAAATTTATCGAGCCAATCATTCCAGTCCAGTAATAAGTTTTGAAAAATAGTATTCTCTTGGTCTGCAAAAGGACATTTCTCAAGACCACTGCTGAAGCCATTTTGGCTGCTATGAGGGTTAAATGGTTAATACAGATATACATATTAGTACATATCCTGGCCTGTTAAATATTTAATACTATGTCATTTCTTAACCCTCTCAGCATGAGGCGCGGATCGACCGGGCGGGTGCGGACCTTCCCAGCCAGGCTGGGTATGGGATGGCTGGGCCGGGTACGTTCTGAGCACGCCCCCCTGGGTAGGACGATACGCATGTGTAGAGCCGATTACGAGAGGATCGCAAAGTGACAAAGTCTGGAAGATCGCGTAGTGGCGATTACCACATACATCCCCCGCGTATCCTCGGATACTGGTTAGCTAGAAAACCCCACCAAAGTAGGAATCACTGCGGAAAATTTATATATATAAATTTAATTAAGTACCATCCTGCAGTGCATCTCTGGGCGATATTACTTAAGCCTAATGGCAGGCAAAATCATTACTCCGGAATACTCATTTGAATGGAGCCACAGACCTCAATTCTGACCATAAGCTAGTCATTACACGCCTACAGATGAACGATCTCTACCTAATATATAAACACCATTCCAGGAAGGAGGGTAGAGTCACCTACAACCAACCTAAGCTCATCAGTGACACTGACACTCAAATGTCATACAAAAAAGCCCTCAGGGAGCAGATAGCTAACATCGACGTCAGCTCCGATCCAAACGAAGCCCTAACCAAAATACTGAAATCTATGGAATCATCCGCTACCAGAACCATAGGTGTTCTTAAAAACAACCAAACTAGGTATACTGAAGACCCGCTAGTAGTAAAACTGTCAGCAGAGCAGAAATCTTTATGGCTGCGCATCTATCAAAGTGACCAAAGTGAAGACCACACCAAACTACGCCGGGTGGTAATATTATTCTGCGCCACATTAGTGAATGCTTAAAAGATCTTGCTATTCAACAGACAGACTCCCTAGCAGATGAAATTACTGACACGGATGACTGTTACAAAATGTTTCGGGCAGCCCGAGCCCTGAGAGTTACTGACAACGCACCACCACTCACTGTACACAAGTCTGAAAGACACTTTATCGGGACTGATCAGGGAAAAGGCGAGGCGATCTGAGAATTGTTCAAGGAAGAGTTCTCTGACAAAGATGATGAGCCCTTGCACCCGTTCTCTGGAGACCCTAGGCCATTACCAACACGAATTAAAACAGCAGAAGTTGAGAAGGCACTTAAAGCCCTGAAAAATGGACGTGCATCTGGACCTAGTGGCATGAGCAATGAACTATTCAAATATGCAAGTCACATGATCTCAAAACCGATCACGCATCTAAGCAATTCAGCGTTTATGCACCACCTTCCCATCGACGCTGTAGGTCAAGGCACCCTTATTGCACTACCTAAGCCTAAGAAGGAATCTGGGACCCGAGCCAATCTGCGGCCCATTGTGCTCCTCAACAGCATATGGAAAATCCTACCCAATATTACTCTATGCCGCATCCGAGACAAGATCGATTACTTCACTGGATCTTATCAAAGTAACTTCAAATGTGGACGCAGCTACGTAGACATTGTATGGGTTCAACACATGCTTGTGTCGGTAGTCATGTCCAAACACCGGGGCATCCACAAAATGAGCATTAACATGTCACGAGCCTTCGACACAATTAAATGCTCAAAGATCCTAGATGTACTACGCCAGGCCAGTTGCAATGCAGATGAGCTACGACTAGTGAGACTATTACTTGCAGACACCAAGCTGAGAGTACGAGTTAAGTCAGTGAAGTATGTAGATTTTGAGACATCAATCGTCTCCCCACATGGAGATGGTCTATCTCCGGTGCTTTTCACCTGCTACCTTGCTGCCACATTTAAATCTGTGCGGGAAGGTTCCACAAGACCAACCCACCCAGTGTTAATACTGGGCATGCCGCTAGAGATGGAACATGCCGACGATGTGGACTTCAAAAAGCCCCTTGACGAACTTCTCCCAATAGTGCAAGCAAACTAAAAATTCAGAATCTCTTTATGAATGAATCCAAAACAGAGTTCACCCACATATACCTATCGACTAAACTAATGAAAATGACGACCAACTTCGTCGCGGCGAACCATGAAGGAAAAGTACAATCCTGGGCTCACTGCTTTGCAGTACTGCTGACATTTCTGCATGCTGCGTCATGGGGAATATAGCTTTCCAGTCCTTCTGGAAGCTATGCATTCGTAGATCAAAGATACCCTTGAGAAAGAGGCTACGTTTATACAATGCAACCTGCGCATCCTTGATACTGTATAACTGTTACAGCTGGGCAGCTCCAAATGTAGCTCTAGACAAACTCGATGCCTTTTACTACTACAGCCACAGAATACACTAATCATCATTGCCAATTGTGGCTAAAACTGGACTTGGACCCAAAAACTAAATGATAGGGTAGGGATTAGCAGAAGGCCCGCATAAATAAAGCGGCAACTGCTAACACAGAATTTTGGAACTTACATAAGATGGCGGTTTTGAATTCTTCGGAAATCATCCACCCCACCTTCACATAAAACAGCGTGCATCACAACACCCATATAGCTTCACTAGGTTGACTTGTTTACATACTTTAGTTTTAATAGGAGAGTGGCCCTTTTTGTTATTTCGCTTCTTCCACCTCGGCGCTGGAGGCATTTTCCTGTGATGGAGGCCCGCGTGAGGCACTTTTCTCTCGCAACAAAATAATGTTCCATAGGGGTTAATTTGGTTTATATTAAACTGGCTAAGTAGCCGCGCTAGGACCCTCCTTTACGGGGACACCTCACGGAGCTCACTCTGTGAGGTACCTCTGGCGAGGACCACGATTATGAGTCGTCAACCCGGCCCCACGTTCTAGACAAACCCCCCCCCCACCCTCCCCCTCCCCCCCCCACCCAGGTAGCACATACTGGTGACACAAACAGCATGGACGAGACGGTGTGGTTCAACTTTGGCGGCAATGGTCGCACGGCCCCACTGGAACGTGAACGTTCCACCGGCTCTCGAAGTCGGTTTCTGTACGATCCAGGGGCCTATTGCACCAGTGAGACGTAGCTTGACGACAGACGTTAACAAACGTCGGTCGTGAATCCGACCGACCTTGCAACTACCGTCTCACAGTCGAAGGGCGTTAGACCGACCTACATAAGCGGGTAACTCCGGCGTATAAAAGAAATTACCCGGTTCTTAATAGGGAATGCACTAAATATTTGCGGCCAAACATGTTAAAAGTATGCAATGTATTTTCAACAGAACGTGCGCCGTGTACTTGGTGTTAATATTATACTACATAGGTCATTCTATTTCGCGATGAGCAAGAAAGCGCCTTACTCCGAGGGAGAAATTCTCCGATTGCTAGAGTTATTTAAAGAGAATAAGGTGATGCTTCTCGCAAGTTTCAAATCGAGTGTCACAAATAAGAAAAAACAAGAAACATGGAAGATGATTGTTGAGGAAATAAACAAAGTTGGCCAGAAAAATCGTACACTCAAAGAAGTGACACACAAGTGGTAGGACTTCAAATCGCAAGCTAAGAAGGATGTATCAGCAAGAAAATATCCAAAAACT
Source organism: Chaetoderma sp. LZ-2023a (assembly GCA_034401795.1). Lineage (NCBI taxonomy): Eukaryota > Metazoa > Mollusca > Caudofoveata > Chaetodermatida > Chaetodermatidae > Chaetoderma > Chaetoderma sp. LZ-2023a. Next base: position 46,070,352 of record CM067364.1, read on the forward strand.
GGAGGCGGGAAAGCACCGAAAGAGGGTGGATATACCGATGTCATCCTAGATATCATAGGTGACGATGCTCCTTCACTGAATGGTGTTCGACTGGGTGGAGTCGAGAGTGGTGTCAGTACCGATAAGACCGTGGAAAGCATTCCGGGGACGTCCGATATTAAGAAAGATGAGCGAAATGAATCTGAATTGAAGGGTATGCATATAGAAGAATGAAGTATCAGCAGCAGCAGCAGCAGCAGTAGCACTACCAGCAGCAGCAGCAGCAGCAGCACTACCACCACAAGCAGCAGCACTAGCAGTAGCAGTATAAACGACGACGACGACGACGACGACGACGACGACGACGACGACGACGACAGCAGCAGCAATAGCAGAAGGAATATATTACTTCACATAATATAATTTATTGCAAATATCTTATTTTTTAGCATCTGTATCAAAGACACTTTCCGCATCAACACCCTCAGAAAGCGCAACTCCTACATCTATAACAAGCAGCATGCCAACGTCTTCATCAGCAGCTGCTGACGATTCAACTTCTCGAAAAGATACAACAAGGGAAGAACTACATAAGGTATTATTGCGGGAAGAGATCGTAAAAGTAAAATTGCAACAAAAGAAGTTGCAACTGCAAATTACAAAACTGGAAGAGGAAGAGAAAAGAAGACATCCGGTGCTATGTTCGCAGTGTTCGCAACAAAGTCAAGCATCACATGATATTTCAACTGTTTATAGTGATGAAGCAAGCTACATAGGAGAACATAATTATGGCAACGAAAGCACCTCACAAACACCGTTTCCAGTATATATGGACATTTAGTAATTTAATGTATTATTGTTAATCATCAGATTGTACATACACCGTTCGCTAATGATGATGATGATGATGATGATGATGTTGATGATCACATAATCACATAAATAACTAAATAACGTATATGCCCAACCAAATAAATCTAAGGAAATGAAGAGAAGTAGGCATATAGAAATAACAAATCTGAATAATGAAAGGTATTCTACAGTATTGCAATGTTGAGATCATAAAAACTCCTTTGAATATATATGATAGAATCACAATTAGTATACTATCAGACATCGCTTAACTGTGATTGTGTCATATCAATCCTTGAAAATTAGTCCTCAACGTTGGAAATAGTTTTGTACAATCTATATCCTTCTAGCCGTCCCGCGTACTGCATTTTGTTGTGGCACTGCAATATCGATATTAGCATCATTTAATACAGGGGGAAGCACGACGTTAGCTGGCATAGGAACATTTCTATTAATGCATATGTTGTGCAAACAAATAACCGCAGCTATCACTGTGCAGGCTCTACCGGGTGACATGTTCAATTTGCCAAGTACACATGCGAATCGTGCTTTCAAGACACCAATGCATCGTTCAACTACACTCCGAGTTATTTTATGTGCATTATTGTAGGCTTCCTGGGAATTGTTAGCTGTATGCAGAAATGGTGTCATGAGCCACTGTCTCTGTGGGTAGCCACTGTCTCCCAACACCAGGAACTGCATGTCAGACTCCTCGAAATGATGGTAGATTACACTTTCAGTTAAAATTCGTGCATCGTGTGTACTGCCTGGCCACTTTACTACACAATTCACTATTCTTAACTCGGCATCACACACTAATTGTACATTTATCGAATGAAACCCTTTCCTGTTTACATACTCCCACTCATACTCAGGCGGTCTTTTAATCCTCACATGTGTGCCATCAATACAAGCTACAACATTGGGAAATCCGGCAATGGCCTGCAGAATAATAATAATAATAATAATAATAATAATAATAATAATAATGATGATGATGATGATGATGATGATGATGATGATGATGATGAGGAGGAGGAGGAGGAGGGCTAGTAGTAGTAGTAGTAGTAGTAGCAGTAGTAGTAGTAGTAGTAGTAGTAGTAGTAGTAGTAGTAGTAGTAGTAGTAGTAGTAGTAGTAGTAGTAGTAGTAGTAGTAGTAGTAGTAGTAGTACTAGTAGTAGTAGCAGTAGTAGCAGTAGCAGTAGCAGTAGTAGTCGCAGCAGCAGCAGCAGCAGCAGCAGCAGCAGAATAGGAAATGGGCGAGTAAATTATAAAGATCAATACTGCTAGTATACGTACTAATGGACACACACACACACACACACACACACACACACACACACACACACACACACACACACACACACACACACACACACACACACACACACACACACACACACACACACACACACACACACACACACACACACACACACACACACACACACACACACACACACACACACACACACACACACACACACACACACACACACACACACACATATATATATATATATATATATATATATATATATATATATATATATATATATATATATATATATATAAAGGAAAGAGAACTTACCGCAAACTTGGTTTTAGTGTTAGCAACATGGTCAGCATGCTGGGGTAAAAAGACATGTTGCCCCAGTCGTCTCTCAAGCGCTAAGGAAACTTTGCGTATAGCTCTACATGCTGTGGATTTGTGTACATTCAGTACATCACCAGTAACAGTTTGGTAGGATCCCGTGGCATAGAATCGCATGGCTATGAGCAGTTGTTGAAGTGGTGAGAGGGCTGCATTCCTGTCAGTTCTATGCTGTGATTCCATCCTTAATTCCTCAGCTAACTGGATGATCCCATGTCTATTGAATCTAAAACGTTCATGCAGTTCCGCATCGTCATATTTTTCCAAAGCATTAGTTCGGTCGCGAATAACTCTTTCTCTTCTTAAATTTCGCCTATATTGCACATCTAACCCAAAGTTGTGAACTATACCAGCCATGACCAAACATTAAAATGACACATTTATTTTACTAAGCCAGCTAAAGCATGTAAAAAATTGAACGATCGAGGTTACCGACTCTCCTACGCCAACCCCCTAGCAGACGTGAGATTTGGGACGTTTCAGCGGCGTCACGCTATTGCAGCGACAAACCGTGCAACCGACGTTTCTAACTTGCGACAGACGTTGCCTCATTTTCCACGACCGACCAACAAACGTCTCACTGGTGCAATAGGCCCCAGCAACGCGCAACACCGACTCAGCAACCCAGAGATCCGCGGCTAACCAGCTATCCCGCCCCGCCTCATCACGCACCTGGGGTGCCACGGAACGGGAACGTCCGGCGGACCAGCGTGCACGCCCAGAGGCTACAGAAGCCGGCCAAAACCGGCCTCTATTGTGGTATTGGGAAATGTCCATTTGCAGGCCAAGAGAAGACTATTTTTGAAACTTTACCACTGGAATGACTGGATCGATAACCGAGCCAGTCATTCCAGTGGTAAATTTTCAAAAATAGTTTTCTCTTGGTCTGCAAATTGGCATTCAATAAGTAAATATTTAAATTTTGTAAAAAAATTTAGTCAGTGAAAGGTTAAAGAATGGGAGATATTTTTCATTCCTAAAATGATTTGGTAGATGGCATTGTGCATACTATGTGTGAGAGAGGGGCCTGCCCCTTTTGGCACCGTCTACCGTTTTGCCTCGCCCTTACTTATATTATTACAAATTATTGTTTCGAATCTCATCTGTCAGATTCAGCGAATTAGATTATCTTTTTGAAATTAAATAATTTTCAAACATATATCTAGATTTTCACTTACGTCTGATACAGCTTCGTTCGCAGTGGTGGTACGAGAGGTAGTTGTTTTCATTGCCCCCACACCCGCTAAACAAGAAACTCTGACATTTACCGGATGTTACATCATAGAAGTAACGTCTTTCCGGTGGAAATGGCGTAGAGCAGTTACCAATATTCGCCGGTAGGTGGCAGTAGTTCGGGAAATTCCTTGTGGCTGTATAAATAATAAGAATGCGTTTTATAAATAATAGCAAAGCAGTTTGTTTCAAGAGATTTAGATAATTATGTAGATATAGGCCTATTTGTGCCCAGGAATAAATTAACATGTTTCCCAAACAAAAACAGCAACATGTTAGTTAATAAGCAATGTTCTGATAAATGCAGAAATTAAATGCCTTCTAATTCGATGGACCTTTCCGGTATTAGCTATTCCCCGCCCCTCTCTAACTAAGCTCCACCCACACATCGCTCGTATTGGGATCGATCGATCTCTGAACACCCTGACTATCAATTTCCAAAGAAAATACACAGGTAAGCTGATTAATTTGACTGGGCGTTGTTGCGATGAATCAGAATTTTAAAGCTTTTAATCATTTATACGGAAGGAAATCATCATATGATATGTTTTATTTCGTTTCATTGCATCTAGGCCACAATTTAAGGCTCTAAAAGTATACAATTTGATAATTTTATTTTCATGCATTCTAGTGTGAATACGCACCTTTAAAGGAATGGTGATTAAATGATCGCTTAGATGTCGACACATGCGTACTATGTTAGGGTGGTATGTGGTGATTTAAGTTAAAATAGGCTATACCAACGGATTCCTTATTATCGCAACATGTCTAATTTATTTATGACTGTATCTTAATGCTTGTAACATATGTTAAGATGATTGTTACTGAACGAATTAGTAGATGATGATGATGATGATGATGATAGTTTGCCAACGATAAAATTCAGAGCAACTACGACGACGACGAGACGACGATGACGACGACGACGACGACGACGACGACGACGACGACGACGACGACGACGACGACGATCCGTAGACGACCATATGTCCAATCTAGAAATTATCTGTGGATGTAAATGGTCCAAATATCGAAAGAGATCTTTCATAAGCAATGGATGATCTTTTATCAAAAGCAATATCGACAATTAAAATGAATGCTATATTACTCGTATTGAAAGATATATTTAAAAGTGTTATACTTACGATCACAAACAGCCACGAGAGGACAGGGATCCTGACGACACTGTCTCTCCTTGCTGATGCAATGGAAACCATGAGGGCACAGCACTCTCTATCAATGAGACAATGATAGATTGTGAATTATCCATTCATCAATCAATCCATCAAACCAGCCAGCCAGCCAGCCAGCCAGCCAGCCAACCAACCAACCAACCATCCAACCAACCAACCATCCAACCAACCAACCATCCAACCAACCAACCAACCAACCAACCAACCAACCACCCACCCACCCATCCATCCATCCATCCAGACAGACAGACAGACAGCCAACCAGCCACCCACCCACTCACCACACACCCACCCATCCATCCATCCGCCCACCCACCCACCCACCCACCCACCCACCTACCCACCCACCCACCCACCCACCCACCATCCATCCATCCATCCATCCATCCAGACAGCCAACCAGCCATCAGCCACCGACCCACCCCCAACTGACTGACACCACAAACCCCTCGCCAATCACAACCACGCCCCACCAACACCCATGCGAGCCGCACCCCACCCCACCTCCACCAATCACCCCATCTAAAACTATGCCCCCACCCCGGCTGCCACCCGCGTGCCAACCCATGTGCCGGCCAGCCCACCCAGCTACCTGCGTGCCCGCCCACCCGCCCATCACCCCTCCACCCAAACACCCATCCAGCTACCCACCCAGACAGCCACCCACTCATCACTACACCCACCCACCCACCCACCCATCCATCCATCCATCCATTCATCCATCCATCTATCTATGTATCTATATATCTACCTTTCATCTCCCTACACACTTACCCATCCACCCATCTATCCACCATTCCTTTCATTCTTCTTCGCGCTAGCTCAACCGCCCAGCAGCCAGCCCACCCGCCCGCACACCCGGCCGTCTTCCTATCCGCACGCCTGCCCGCCCGTGTCTCTTTATAAAATTCATTAAAGCTCCTACTTACCGTACACGGATCAGGTTGAAGACGAGCTACTTCTTCCTTAACACGCACCGGTTCCAACTGCAAAAACGGGGGAAGTAAAACACAGAATCTGATCACAAGTACTAGTAATATATATAGTAAAAGTAAATTCAACAACATGTTGCCATATGTTGCGATTTTAATATATTTGTTGTTAGTAGTAGTAGTAGTAGTAGTAGTAGTAGTAGTAGTAGTAGTAGTAGTAGTAGTAGTAGTAGTAGTAGTAGTAGTACTAGTAGTAGTAGCAGCAGCAGTAGCAATAGCAGCAGTAGCAGCAGCAGTAGCAGCAGCAGCAGTAGCAACAACTGCAGTAGCAGTAGCAACAGCAGCAGAGGTTGTTGTTGTTGTTGGTGGTGTTGTAGTTGATGGTGTTGGTGGTGGTGGTGGTGGTGGTGGTGGTGGTGGTGGCGGCGCCGGCGGTGGTGGTGGTGGCGGCGCCGGCGGTGGTGGTGGTGGTGGTGGTGTTGGTGTTGTTGTTGTTGTTGGTGGTGGTGGTGGTGGCGCTACCGCTTCTGCTGCTGCTTCCGCTGTTGTTTGAGTAACAGTAGTAATACCAGCAGCAGTAGCAGCAATGAGTGTTGGTGGGAAATCTATCAAATACTGTAAATCAGGGGAAGTAATTTATTACAGTTTTAAATAGGCCGTAGCATAGACATATATTAGTTATCTACCTTGGTTTATATTAACGCGGGAGACTACAAGAACGCCGATGATGATGATGATGATGATGTTGACGATGATGATGATGGACAGCAGGCGCAAGCACAAATTGTGTATGTACTAAATAAATGGGAATGGTTCAGGGATGCGAAAAGTTACAAAGGTACCTCTCCTTTTAGTTAGTCTGCGATTTGTGCGGGCGCGGGGGCAAAATTGTGAAAAACTACATGCCCTCAGACGTTAAGATACACGCATTCGAGGTAAGTACGGACAATCATGCGATTATCTTACATTATGAATTGCCTATCACGTCTCGAAAAGAAACCAGCCAAAGTTAGGGAGGTGTGGTGGGGTCGTTAACGACAGGTCCAGTCCCTCACATGTTTTCGGGTGGGGACGGGGGGGGGGGGGGGGGGACCGTTCCCAAATGAATAAGGCGTTTGCGCCTGTGCGCTGGGCCCTTCTTCTTTCTTATTCGCCTAAGGTGGTCGTATTATAAGTGAGTGTTCTGGTTCTAAGATAAGTCTGCGATCCTTATCAGACAGATGCTGCTGTCAACATATCAACAAGTTCTATCATCGTACGTACATACAGACCCGTCCAATAATAACAACCAATACCTCATAGTCACTAGTATAGTGTGTGCGTGCGTGCGTGCGTGTGTGTCTGCGTGCGTGCGCACATGCGTGAGTGCGTGCGTGTGTGCGTCTGGGGAGGGTGGGGGGGGGGGGTCGAGAGAGAACACGGGAACAAGAACTAGTATGTTAGCAGTAAAATTATGAAAACGACGATGATAATAATGACGAGAGAATATATGCACAAAAGACACCGATAAGATGACGAGCACGACGGACGACGACGACGACGACGACGATGAGTCCGTGGATAAAGAGACATGGGGTGCTGTTGAAGAGCCGGACATAAATGTGGAAAGACTAACCAGCCATTTCTTAATTTCAAATAATGACATTAACCCTTTAATGCCTAAATTTGGTAAGAAAATCCAAATATTTCCTTATCGAATGGTCATTTGCATGACAAGAGAAGCGTATTTTTGAAAATTCACCACTGGAATGGCTGGCTAGATTACCGAGCCAGTCATTTCAGTGGTCAATTTTCAAAAACGGTCTTCTCTTAGCTTGCAAATGGATATTCCTCAAGACCACTGTGGAGGCCGGATTTGGCCTGCTTCGTCATGAGAGGGTTACAGCAGCTTAACCAGACACTCGGAAGAAGATAGATTGGGGGTGGTTAGGGTAATTCCACCCCCACACACCCACACCCCCACACCTCCCCCCCCCCCCCCCGCCGCCACCCGGGTTGGTCTTCTCAGCGTGTCTAACACACCATTAATTGATTTAGCGTTGTTTTATTCCCGGACATGTGGTTCTAATTTGTTACACCAGCAGGTGTCACATGATTGTTACTAGTGACCATGTGGTCGGATTTACTTGTCCAAAGCTAACCCTCTGAACAATGAATTCCCGGAATCTCAAACTCAATATAACTATACAGGTAACCTGTTCAATATTCTGAAAATAGTTTGACAGAAACCTGTTGCCGCGCCAGTCATTCCACTGATTCCAATGACGAATCTTCAAAAGTACAAGTTTCTTGGCCGACAAGTGGACGTGCTTCAATATGCCGTTTTGGCCGACTTGACAAGTAATGGGTTACGTTGACACGCGCGTGTTGAATCTGGATATTCTATGTCCGTCTCAACACGTAGGCCTTCTTATGTTGACTTTATGTAATTTTATGGTCAAATCTATCTCATCGTACATTACGATGAGAGAGAGAGAGAGAGAGAGAGAGAGAGAGAGAGAGAGAGAGAGAGAGAGAGAAAGAGAGAGAGAGTGATAGAGAGAGAGAGAGAGAGAGAGAGAGAGAGAGAGAGAGAGAGAGAGAGAGTGATAGAGAGAGAGAGAGAGAGAGAGAGAGAGAGAGAGAGAGAGAGAGGTGGGGTGGGTGGGGTGGTGGATCGATGGATGGATGGAGAGAGAAAGAGAGCGAGAGCGCGCGAGATCTATGCAAACTGAAAACTTACTTTCTTGACGGAAGTTGCAGCCACATATTGCACACAGACTAACAGAACACCAGAGAGTACCACCATGCGCCACATTATCAAGGAATTATAACCTCTCAGTTATATATCTAAAAAATATACATATAATGGCAGATGACGTTTGCCCGGCTGTGTGAGAGATTAGTATTCCCAGCAGCTGTGCCAGTACGGGGCGTTAGCGGTTACAAGTCATCTCTCTCACGCGTCCTTTAGATGCTTAGCTTTAATATATTATCATTTCTTGAGAACTAGCGCGTGATGAGATTAACCCCTTTTATGTCAACAGCGCCTCAATGCGCTCAAAGTGCTACTCATATCAATTAACCCTTTAATGCTCAATATTTTTCAACACAATTATAATTTTTGAAGGCCAGCGTTGAAATTTACAAAAATTGCTTTACGTTGTACTGAAACTCGATATTCTTCAATACAACTGCAGATGCCGTAATGGACCTTTCCATTTTTAGCCATGGCCTTCCAGTATTTAGCTAAGCTCCACCCACACTTCGTCGTGTTGGGATCGATTGATCCCTGAACTCGCTAACTATCAATTTTCAGAAAACTATACAGGTAAGCTGTTGAATATTTTGAAACTAATTTGATTGGTTTCAACATATTCGGCAGAATGTTTATTAAATAGTAAGGGCATACAATTCGTTCAAAGTGTCTGACTATTAAGCCTTTAAGACGGGCTAAATCGAGTCATTCATGTCATACTTTATTATGACGTCATTGTACACGTTACGTAGTTGATTATGACGTTATATGATAGATGGATGAATAGGAAAGGTCTATTGACAAATTAGACTATCAAATGGTAATGGTCAAGAAAATTCATGTTTTTGGTTAGGCATTGGTTAGGCATTGCCCATTTGTAGGTCAAGAGAATAGTATTTTTTGAAAATTTCACACTGGAATGACTGTCTCGGTTATCGAGCCAGTTAGTACAGTCGTAAATTGTCAAAACTACGCTTATCTTTGCGTGCAAACTGGCATTCCTCATTTTAAAAGAATTTAACCCTATCAGTATGGAAGGGACAGAAACACGATATCGCCTAAATTTTACAATCTTGGAAATAAAATCCACCTTTCAGCCGTGTTTTCAGTGATAGTGAATGGTGCATAATAATAATAATAATAATAATAATAATAATAATAATAATAATAATAATAATAATAATAATAATAATATAATTCATCCCCTAAGTTCCCCGTTTTCATACCACACGTTTTGGCTCCGGCTTGTTTCGTGCTCTATTTTTTTCCGGGAAATACCAGTTGAATAAAAAATATTCTCTATAGAGCCAGTTTGCTCTAAATCTTCGCCCAGTCGAATACAGCCATTATTAGCTGTTGGTGTTTGGATTTTGATAGCAACACCTGTCAGCAACCTCAGTACACACGTTCTATACCCTAGAGATGTTCTTCAACCGGACCCTTTAACCATTGAACCCAAGCAGACGAATACGGAAACTTACCTACACGTTAACCCTTTAAACCTCGAAACTGGTCAAGAAAATTCAGATTTTCTAATAGAAAATGTCTATTTGCAGACCAAGAAGTTTGTTTTTGAAATTTTGCAGATATGAGTGCTAAAGGGTTAATAAATATAGGCTACATAAATAAAAAGCTTCCTGTCAAATTACTTTCAAACAAACTCCTACCTTGCTGAGAATTAAGGGATTTAAATAATGGACTTATCCAGTTTATCCATCAATCACATGTCGTCACAATTAACTACGTGGCGTGTATGATGAGGTCAAGAATGACGTAGATAAGTTCGTCGTGACGGACTAAGCGTTGTTGTATGAATTGTATGTCTTTACTATTTAATGAACATTTCTGTTGAATATTTTGAAACTAATTTGACTGGGCGTTGTAGGGAGCAACCGCACCCAGTCAAATTAGTTTCAAAATATTCAACAGCTTACCTGTATAGTTTTCCGGAAATTGATTGAGGTCAGGGATCGATCAGTTCCAAAACAAGCAAAGCGTGGGCGGGGCTTAGCTAGAGATGGGTGGGGCATACCTAAAGCTAGGTTCCTCCATTAGCCATCAATCGTCGTCGTTCCAATGCGGTAGATGCTACTCTCGATTGCCTCAAAACTGCGTTAACGACCAATGTGCAGAGCATCAAAACATGGCCTACACATGCAGCCGACACGCGTAGCCGATACGCGCAGAGGACACACGCAGCCGACACATGCAGCCTACACACGCAGCCGACAAATGCAGCGGACACACGCAAAGGGCACGCGCAGCTGACACATGCAGCCGACACATACATCCGACACAAGCGGCCGACACGCTCAGTCGACGCACGCAGCTGGCATACACAGCCGACACACGCAGCTGACACATAATCTCGACACTAAAATGGGTGAAATATATGTTGATCAATTTCTCTAGGGGTCGATGGTTATTTTGTAGACCTGGGGCCGTGTTCGCGGAGGGGCCGTAGCCTGCACCTGGCATAGCTGCATTGTAGTCTTTATGGCGTCATTAAAAACTATGACGCGATATTTCCCAACGTGGATGCGCCGGGTGTGGGCTGCGACACGTTCGTGAGCGCTCCCCTGGTCTCACTTATCAGTCCTCTCTTGCTGTCTTGGAGATTATTGGTAAATGGTTAATGAATGGAAACATAGAAGCGAGGGACGAAATTTCTCTATGAATTATTGTTATAACTATATCCTAATTTAATTGTATGTGTTATACGGTATCCGTCATACATGTATAATATGTTGTACACTCAAGGGCTGATGGCCTATTGTGAAAACAAATTATTATATATATATATATATATATATATATATATATATATATATATATATATATATATATAGGGCCTATATATATATATATATATATATATATATATATATATATATATATATATATATATATATATAGGCCTATATATATATATATATATATATATATATATATATATATATATATATATATATATATATATATATATATATGATCCGTCTTTAGGGGAAGATAATGTCACCACCTCTTCGTAAAAACCGTAGCTTTCCGACGTCAAAACTTTCTGCAGAAGATTGTAGGCCACTGAGAGTAAAATCTTGAAAAAATCTCAAATATAAAATGTACGTGATAAACATACTTACTTTCTGGCTGCAGTGTATTTTTCCTAACGTTGGAACTTTAAATAAATCTTTGTGAAAATATAACTGGAATCGCTTAGGCAAGATCACTGGCTACTTTGTCCGCGTTATTTGTTCAGGGTTACAGCAATTTTAAATTTCCGTTCCAAAATTTCTCATCAGATTGTAAGAATATTAGAAGGAAATTCTTGTTTACGCATCAATATTAAATCAGTTGCCAAATTTCTACACCCGAGCATCGAAGAACTTCACGAATGACACAGGCAGCCGCTTAACATCTAGGTTAAGGGTCTGTGCGCTGGATTTCTGCAGTCTGCATTTTTCAGGGAGCTAAACTCTGGACCTGTTAAATATTTTTAAAACAATTTGACTGAAAGTTGTTGGTGGCCAGGCCACCAACAACTTTCAGTCAAATTATTTTCAAAATATTCAGCAGCCCCACAGCTATTGCCCATTTGGAATTAGTGTTTGGTCGCCCGCAGCAGGCAAACAGTTATGTGTGCGCGTATGTTATGCCAGTATCCAGTACCCGGGTCACTGCGATCCTGATAGGATATATACTAGATCTATATATCCTATACTGACTGGTCCGAATTCATGCATCGCTACTCCATTTAATGCAGATATAGAATCTTATATTCACGACTCTCAATAGCGGATTAAAATACCGGATATTAACGCTTTCCTGCCGAAGCCGGAAAACCCCAGCCTCTGAAGTGGTCTTGGGAAAGGCCCATCTGCAGGCCACGGTAAGAATATTTTGAAATTTTACGACTGGAATGACTAGCACGATAACCGAGCCAATCATTCCAGTTGTAAATTTTGAAAAGTAGTCTTCTTTTGGCTGTAAATGGACGTTCAATAAGCAGATATGTTGAGATTCTTGACCACATTTTAAAAGCAATCAGAGACATTCAGAGGTTGCAGGCCCTTGTTCTCTCCTTTTTGTCACATTTTAATAGTTTTCTGATTTTCCGATTTTCCGGATCACAATCAAAGTTGTGGAATCCTAGTGTTGGTCACATCCTCATTTCATATGTTGCATTTGTAGCCAGATCAGTACTGTAGCCTCCTAGATATCCATAGATCCAGAATTTGATCCGATCCGGATCCGGGCGGCTTTCGTGTAGAAATCATCTTCGTTGTATTTGAAAGTTGAGTCAACATCGGAGCAATACTAATAAGATACCTGGTCCACAAACACGCACGGGCGGATTTGAACGCGAAACGGATTACACTTTGCTTGTATTTTTGTGCTCGAGAATGCGTGGACTATTATACATAGCCGGAAGTAAAATAAACACATCATCCGGTATATTTTATATGATGTAACTTTGTCTTACTTGTTTATGTAGGAAAAAGCAATGGCTAGAGTAGGGTCTATCGACCAAGCTCACTAACGACAACAAGAAGTACGGACCCCTAAAGTGCATGTGTACCGTCCGTAATACGTGTGTTGATCATCCGTATGCCAATTTAGCCATGCACGTCCTATATTCACCCTCTGCCGCGAATGGACCTTTCCATTATTAGCCATGCTCCGCCCATCACTAGCTAAGCTCCACCCACACCTCGCCGTGTTGGGATTGATCGATCACCCAAATGTCCTAGCTATCAATTTCCTGAAAACTATACAAGGAAGCTGTTGAATATTTTGTAACTAATTTGACTGGGTGCTGTTGCTGCATATGGCAGCAACAGCGCCCAGTCAAATTAGTTTCAAAATATTCAACAGAATATGTATTAAATAGTAAAAGCAAACAATTTGTATAACAATGCATAAACCGTCTTCAAATATGCGTTCGTGACGTACTTATCGACGTCATTCATGACGTCATTCATTATGATGTCATTGTACACATCACGTAGTTCATTATGACGTCATATGATGGGTGTGTACTCTGGAAAGGTGAATTGTGTGCTCCGCTTCCTTCTACGTCATAATGAGAGCTTGGTTAATCATGCGTTACTCTTCAGTGACGTCATAATTCATATCCCGTGCGTATCTAACACAGTTGGGAAATAGGTGTCGAGCTATGGCCCGCCTATTTCTAGCTAAGCTCGGCCCACTTTTTACATGCATTTGAATCGATTTTTAACACTTACAACCATGATCCATGAATCTCCCCAAGAAACCCGAATTCAAGGTAGTGTGGTGCTGGCGGTATCCCGCAATTCCGTAGTTCGTGTTTCGCGGCTGCCGGGCTAGCTGCTTCCCGCCGTTTCTACGGACGCCCGGCAGTCGTACCTTGGAATCCGAACAGCGCACATCTGCCGCTGGTTCCACGGGCCGATTCGAGACCTCTGTTGGGTGAGTAACCTTTTATACGTAGCTAAGTTACTACAAATGGTGTCTTAAAAATTGTTATTAGTTATTTCTAAATTCTACTCACGATTTTGCTGTTAAAAAGATATAATTCTCGGAAATATAAAGACTACTCTAGTCCTGCCGGACGTCACTTTTACAGACTCTGGCCGCCATTTTGATTATTATTTTATAATTATTTTTGTATTATTTAACAATCACAGATGATAGGTGAGTTATAGTTAAATATATATTATTTATTTATACTATACCATGCAAATGTCGGATATATAGGTTAATATACCTTACATACATACGTCATATACGTCATAAATTCAAGAGTCAATGTTATTTATTTGAACTGTAATGAATCGAGGTATATTTTCGTGCTAAGTTTCTATCATCTATGTCAGTATTCCGTGGAATGACAACCCTATAGTTTCTGGATTGTTATTGTTAGTTGTCTTTAGTGTCATATGTAGGAAACCGCGATTCTGAGCTGTAATTTAACCGTCGGTTTTTGGATGTTTCTTTATACTTTAATCACAGTTCAATTTCGTTGTTTATTTCAGAATTATTTGAAATAAAGAAGTGATATAAATCACTGTTGTTGTTGTTGTTATTATTATTATCATTATTATTAACTTTTTGAACATTAGAGGGTATTCTCCCTTCTAATCAACAAATATGTTTCAATTGTAATATTAGGTTTACTAATTACGCTGAACACTATTTGTTTTGATCTTTTTTTCCTTGTTATTATTAATTCAAAAAGTTCATTATCACATTGCTAGTTACTCCGTTAAAACACTACTCAGCTTATGCCTTCTTTTCAAGTTAAATCTGAGGAGTTTTTGGCTCGCACCCAGTTTTCATTGGATCAATCCTTTACCCACAAAGCAACTTTGTTGGGTACAAGTAAAGGTTTCATTTTGAAAAGGGCTGATCAAACTGGGTTTGTTGAGTATTGGTGTAAAAGCGGTGGTACTACACAGGACCTGGTTAATATTTTGCAGTCGAGAATAGCCGTTCAGAAATTTCACCGTATCGTTTTCTATATCTGGGCCGGAACCTGCGACCTTACCGAGAAACGAGGCGACGGTTTTGTCTATTTAAGGACGGCCGATGATGAACTCGTGGAAGACCGCATTTGCCAACACTATCAACGTGCGATAGACATAGTAAGGCATTACGGCCAAACGGTGAAATTTATCGATATCCCGACTTATTCTCTGGTCCTGTATAATGAGCAACTTCACCATTTGAATCCCTGTTCCTTCAAAGACCAAGAGCTGCTACTGCATGACCAACTCTCTCTTCTCAATGATATAATTGAGAAAATTAATGCAGATATTCGTGTACACACCATCAGATGCAGTGTAGAGTTAATACTCCGTTAAAAATCTAGTGCACGTAAACGCATCCGTTATCATTATACTTTCGAGTTTCTGAAGGATGGTTTGCATGCAGGTACGCTACTGAATCTGGTTTGGCTTCGGAAGATTCATTTAGACGTTCTCCGGAGTTTCACCACCATCACTACTCAGTGAGTTATATTTTTCAGTAAGCATACGCTTACAACTTATTTCAGTAAGTGATACTACTTTATAGCCAATATTAATTTCGCTTCCTTGGTATAAATCAACAGGTGACCCATATTGACGAAACCTTTGTGTATTAACACTGCAACCGTGGAGGAACTTAGTGCACTCAATAATATTGGTAAAATTCGAGCTGCTGGCATAGTAAGTTTTCGTGAGTCCAGAGGAGGTTCCATATCTCTGGCCGACATTAAGGCAGATCCTGATCTGCCTGCCACAGCTACAGTCCTTGCACGATTGCTCCATGCTGGGGACGTCGTATTCGACATCAATAATGAAGGCGCTGTTGGTGGGGTCGACTCGCACCCAAGGGAAGAATCCCTGGAAGAGCAAGTAGCTAGACTGAACATAGAACTGCTAGCTCAAGGTATCAAATACAAGGCACTCCTTAACTCAACTAGTCAACAAAGGGGTGATCAGACCCTAGTTGATAACCTGGCTCCTAGAGGGGTATATACCCCTAGAGAACCTAAGAGGGAATTGCGATCAGTTTCTCACCATGACATAGGACGTCATCACCAGTTCGTAGAGCTTACTTGGATGGCTCTTCGTACAATGACTCTAGAATGTCATCACCCTGTCGTAGAAGCTACTCTGATGGCCCTCCTCCACCTAAAATGTCAACTTTTGATGGAAAATGTGAGTGGAAACCATTTTTCATACAGTTTGAGCATACTGCTTCATGGTACCGTTGGTCTGATACATATAAATTAGACATGCTCATCTCAGCTTTAAGGGACAAGGCCTTAAAGTTTTACTGCATCTGTTCTGTGCAAGTCCAGAATGATTACTTTAGTTTATGCAACAAATTAAAGTTGCGATTCGGGAAGAAAGATCTGCCCCACATCATTAGAAAAAAAATGCAAGATATTCGACAAGAGGGTAACTCTTTAGAAGAATTTGCAGATATCATTCAGGAGCTCACTTTAGATGGCTACCCTGATACCTCAGAGAGATTGGGCGCGACAATTGCCATTGATGCATTCCTACGGGGTGTTGAGCATAAACGAGCCGTTCTGATAGCTATGGATAAAGATTCGAGCACCCTGGAGGAGGCTGTACAACTGGTCAATGCAGCTATCCATAATCAAATATTGATCATGGGTTTCAGAAGACCTGAGGTTCGAAAGGTCCGTTTTCCATACGATGCTTCTGGTTTGATGGAGGCAGATAATCCTGAGCAGTTGAGAGGCATAACGGCTCCCAGCAGGATAGATAAATTGGAGAAAGATGTCAAAGGACGTAGGAAGGATATGGTGGAGATGAAGGTAGATGTTGCTAAGATTTTCCCTCCAAGAGGGAAGGTCGTTCCATCGCATTCCCCTTCTCCTCCTCTCAGATCGGGAAGGTGCTTTAATTGCAATTTAGGGGGACATTTTTCCCGTGAGTGTCCAGAGCCGAGGCGTACACAGTCGCCATCACCTTCTGCTTCACTGAGATCTTCGCCTGTGCGATCATATGATGTTCGCATGTATGAGTTTAATCGTGACCCTACGACACTGGTCATTCCCATTAAAGTAAATGGTGTTTCCGTTGATGCAGTGGTGGCACTGGGGCACAAGTGACAGTAATTGGCAATTTCTTTGCAAATAAATTACCTTACCCTTTAAAGAAGTTGGAGTCTATTTCATTGAAAGGTGCAGGTTGGGACAATATTATCCCTGCGGAAAGTGTTGAGCCAGTCACAATTGCATTAGGCTCTATGATGTTCAACTGGCCAGTCCTTCTTGGCAATATTAATGATTCGATTATATTAGGCCTGGATTTCTTGAAGGCACACAAGGCCACCATTGATCTGACTAGATTGTGTCTGACAATTAATGGAGAACCGGTTCAAGCATCAATGTTGAGAGCTCATTGGAAGGAAGCCCAAGTAGCTCGGGTAACATTGAGGCAGAAAGTGGTCGTTGGTCCTTTTGAGGCTGTGAAGACCACAGGCGTTCTGGATCGGGAGGTACAGAATGATGTTGTGCTCCAGCCTTCATCTAAACTGGAGGGTCTGGTAAAACCTTATACAGTGGCCACTGCCAAGGATTCGCAGATTCCTATTTTGTTAAGGAACCTGTCGGCCCAATATATTACTCTGGAACAAGACCACAACCTTGGTATTGTCACAGAAATTGAGGAGGTTTAGACCCTAGAACAGAATTTCAAATTGCTGTTAACCCCATAAACCAGGATGGTTTACAGACTTCTACAGCCACTGAGGTGGACATCCCTGTGTTCTTACAGGATCTGTATGAGAGGTCGACATCGGGTTTATTGAAGACGCAGTCTTTGCAAGTTAAATCCATGTTAATCGAGTATCAGGATGCATTCGCAAAAGATGATCTTGATTTGGGTTTGTTCAAGGGGATAAGACATAAGGTTGACATAGGTAATGCACAACCTGTTCGTTCTAAACTTAGACGAACTCCTCTTGGTTTTGAGAATGAGGAAGAGAAACACTGTGCGGAAATGTTAGAGAAAGGTATCATAGTTCCGTCAAAATCTGAGTGGTCGTCAGCCCCGGTATTAGTTCGGAAGAAAGATGGTACCGTACGGTACTGCATCGATTTTCGAGCTTTGAACAGTCTAACTCGCCAAGACCTTTACCCCCTACCAAACATTGAGACATGTCTGGATGCACTTGGTGGTGCTAAGTTCATCAGCACACTTGATATGGCAGCCGGGTATTGGCAGGTCGAGGTTGACCCAGAGGACCACCACAAGCTCGCATTTATCACAAGATATGGGCTCTTTGAATTTGTCTGGATGCCATTTGGTACGTGCAACAGCCCGGCTACCTTTCAGAGGGTTGTTCAGCTGGTGTTGCAAGGTCTTAACTGGTGCGAGTGTCTTGCGTATTTAGATGACGGGGTAGTGACAGGGACTGACTTTGACTGTCATATGACCAACTTGAAAGCTGTCCTTTCCCGATTCCTGTTGCACAACATTAAATTAAAACCTAAGAAGTGTAATTTGTTCTGTACAGAACTCTGTTTCTTAGGTAAGTTGGTGAGTGATAAGGGAATCGCTGTTAAGCCAAACAATATGGAACGCGTCGCTAATTGGCCTGTTCCTAAGACCAGGAAAGAGCTGGAATCTTTCCTAGGGTTGAGGAATTACCACCGAGAGCACATACAGGGTTTTGCTGGTATTTCTGCTCCTCTCACTGCACTTACCAGTTCCAAAGTAGAGTATGACTGGACACTAGAGCATCAGGTAGCTTTCGAAACACTTCAGGGTGCTATGGCCAACCCTGCAGTGTTAGGTTATCCGACACCGGATGGTACCTTCATACTGGATATTGATGCTTCAGAGGCTGCTATTGGTGCAGAGTTATCCCAAATTCAGAATGGGAAAGAGGTGCTTATTGGTTTTGCGAGCCGAACGTTGACACTGGCTCAGCGTAAATATTGTGTTACATGCAAAGAGTTGCTCGCCGTGGTAGCATTTACTAGGCAGTACCGTATGTACTTGCTAGGTAGGTCATTTATTGTGCGGACTGACCATCACAGTCTCACGTGGCTGCTCAGTTTCAAGCACATCGAAGGACAACTAGCTAGATGGCTAGAAGAACTGTCCCAATATAATATGATGATGCGGTACAGGTCCGGTAAACAGCACTCTAATGCTGATGGTCTATCACGAGTTCCAAGTGATTCTTCACCTTGCCACTGTTATAAAGCTGGCCAATCTCTTAGTGCATTACCATGTGGTGGGTGCAAATATTGTACCAAGCTTCAGCTGCAATGGTCTCAATTTGAACAAGATATTGATGATGTAATTCCTTTGGCTTTTCAAACCATAAGGGCCCTTCAACTGAGTAATGATAACCTCACAGACAGCGATGATCCAGATGGACTACTGAATGGTGTCCCCAAAACAGACCAGGTTATCAGAAGGTCAAACTGGTCAGACGCATTCTCTTCGGAAGATCTAAGGGAGCGTCAGTTGGAGGATCCTGATCTGAAGACAGTTGTATCATGGATTGAGCAGTTACACACACCTTCTGACGCGGAGCTATATTTAGCTAGTCCAGCTGTCAAGTTTTGGTGGGCTCGTTGTGATCAATTGATTTTTCTCGATAGCATTTTGCACTATCTCTGGGTAGAAGCAAATACCACACAGAATCTGCTGGTAGTCCCAAAGTCTCTCCAGAAGCTGGTTTTGGACAATTGTTATGATTCCAAGCTTGCCAGTCACATGGGTGAGCAGAAGACATTAGAGAGAGTGAAGGCTAAGTATATCTGGCACAGATACTCTCGTGATGTGGTGGCGTATGTGAAATCATGTCGGATTTGTAGCTGTAGCAAAAAAGCTTCCATCCGACCTAGAGCTACTCTGGGCGAGTTCCATGCTGGTTTTCCCTTGGAATGGGTACATATGGACATTTTGGGCCCCTTTATCACATCTGCACTGGGAAATAGATATGTGTTGATGATCATAGATCAGTTCACTAAATGGGTTGAGCGTATGTGGAGCGTTTTGTCACCACATTTGGCTGTTCATATTTCTTACACGCCGACCAGGGTCATAACTTTGAGAGCAGCCTATTTAAGGAACTGTGCCATTTACTGGAGATTTCAAAAACACCACAGCTTATAGACCATG
This sequence comes from Chaetoderma sp. LZ-2023a, assembly GCA_034401795.1. NCBI lineage: Eukaryota > Metazoa > Mollusca > Caudofoveata > Chaetodermatida > Chaetodermatidae > Chaetoderma > Chaetoderma sp. LZ-2023a. The sequence goes on from CM067364.1 coordinate 46,090,572, forward strand.
TTCAAATGGACAGATTGAACATATAAACCGTACTGTCTTGCAGTGTATACGGTGTTACTTGCAAGAGCATGACAGACAGAAAGATTGGGACAAGTGTATTCTTTTCATTGCTGGAGCTATACGATCTACTGTAAGCCGACAGACGGGGTATACGCCCAACATGATGATGCTTGGTCGAGAAGTGCTACAGCCTATTGGCATAATATGCACATGTCATGTGTCTGCGACTACAGAGGATGCCCCTTCAGATGCCAGTGACTTCGTCCAACAGTTACAGCAAACGTTGCATGAAACTCATGAGACAGCACGGGATAACCTTAAAATGGCTCAGAAGCGCCAGAAAAAAAAGTATGATCTACGTTTGCATGAGCGTGCCTATCATGTTGGTGATGTAGTTTATCTTGCTAATTCTGCAACTAAAATAGGTCAGTCCAGTAAACTACAACCTCCTTGGACTGGTCCATTTATTATTTATAAAAAGTTGTCAGAAGCACTGTTTGGTATCAAAAACCAACGCCGGGAACTAGTTGTTCATCATGATAGATTAAAGCTATGCAGAGATCGTGATTTACCTCTCTGGATATTGCGAATGCGACGTGCTATAAGCTCTGAAGATCATGGCGATGATGATGACTTATTATCCCCCGGTAATGGCTGTAGGTTATCTGATGATAACCGTGTTTCCATTTTTGAAGAGGATTTGGATGAAACCATTCCATATGGTATTGATCCATCCTCATCAATTCTGCATAATGATCTAGATGCTGTTTTGACATATGACCTGGATTTCGACTCTGTTTTACCCGTCCCACAAACACAGCATCACTCTCCTAGGCGCATGAGGTGTCAGGTCCGAGGAGAAACGCATAACACTTCCCCTAGGCACATGAGGTGTCAGGTCCGAGGGGAACCGCATCACACTTTTTCCCCTAGGCGCATGAGGTGTCAGGTCCGAGAGGAAATACATCACACATCTCCTAGAGATGACCAACTCCAAACTCACACCATTCAGAGTCGAACAGGAGGGCAGTGCCGTCTTCCCAACAGGTTCCTAGATTATGAAATGTATTAGAATGATCTTTAAGCATTCGTGAATTAGACTATGTAAGTCTTCATGGACCCTACTTGTCCACCTGAATAATTGTTCCTCTGGTTTCGTTTTATTTCGGATTCATTTGTTCATGGTATTGTTGCGGACTGCAGTTAGTTTTTCGGTCGTAGTACAGTACTACAATAGTAATGTGATAATGTACAATGGCAACAGTAATTCAACATTAAAGGAATTACTGTAATCCAGATGTTATGAAATTATGACTTCAAATTTTAACATTCTGCATGACACTGAAGACATTCAACTGGTCCGGAAAACATTTATAATCATTGGCTTATGTTCCGTTTCCATCTTAGCTTTCGTTTCAGCAACAGCAAAATCGTGATGTTGTATTCTTTGTAAGTTTTTGGGAAACAAAATTAGTTGGACACATAAGCACATAGTGGCTTTTTTCCCCAGCAATAATACTCCTTGAGATACCAAAAACCAACAGGGGTCCATCGCTGTATGACTCACAGAACGCGTTAGTATAATTACGCGTTTTTTAAAATGACGCGTGAATAATTGCGCGTAGTAATGCGTGGTTATATTTACGCATTTCTTGATCACACATTACAAATATGCGTTGTCAAATGATGTGTAAAGTGTTACACATTAATCATACGCATTGTATTGTTAACTGTATTTATTGTCCGTCATGACGTGTGGTCATAATAATGCTCTCTGTCTATGTGTATATGGATTAAATCTATGTACACGCTTTTTATAAGTAGATGCATCATATGTTATGATGCAAACTCATCTATGTATAGTGAAATTCAGTTTAGGTTAGCTATTTAATGCCAGTTCTACATTTGTCAGCTCAGATATTTTATAGGGTAGCTCAAATATATTATATTTAGTTTTATTAGGTCAGCACAGATATTTTATAGGATAGCCCAGGTATATTAATTCTACATAGGTCAGTTCAGATATTTTATATTAGGCCAACATATTATATACTGCCTACCTAGGTATTTCATTTATTAAACGTGTAGCAATTACATGTTAAAATGATGCAATGATGCATTATTACTCTATAATGCATAACTCAGGCATATTTATAATGTGCATTACTCTATAATGTAGAAGTCTGGCATATGACAGCATATTGATAATATGCATTTAGCAAAGACTGCATAACTCGTACAGATGCATTTCTTGCGCTTATCATTTCATAATGCGTGAAGTAATTGGCGCGTTAGTCATAGCGCAAATTCATATGTTTCTTTCTTCTGCTGTTTTATCCGTTCCGTTTTAGCTTCATTCAGATATCTTTATTGTGATAGGGATAGTGGTTTTCCGGATTTCCTAAATTTGTGGATTCAGATCTGTTTCAATTATATAAGAGGTATAACATAAATGTTAAGGTTAAAATTGTTCACTAAATTAAAAAATATGCAATATTCATAGGTTTTCCTCGAATCTCACATATGTTAATTTCAGATAACACTTCCACTAAATTCATGTGAGATTATTTTATTACTTCTTTATCAATTCGGCAATTCCGTAAATTCTGTCACAGTTTTTTGCTGTGGTGGAAAACCACTGTCCTTAATTTTAGTTAGGATGCTATGCTATTTTAAAAAATGGGAAAAAAATTTTTAATTGGTAAATTCAAATTCTACATTTAGCAGTTGAGCGTCAATGCCTGTGTGTTTTTTTATGGTATGTAAATTTTTAAAGATTAGATTTTTAGATACAATTTTTATTTAAATAACCATGTTTTTATACACGGGGGAGAGTGTGGTGCTGGCGGTATCCCGCAATTCCGTAGTTCGTGTTTCGCGGCTGCCGGGCTAGCTGATTCCCGCCGTTTCTACGGACGCCCGGCAGTCGTACCTTGGAATCCAAACTGCGCACATCTGCCGCTGGTTCCACGGGCCGATTCGACGCCTCTGTTGGGTGAGTAACCTTTTATACGTAGCTAAGTTACTACAGTAATAATCAAGGTAAGTTGTTGAATATTTTGAAACTAATTTGATTGGGAGATTTTACTGTCCGCCTGCAACTTCGTTCGGGAAGATTAATCACAAAATATTCAACAGAATAATTATTTATTAAAGTGATGCTAATCTCATCTCAAATGTTGTATCACACAGATAGATTATGGTTTATAGATCCCATACCATTCATATCCTGTCACGTTCCCTTATCTGTATCACAAGTATCTGCTTTGTAATATCGCGCATATGTGATCGCCACCATCTTGTCTCCTCAAGCGATAGCGCGTGATGCCAATGTATTACTTTCTTTATTATGTAATACTCATCCCGTTGAATAGTTTGAAACTAAGTTGTTGCTGCCATAAAACTACTTTGATTGGAAGTTGTTGCTGCTTATGGCCTATATTCAAAATATTCAATGGTCTATCAGTAGTGTATGATTGCTTTTATACCACATTCCCAAACTATAGCTGGCACCTCTATGAAGTTGTTAGTTTGATTAGCGTCTATCGAGTCCCTGATTCCAGGTCCCAATCACGCCATATCTAGACCGGTTTATATTTCAGTCTATTATTGGTAACTTCCCCCAGTTTTTACACCGGTAGCCATTTATACACCTGGGTGGAGAGAGGCGACGAGTAGTGAAGGAGATTACCTATGGAAATGTTTCATTTCATTTCATTTATTACACCCAGACTTTTATAAACATATGTACATGTAACAGACATAATACGAGCATAAAACAGTACCACAACCACAACTACTACATTATATTATCATAATAATAATAACAATAACAACAATGATTATTATTATTATTTTTATTATTATTATTATTATTATTATTATTATTATTATTATTATTATTATATATCTATTCGCCACATCGTGTCAGTTACGCGCCCACCCGCATTACCACTCAGTGGCAAGTCACCTATTCGGCCATCGGCGTCATGCTGGGTGGCCTTTAAAAATAATTTAGTTTAACATTGACATATGAACATAATAATCTTTATCCGCATTTGTTCAGCAATATTCCCTATATATTCACCATTAGTCACTCAACCCTTTCCCTGTCGTCACGAGTAACCTTTCATCCGTTCTCCTCGATTCCGCGAAAAAGCGAAAGAGAATCGAGGAGTGGGGCCAGGTTTACAAAAATAAGTATAACAACCTCCCCACCCCCCACCCCCCTCCCGCCATTTCACCCTTCCCTGCCATCACGAGTAACCTTTCGTTTCAACCGATTGCTCATCAGCTACTTGAGCGGGATTTGAAACCTGCCCGGCTGATTACAGATAAATATGTATTTACCACAATAGGCCATAGGCCCTTGAGTGTAACAACTCATATATATATATATATATATATATATATATATATATATATATATATATATATATATATATATATATATATATATATATATATATATATATATATATATATATGAGTTGTTATATATACGCTAACAGCGCTGCCAGTCGTCTCCTCTAGGGCACCTCTATGGCAGTACGACTGTGTGTATATACCGATCCTGACACGCTAGGCTTTTTCTGATTGGTTGAAAAGTCAACCACGACTGCCATCATAGGCTGTAGAAATGTGTCAACATTTACCTACTAAAGCATGAATATCTTTCGTTTTCCACATGACAAGAAGCAAAAATGTCAGGGATGGGTTATTGGTGGCAAATTTCTATCACCTGAATGGTTAGTATAAGATAATGTGTGTAATTTCCTTTAAGTCTTAAATTCACCAAAGCAGTACTTCAGACACTTGGACTATTTCCGCTTTCGTGATGGACCCCTCTCATTTAGATTGTGATGTCAGCTGCTAACAGGTGACGTATCCGATTACGATGTCATATACTCGAATTACAGATCGAATGCATCCATTGAATAAAGACGATGCCTGTTTCGCGTCGGGCGTTGACGTGACACAAACAAGGATAACTTATTGTGAATTGAATACATCACCGCATTGAATTAAATTCAAAACTGTAAAAAGCACCACAGCTCTCAAGGCTCTGCGCGTATGCAAGCGTATGAAAGATGCACACGTACGCACACACGCACACACGCACACACGCGCGCGTTCATATGACGCTACTAAGGCCGTGTTCTCCCTAGAGACTTAGTCAGGAATAACGCCATCCTAAAAGCCGTGTTCTCACTAGAGAGTTAATCAGGAATAACGCCATATGTTAAATAAGGCGTTATTCCTGTTTAAGTCTCTAATGAGGACACGGCCTAACACAAATTTGAATGGCTTTTGTTTAACCCTTTAATGGCGAAATTTGTTCAAAAGAATTTAAATAATTTACTATTGAATATCCATTTGCAGGCCAAGAGCAGACTGTTTTTGAAAATTTACCACTGGTAAATTTTCAAAAATAGTCTTCTCTTGGCCCGCAAATGGACATTCCTCAAGACCACTACAGTGGCCGGTTTTGGCCGGATTCGCCGGGAAAGAGTTAAAGTTTAATTTTAAACTATCAATTTGTTAGTGCTAATCTTATGCATTTTTCTCCCATTCTGTAACACGCGCTCTGTTCCGTAATAGATCTGCTGATAATAATCGGCGTTCTACTTATTACGTCATGTTATCTAAATCCGTGTTGACATAGGTCTAATGAGATTTGGAGACGTTAGTGACCACAGTTGCGTCATATACACCGGACTAGCTTTCACGACGAAGCTGACCAAAATAATCCCGCGCAGTGAGCTTGAGGAATATCCATTTGCAGGCCTAGTGTGTGTGTTGTAATATTTAAGGCGTTTATACGCTAGTTCCCAATGCTAGGGTCTAGACTCACGCCTGGCCTTTATGGTTTCTGTTGAATTCTTGTGAATTCTTGTGACGTCGGTTTGTGCATTAGCTTGTGTCTCTCTGGGTGTGTGTTGATCGTTGTCTCTCGATTTTGTCTCATGTTGCTGTTCTTGTCCATGGCTTTTCTGTTGCTCCACATGCTTGGGCGTGGGGGATGGGGGAGGGCCTAACCTGGACCTAACGGGGTTGGGGAAGGGATGGGGTAGGTGCTGGGTCGGGGGGGGGGGGGGAGTAGGTGCGTGCGGTCTTATGACCTGATGTACCCATGGGGGGGGGTGCTTTATGTCAGAGACCTCCCGGCCCCTTTGGGGAGAGTGGGGAGGTTGGGGTGTGGGGTATTTCGGGTCCTGGGACCCATTTGCTCTTCTGGCCATCATCCGAGCAGGCACCAGCGCGCACTTGTTTGATTTTGATTGATTAGGCAGCCCGTATGGTGACTGCGTCCGTCCGAGGACGAACTCGATCAGTCTTCCGGGTTGCATTCCTCCATAGTCCCTTCGAAAAGTCCGAAAGATTCTAATTCTAGCAATTTTGTTTTGATTTTGTAATCCGTATGTTGCGTGGTTCCATCCGAGGACGAATCCATTCAGCATCCGGTTTACTTTGATTATGCCGAAATTTCTTGCCTACCTAACCCTAGCTCACGTTCACACAGTGATGAGCACTGTATGACGGGACCTCAATTTAAAGTCCCATCCGAGAAGACTGTAATTTGCAGGCCTAGAGAATACTACCTTTTTTTAATTGGCCACTGGAATAACTGGCGCGCTAACGGAGCCAATCATTCAAGCGGTCAGGTTTTTTTTCAAAAACTAGTCCTTCTTGACCCCGCTAATGGACAATCAATAAGCACAAATTTTGCCAGTAAAGGGTTTAATGCATTGATCTGATGCTTTTTTTTATTTGACGCGTTGCCAATTGAAATCCCCTAATTCCAACTTCAAGCCAACCACGCAACTAAGCTGTTTAATATTTTGGAACGTCTTTGACTGGAAGCTATTGCTGACTTAATTCAAAAAATATTCAATATACTATTTTTTTAAATATGTAAATGATAGTGGACGTTTGAGCATTCTGATGTTAAAGCGGCACTCTCAAACCAACGGACAAATTTCCCAAATATATATTTTCCTTGGTGATGAAATGTTTTCATTTATAACTAAGGGTTATTTCCCTTTCCCTTCGTGGTCACCTGATCACATCCATAGAAATCTTATACATAATATACATAATATATGTAGATTTCTATTATCACACCCGGCTTTGATTTAACCATAGAGTTAGAATAGCCGTAGAGGGCTTATGTGCATAGCTTCACTATGAGAATATTTCCCCCGATTCTCGGTGACACAAGTTCAGTAAAACGCAAAGGGCGCATGCTCGGGTATCACTGACTGGGTGACGCAGACGATCAGCTGCATATATAGCCTCCAAAAGGGACACAATTATCTTTTGGTAATTGAAAGAGAAACTGAACAGACGCAAATATATAGGCCTATATTTTTCCTGAAATAAAATTATATTGGCTCTATTAATCTGACAATTTAATCGACTGAATACTAGAATTACTAACAAAAACATATTATTTTGGAGACGATAGAAAATACCGAACTCTGAAATTACGCCTTTGAGACACACGCGCACAACGGCTGTTATAACTGTATGGTTTTAACCATTTAATGCTTAAATTTGTTCAAGAAAATCTCACCTTTCTCATAGAAAATGCACATTTGCCGACCAAGAGATTATGTTTTAAATTTATCACTGAAATGCCTGGCCCGGTTATCGAGCCAGTCATTCCAGTGTTAAATTCTCAAAAATTGTCTTCTTGTCTGTAAATGGGCATTTCTCAAACCCACGGCAGAAGCCGTTTAAACAATGCAGAAAATGAACAATACAGTAAATATGCATTACAATAACTGTACCCAGGTATTAGATCTAGTAGAATGGTATTCATTGCTGTAAGACGATAAGCCACTAGTGCTCATGTGACAACGCGTACCAATTGTGTATCATTACGATGTTGTCAAAATAATAACACGAATATGCAATTAATGACTCGTTTCTCTCTGAAGATACTATCTCCGTAAACTGTTGTAATCATAGACAGTAACATCTCACAGCAATACCCCTTCAGACAAACACCGGTCTTATTTGTGTGCCATTGTGCACCAATACAATTGCACCTGGGATGACAAGCAGAGAAATGACCCCCAGGTCCCATTATCTCATTTTAAACATTAGATTTCCTTACCTTAAAAGTTGATCTTCCCCGAGTTCTCTTCAACAATGCAACACTTTTTTAGTCTGAGAACGTAACCTCGAAAATCAAATCGTATTTTAAAGGAACCTATTGAATTGTCGGTCTTTTATATTCAAGGAACATGGGTTGGCCACACGATTTGCGGAAGTAGCTTCTGTTTTCAGATAGAACAGAGGATGGGCGGTTCGGGTGTCCTCTCCCAGAAAATTCTAACGTCCAGGTGCTCTCAAATGGCACATTTCTGGAGTAAAATATTATGCGTTGGTTTGGTGGAACATTTATCTAGTTTACCTAATATTTTGTTCTTTCTATGATCCATAAACCCGGACTTAGTGACCCAATGCCATGCGATACCAAACTGTGGGTGGTTACATTAGACACATAGCCTAACTACGAATACTCAAGATAACTGTAAGCCACCATAAAAGAAGTGTGCACATTTTTGTAACTAATTTGACTGGAAGCTGTTGCTGGAGGCAATCAAGCTAGTAACTGTTGCTGGAGGCAGTCAAGCTAGTAACACGATATTCAACCGGTGTTGCTTATTATCCTTCTTAGAATGAATATTCATAATTTCCTCAAATAACTAGGCTGTCGGTCACACATGGCCACATACACCAAGTAGAACAATAAATGTTATGTTGGTTGCGCCACAATCCTGCCCAGAGAATTTGTAGTTTAGCCTTCAGTTGACGGTTTCTGGTGTTTTTTTTAGATTTACAAAGGAAGATATAAGTAATACATGAATTACACTTATACCTATATGAAAACTGGGACATTTATAATAAGAAATAGAACTTGTCATCAGTACCTAGGGGAAACATAGCCGTTATTCTAATCAATTCCAAGTATGTCTACTTTTAGAGCAAATCCAGTCGTAAGATATATGTATGTATTTATGATTACTGTATCCTGCGGCTGTAGTGGTAGAACATCATACAGCTGCAATCAGTCCTTCGCTTTTGCCCACTGTGTCTTGTCCTCAGCCGAAGTCCTTAGCTTCCTCAGGTCCATTCTTGACTTGAGTGTACCGATTCCTGCTTTCTTGAGGTCACCTCGTAGCACGATTAGCAAATTTATGCAATGACGTCCTATCCTGCCTCTGGCTTTTTATTTGCTGGCTCAGCCTCCGAGTAGGGCGAATTCCAAGGCTTTCTGTCCTGGTGTCTCATCTGGCATCCTTAGCACATGGCCAAACATGGGCCATCTTTGCTGGGCGACTTTTACAGACAGCGGCGACGTATTACACATCTTGTATAGTGCATCATTGGAAATTATGCTGTGTAGCCATCAGTGTCCAGTGATGGGTCGTAGGTGTTTGTCTAGATCTGCCTTTGGAGCTGCCCAGCTGTTACAGTTATACAGCATCAAGGGTACGCACGTTCCATTGTATAAACGGTAGGGCATCTTTTATCTACGAATCCATAGCTTCCAGACGGACTGGAAAGCTATGTACCACATGACGCAGCGTGCAGCAATGTCAGCAGTACTGCAAAGTAGTGAGCTCTGGATTATAATTTTCCTCCATGGTTTGCCGCCACGATGTGGGTCGTCATTTTCTTTAGTTTCATGCGTTGTAGATAAGTATATGTGGGTGAACTCTGCTTTGGATTCATTCATAAAGAGATTCTCAATTTTTAGTTTTCTTGCCGCTATTGGGTGAAGTTCTTCAAGGGGTTTCTTTTCCTCGCTCTGAAGTCCACACCATCGGCATTTTCTATCTCTAGCGGCATTCACAGTTTTCACACTGGGGTTTGGTCTTGTGGTACCCTCCCGAATGGATTTCAATTCAGCAGCAAGGAAACAGGTGAAAAGCACCAGAGATTAACCATCTCCCTGTGGGGAGCCGATTGATGTCTCAAACTCTAAATACTTCACTTACTTGGCTCGTACTCTCAGCTTGATGTCTGCAAAGCAATAGTCTCACTAATCGTAGCTCATCTTCATTACAACTGGCCTGGCATAGTACATCTAGGATATTTGAGCGTTTAATTATGTCGAAGGCTCGTGACATGCCAATGCCCATTTTGTGGAAATCCGAGTGTTTGGACATGACTACCGACACAAGCATGCGTTGGGCCCATACACGGTGTGTGCAGCTGCGTCTACGTTTGAAGCCACTTTGGCATGCTCCAGTGAAGTCATCGATCTTGTCTCGGATGCGGCATAGAGTAACATTGGATAGGTTTTTCCGTATGCTGTTGGGGAGCACAATGGGCTGCAGATTGCCTGGGGGCCAGGTGGATTCTTGGCCTTGGGTAGTGCGATAAGCGTGCCTTGGCCTACAGCGTGGATGGGATAAGATATGTAGCAATGGTCATTGCGTCATCTTACACAGACAGGCCTATTAAAGATATAACAAAACACTGAGATAAGGATGACGGTATAAGTTTCAGATTCTCTCTAAAATATTTGTGTTCATTTATTATAGTTTTGACATCAATTTTAATTTTATTTAGTTACAAACCATGGTCACAATGTGACATATGGGCAACATATAAATGTACAATATTTACAGAGTGCTTAAAATATTTCTTTTCGTAGAATCTATCGGCTACTTAAATGTCTGGTTTTTCCGCCGTTGCGGGGTTAGGGGCGGGGGGGGGGGTGTTGCGGAATATTGCTATAATTGCTACGCCCATAAATTTGGCGACATCAGCCTCATAGGTGTGCAAGTAATTTGAAGTCACGCAGGGCCCACGAAATTAAAGACTTTTCGCGGGTCCTGGAGAGCTGGGGCCCCTGTGCAAATGCACTTGTTGCACTGCCTTAAGTTCGTTCGGCCCTGATTAGCGCAATAATTAATTTCTTACTTGATGCTCTATTTAGTGACGTCCGCTATAACCTAGATATTGCTTGATTTATCAAGCTTTAAGAAGCAAGTTGTCATTGAATGCTTATTTGTTCAGAATAACCGTCTGTTCTGGAGACAATGAAACTTGTATTTTTTTACCTTGATGCGATGACTTGCAATACCTGTGCGTCAGCAGGTGTACTAGTGCTGCTCACTATACCGGTACTATTGCTGGAGATTCATTTATTGGTTCTGTCTTAGATATTTTTTATGAGCAGTTAGATATTACATAATGAACTCCATAAATCAATGTATAATTCTTGTTGTCAGAAAATGTATTATGTAATTTTATTACATTTTATATATATATATATATATATATATATATATATATATATATATATATATATATATATATATATATATATACGTTTGCGCTGTTTGACATAACGGGTATCAAGCCAGATAACTCAACTACAGTTCTTCTCATAAATCCTGTCCATCCAGATCTGCCTTCTTCACTATAGATGTGAACACCAGCACTATCTCATGCATAGAACAGTTTAGTATAGATTGGATATTTTCATGCCACAAAGAGTGGGCACGTATATTGCTTACATTGGCATGATGTTACATTACTTCCTGTTCACACGCACTGTATACATCTATTCACTTTCGCTGTTTTGCATATTGATGAACTTTCATTAACTGTTACCATAATATTGACTTTTGCAGTTACGCATTGCGTGCTTTTGACAATATATTCGTTATCTTCGCCGTATTCAGGGACAATTACTCCAGAAGGAGGTGCCCCATGAAGTGTGGGGGGGGGGGGGGGGGCGACGTGCATGTAAAAGAATAAGAATGTTTTTGGAGCTATGGCTTAGTTGTCCATAACCGGAATAATATAGCTTAATGGACTAGCACTGAACCAATACCTGGTTAATCGGGCCAGGTATTTGCCGAGTACCGGGTCAATCCGGCCAGGTATTCGTCCAGTAAAGGTTAATCCGGCCAACTATTCCTTCAGTAACAGGTCAATTCAGTCAGGCATTCATCCAGTACCGGGTCAATCCAGCCAGGTATTCATCCAGTACCGGGTCAATCCAGCCAGGTATTCATCCAGTACAAGGTCAGTCCAGCCAGGTATTTATCAAGTACTGGATCAATTCAGTCAGGTATTCATCCAGTACCGGGTCAATTCGGCCAGGTATTCATCCATTACCGGGTCAATCCAGCCTGGTATTCGTCCAGTACCTGGCAAATCCAGCCTGGTATTCATCCAGTACTGGGCCAATCCAGCCAGGTATCCGTCCAGTAACGGGTAAATCCAGTAAGGTATTCATTCAGTACTGGGTCAATTCGGTAAGGTATTCGGCGAGATCATGGCATTGGGTCAACCTGGCCAGGTATTTGCCCAGTATTGGGTCAATCTGGCCAGGTATTTATCCAATACTTGAGCAATTCAGCCATGTATTCGCCCAGTACTGGGTCAATCCGAACAGGTATTCCTCAAGTACCAGGTTAATCCGGCCAGGTATTTGTCCAGTACCAGGTCAATCCGGCCAGGTATTTATCCAGTACACGGTCAATCCAATCAGGTATTCGTCCAGTAACGGGTCAATCCAGACAGACATTAGTCTAGTACTGGGTTAATCAGGTCAGGTATTTGTCCAGTCCCAGGTCATTCCGGCCAGGTATTCATCCAGTACTGGGTCAATCTAGTCAGGCATTTAACCAGTCCTCGGTCAATCTAGTCAAGTATTCGTCCAGTACCGGTCAATCTGGACAGGAAATCTCCCGGTACTGGGTCTATCTAGCCATGTATTCGTCCAGTACCAGGTCATTCCGGTCAGGTATTCGTCCAGTACGGGTCAATCTGGCCAGGTATTTATCCAGTACCGGGCCAATCTGGCCAGGTATTCATCCAGTACCGGGTCAATCCGTCTAGGTATTCGTCCAGTAACGGGTCAATCTGGCCAGGTAATTGTCCTGTACCGGGTCAATCCGGCCAGTTATTCGTCCAGTACCGGGTCAATCCGGCCTGGTATTCATCCAGCACCTGGCCAATAAGCCAACAAATGATAATCCAGTGCAAGAGGGTTTCCAGGCTTTGGCCGTATCTCGAAACCGTTCTGGATCCGGATTGTAGCAAATTTGAGATCTATGAATATCTCAGGAACTAATGGTTCAAATCTTAACACAAGAAAGGCGTTGAATGCGATTGCTCTTTCTGAAAATCCGACGAACAGTTATAAACGCTGAGTGATTATCTTCCTCCACTATCTCAAGCACGGAATCTATACAGTGTCCCTAATTCAAATCTCATTACTCCGTCTTGATGCAGAAGCCAGACTCATTCTTTCCAGAAACAGTCCGTGCCTGGAATAGCCTACTCTACCACAGCGCGTTAGAATGTCTGCCACTTTGTCGGAATTTAAGAGCAAGCTAAAGCCATGAACTATATACAACCTCCCCCACGATGGTGCTATACATGACCAAGTGTTGCGCTTATAGGATGACGTCATAACCATTACGTCATGAATGACTCGATTTAGTCCGCCTTAAGCGCTTAATAGTCCGACACGCTGTACGAATTGTATGTAATATACATGTAATTTACTATTTAATAAACATTCTGTCGAATATTTTGAAACTAATTTGACTGGGCGCTGTTGCTGCCATAGGCAGCAACAGCGCTCAGTCAAATTAGTTCCAAAATATTTAATACCTTGCCTATAAAGTTATCTGGAATTTTGATAATCAGAGAGTTCAGGGATTGATCGACCCCCAACACGAGCGAGGTGTGGGTGGAGCTTTGCTAGATATGGGCGGAGCATAGCTAAAACAGTATCTGTTCTACTTCCCTCTACGCATGTCAAAGATACTCTTTGTTTGCTACTGAACATATGCTACTGGACTTCTAGGTCCCGGACTAAACACTTCACAGCGTCCATTTCGTGCTGTACGTTTTGTTCAACGATCGGTAAAGATTGCATGTCCAGATTAATAAAGATAGCGACTATAGCTCTCCACCAACGCCAGTGATCTCAGCGCAGCACAGCTCTGATGTTACTTCCGTTGTTGACTATGCAATATCGACGCTTCCATTCTACACATATATATCAGACTTCAATGTAGGTGAATTCTGCCCCATATTATCTGATAAGCACTACCCGCTTACTGTAACCCTTAACTGTCACCAACATATATTGGTACAAGAAAGTGTTATTAATGAAAAGCAAAATAAGACTGAAAAGCCCCGTGTTAAGTGGAAAAATGACAAACGAGAGTTTTGTTAGAACAGTACAACAGCACCCTAAATTCGCCGAAATAAATGTGCAAATCGCTGATGGTAGCTTAAATAATGTGCCTTTGAATGAAATCATACACAATATTTCCACCATCTTCGAACCTTCAGCACAGACATCATTTGGGATGGCCACCCAATATCGGTCAAAAACTAATAAAGATAATAAGCCATGGTTCAATTTGGAATGCCAACAGGCTAGGAATCACTATACTAAAGTCAGGAAAGATTACACACTTAATAGAACTGATGCGAACACACAAACCATAATTGATACGAGAAAGGTAACAATATATGTCCAATAGACATAAACGGCATGTATGAATATTAAAATAATGTAAATAGAAATGAAGATGATAATGCCGACGAGAATACAGTTGAACCTCCAACAACAAGTGGTGAAAGCCCAGATCTGGATATCACAATCAACGAAAATGAGATCTATAATGATATCAAAAACCTGAAAACCAATAAAGCCGCAGGTATAGATGGTATTGCAAACGAATATATAAAGGCGACAAAAAATATAATGATCAACATCTATATTCACGTCTTCAATAAGGTCCTGAACAGTGGTGAAATACCAGACACCTGGACAGAAGGAATAATAGTGCCAATATATAAGAAAAAGGGTGACATCAACGAACCAAAAAACTACAGGCCTATCACATTACTAAGCTGTCTGGGGAAGCTCTTTACCTCAATCATATCAAACCGAATTGCTCAATTTCTGGAGGTAAACCAAAGTCTGTCTGAAAATCAGGCAGGTTTCCGACAAGATTACTCTACAACCGATCATATTTTTCCTTTATCCTCACTAATTGAAATATTCAAAAAGAGAAAGAACAGATTATACTGTGCCTTTATTGATTTCCAAAAACGCTTTCGACAAGGGTTGGCGAAAAGGGCTATGGGAAAAACTAATAAAACATAATATAGAAGGGAAGGTGTTTCGGTTTATACGCAACATGTATATAAACATCAAGCCCATGGTTAAGGTAAACGGCGAACTATCCGAAACATTTATATGCAATTGCGGCGTCAGGCAGGGTGAAAACTAATCCTATTCTCTAGCTATCTAAATGATCTGGAGAGTTGCCTCGAAAGTAACGCCGTGAACCCAATCAAACTCAACTGTGCACAAAATGATCTAGACGCATTGTTCAAAATTGTGTTACTCCTATATGCTGATGACACAATCCTTATGAGTGATAACCAAACTGAATCTCGAAAATTGCTAAAAGCTTTTGGAATGTATAAATAAATGGAAGCTTAAACTAATTATGTTTGGCAGTACTAAACGTTACTATGAAAGATTAAATTTTTATATTAATGGAAAGGAAATAGACATATGCCATGAATATAAGTACCTTGGAATTCTTATGTCTATCAATGGTAAGTTTACAAAAGCGCGCAAGCATATATGTGAACAATCACGCAAAGCAGTATATTCCCTACTCAAAAATGCTCGCAGATTAGACTTACCCATTCACTGCCAACTAAAATTGTTTCACCAATTAGTAGACCCGACCTACTATCTGGCTCTGAAGTAGTTGGAAGTGAATGCTGCGATCAACTGGACCAGGTAAAAACTGATTTTATTAGACATATTTTAAAAGTTAAGCGTAGTACACCAAAGTATATGTAGCTAGGTGAAACTGGCGAACTACCAATATCTATACAGGTTAAACATCGTATAATAAAATTTTGGCAAAAGCTTCTGAGCGGAAAAGAAACAAAGCTATCAATAACACTCTATAGATATATGTTCGCAGATTACTCACAAAATGGAACTCAATATAGGTGGTTAACTAAAGTCAAAAATATTTTAGACGACACCTGGGTATAGCTATCTCTGGACACATAAAACTGGACAAAATATAAACATGACGACAAAAAACATCAAACAAGTTCTCAAGGGCCAATATATCCAAGGATGGGAAGGACATATGTCAAACTCGTGGAAAGGGAAAACATATCACGCATTCAAAACACAGTTCGAGCTAGAATATTATCTATTCCACCTAACCGATTACCAGAGAATTCCGCTTACCCATTGCCGAACAACAAACCATCACTTACCTATCGAGCAGGCCGCTGGGACAGGATAACAAGAGAACAAAGAATCTGTAAATTATGCCAACAGAATGAAATCGGAGATGAATACCATTACTTATTCACCTGCGATTATTTTTAAAAAGAAAGAGCATGCATCTTGCCTAAATCAATCTACACACATCCAAACTACTACAAGTTCCATAAGCTATTCTCTACGCAGGACATACAATTGCTAGTAAAGCTATCTAGATGTATTAAGGTGATTACACATCAATTCCCTGCTCGTAGGAAGACAACGAATTAAAATGCAAAATGGCGACGATGACAGACCACAACAACAAAGCTAAATATTAGCGACTACGATGACAAAGAGAATGACAACAGTAGTTTAGACTAGGAACAGCAATGATAGTAAGCGACAGTAACGAAGAGGACGACGAGGATGGCGAAGACAGCGACGATAGCAGCAACACCAACAATGACAACACCAACGATACAAAATATTGACCACGACGACTACGAAATGAACACCAACAACATGAGCAATACCAACAAGAACACCACCAACAAGAACACCAACAACAAGAACACCAACAACACGAATAAGATCAACAATAACAACAACAACAACTACTACTACTACTACTACTACTACTACTACTACTACTACTACTACTACTACTACTACTACTACTACTACTACTACGTCTACATCAACTACCACTGCAATAACAACAACTCCAACAAAACAACGGCAACAGCAACGACAACGACAACGAGAAACAACAACAACATCAACAACAACAATAGCTACAACAACAAAAACAACAACAGCAACAGCAATATCGAAACATATATATGTGTATATTATATTCGACAAGAAAAATTGTAGATATAATATACTAGCTACTACTCTATGTAACTATGCGTATATATCCACCATATATCATGGAACGTGGTCTGGGGTGTAAATAAATCATTTCATTTCATGTCATTGTAATACAGGGATATATGGTTCTCGAGCTGATTACTGTCTACAATTCAGTAATATATATTTTGAAACTAATTTGACTTGGTTCTGTTGTTACCACAGTACAAAATACAAATAGACATAGCCAAGCGTGGACCAGAACAACAAACATATGTACCTGGCAGATAGTACACGATACAGTATGACAATATAACCATCTATATAAATATATCTAAGTATGTTTGTACACAATAAGTTGTATAGAATGCAATGCTTGTAGCTGTGAAATGGATTGATACATTTGCATAAAACTGGCATAATATCAAACTGGTTACGAGGTCAATTTCCAAACCGGTTTGAACCGCATATTGGCTTTGTGTCGCGGGTGAGAAGAAGTGGATACTGTTATTGTATGTAATTTTTTCCCTTAAACGTGTAGAAGTATACATGTGTTTTCGGAAACGTTTGTCCCACAAATTCCCACAGCTTTTACTTTCTTTATAAGCATCCGGAATGAGGTAACATCCGGAATGAGGTAACATGTAGCCTATAACATTACATATAACATTCGTTTCTGATTACGTCAGGTATAGACGTTTGTTAACAAGTTAAATAATGTGCTCTTATTTTTAAACTGCTTGTTGAAAACTTGTTGTCCAGGTGGCGTGTGCGGAAGTATAATGCCAAGAATGCGTCATCATAATATCTCCACGACATTTTAACCAGTCACATACATATATTTACTAAGACAGCGCATGTTGTATGAACTAGACTTTATTTGAACATGCGCAATAAAATACGTAAATACAAATCTCTTGATGGTCTAATGTATTGAAATTAAAGCACATAAAAACCTGTCTATAATGGCCACCTGTATGGTCAATCAATAATGGCAGGTAGTTGGTCAATAGAGAGAACCATTCCTAGCTATGCCACGCCCATTTCCAGCTAAGACCCGCCCACTTTCTACGAGTATTGGAATAGATCTGAAACTTTGAAACCTGAATCCCCAGAACGTAAATTTCAAGGTAACGTTACATCCAAGTTGTTGAATATTTTGAAAGTAATTTTACTTGGGGCTGTTGCAGCAAAAGCTCCAAGCCAAATTAGTTTCAAAATATCCAACAGAATATGTATTAAATTGTAAATTCATCAAAGACATAGAATTCGTACACTTTTGTGACGGCCTTTTCGACTTTCGTGATAGAGTAACGTCAACATGATTGTGAAATAAGCTAACAAGTGGCATATTTGATTATGACGTTAGATACTTGCGTGGCAGACCTGATCCCTGTATAGAACTTATCGGCTGCGTTACATTTTCATCCAATGGAAGTTTATTAACAGCGGTTGTTTTACAGGCGATGCGTTGTTTTACAACCGTCCCTCTCAAGAAACTATCGCAGTTGCGCCCCAATACACGTATCCCGCTATAGTCAGGGTTACCGGTAATTCATGCCAGACAGGTCATCTGTTACATTGAATATTACTGGATTTCAGTTCATTAGAGTATGCATAATCTGCGATTCTTATTGATAGTTCTGTGTTATGCAAATTTATAATACCGCATACAAAGCATTGGTTATGTCGCTCGCGGGGTAGTGTCGGGCCGTTCCGGTGTATCATGTCGACTCGCCGCGCGCAAGTGCACGACGAATGATAACGCTGGTTAGCATCCTGTCTCGGGGTGAAGGATCATGTACGAGACTGCCCTACGGGTAACAAAACCCGGCTCCTAAGACTGGTGGAACTCAATCGTTCCGGTGGGGCCGTGCGACCATTGTCGCGAACATTAAATACAACTGTCTCATCCCAAGAATTTGTGTCGCCAGTATGCCTGTCCATAGCAATTTCGTGATCTATGGACTTACAAGATTTGATTTTGGTGACCTAAAAATCTAAGTCTATGCAATGATTTTACCTAAACAAACTATCGAGTATGCTAGATAAAAATGAGGAGCATACAAAAATACAAGACATAGAGACAGCCCAATGAACTTTTAAACATGGGGCTCCCGGAGGCACCACACAGACTCGTAGGTCCGCAGAGGTATCCCCGCAAAGGAGGCTCCCGTACACGAGACATAACCAATTAACTTAATATAAGTTATTATATGAAAGGAAGAAGATTATCTCGGACGAAAAGTCATGTGCCTCACGCGGGCACTACTCCTAGTGCTAGTTTGGGTGAGGAGTAGTATACTCGCGTGGACCGTCGTCGCTGAATCCTTGCGAGAGGCAAGTGCCTCGCGCGGGCCTCCGTCTCGGGAAGGTGTCCCCACTGCTTAAAGTGGGGGAAGAGTAGTAGGCAAAAATGGGCCCACTCTAGTATTTCAACCAAAATGCTTGAAAAAGAAAAAACCCATACCTAGTGAGATTATGACTATAGGGTTGCGTGCTCTTTTACGTGAAGACAGAACGAACGATTCCCGAAGGATTCCCACGTCTCCGCCTTATGTAATTCTTAGTATGCTGAATTAGTAGCCGCCACTTTATTTATGCGGGCCTTCTGCTTTGCTTAAACAGGGTTTTTTGTAGTTTTTAGAAACAAGAACTATTTTAAGCTGCAAATGGCGGGTATCTACCTAGCTATTAGATACGGCTGTCATTGAGAACAGATCAAGACATCAATACTGAAGACAGCGCTCATACATGTTACTTAGTAAGATCTCTGAACTGGATAAGAATCCAGACATTTCGCTCCGTAACCACATAAAACGTCACAGGACACTGGTTACTTTTCACAAAAGCATTATTAGGCAACTGTTCTATCGTTACGGTTGGGGTAAGAGAGACGAATACCGCCCCCCCCCCCGTAAATGTCCTTCCCTGATTGTTCAGCAAATAAAATAATAATTAAGATATGTGTTCGCAGTGCTTTCCCGCATTGGCAAAAGTGCTAACTACTAAGTATCCGAAGATATGAGGGGAATGTATGTGACACCACACCTTGGCCATCACCACTCGGAAACCTCAACAGTTTCCCAGGGTTGGATCAGCCCATGGTGCGGATAGGGACATCCAAACAATTAAGAAGCCACAAGGCTGAGTGGAACTTGAAGAGAGACAAAATCTTAGAGTTATGAGTCTTACCGGAGTGCGGGGCTAAATTATCGCAACTACCGGAAGAGAAGAGCATACTACAGATTTCTTAATGAAGAAAGTGTCTCTAATCATATTAAACCTATCCTATCGAGCTGAATAGAAAGGTTAGTAGGCAGCATGCCGGGCTAAACAGAGTTATAGCATGGACAGCGACCTCAGTGAAAAATTGTTGGTGGTGGGAGAAAGTGATGCATATATAAATGTTGCTGTATGGTGTTTCCTATGTGCACTGTAGTCCTATATTTTCTACAAATAAACAAAACATATCAACTGATGGCTACTGGCCATATATATATATATATATATATATATATATATATATATATATATATATATATATATATATATATATATATATATATATATATATATATATATATATATATATATATATATATATATATATATATATATACACCTGTGCAAAAGTTAAGCACCAGCAAAAACAATAGAACGTAGAAACATGATGGTACAACTAGGCTGCCATACTTTTTGTCCCTGCGTTAGCTGACATAATTCCAAGTACGAAATGCACATGCATGCATGACTTCACGCCGCTTGATGTCCGTGCGTCGCGGGAAACAGCACACGTGTTCAGTTATGTAAAAGTCCAGTTTGAGGTGTAGAACATTACATACAGATTTAGGCGACAAGATTAGGAATTTTGTGTTCATGACCGTGGTTTATTTGTACAGAGAGAATTAGCTCTTGATTGTGAACCGCTATGGCAAGACGAAGGTTAAGTGATCGTGTGAAATGGCAAATCATAGGCATGCATACCACTGGTATGTCATGCAGAGAGATTGGCAGACAGCTGAACATTAACCATACTGTAATCAGTCGTTTGATTGCAAAACATGGGCAAACTAACGAGGTGAAGGACAGGCCTAGATCTGGAAGACCGAAGAAGACTACTGCCCGTGATGATCGAGCCCTAGTACGCCTTGTTAGGAGATATCCATTCACCAACAGCAGAGTGCTCAGCCAGCAATGGGAAACGCGCAATAGAGTGTCAATGTCTACCGTCAAAAGGAGACTGTATGCTGCTGGCATGAAAGCTAGGAGACCTGTCAGACGTCCTCTCCTCACTGCACACCACAAAGAGGAGCGTCTGAGGTGGTGCAACGAAAGAAGATACTGGAACATGAGATCCTGGAGACGGGTACACTGGTCCGATGAAAGTCGGTTCCTGCTTCATGCCACAGATGGTCGAACTCGTGTATGGAGGTCCAGACGCACGGCGTACGACCAACGTAACATCATGGAAGAAGTTCCATTTGGTGGAGGTTCCGTTATGATATGGGGGTGCATCTCATTTGATTGTAAGCTGGATCTGTTGACTGTACCTGGAACACTAAATGGACAAAGATATCAAGATTCCATACTGGATAGAGTTGTGGTCCCTCATTTTGTAAATCATGCACCTGGAACCCACCCTATATTCATGGATGACAACGCCCGACCACATCGTGCTAGAGCTGTGCATGAATACCTCCGCCAGAATGCCATCGAAACCCTACCATGGCCAGCAAGGAGCCCTGACATGAACCCTATTGAGCATATCTGGGTCATTCTGGGAAACATGGTGAGAAGGAGGGATCCTCCTGTGCAGAACCTACAGGAATTAACAGACGCACTCCATCTTGAATGGCAACGAATACCACAATGGCGTATCAGTCGGTTGGTGACCAGCATGAGACGTCGTGTCCAGGCCGTCATCCAGGCACAAGGTGGATATACCCGGTATTAATAATGACAGTCTCAAACTCGTGCACAGATGTTAAACTTCGTTTTCAGACACCATTAATGACAATCTAGCCACGTGTGTCAACTGTAGGGCAATAGTTGTCAGTTGTGTCAACGTAACCATATTCAGGCCTCGTTTTCAAGTTCAAACAAAAACATACAGTGTTTCCCCACCATCATAATCAGCATTCCTCTAGTTGCATTATTACCTATTGCACTAAGATGGATGGGTACATAAATGTTTATGCTATTGCTTTCTTCATAGCACATGAATATACCCTCGCATGTGCGTAAAAATAGGGTGGTGCTTAACTTTTGCACAGGTGTATATAACCTAACCAGAAAAGTATCAAATGATCAGAATTATATATCTTAGTACAGGTTAACGAACCTACTACGGTGCGGTTAGTGAATACACCTTACAGAAAATGAGAATAACTATAAACATATACAGAAATTATAACTAGCGGTCCTAAGACAGTTACGGTACCTTTTAGTCATCGGGACCGTTTATACGGATACAATATAAGTATCAGAAATATAAGTAATGGAATAATTAAAATGTTAAGTATAGTTACTTGAATACTCGGTAGCCATTCTTAAGTTAGGCTATCGTGTTACTGAAATTGATACGTCATTCTTTGGTTGACGCGAGTTGACGCGAGTTGACGCATTCTCTGGAAGCTGGAAAGTTCCCGCAGGTTGGTTCCCGCAAACAGGATTCCCACAAGAAGCTCATGGCGGGAGTACATCGCTCAGGACTGTAAGCACATTGGAATGTCTAACGAGTAGTCAGCAAGAGATACAATAGCATTACTGCCGTGAAGAAAGTTCCCGTACACCGATGGCATGGATGGACGTTGACAACAAAGTAATATGCATATCGTCTTTCGATAGTAGCTGGTACAGATCTTGATCTCTGGATCGCGTCTCTTTTTATACTCCTCGTGACACAGGCGCAAGCCCCAACCAATCATCGGCCGAGCAAAAGCCAATCAGCGTGTAGCTAATAATAGCGCAGTCGAATGTTCTAGAACATTCTAGAAGTTCTGCGTCCACGTGGTTATCACGTCACGGCAATATTTTGAAGCTATTCAAGAAGGGTTTTCCGTGGATAGCTCAGCCATTTCTTAACCGATTTTGAAATGGTTTACAGTTTTAAAAAGCCCGTCGAATTCAGCTCTTGATTAATGCCAGATTCGGCAGGAACAGGTAATCAAAAAGGATTACAGGGTACTATCTCGGTACACTAAAAGCGTCATCCTATCTTAGTCGTAAACTACGCGCTCCATCAAAAATAGTATCTAAGCGTGCGCATGCGCACTATGCGCTTTAACGAACTTTTTACAACGCGATCTCTTATGGTCCCATATATACGCATATAGCTCTACCCAGGGGGCGTGTTCAGGGAACGAATCCAGGACGGGCGGCGCGTACCCAGCTTGGCTGGTACGGCCGGTACCCGCCCAGTCGATCCGAACTACAGTTATACGCAATGTATATATAGACATACCGTACTGTCGCTCCTATGTGTGGGAAATCTAGGCGGTGGAGAAGTGCGCACAGTATGGGTAGGGTTGCAGCCGCAGGGCAGATGCGTCACCACACCCCTCCCCAAACCCACACCCCACCCCACCCCCCAACCCCCCTCACACACACACAGCTATATCCCCTCACCCGACCCCCAGGGGTTCACCAAATTTATCTCCAGAAATAGAGAGGCGGATCTTGAGAGCATCTAGATTACACAATATTCCCAGAGGGCGATCACCGTCTGGTAGGACATCCCGTCATGGACGCACTATCAGACTGGATCACGGTCTGTTAAGGGAATGGTTGGGTAGCAAAAGTATGTTTGTCACTGTCACCAGATACCCTCGCTACGCCATTGAATATGGTCCTTTGGTCCTTCACGTACAAATCAACAGAAATGCGAATGTTATTTAACAGTTATTCAACAGTGGGCGTTAGCTCCAAGTCATATTGCTGTCCAAATATTTAGCATATATCCGGAATGTCTGCTTTTATCTCGATCATATGTGAACTTCATTGTTGATATAGGCCTAAGCAACGATCCATTGCGATCCAATACGATGAATCCACAGGGGTATAGGAACGTACTTGGACCTGGGGAGGGGCGGGGAGCTAAACTATGGGTGGGGCCGAAACCTAGTGGTCGCTATAGGGATACACTATAGGCGAGGAAACCCCTGGCGGGGTTCTATTGCTCCCCTTACACCCTACTCCTGTTCCCACGCATATGCTCCAATAACTATGTCGTCATGCGGATCCGTGTTAGTTCTAATGGTATTAATTACTACTTGACACAGTATAAGGGAGTTGAGCTGGATCGAATTTGAGGAGGTATTTTGGGGAGGTGATTTGACCTTTTTTGGGTGATGTGAGGTCCTTTTTGGGGTGGGTGGGGTGGGGGTCCCATTGACTCATATTTGGTATTTATACCCTATATATGATGTCAGGAGAGAGTTTTCCAATTTTTTTTTGTACAACACCCACCCCCCCCCCCCGCCCCCAATATGGGACAAAAGGAGAAAAAGAAAGGACTGGGGCGGCAGCGGCAGCGGCAGCGGCAGCGGCAGCATTAATTATATAAATAGAAAAAAAGACAATCACGTGTGTTAATCAGAGATGTCAAAATGTCCCTGGTCCAATACATGTTTGTCATAACAGGACACAAGAAATATAATCTATAATGTTTATTTGTTCGGGGTTAGCATGTCTGCATGAAAGCATCGTGCCGAGTAATCACCTACCAACGGAAGCATGTTGGTGCAAAATCGGTAATAAGGAATCTTAGTTTACATATATATGGAGTAGTATTACGACAAAGTGCAATCATACTGTGAATATTTACAAAACACTGGACGTGAGGGTGTCCTTTCGATTGAGCTGTGCATATGGACATATATTTATATTTTGTAGCATGTGCAATGATATGAGATTAACCCTTGTGTGAACAGCGCTTAAAGCGCTCAAAATGCACTACATCTATCGGGTAAACCTTTAATGGTAAAAAATGTTCAGGAAAATTTAAATTTCTTTCTCAGCGAATGTCAATTTGCAGGCGAAAAATAATACTATGTGTTTTTTTAATCATAAATTTGCAATTGGAATTTTTTTTTAAATTTTGTTCTGTACTGCAAATGAATATTTCTCAAGGCCGCTGTAGTTTTTAGCCGCCTGGATCATTATTTTCTTGTGTTAAGGGGCAATAAAATCAACATTTTTCTCCAGTTAGACTAAGACTATTTTTGAAAATTTTCCACTGGAATGACTGGCTCGGTAACCGAGCCAGTCATTCCAGTGGTAAATTTCCAAAAATAGTCTTATCTTGGTCTGCAAATTGACATTCCCCAAGACCACTGCAGGGTTAAATTTGGCATAAGCAGGGTAGCGTAGCTTAGTTAGCGAGACAGATAGAACAATATTGCGAGTAGGCCCGCCATCATTGGAGCAATGGGTTGATTACGCGAGACAGATCCTTGAGAAAATATTGTCATGTCAGGATCACAAATCTCGGGCGTCATACTCTGAGCCTGGTTTAATTCTATGATCATAGGTGAGAAGACGTTCGTCCAAAATGTTTTCTTTTTCCATACAACTGTCGCACTGAATAAATAATAATAATAATAATAATAATAATAATAATAATAATAATAATAATAATAATAATAATAAATAATAATAATAATAATAATAATAATAATAATAATAATTAATAATAATGAAAATAAATTAATAATAATAATAATAATAATAATAATAATAATAATAATAATAATAATAATAAACAATAATAATAATAATAATAATAATAATAATAATAATAATAATAATAATAATAATAATAATTAATAATAAAAATAAATTACTAATAATAATAATAATAATAATAATAATAATAATAATAATAATTAATAATGAAAATAAATTAATAATAATAATAATAATAATAATAATAATAAAAATAATAATAATAATGATGATGTTAAAATTGGATCATTACACTAACATTATTGGTGGTGATTGGAATTGTGTAGTAGCCTAAATCAAATTGATCAAATGGGTGCGCGACTGGTTAAGAAGACAAATTGCAGTGTTTCTTTAGAAAATATTATGAAAACAGATAACATAATTTTAAAAAAGCTGAATTTTCATGGCGATATACAAATCAAAGTGGAGAGTTAATCCAATGTCGTCTGGACAGAATAATGATTGATGCTAAAAATGGGCATATGGATTAATCAAAGCATGTATACAATGTCTGCCTTGTCAGATCACTCATTACATGTTGTTTCATTAGATCCAGGTACAGTAAAAAGAGGTAAAGCAATTTGAGCATTTAAAGGTGCATATTCACACCAGAATGGCTCGTGCCTCTATTTCAATTTCGCAACGTAAAGAATTTTATTAATTTATATGGAATGAAATTACCATATGTTAAGATTTATTTCGTGTCATTACATATAGGCTCACAGTTTAAGCCTCTAAAAGTACATAATTTAGAAAAAATTTATTTTCAATAATTTTGCTGTGAATATGCACCTTAAGGGTGTTAGTGCTAAATGATTTACAATAGGACCAAATTATTAAAATTTTGATAACTGAGTGGTCCGATAAAACACGGAATTATGATAATACTCTGTATTAGTCGGGCCATTTAAAAGCTGACATAAAATCAAATTCTATTAACTATAGCAGGCAAAAGGCTAAGAATAAATATGCATATAGGCAAACATTAATATCAGGTCTTGCATTTGGGAAGAGAAATTGAATGCAGGCGACAAAAGCTATTATACAGGAAATAAAGTTAAACTCAAAACTTTTGAAATCTATGAAACTGAATGGTATAGAGTGAGAGCACGGGAGCAGTGGGTTGAAGAAGGTGAGTGTAACAATAAATTGTTCTTCTCTTATAGAATGGAAAAAGTAAAAACCATCAGAAGACGGTATATACCCCCCCCCCCCCCCCCCCGCCCCCACAACGATCCAACACCCCCGGATCCAAACATTTCAGATAAACATACATCAGGAATGGGCATACATGTAACGTTAATTGTAAAGGACACTATTTTAGAAAGACTAATCAATGAAAAATGCAACTCCTAAAACCTAAATTCCTGTCACTAAGTGTAATGCAGTTTAGGTATTGGCTTTAAGATATTTAAAGGGTGATAACTCTGTAATGAATATTTTGTTGGCCACGAAAAAAGCACATGCATAGCTGCACGTGATACTGATATTGTCGACAACAATTTTTCAGTTAATCCATTGAGACCTCTAGGAGGAATTCATTGACAAGAAATGATTGTCAGCGATGGACGGACCGACAGAGGGACATACATACATTTTTTACAGACGGATGGGCATACAGGTATACGGATATCACATGGACACATTCACGTGGTAATAATAACACTTACCAAGTTTCAAAAGGATGGGAGCTAAACTGTAGTAGGGGTTGCGTTGACAAGAAATGATTGGCAATGCAGTTTATGTATCAGCTTTAAGTGAATAGTTTTTGGCCGTGAAAAGAGCACATGCACATCTGCACATGATGCTGATAATGTTGACAACATTTTAAGTTAATCCTTTGAGATCTCTAGGAGGAGTTGCGTTGACAAGAAATCAGTGTCAGAGATTGATGGACCGACAGACGGACGTACATACATTTTGGACAGACGGATCGACGTACATGTATACGGATACCACATGCACACCGTCACGTGGTAATGATTAGCACGTTTCAAAAGAATACAAGCTAAACTGTAGGAGGAGTTGCGTTGACAACAAATGATTGTCAGAGATGGATGGACTGACAGACGGGCACACATACATTTTGAACAGATGGATGGACATGCAAGTATACGGATAGCACATGTACACCCTCACATGACAATGATAACACTTACCAAGTTTCAAAAGAATCTGAGGGGGGGTGGGGGGTGGACAGCAACAGCGCCCAGTCAAATTAGTTTCAAAATATTCAACAGCATGTTTATTAAATAGTAGAGACATACGATTCTTACAACGACTATTAAGAGTTAAAGACGGGCCATATAGAATCATTTATGACGTAATGATTATGATGTAATCCTACACACCACTTAGCTGATTATGACGTCATATGAAGTCGTTACTCTGGAAACGTCCATTGAACATAATGTCTGAATTAATATCTGGAGAGGGGCGCACAATTTCAACTCTAAGACCGTGTTCTCACTAGAGACTTAATCAGGAATAACGCCATAATGCCGTATGGCGGCCATGCTGCCTTATTCCTGATTAATTCCATACTGAGAACACTGTCTTATTATTCAATGCAAGTTGACATTCGGTTCTAAGTATCATCCTTTATATTGTTCTAATGGTAATCTAACCTAGAACCGAGCTTAAATGCATTCCAGTAGCCAGTAGGCCTGTAAACACGCAGACGTAGGCCTATATATAAATTGGCCGAGCGTTATCGTATAATGTGTTTGGACCGAGTTTGGGGCAAGTAAATATCTCTTAAATTGTACTGCTAATTTGTTGTTTTCTTACAAAGAGATGCAGGGTTCTAACGCTTCCCGGTATAATAATTATAAGAATAGTAACCCATCAACCCTTACATTTGATCATACAACTTTCAATTTTTCTCATAGAAAATGTCCATTTTCAGACCAAGAGATTTTTTTTTAAAGATTTACCACTGAAATGACTGGCTCGTTCATCGAGAAATTCATTTCAGTGGTAAATTTTCAAAACTACTCTTCTCTTGGCCGGCTTGAGTTTTAAGGAGTTACTGTCATCTCTTTAGGAAAAAGCTTACATTCCTTACCTTCAAGGCTTTGAATCTGAAAGGCCAAACACTGAACATCTTTTACGATTTAAGATTCATTATGTTGACTATTTTGAAACTAATTTGACTGGAAATTGTTGCTACCATTGGCAACAACAAGTGCCTGTCAAATTTGTTTTGACAACATATTCAACAGCTTACCTGTACATATTATTTTTAACTGAGAATCTTGGAATTCAGTGTTCAAAGGGTTCAGCCGTAGATCTACTAAACCTGTGATAAAGCAGGATAAAGTTCATGGAGGGTCAACAGCTTACGGTAAGCTATGTGTGCTATCGTTTACACAATCACACGCAGACGCACACGCGCACGCACACGCACGCACAATTCTGCTACTTCTACTGCTGCTACTACTGCTGCGGCTGCTGCTTATGCAGCAGCAGCAACAGCAGCAGCAGCAGGAGCAGCAGCAACAACAACAACAACAACAACAACAACAACAACGACGACGACGACGACGCTACTACTACTACTACTACTACTACTACTACTACTACTACACATCCTACCGGAAGTAGATATGTCCAACGCTCTCTGTTGCTCTCCATGTGAATTGCGCCTTCGTCTTTCCGACACCACTGCTGTGATGGATAGCGTCCTGCATAAGAGACAATGGGGGGGGGGGGGAGGTTAGACGAAGTGTTATTGTTAGTGTTAGTGTAGTTAGAACATAGCGACCATCGCCATTTGGTAAGAGAACAGTCCGTCCCAGAGCCTCCGCCAGCTTGAGCCCAGGACACCATACAATCCTAGGTCAGCTTATTGAGATATCATGATCAGTAGTAGATAAATTACTTCACCTTGTCACTCTGATAGGACGCCCACCGTTGGTAGAATTTCTTGGATTTATACTCAACCGTCCCCTCTTCTCACTGCAAGACTTCTACAGACTCATCACACTCGTCATCCAAGTAATCATACAAGTTTGGCTCTATGAGGCCCTCCTCCTGCTAAATGAGGCTCTCCCATTCTTGGACAGAGTTGTAGTCCCTTCGTCTCCTTGCCTCGCTGGCGTTCTGTTTATACCAGCTCACCCGCTGCAGTCGCTCGCCTTGTCGACAACGTATTTCCTGTACGGCTATATCTACCATCCCGGAGAAGGTGTGTGGCTGCTCCTCTATCTCCTTTTCCAACATCTCGGCGAATGCCTGATAGGTCTGATATGATATCATGATGATAGGTCAATAAGTGGTAGCAACGTAAACTCTAATTGGCCATCCGACAGACCATCCATGCTGGCATATAAACTAATGGTGGAGCTGTCAAACAGGTGATTTACGTGGGTGAACATGTTGGGGCTGATCGCTTTCCACAGTTTGCTGGTGGCTCCTGGCAGATATTCTATCACGTCTAACTGTACTTCAGTCAGTAAGCTGTGGTAGGTGCTTCCCAGTGCTGGATGTAACACATCGGCGTGTACGTACGTGGTCGAATGCTGAGCTACCCTGAAGAGAACCCATTCTATGCGATACTGAACCGCACGTCTACCAACTAGAGATGGTCTGATGACATTATCCCCGTTTTGGAGTAGCAATCGGGCAATCGGCATGGCTATACACTCCGTTTAAAGCCTATATATATATATATATATATATATATATATATATATATATATATATATATATATATATATATATATATATATATATATATATATATATATATATATATATATGATGGAGCCCATATTTGCTCACTCAACCGGTCTAGCTGATCTCGTGGACGTGTATGACGTTGATCCTAGTGAAACAGCTGCAGGTAGTCTTCGAAAAGAGCGTCGTGTGGTAACGTGCTGGACCTGGGAGTAATTGGCGAGCGTGGGTGCCACTATACAGGCCTCCAGCGGTTATTGACCTGGATGTTACCCCACTCTCCACCGTTGAGAAGAAGGATGGCGTGGCCCGGAAGCTTTATAACAGGGGGATATCGTTCCTGACATATATAGTGTAGGGCACAACACTGGTTGCAGTGGGTCATAGGATTGGGGTCACTGGAGGAAAGCTCCTGCTGCGTCGCCCCTTTGATGGACCAGAGGAAGCCATCAATATTAACGATGGCATCCTGCAGATAGAGGGTGTGTCGCACTCCTCGAAGGTGAAGGGCTCAGTGAAGCTGCTCGAGCGTGTCAGGGTCACAAGTTCGCAAACAACACACATTGTGCTAGAGCTGCAGCTTCTAGCTGGTGGAAAAGTGAAGCAGCTAAGATCTGCCCCAGATGGGATGAAGATCGGCATCGATGCCGGCACAGGGCTCCATCTGACACAGATATTTCACCTTGTTCGGTTTAACCCTCCATGTATAGGATGCTGGTTATACTACTGCTCATACCTGTGGTGGCTGCCTCACAGACAGCCATGACATAAGATGCCAAGTGGGCCCACTTCCGAGACGAGCCTCAGTACAATCGCTTCCGCGACCATCTGTGGAAAAACAATTACGACCGATTTCACCCACGTGAGGAAATTGAGACTGTCTGCCACTTCTACGGTGTAGAAAGGTCTGTACGTGGTTGGGTGCAGCCGATGCAGCGCCAGATCCTATGTATCGCTTGTGAACATGCCAGAGTCTACCATGGTGCAGATGGTAGGCACTTTAGCGTTCTGCCAAGTGAGCGTTGCCAAGGCAGCTGGAAGGGCCAGTGGGTAATCCCCTCATGCCGATGTGACACTGGTCATGACTACGTGTTTGTGTGAGCAGCCTCGTCGAGATGTTCTTGTTCTAACTCGATAGCATCACTGTAGACCGCCCGCCAAGGTCATGTAAATACTTTTATAATTCCGTTAATGCCATTTCTGTCAGTGGATAGCTTCTTAACTCCTGTATTGTTGGTGGATTTCGGGCGAGTAACTCGTCTACTACTGTTGGGATTATTAGGCCAGGAGAAGCTCTCCAGGACTCAAGCGATCTATTTGCATAGTCGGCGAGGTCATGTAATGATCTTGCCACCGTTTCCTGCCATGCCGCACAGCCTACACCATGCATGTAACGCCATAGTTCTTCGGGGTAACCCATGGTACACAACGTTGATCAGATTGGTCTCTGGACGATTAGACCCTGTAATGTATGTGATCACAGGTGATCGGTATCATGTAGAATGTGTGTCTCTAAATGGGCATTCGGATCATGTAATGTGTGGTTGATCACAGGTGATCGGTATACCACTAAAGATATGTCTCCAAATGGGTGTTCGGGCGAGCTGCTGCAACGTTATCATGCCTCTGTTCTGACAGCCCACCTGCCTCCTGTAGCCGCAGATCGGCGATCCTCTGTTCTGACAGCCCACCTCCCTCCTGTAGCCGCCGATCGGCGATCCTCTATTCTGACAGTCTTCTGTTCTAGCAGCCTCAATTTATCTACTACTTGATCAAACGTAATGCATGTATTCATTTCAAGCTATGCCCCGCCCATTTCTATTTAAGCTCCTCCCACATTTATGCGTGTTGGAATAGATTTTGAAATATGAATCCCCATAATCAGAATTTCAATGTAACTATACAGGTATGCTAATCTAACTAATAGGTATGCTAATGTAACTATACACGTATGCTAATGTATGCCTAACTGTGATCTGTGGCTACCTATGGCAACGAAAGCTTACAGTTTCCAGTCAAATTAGTTGCAAAATATTCAACAGGATGTTGGTTATATTATAAATTCATCGAATACACACAATTAGTACACTTCGTGTGGGAGGGGGCGGGGTGTTGAGATTTTTCTAGTTTTTGTAACTGAGCTAATGCCGTTTGTTCTGTTGTCTTTTCCTATGTCTACTTAACTCAGTACCGCATCTGTACATTCATAAGTATATCCCCACATTCTATGTTAAGCTGTGTGTGTAATTATATATGTATGTTTATTGGTAGGTGTCCGCCGCCACTATAGGCACTGCCTTCGGTGGACAACCTGCGTTGAAAGTATGTAAATTGGTATCCAAGAAGCAAACAAATAATATACGTCTCTTTGTTTGTAACATCAGCTAACACGTGACTTATTTGATTATGATGACAGATACTTGCGTGACAGATCGGATCCCTCCATTATGTGAGAAGGACAATCATAACTCAATAAGGTTTATCTTTATAACTCAGGTTCAAGTTCACCTGGAAGGATCTTCAACAAACAACTCTGATAACGCAGGTTACTGGGGTGGTATATGGCCAATGCTGGGCCGTCATTGGCCTAGTACGTTCCCGGGAACCTGCGCTATCAGGAAATGGTAGGACAATGCCATTGGTTATTGGTGTCTTGAGGAACCTTCTTGATTTTTGCAGTCACAAAGTCAACGGCGATCGAAACCGAATAAATATATTGGGACTTACGCTGTTATTTCTGCATGACATAGACTTTAGTAATGAGTTCAGGGCACTAAACTCTCCCTGGGGTACGTCATTCTCCACACCACACCCTACTGCTTTTCTTGCCTGTACGAATAGCCCCTTTATGAAGACTGGTTTATCGTCGTACGTGTCTGCTGTAGTCTCCAAGGTCACTGCAATATAATGCAACAACACGAGTACAGGCTCACAGTCACACCACCAGAATGCGTAATAATAAAATTTATAAAATTGGCATAGACGCTTATTTGTAAGAACTCCAGTCAGTAACATAGCGAAAACACGCCTGTGGTAATCTGCTACTGTGCCTGGCTCTTTGTCCACATCAGAAGGAGGGCAGCATGATTACCTGCCATGTAACATTATCCCAAACACGGTCTCATTTAACATCACACCAGTTTAATAAATGTAATGTAAATAAATTTTGAACAAGCTTTATCAAGTTCAGAGTGGTATTTATTAAGTAAGGTTGATAGATCTGAGTCTAAATAGGAACGAGCTCGTCATGAGATTCTCGTTATCATCCAACAATAATTACATCATTTAAAAAATAAATAGAATGGACCTTTCCACTCTATTCATCCATCATATGACGTCATAATCAACTACGTGACGTATAGAATGACATAAAAAAGGCGTCATTATGACGTCATAAATGGCGTAGATAAGTACGTCACGAGCGCATATTTGAAGATGGGCTATGCGTTGTTGTACGAAGTGTACGTCTTTACTATTTAATACATATTCTGTTGATTATTTTGAAGCTAATTTGACTGGGCGCTGTTGCTGCCATAGGCATCCAGTAAAATTAGTTACAACATATTCAACAGCTTACCTGTATAGTTATCAGGAAATTAAGAGTTAAGACATTTGGGGATCGGTCAATCCCAATACGACGAAGTGTGGGTGGAGATTAGCTAGAGGTGGGCGGGGCATAGCAACAATTGGAACTGTCCATCCGTTACATCTCCGTGATGTTGAACTTATTTGAGTGTAGATTTGGTGGCCATCTCAAACCACCAGTTAATGTTGAAGTAGAATCGGGGATGATCGCGACAGCTATACTCAAACAAATTCTACATCCAACAGGAAACTAATTCTCTTTACTATGAATAATGATGAGATCGTGATTAAGCTTTTTAGAAATATAAAATATAAAATGAAAATATTGTCAACGACTGTGTTAGATACAGTGGACGCTGGTGTTAATTTCATGTTCAGGACAATCAGAGTATTGTTCCATGGCGTTATAATAGAACTATGCCATTTCTAAGTGTTAGGTCACAACTTTCAGAAAGCCCATGTGTCAATAGCATAGCTTTAGCTGATGCATTGCACAAGTAATGCACACATAATAATAACCAGTTGAGGGGCTTATTTATGTGATAAAATATAAAATAGCTAAATTTTCTCGATGTCGAAATTACAACAAACGCTAATTTTGATGCTGTCCCCTGCATATAGTCACAAAAAATTGCTGCAGATTTCACCTAGACAATGAGTTTGGTCGGGGTGACATTCTGAAACAATGCAAACCTTCAAGAGTAGCATGGGAGGTTGCCAGTCTAAACTTTGAGATAATTCTATTTTGGACAATTTAAGTGTATGAATTGCATTCTGCAGTGTAGCAGAACAGATGTATTATGGCAATATTTGTTAACCAAATGAAATATTGCTGATATTTCCGTAAGCATAAACCGTCCAGCCATTTTGTGACCACAATTCTATCCTTTCGATATGCTTAACTCCTTTTGTGTCAACAGCGCCTCAAAGCGCTCAAAATACCGCTTCTATCAATTATTAATCCTATATTTCGTCAAGATTGTTCAAGAAAATTGAAATTCTTGCTCAGTGAATAACCATTTCCTGGGCAAGAGAAGACGGCTTTTGCATCCGACCTCAGGGATTTAAAAGATTTATGTTTTAAGAACTGGATTTTTGCCGTCTTGGCGAAAAAAGGGGAATCGGAAAGAAAATCCAAATGTTTTTTCTTAGGCAGTGTCCATTTGCAGGTCAAGAGAAAACTATTTTTGATTACGGTTACCGAGCCAGTGATTAAATTGGTAAATTTTCAAAAATAGTTTTCGCCTGACCCGGAAATGGATAATTCTCAAGACCATTGCAGATGCTCTTTTGGCCGGCTTGACCGTTAAAGGGTTAATACAGAGTGTCTGTGTTTCTGGTGCGGTCACTCCGTTAGCAAAATTATAGTAATCCATCTTCCGATAAAATTAGGGTGTGGATAGAAAAGGTCTACCAACAGAGAGAAAGCTGTGAGTGCTGAAATGCGCCAATACGCGCGTTAAATAATAGCCCTTGCCCAAATCATCGTGAGCAACCATCTCTAAATGTGTACTGACTCAAACCCTACTCACGGACTAATAGGCCCTGATATCCCCTCGTGTCCACAGCGCCTCAAAGCGCTCACAATGCGGCCTATGTCAATTAACCCTTTAAAGCTCTAGATATCTCAAAGAAAATCGCAATTCTCACTCATCAAATGCCCATTGAGAGAAGACAATGTGTAAATATGTCACTGAAATTTCCAAAAATAGTTTTCTGTTGCCACACGTTTTGTTCAGCTTGATCATTAAATCGTTAGTATTCAAGAAAATCCGACTTTTTGCTTTGACAGTGTACACGATGTGCAGGCCAAGAGAAGACATTTTGCAATTGTATCACTGAAATGACTGGCTCGGTTACCGAGCCAATTATTCCAGTGATAATTTTTCAAAAATTGTCTTCTCTTGGCCTGCACATGTACATCAATCAAGAACACTGCAGGTGCCATTTTGCAGGCTTAACCATTATAAGCTTAAGTTGAAGCAAGAAGTTTTAATATATATTTCGTTTCATAAACGCAACTTAAGTCACTAAACATAGACAATTTTAACATTTTTATTTTCAAGCATTCTGGTGTGATCGTTTCCCTTTAATGTCTATATTACGTATATTTATGAAGATGAATATATAATGCACGTACGTTTCAGCTTGAGTACGCAGACATACAAGCCCGTATATCAGATGTCATTTTCAAATCACGACAATAGGCCCACACCCGTCAAAATGTGCACGGCCCAGACAAACGAAATGAGCAATGGGTAAATCATTGATCCGATTCCTTAGATCTAATACACTCCGCAAACTTAAATAGAGTACAACTCATAAATAAGTTAAGAAGTTTCCAAAACAAAAACAGAAATGTTAGTTAGTAAAATTTTGAACGATGTAATCACAGCATACCGAGCATAATACAGTACCACAACCACAACTACTACATTATATTATCATAATAATAATAATAACAATAACAACAATTATTATTATTATTATTATTATTATTATTATTATTATTATTATTATTATTATTATACAATAGTTATTATTGAGGTCATCAGGCTGGGGTAGGGGTTGGGGTGGGGTTGATGTCGGACATTAAATATTCAGATATACACTGCTCATTATAATAATATCTGTATATTATATATCTATTCGCCAGATCGTGTCAGTTACGCGCCCACCAACATTACCACTCAGTGGCAAGTCACCTATTCGGCCATCGGCGTATAGGTGGCTTCTCTTTGTTCATAAGTATGGATGGCAGCATCAGGAAACAATGTGGCAATTCAATTCGCGAGAGCGACCTCCCCCCCCCCCACGCCCCCCCTCCCCCCCCCACCCCCATCCAACCCACCTCCTCATGCAACCATAAAAATCAATTAAAAACAATTTAGTTTAACATCGACATATGAACATAATAATCTTTATCCGCATTTGTTCAACAATATTCCCTATATATTCACCATTAGTCACTCAACCCTTCCCTGTCGTCACGAGTAACCTTTCGTCCGTTCTCCTCGATTCCGCGAAATAACGAAAAAGAATCGAGGAGTGGGGCCAGGTTTACAAAATTAAAGTATAACAACACCACCCCACCCCCATATCACGCTTTCCCCGTTAATTGTCTGGTTGCTGAATTCCTGCAGACTGCGTCTTCCATGGGTACCAGATCTTACATTTCTTATCATCATGAGCCTAATAAAAGTAGTAGTAGTAGTAGTAGTAGTAGTAGTAGTAGTAGTAGTAGTAGTAGTAGTAGTAGTAGTAGTAGTAGTAGTAGTAGTAGTAGTAGTAGTCAAAGTGAACGCACGTGTTTATTTAGCAATTGCTGCCCGAATTTGTTAGTTTCTAGCACGATTTTGTAGATAAATTTATGTTTAATTTGTAAATTCTTGTCTTGGTTGGAGCGGATTTTGTGTCTCCATTTTCTAAAGGCACTCCTCTTAGCTGGCGGATTCCGCCATTTAATAGGACTCCTATTACTGTGGTCAATGCAATACATTTCTCCCCGCGCCAGTATGCTATTTCTATAGTTTGTTGGCTAACTCTTCATATTCGGCAAAATCGCTTGAGTGAGAAGATTTAATTCCTTTGTCATTTGAAAGCGCAAGCCTAGTACTTTGACTAACAAATTTATGACTGTAATATGTTAGTATGCATTAGGAAACCACTTAATCGGTTAGGTGTTAGGGAACCACTTAGAAAGTGGTTCAAACTAACAAATATACGATTGTACTATCTATTCGTATATTTGTTGGTAGGTGTCAGGGTTTCAAAAGGGGACACTCTTTATTTAGTGTTTAGCTCTTTCCCTGACGTCTTGGTATTATATATTTGTATTACCCATTATATAGTGTAGTAGTATGGGTTTCCTCTTTTATTAAAACACCATGGCAACCTCCTATAAGCGTACCCTGAGTCTTAAAATCACGACAAAGGCTTGGGGTGTTTCGGCAATTGAGGTGTATCATGGGTTGAAGGATGTAGTTGGGGCAGGGCCACGGGTCCTTCAAGGTCTCATTAACGTTTCCAAATCTGTATGGAATGTCACCGTAGTTAATGAAAGTGTGAAGGAAAGGTTGCTCGACGAGGTCCTTGTCGTGAAGGGTGAGGTGTGTAATGTGGAGGAAATAGATTCTGATCGTCTATTAGTCAAGATTATGGTTCCATTAGAGGTCCCAGATGAACGGGTTATCAATGAATTGATCAAGTATGGCAAAGTGGACAAAGTAGAACACGAGACCTATCCATTTGATCGAATCTTAGAAAATGGCTTCAGAAGAATTTGGTTCGAAAAGGTAGAACAACCACTCCCAAGTAAGGTCATGATAGATGGTCGATTTATCTTGCCATTATGGTACCGGGGGCAAATCAAAGAGTGTAGAATCTGCTTAAGCACAGAACAGATTGCCCTAACAAAAACAAATGTCTAGTTTGTGGATCATCTGATCATTTTAAGTGGCGATGCCCGCAGAACAAATATATCAAAAAGGGTGCTGATAAAAGTGCAGAGCAAGTTGTCTCTAAAGAGAATGTCATAGAACCGGTAGCTGCTGAGATTGTAGCTGAAATCCATGTTAATGGGAAGCACGTTGCTAAAGAAAATGTCATCGAAACAGTAGTTGCTGAGATTGTAGCTGAAGTCCATGTTAATGAGAAGCATGGTGAAAAAAATAAGAATCCAATTGCTGTAGTTGCAGGCGATGACATAGAGTTTCTAGATGAGGGGCTATGTCTTACTCCAGTAACAAGTCAATCCAAGTCTGATGTCAGAGAGGCTAATTCCACACAAGTTGAAGATGATGATCAATACCCTCTGGAAGAGAGTTTTAATTTAGGACAAGTAAAATTCAGGTCGCAAGATACGGAACCTAACTTTGATTTTCCACTGAGTACACTCAATCTAGACGATTTAAATAATATAGAGAAAGTAATTGGTGTCTCGGATCGATTGAGTGGAACAAAGCGACAGAAAGATGGAGAGAGTTCTGAATCAGAAATAGAGGAAAGTGATATAGAAGACGATAATATGTCAGTCGCTGAATCCGATATATCCATTCAAACACAGAGTTCTAAATCACCCGATGAAATGGTCATGTACAGGTCAGAGGCAGGAGAGGTGTTAGTTCCATATGTGACGGCAAAAGGGGTTAAATACAGGGATCTGCGTCATGATTCAGATATGTTAAAATATAAGCATTTGGAAAAGGTTGAGCTAAGTAGTGCAGCGTTTGCGAGTAAATTAGGTAAATGGTCTAAGAGAGGGTCGAAAAAACCAAAGTCTAGTTAGCATAATAATGGCGGTTATACACATCATTTTATTACTTGTTATGCTAATTTGCACACTCAATTGTAGAGGCTTAAATAGTGTCATAAAGCAACGTCACTTACTAGAGCCTCTGAAAAATTAGCAGATTGACATTGCTTTGATACAGGAAACAGAAATTCAGAAGTCAGAATCATACGATAATTTTAAAAAGATTTCTGGATCCAGAATATTCTATTCGTTATCTCAAGATAATAGTGCAGGCGTAGCAATTGTTATACTCCCTCGTTGTTCAGCCTATGTAAATATAATCTCTTCAGTATCAGGTGCAAATTGTCGCTGGGTTAGAGTCACGCTAGATACAACAAACACGTTTCACGTTGCTGTGTATATATGCACCTGCATCTCATCAACCACGTCGTAATTTTTTTTAATGAGATGTCTACAACAGCACTAGATAACATCACTGAAAACTTAGTAATGGGTGGTGACTTTAATTGTGTCGTAGACAAAGAAAATGACAGTCATGCAACTTCAACTTATACTGATACATCACATAAACTCTTAAAAGAAATATGTGATAATGAAAATTTAGTTGACACATATAGAATATCAAAACCTCATGGTAAAGATCTTACATGTTTTTCGGCAGATGGTAAAGTTGGTTCAAGGATCGACAGAATGTATGTGAATAGTTTGTTGACAGGGTACTGGAGAGATGTTAATATTAAGCCAGTCACATTCTCAGATCATAACATGGTTTGTGTAACCTTTGCCAATGCTGATTGGGTAACAAAAGGGGTTGGGTTTTGGAAATTAAACACAACATTGTTGGGAGAAGAATTTTATAAGAATAATATAGAGAGTTGTTGGCAACATTGGATTAATAGGAAAGCATCATATAAGAGCACATTGCAATGGTCGGAGGATGTAAAACTGGATTTAAAGTATGTTTCCCGAAAGTATGCTATTAGAAAAGCACGGGAAATACGCAAACGCAAGAAAACACTTCATCGATCACTGATGAAAATTAATGCTAAAGTAAATAATGGTGAAGATAATTATTATGAATTACTGGTTAAAATTAAAAGTGAAATAAGAGATATAGAACAATATAAGTTTGAGGGTGCGAAAATTAGAGCAAGAGCCCAGATGCACACAGAAGGGGAAAAGCCAACCCGATATTTTTGCACATTAGAAAAAGCATGGGCAATAGATAAGGTGATGTGCTCATTAAACATGCCGGATGGTTCAACCGTCTTTACCAACAATGAAATGAGTACTATTGTATGCAATTACTATGCGTCATTGTACAAGTCAGAGGGAGTTGATGAATATGCAAAATTGGATTTGTTAGCAAATATAGACAAAAAGGTGTCAGACAAAGGCAGTGAATTTTGTGATCAACCCTTAACACTAGAAGATTTAACTAAATCCCTTAAAGGTATGAAACTAGAAAAATCACCGGGGTGTGATGGCCTTCCAGTTGAATTTGTAGGTCCAATAATGGAAGAATTAGCCACTGAAATTTTTTAGAAAGGCCATTTACCACCAACTATGGCTAGGGCATATGTAAGGCTAATATATAAACGAAATGACAGACGTTTAATTCAGAATTACAGACCAATTTCTCTACTATGTGTAGACTACAAAAAAATATCCAGAGCACTAACATTGAAACTAGGTAGTGTTTTAGGAGAAATCATTGGAACAGAGCAGACATGTGCTGTACCTAGGAGGACAATTTTAACCAATACCATGTTAATAAGAGACCTTATACAATTGGTTGAGAAGGATAGCATCCCTTCAGCTGTGATTGCCTTGGACAACGAAAAGGCATTTGACCATGTGGAATGGGATTTTCTTTTTAATTCTTTGCAATCGTTTGGGTTAGGCTCAAACTTTATTAAATGGGTTTAAGATTTTATATACGGATATCAAGAGTAGCTATTTAGTGAACAATTAATTATCCAGAGAAATTGTCTTAGAACGTGGTGTTAGACAGGGGTGTTCCCTATCGCCATTATTATTTGTTATTGTGATGGAATCCCTTGGCATAGCATTGAGGCAAAATAGTAACTTTCAAGGCATATGTATTCGTGGCATAGAAAGACCACTTAAGTTGTCACAATATGCTGATGACACAACTGTGTTTGCCAGTTCAAACAATGATTTTGCAATTTTAAACCACGTACTAGAAAAGTTCCAAAATGCATCTGGTTTGAAAATCAATAAAGAAAAATCCAAAGGATTATTTTTGGGGCCATGGAAAGAGCGGAATGACCAGCCACTTGAAATCAATTGGTCTAATGATACCATTAAGATTTTAGGCATCTATTTTAGCAGGAAACCGAATACAACACAAAATTGGAATGAACGAGTATCTAAGCTTAAGAGAATATTAGCAAATTGGAAGCGTCGTCGTCTTCCAATTTTTGGTAGAGTGTTTGTTGTCAACAACTTGGCATTATCTGAGCTATGGTATACAGCATCTGTTGTACACATGCCAAAACATGTAGAAAAGGAGGTTAATGAGTTGATATTGTCATTCATATGGGAAGAAAAGAATCATTTAGTTTCCCATCATGTTCTCAATAATGCTAAGTTAGAAGGAGGACTTGATTTAATTGATATTAAAGTGAAATGTGTTTCTTTATGGTTAAAATTTTTGAATGATCTTATTACATCAGATGAGACGTGGGCATGTGTTTCACGAGCTCTCATGGAGAGAATTGTAGAACCATTTCTGGCGGAGCATGTTTTTACCTCAAAGAAACCACCTCCGAATAGCCAAATGATACCAGATGTGTTTAAAGATCAAGTTAAGGAGGTAGAAATATTTGACAGATACATGCCTCCATCTACGTGCTGGAAGGAAGTACTAGAACAGCAATTGTGAGGCAATAGTAATATATGTTATAACAATGCAGTACTTTATCTACCGTCCTTTGCAAAATATAGCATTCAACATTTATCTGATATGATACACCCTCAAACACGTAGATGGATTTCAATGCAAGAAGTAGCTAGAAAAACACATATGAGGCATATAGATGTCCAGCGGTTGCTAAATAAAATAAAACATGCTGTACCAATTGAATGGTTTCGTCTGCCAAATGTAAATAATAATGGTTTGACTCCACAACCTGCATTAGTTCTTGATGATGAGATGTTAAAATGCAAGATGAGATCCAAGGAATGGTACCATATTATGAGACGAAAACAAGTAACACCTCCCATAGCAATTAGGAGATGGGATGACTCAAGCTATAAACCATCCAGTTGGAAAAAAGTATGGAAAATCTTACATTCTCCATACATACCAAATATGGCTCGTGATTTATTGTGGCGATTACTACATCGACGGCTATGGGTGGGACACTTGACATACAAGTGCAATATTATGACTTCTGATAGGTGTTACTTATGTCAAACAGACGAGGAAACAATCGAGCATTTATTTGCGGAATGTCCAATATCGTCAAAATTTTGGGACTATATCAGCCAAATCTTGACACAATTTGGAGCGAAGCCCATTGTTCTAGACACGCATGTAGTCTTATTTAGAGAATTTGGATCAAGCGGTGTAAATATCATAAAGTCTGAAAGGACTATTTTAATAACAATACTAACCATAGGTGTTTGGGCCATTTGGAAACATCGGTGTGTACAGACGAAAAATCCATCTATGGGCAATCACAATAGAGCAATAAAGGCAATATTTCGTTCATTGCTGCTGAATCATATTCCTTGCGAATGTTTTAGATTAAAGCAGCATGGTAAAGAAAAAGTATTCAAGGACATATGGTGCAAAACAAACATAGTTTCAATAGAGTTGGGAACTGTAAAAATAAATGAG
The DNA here is from genome assembly GCA_034401795.1 of Chaetoderma sp. LZ-2023a. Lineage (NCBI taxonomy): Eukaryota > Metazoa > Mollusca > Caudofoveata > Chaetodermatida > Chaetodermatidae > Chaetoderma > Chaetoderma sp. LZ-2023a. Next base: position 46,133,847 of record CM067364.1, read on the forward strand.
CCTGCACTCGCTTAAATCATTTAATTACTACAGCTGATTTATCTGTGTCTTTTAATTAATCTGTGTCCTGTAATTCATTTTAGTCTGCACTTTGATATTGTTATGTTTAATAATTCATGTTAACAAATAAACAGACTGGGGTAATTTAATAATCAATCGATAAAGTAAGTTGCCATTGAATTATGAAATTGTCCCAGGTAATTTTAGGAACTTGCACAGGGTTTTATAGGGTTATTTGTTCCCGGGTAATTTACAAAACCTTACAACAAAGTAAATCAAAAATGTAAACAAGAGCGCCATCTATTTCCATCTATTTTTCTGTAATTCTCCTGCTGACTATATATGTTATGCTACCCAAACGCTACTACGCCCGCTGATCTTTAAAGAATCAGCCCACTGGCGGCAATGATTGACTTATTTGTCATTGATTGACGAGTCACTTTTCATTTGTTGAATAGTTGCACTCACCACACGGGCCTACTACCACACATGGATTGAATGGTAATTTACAAAACCTTACAATAAAGTAAATTGAAAATGTAAACAAGAGCGCCATCTATTTTTCTGAAATTTTTCAGCCGACTATATGTATTATTCTACCCAAATGCTACTACGCCCCCTGATCTATAAAGAATCAGCCCACTGGCGTCAATGATTGATTTATTTGTCATTGATTGACGAGGTACTTTTCATTTTTTGGATAGTTGCACTCGCCACACGGGTCTACTACTACACCTGGGTTGAATATGTAACGCCCTTGTTAAGTTTTGTATTGCTATCTATACTTTTTAAGCCATATGTATTTATAGATTGTATTAATGCTCATTATTTATCTTTTGTTTTGGTGTAATATTAACCAGGCTTACTAGTTCACCAGTTTTTCTTCGGGGGGTTTGCAAGCCTTTTTAAAGGAGTTACTCCGTGAAGTTTGTCCGACTGCGTCAGCGTCGGTTTTTCAAAAAAAAAAGAAGAAAAAAAAGTAGTAGTAGTAGCGGTAGCAGTAGTAGTAGTAGTAGTAGTAGTAGTAGTAGTAGTAGTAGTAGTAGTAGTAGTAGTAGTAGTAGTAGTAGTAGTAGTAGTAGTAGTACTAGTAGTAGTAGTAGTAGTAGTAGTAGTAGCAGCAGCAGTAGCAGCAGCAGCAGTAGTAGTAGTAGTAGTAGTAGTAGTAGTAGTAGTAGTAGTAGTTGTTGTTGTTGTTGTTGTTGTTGTTGTTGTTGTAGCGGTAGTAGTATGGGTAGGCCGTGTGTTTGCCCCGATTATAGATATTGTCATTGTCATAGTCATGGTAATTATCTGTAGGTGTTATCATTTGGAAAAATGTTTCATAATTTTTCTAATAAAAGGGCACATTTTTTTAAGTAATGCTAGCTTTTTAGTGTCCAATAGTTGTTGCATTTTGAAGTAATTCGGTCTGTTTCTATAATATAAAGGTAAGTATGATTTCCGATCATCAGAGAAATAGGTGCATATAAAAAGGTTATGGTGTTCATCGCCAATATCGTTTGTATTGCATAATGTGCATTTACGATATATTTTTGGTGCATTGATCCATCTGCCAGTTTCAATTAGCAGGCGATGATTTGAGGTTTTAAATTTGCAAAGCGCTATCCTGTTATATTCATTTAGTGTTGTTAAATACCTTTCTACACACCATTCTGTCTTATATATATTATACACTGTTCCGTTCGATGATCTATTTATTTCACCCGCGCTGTTTAAACTGGTCGATTAGTCTTTCCTTTATCTGGTTTACGGTAGTCTTTTTTATCGAGTACTTGTTGTGTGGTCTACAGAAAACCGAATCCTGTATCGTTTAATATTGTTTCAACATATTTTTTCCATGGGTATTGTACGCCTTCCTCCATATAGTGTTTATACATGTAGTTATAAAGTTTAAATGAGATTTTATTTTGACTGCATATTAAAACTGTAGATCAATATTTCAACATTCTGCATTTGATAGTGATTTGGATTGGGTACCTTCCAGATTCACCATACACCATAAAAGATGGGGTAGTTTCTTTATTTTTAGTACTTGTTTTATGAAACTGCAGTGCAATTGTTCTAAGCGTTGGTAGTTTTCGTAGCCCCATGCTTCGCTGCCATAGAGAGCAACCGGAATAATGGTTGCATCAAAGAGTTTAATTTGCCAATTTACCGATAGATTCAACGGTCATATAACTAGGTAGTCTTTTCAAACCGCTATAGCTGAGAAACTTGGGAATATATGTATATATTTGTCTCTCCTATATTGGGCCCTTATTCTATACGCGATATCCAGGCCCTCATTAATTCCGTCCATTATCGGGAACTATGACCTATACCCTGGTTGTGCTCATGTTTTACGTCAAAACTACAATGTACCAAGGCAACGATGACTAAAGAAATGTTTCCAAATTTCGAACGATAAAGTAAGAGTCCAATCTAAAAATAGAGGTGTGGCTTCTTCGAAAATACTTTTCTCGATCTCGTATCGAAGGAGATCTCGCGAGATACTAATGGTGAGAGTCCTGTACCGAAATACATACAGGGTTGCGCGATTATAAGAACGCAAGTAGGCTACGTTAACCACTGCGCCGATGTATTCTTATCAAATGTAACCCTACCAGTACCATTGTCCCAATAGATGAATCCAGTTTATCAATCAATCATATGACGTCATAATCATTTACGTCAATTATAGGATGACGTCGTTGTCAGTTACGTCAAGAGTGACGCGATTTAGCCCGTTATAAACACTTAATAGTCAGTCAAGTTGCATGAATTATATCTCTACTATTTAATAAAGATGAGCCGCCATAAGCCAGGGACGGATTTAGGGGGTGCGGGTGGTTGTCCCATGGTACACAGGACCCCCCACCTCACCCCCACCCCCACCCACCCCCCACCCCCACCCCCACCCCTAGACAAGCTAACCAAAAAAAAAATTTGTTATTAAATTATTTTACAAAATAGCCAAATCACATCATTATTGTGTGTACATATGTTTACTATTCGTTTTTCAAATTCTACATTTAATGACTGCAACTATAGCGTTACCTTATTATCAAGGGTAGGGCACAAGATGTGATTCATGCATACCAAAACATCAATGATGTGGTAGCTACAATTCTGGCGGTTAGAGAGCAGATAGATACCAAGTTTGCCGAATGGTTTAAAGAAGGGTGTGAGATCGCCAAAAGCGTCAATGTTGAGGCAAGCCTTCCAAGAACATATAATTGTCAGTAGAACTGGGCCAATACTCCCGCAACACACCTGAAGATTACTTCAGGACAACTTTAGCCATCCCATATCTGGAAGATCTTGTATCAGAAATTGAGCATCGATTTCCACATCTGAGCAAGATAAGTGTCAGCAGTCTATATCTAATTCCTTCCATCATTTACAAGAGCAAAGAGCCAGTCAAAGCAAACGTGCGCGACCTTCTAAAGTGATATGAAACTGATCTGCCCAGTCCTAGTGGTGTAAATATATAATTAGAACTTTGGGAGAGAAAGAGGAGAAGAACATAAAGTGGCCACCCCAGCACAGCAAGTGATACACTCAAGGTCTGCAGGAAAGAAGACTCCCAATATCCATCGGCTTCTAACGATCCTTTGCACCATTGGTGTTACCTCATGTGAGACAGAAAGGGCTAACAGTGAGCTTAGCTATCTCAAGACATACTTAAGAGCAACAATGGAACAGGACAGACTTAATGGGTTGGCTCTGATGCATGCCCATTATGGCATGGCAATCGATGTAGAAGAGGTTGTGATGCGTTTCGCTCGATGTCATCCACGAAGACTACGACTTGTTAATATGATAGAATCAGACTGAGCTAGTTAGTCCTAATGATTCTTTTCTATTAAGTTCTCAGAGTTACTCTTCTTACATATATTGTTAGGGTTTTTTGACTGCCTTTGTAATTTGTTGGAAAGCATTTAGTTTTGTATTAACATAATACAAATTTGATAGTGATTTGCGGTTATAAACTATGATCTAACCATACGGGAGCTGAATCGTTCTGACAATATAAATGTTTTATCTAGTTTACCCCGAGACACCGCCCCCCCCCCCCCCTCACCACCGGGACTGTGAAACAGTTTCAATTATGTTCGTCGTGAGATTAATCCATTTCTAAGCTTAGTTAGAATTTTTGACATTCACCAATTATGTCCCAAATGTCATGGGAATATATGCTCAAATATCAAACAGAAAAGTATATCCACAAAAGAACTGAAAATGCTGTTAAATGCCATTTCAAAACATCTAATTTACAACAGATTTCCCGGATTCCAGCCCCCGCAGTAGGAGTGGGGTGGGGCACCTCAGATCCTATAGCCTCTAAAAGACCAACATTACCACACCATAGACTTCGCCTATGTCAATTAAAAGCAGTCCATGGTCAGAGGGTGCAAATTCTTTGGAAAGATAAATTTAAGAGTAAAATTACCCTTAAAATATAATAATTTTATCAGCCAACTGATGATTCAAATTCACCTCCAGAAATGCAGGAGAGGCCATCTGAGAGCATCTAGATTTAAAAATTTCTTGGTGAGGAGCCCGGACCGCACAACTGGTGAGTCGGACACCCCCGTAAAATATTTCTGGATCCGCCCCTGTAAGCAGCAACAGTACCCAGTCAAATTATTTTCAAAATATTCAAAAGCGTATCTGCGTAGTGTTCTGAAAATTGAAGTTGCTGGAATAACCCGTTTCGCGGATGGCCGATTTTAACCACGTGACTCGTGCGAACTTTCGAAGCGCAGTGCATTGTGGGAGCGTTTGGGGGCAGTGTGTATTAAAATGACGTCGGCCAATAACGTCGCTTGTAGTAATAATTTTGATAGTTGGAAAGTTGTAGATTTAAGAGCTTTTCTTATAGAGAGAGAAGTACTTGTATGCGATCAAAACGGCTATATCGTCTTTCTCTCCCCCTATGAATGAATAGGGGGGAGATTCCACGACACGTATTTTAAAGCGAATACAATTATATTGAGATACTTAACTAAAATATACACTTACCCTACTCATATATTAGATACAAATAAACTGAAATAAACTGAAAATGAACGCTAAATACGCATTCCAGGGGAGAGACTGACGAACAGTATTAGCCTCCGACGATCTTTCAGCGCTGACATTATTGCCAGATTTTAAAATATAATTGCTACGTTTGCTTCACAAAACATGCATCTTCAATGCATTATTTATTTAAAATTAAATTATTAAAAACTATATTTTAATTATGCAGCTTTTTTCGTCAAGGCGCGTAAAGCGGATTTCCTAAATAGATTGACGAACAGCATATAGGACAGGAATAGCCTACAATCTTAAAAGCATAAGCGCCGTGAAAAGGGTTTCTTTTGGAGTCCTAAGCAGAAAAATGGGGCTTGGAATTTTTTGGGGGGAAAATTTGACATTTAAGCAGATTTAGGGGAGATATTGACGAACAGTATACGCACGACGGCGCTATCAAACGTGTGTATTATTGCCTGATTGTTCAATGAATTGCATTGATTATATAGGGGGAGCGTTCTCCAGTGCATTTCAAGTAAATTACTTCAGAAAATCGTGTATTATTGCCTGATTTGTCAATGAGTTGTGTTGATTAACCAGGGGGGTGGGGGTGCGTTCTCCAGCCAATTTCAAATAAATTATTTAAGAAACGATCTTAAATCACCTGAAATGATTGATTTTTAAACATCAAATAGCTAGAGGATGTCTTAGGAAGACTTGAGCCAAGAATGACGAAATTTCGACAATTATTTATTCATATCTTGCCATAGATAGTTAATAAAAAATAATGTGTATTTGGGTGGGGTGTTGTTGCTAGTGGGGGTGGGGTTGGGGGTGGGGGTTGTAGAATAACCGAGCCAGTCATTCCAATGGTAAATTTTCAAAATTATTCTTCCCTTGGTCTGCAAATAGACATTTCTCAAGACCACCGCAGAAGTCATTTTTGGCTGATATGAGCATAAAACCATACATTCACGTGCATTTGTTTATGCTCGCACGATCGACTGTCCCCCAAACAGTCCCATAGTGCAATGCGCGCGATACGCGGTAAACAAGGATGGCGGTATCTGCGTCACGGGTTATGCGGGGATCAATCCGGCGATTCCAACACGGGAAAAGCTTCTATATCCTTGGTCTGATTCAGGCGGTTAAGAAAATGACCATCTTGCGCAGAAACTGTCAGCTTTGAATCAATGCATCACACGTTCGGGTCCATCTGTTTGCTATCTCTTTACGTCTTGAAAGTCCAGCGTCTCACATTCAAGACACCTACCTACCTATACAGGAACATAGGGAGCCAGCAACAGCTACCCGGCAAATTACTTTCAAAATATGTAACAAAATATGCATTGTATCATAAAGGATTTATGATTTCTGGTCTTACAGGTTAAAGGGTAAAGCGATTGTTAAATAAAAACAATGTTGCCGGTCAACAACAAATGACGAAGCCTTAAATAAAGACGTATGACTTAATAAAATATAAAATTTATTGACCATGACGTGATTGACGTCATAAATAATAAAGAAGCGCGCTTATTTAGCCTCAAGAGGCATACCATAGGCCTATATATCGTCACGTGTATTTCTAGCTATGTCACACCCACTACTAGCTAAGCTCCGCAAATGTGTTGCTATTGTTGGGATTGATTTATATACTTTGAACGCTGAATTCCCAGAATCCCAATTTCAAGGTAACTATACGTGTAAACTGATGGGTCTGTATTCTGAAGATACGAAAAAAATACGTAAATTTATATGGCGTAAGTCCAAAAGACGCCTAAGTCGATATTCACCGATGTTAGATGAATATTTACCAGCCTCTTTGTGAACACGACGTAGTAAGGTTTTCTAAATAGGTGTGGCCAATTACACAATCGCGTAAGTTGGGCACTCTTCGGTCCCTGATCATTTAGAAACTAATTTGTTTGATATGAGCGGTGTTGCTGACTATTAAATTAGTTTCAAAATAGTCAACAGCACGTTTAATAAATTGCAAATCCATCAAAGACATACAATTAGTACACTTGACGGACCTTTCCTGCTTCATGACGGGGTTGTAATACGTCACAGTGATTGTGACATCGGCCCAAATGTGACGTAATTGATTATGTGGTCCCTTAAGACAGGGTATAATATCGGTCTATTGACTCTAAATCATATCATAGCAATATGACAATAATAACAGCAAAATTGTCGACCGCTGAGTTCGATGATGGCCTGGGATAGTGTAGGTCTACGGTTCACGTCAATGGGTGAATCCAGTTTTAGCTATGCCCCATCCATCTCTAGCTAAGCTCCGCCTAGTTTCAAGATATTCAACAGAATTGTTATTATGTGTGAAAGAAATACAATTCGTATACATGACGTATATAAATTAACCTTTTAACTCCTGAATTTATTCAAGAAAATTTCAATTTTCACCTAGGAAATGTCCATTTGCAGACCAAGAGAAGGCTAATTTGGAAAATTTACCACTGGAATGACTGGCTCGAGCCAGTCATTACAGTGGTAAATTTTCTAACATAGTCTTCTATTGGTCTGCAATAGACATTTCTTGAGACCGCTGCAGAAGCCGTTTTTGGCTTATATGAGCGTTAAACGGTTTTAAGAGTTCCTGACGATCATAGATACCCCCATTCATTACTCGTTTGATTGTGACGTCAGGCTGAGCAAGAAGAAAGAAATAAATGTTCAGAAATGTACGCTCCCCCATTACGTCGTTAGTCAATCTACTGGCGTCGTTTGTCAGATTTGTTAGAATACGGCGTGCTACTGCTAAAACTATCGTGCCGGCTTTCAAAAGGTTATCTTAATGATATTTTAGATATGGGAAGAACATTCATTTAATGTGAATTAGCAATTTTTTAAAGGCAAGATGTAGCTATTGCGATTCAGCAACCATAGGACCGAGCATTTGAGTGTTGCAATATAATGGTTCTCTGAGAAACGTGATTTTTCGACCACCGTTCTGCGAAACATTCTTTTGTTCCCAAATCGGATCGCTCGATTTTCATCCTATCTTGGTTTCAAAAAACAATATTTTATAGATTAAATTTAGTTTTAATTGTCACGACAAAAGTATATTTTACCTGTAATGGCAGTCCCGACCGAGTACGAGCTGTCGCTGACGGAAAGGCGGAATGGTGACGACGATTTCTGAGCGTCCGCAGTGTGGCCCGTGGGGAACATGACTGTGCAGGCTGACGAAGGGACTCTGTTTGGGTAGCTGGTCACTTGGATAACCATCAAACTGACCACTACTGTTGCCAACGCCATACACACGAATCTAGACATAATTGACGTTTTTGCCGTATCTGTAGAAATAAATAACGTTTACACCTATGAAACGGAAAGACCAAATACGAAAAATCCTTTACAATACAAGAACTTTTCTGTTGAGTATTTTGAAGGTAATTTGACATGAACACGTTACTACGCAGGCAGCAACGCGTTTCTGTCAATAAGCGTCATAGCATTCAACGCGTTACATGCATGTATACTAAAATTCATTAAATTGAGATTCTCTAACTTCAGTGTTCCAAGGGTTAAGAATTGGATTTATACAACAAACTATCTTCACATATAGTGCCTAAACTGCACTATATCAAGATGCAATTATCACGTTCACCATCACGGGCGTAATATACAGACCCGTCGTTGTGACGTAAGAAATATTCTGGTAAATAGTTTGACTCCACTTTCTCTAGCAGGTGTTGAAATAGTGTATTCGTGATAGAAGCTCTCGGTATAAATGTGTCTAATTAGATGTTTTTCACGATTGGGCGATGTTTAAAGGCTCGCTTTCAAACCGAATGTTTGAAAATAAAATTGCAAACATTTTATACTTTTATATGGTTAAATTAAGTACCGCAGTATAAGGAAACAAAATAAATCTCAGGCCGTGTTCTCACGAGAGGCTTAATCCGGAATAACGACGTACTGCGGTATGGCGTTATTCCCCCTATTCACGCTCTAGCGAGAACACGGCTTTAGCTTATAACCTATGGTGGTTTCAATCAGTACAAATTAATAAAACATTTTTAGTAATTTTCACCGATGCATTCAAATCACGCTAATTAATGGCTGGCGCTATTAAAAATACAAAAGTGAACGACTACCCGTATACCATATGGATTAACACCTTGTATGAGTAGACCTACAATAAGACCGTTGAAACTGTATCGTGCCAAAACTTACGATTGAAGAGCTTATAATTAGGTCTTAGGCCCTATATGATAATCTCGAGCTGTAGGGAGTTGAGTTATCACCAGTTGTTCGCCAAACTGTAAAATCCCAATACTTACGGCCTATATATTAACAACATAATGTGTATTATCATTCGTCTAATGTACTGTTAGTACATGCGCACTGAGCATGTTCAACGGCGTATTTCGATGCGTCGGGGTTTTTTTTCATCCAACAAAAGAATCTATTGTACAGGGCTTAAAACGTCTTTTGATTTGTCGATTGTATGACTCTGGTTGAGACGAAATTTTAGCACTCATGCTGTGGTTTGATTAACAGTGTTGACCACGCACAAACATTGGCCGAAGTATCTTATTTTAGGCATATCCCTCACATTCGCCGAGTAAGGTCTAGAGTGGTAATTTACATACGGCAGCGCCGCTCATAACTAAGTTGAATTAGTTACGGTGTTTCCTAAACACACACAAGAAACATATTAGTTGGTAAGAAATAGAATATTCACACAAAATGCTTGAAAATAAAATTGTTAAAGGTGCATATTCACAGCAAAATTACTGAAAATAAAGTGAATACGCACCTTTAAATTGTGCAGATCAGTGTAATTGATTGAAACAGATCGCAACATATGATGATTTCATTCCATATAAATTAATATAATTTTTTAAGCTGCGAAATTGAAATAAAGACTAGTGTCTCTAATTCAATTTCACAACTTTAAAATTTTATGTTAATTAATACGTAATGAAATCATATGTTAAGATTTATTTCGTTTCCTTACATCGAGGCATATAATTTAAGCCTCTAAAAGTATACAAGCATAACAATTTTATTTTCAAGTATTTTAGTGCGACTATGCACCTTTAAACAGTATGTTTTATATGGGGTCGGAAGCGTAATAAGTTATTTCTGGGTTGTACACAAAGTGGATAACTATATGTTAACCCTTTAACACTCATATCAGCAAAACTACCTTCTGAAGTGGTTTTGAGAAATGTCTGTTTGCAGCATAAGAGAAGATTATTTTTGACAATTCACCACTGGAATGACTGGATCGATAACAGAGAACTGTCAGCCTCTATTGATTTCCAAAGTATTTTATCAATCATTGAATACCAGTGAACGTTATTACAAGGCTTAAAAGTCACATTGAATCTCGCATCAGGACCAATTTCAGTCAGCATCCTAGTCCTACCCTATAACACATCCAAGCAAGAGATCGCCAAAACCTTTAACCCTTTGACAGTCATATCAGCAAAAAATGGTTTCTGCAGTGGTCTTGAGAAATGGCCATTTGCAGACCCAGAAGACTTTTTTGGAAATTTACTACTGGAATGACTGGCTCGATAACCGAGCCAGTCATTCCAGTGGTAATTTTTCAAAAAATAGTCTGCTCTTGGTCTGCATATGGAATTTTGCTATGAAAAAAAATATAACTTTTTTTTTAACAAATTTGAAGTTTTAAAGTGGTAATGCGGTCCCGGAAGCTATTTACGATAGGCAATGATATGTGGGCATATAGTACAAAATGACGACAAGATATGTAGGTTATCAGCTTGCGTATAACAATTGAATAATTGGATACATTATGTGTGCCTTTGTGGATGAATTACCATGACAGACACAACATAAAAACACCGGTGGCCATTTTGTCTTCTCCACCTAGTGACTGCCATCTTAGATTTCAAAATGACCGCTATATACGATTTATTCTTAAGTGATATCTTCGTTTCTAAGCCCTATTGAAAGTTGGCATAGTTTGATTGTACGGAACACGCTTTGCAAGAACTCCCGTTATGTGACAATACGTACACGTGTTCAGGGTGACGACTACATTCCTTAATACATTTCCTTAACGCCAAACTGTGCTCACGAACACAAGGGGCTTGCTTTTTACAACTCAAATTTACCCTATGTTAAATATTGGTGGTTATCGTCCCACCTGTCCTGGAGAACCACCATATTTTGACCCCCAAACCGAGGGGCCCGCTATAGATCGTCTTAACACGCCATCGCCGCATTGTCCGGTAATAAATGAACCACGGAAATGTTCACAATGTTCGACGTACGCGCGTTTTAAAGGGAATTATGGTTTTTTAAAGTGTAAATAGGACATACTGCTAGATACACATTCCTGACTGAATAAATTTTACATATTTTAAATATATTGTGCAGCGGCATTATTGGCGCGTTAGATGCGAAGCACTTAGCATCACCACTAGAAATCAATTGAATTGATCTAGATCTACTGTTCTGATTTGGTCATCAGTGACGTCATCTATATTTGAATTAAGCCACGTCCACCTTTTTCCCCCGTTAAAAAATACTAGAATCTGATTGATAGAGAGCCTTTTGTATTGTTCTCTCTCGACCAATCAGATTCAAGCCTATCCGAGCAGCCACCTCAAGGGGTGACAATGCTCACTCTGTTGACATGTGTGATGAGCCGTGAAGGTCGTAGGAGGCCTGGGGTTAATTTAAATATTGATGACGTCATAACTCTCAAGCAATCGGAGCAGCCGCCTCAATGGGCGCCAATCTTCACTCTGTTGACATGTGTAATGAGCCGTGAATGTGGTAGGAGGACTGGGGGTTAATTTAAATATTGATGACATCATAACTCTCAATCAATCGGAACAGCCGCCTCAATGGGCGCCAATGTTCATGCTGTTGACATTTGTAATGAGCCGTGAAGGTGGTAGGAGGACTGGGAGTTAATTTAAATATTGATGAAGTCATAACTCTCAACCAATCGGAGCAGCCGCCTCAAGAACTCACCAATGTTCGCTCAGTGGAGGGTTTGACATGTGTAATGAGTCATGAAGCTGTTAGGAAGTCTGGAGGCTAATTCAAATATCGATGACGTCATAACTCTTAACCAATCAGAGCAGCCACCTCAACAGTCACCGTTGTTTGAGTGTTGAAGGAATTTTATAGCATTATGACGTTTTTGAACATGTTCTGTCAATCCTGGTCACCCGTCAGCTCCCAGCCCTGCAAGAAAAGGGGGTGAAAATCTGCAATTTCACTCAGCTTTCACAAATTAAATTTGAGGTTGTAAGCATCACAGCGAAGTCAGCATACTTTTTATGTTGTTTTATATGTTGCAAAGTGCATGTAGATCTCGGTAGCAATGTGTATGCAAGAGTTATGAAACCTAAAGAAGAAATTTAATGTTGGTGGCAGCTATCTTACTAAGCGATGCATCTTTATGCACTATAAACCCTCCACATGTTCGACCAATATGTAGCACTGTAGCTATTTCACTCCAAATGTCAGAATACAACAGGAACCTAAGGTAGAGTCTATTTCCTGATGCTAGGGAGTTAGAGAATATACCTATCTGGTGGCATTAATCGCATGCTTAACAACACATCCCTCAATTCTTGCGACATCATGGCTTCTCCATCTGGCTTGATGGCTTTGAATTAGCCTCCAGACTTCCTAACAGCTTCATGACTCATTACACATGTCAAACCCTCCACTGAGCGAACATTGGTGAGTTCTTGTAACCGCCCAGATTCTGGCAGAATAAGCATTACCAGAAGAAGAAGAAGCAACTGAAGGACACTAAATGAAAATGTGCAGAAGTTGGTCAAATTCTACAAAGAAAGTCCAAGTAGTAGCTGATACCATGATGTGGTTGACATTTGCAATGTGTATTCTGAAAATCGTAATTTAAAAGAACACTTTAGTGTCAATTAATGAACAAAACATGTCAGTACTTCTTGGTACGGGAAGCATGGTTTCGATATTATCAAAGGATAAATATGACCAAATTGCAACACATACAGATACTGTTTTACGGCGAGCCCCATTAAAATTGGTTACATATGCAAAATGAATCTTTGAAAGTTATTGGATGTACAACACTTCCTGTCACAAGAATTGGCATGACTGTATCAGACAAATGCTACATTGCTCAAGCCTAACTGGGATTATTAGGCCTTAACTTAACCATCTTTGCAGTTGGACATTAAATCTGGTTTACTGGTGAACAGCTTACAATGCAAACGACCAATTCAGAATACTTTGCCAAACTAGTGCGGTTGCCGGCTGCACTGCTACTAACTGAACAACTGTTTCAGTTTCTGTAGTTCGGATCGACCGGTCGGGCACCGGCCGTACCAGCTAAGCTGGGTATGCGCCACCCGTCTAGGATACGTTTTCTGAACACGCCCCTCTGTGTAGGGCTATAAACATATATAGGCCTATGGGAGAGAGAGCGTGTCGAAAAACGACTAAGTTCATTAAAACGCATTATGCGCATGCGCGCGCTGGGATGCTGTTTCTATGGAGCGCGTAGTTGTGACCTAGATAGGATGGCGCTTATAGGGTACCGAGCTGGTACTCTATAATTCTTACTGATTGTCTGTTCTCATTAAATCTGGCAATAATCAAGACCAGAATTCGACGGGCTTTCCAAATCTGTACACCATTTCAAAATCGGTTGAGAAATGGCTGAGTTATCCAGGAAAACTCTTCTTGATTATCTTCAAAATATTGCCCTGACATCATAACCACGTGGACATAAAGCTTCTAGAATGCTCTATAACGTTCGACGACGCCATTATTAGCTGTGTGCTGATTGGCTGTTGCTCGAACGGTGATTGGATGAAGCCTGCGCCTGTGACGTCATGGAGAGTATAAAAGGAGAAGCGATCCAGTGATTGGGAGCATCCTCGGCCAGGGGCCGAACAGATTGGCCCTGTACTAGCTGCGATCGACAGATACTACGCATATGACTTCAGTTTCCGTCGCGTTTCCGTAGCTACCAGTAGCCAACCCACCGCACTAAAACAGTTTTTGTAACTCCCCATCTGCGGGAGTAATTTGGAACTTTTGATAATCGTTCACGAATACTACATCTACATTCGGAACACAAACTTGCGGTGAGGCCTTTGCGGCCTGAATATGTGAGTCTACAGATGTAGAGTCAGGATGTTCTTTGATGGATGACTCGCCGGATATGCCGGCCATGCCTAAAAGTGGTATCTCAAACGACGATGTACCAATCTTGTAGGTTCTTTCAACTTTCGACCGCAGCAAGTAAACTCTGCCCAGTGTGTCTTCAGAGCTGGTTGACGTACCCAGCACCGCGAAGCTTTGTTTTGTATCTTCATTTGCCTCTAACAACCCCTGCTAGTGATCGGGTTGTTTACACCTTCCATCTGTGCCATCGGTGTACGGGAACTTTCTTGACCACGTAGTACTATCGTATCTTTTACTGACTGCTCGTTAGATATTCTATTAGGCCTACAGCACTAAGTGATGCACTCCCACCATGATCGTTCTTACGGGACTCTTGTTTGCAGAAAACAGCTTACAGGAACCAAACTGCGGGAACCAGCCTGCAGGAAATTTCCAGCTTCCGGAGAACGCATCATCTCATGTCAACTACGGATTGACGTGTCAATTTCAGTGACACGGTAGCCTAACTTGGGAATGACTACGAAGTATTCAAGTAACTATACTTCACCGTTTAATTATTTCTCTATATAGGTTTTGTTAATTATCTCGTATCCGTACCAACGGTTCCGATGACTAAAAGGAACCATGACGGTCTTAGGACCAATAGTTATAATTTCTGTATTTGTTAAATAGTTATTTTCATTTTCCTCAATGTGTTGCTAACCGCACCATAGTAGGTTCGTTAACCTGTATTACTATATATATCTTGATCACCGTATTGTTTGTTCTGGTTAGATTACGTACATATCCGTTAAACTGTTTTGCTTAAGTTATAGAAAATATAGGATGCAGTGCACGTAGGAAACACTATATAGCAACATTTATATAGGCAGCATTTTCTCTCCTCGATAGGATAGGTTTAAAATGATTAGAGGCAATTTCTTCATTAATACACGCTTCTCTTCGGGCAGTGCGATAATCTAGCCCCGCACTCCGGTAAGACTCATAACTCCAAGATTTTGTCTCTCTTCATATTCCTCTTAGCCTTGCGGCTTCTTAATTGTTTGGATGTCCCTTATCTGCACCATGGGCTGATCCGACTCTGGGAAACTATTGGGGTTTCCGAGCGGTGATGGCTAGGGTGCGGTATCACATACACATTCCCATCTATCTTCGGATACTTAGTAGATAGGACTTTAAGCCAATGTCGGAAAGCACTGTGAAAACACAATGTATTAATTATTATTTTATGACAACCCTCCCACACCACAGTGTAAAACTGGCAACTTGTATATAAACCTAACGACAGGTTAAACGGTTAGTTCCATAGGACCCGGTGATGGGCGAGATACATATTCTCACCGAATTCTGTTAAAATGTCTGGGCATGATATTCAGATCTGCCACGCCCTTACGGGAAGGACATTTACGGTGTGCATTCGTCTCTCTTACCCCCACCATAACGATAGGAGATATGGCCTAATAATGCTTCCGTGAAATGTAAACCATGTCCTGTAATGTTTCATGTGGTTGCGAAGCGGAATGTCCGGATTCTCACTCAGTTCGAAGATCCCGCTACGTAACATGTATGAGTGCTGTCTACAGTATTGATGTCCTCGGGCATCTGTTCTCCGTGACAGCCATGTCTAATAGCTAGGTAGATATCGGCCAGTTGCGGCCTAAACTAATTCTTGTTTTGAAAATAACTAAAAGGAATTAAGCAAAGCAGAAGGCCCGCAGAAATAAAGCGGCAACTACTAATTCAGCATATTAGCAATCACATAAGACGATAACAAAGGAATCCATCTGGACGCTTCCGTTCCGTCTTCACATAAAACAGTACGCACCCCGATAGACATAATCTCACTAGGTATGGTCTTTTCTTTCTACACCATTTTTGTTTGAAATATTAGAGTGGGCCCATTTTTGCCTACTATTCTTCTCCCGCTCTCGCAAGGATTCAGCGACGACGTTCTACGCCAGGATAATACTCTTCACCCAAACTAGCACTAGGAGTAGTGCCCGCATGAGGCGCATCACTTTTTCGTCTGAGATAGCCTTCTTTCTTTCAGCTTAGAGGTATAATAGCTTATATTAAGTTAAAGATCTATGTCTCGTGTACGGGAGCCTCCCTTGCGGGGATACCTCTGCGGACCTACGAGTCTGTGTGGTACCTCTGGGAGCCCCATGTTTAAAAGTTCATCTACCTGCCTCTATGTCTTGTATTTTCGTATGCTCTTATTGTAGTTTTATCTAGCATATTTTTTAATTAGTTAGGTAAACTCATTGTATAGACTTATATTTTTAGGTCACCAAATCAAATCTTGTAAGTCCATAAATCATGACATTGCTATGGGCAGGCATACTGGTGACACACACTCTTGGGATGAGAAATTACGGCAGCAGTTTCCAAAATGAATAGAAGTTATCATATAGTTATCATATGTACATAAATGTTTAGAATTCCAGCGATGTATGCGTTAGGTTTTAACGCATTTCTGTAATTCTTACCGCCTCTCCATATTACCGTATTTCCCCTATGCATGCTATTTAAGCAGAATTTCTATTCCAATTAACAAAAAAAACTTTACTGACTTTTGGAGGCTATATACATAGCTGATCGTCTGCGTCAGATGTCAGTCAGTCAGTGAAGATCCAGCGGTCGAGACATCTATACCACCCCACCCACCCACCCACCCCATAGTGAGCGTACGTATGAGCGATATAGTCAATATATATCCTAAATCTATGGTTCCAACTAAAAATAGAGGCACGCTATCTCTATCTCTCTAGTTGGCTGTTGGAGACCACTCTCCTTTGCGCAAAATGGCCCCGCCTATACGCAATTCTAGACACAATCCGAATATAAGCGTAGCCGTGAGCGGCCACGCAATAAGTAATAAAACCAACATGCAGAGACACACCGGCTACACCTATAGTCGGG
Source organism: Chaetoderma sp. LZ-2023a (assembly GCA_034401795.1). Classification (NCBI taxonomy): domain Eukaryota; kingdom Metazoa; phylum Mollusca; class Caudofoveata; order Chaetodermatida; family Chaetodermatidae; genus Chaetoderma; species Chaetoderma sp. LZ-2023a. The sequence goes on from CM067364.1 coordinate 46,150,905, forward strand.
ATGATACGGTGGTGTTAACCATAGGCGGAAATGGTCGTCGCCCGGCCTCACTGGAACGTGAACGTTCCAACCGACCTTCCACAGATAGCAATCTGATGTTGGCCAAACGTCGGCAAAGTCGCGGTTAGGTTTACAATGTAGGGTCGACGTTGGCTTTGCCGTCGATTATCCGACGTCAGTTTTCCGATGTTGGTAGTTGGCCCAACGTCAGCTATAGGTTCGCCACCCGACGTTGGTACTTGTTCGGAAATCCGACCGGCAATAGGATGGCAATCCGACGTTGGTATTTGGTAGGAAATCCGATGCTATGCCAACGTCGAAAAAAGGTCGAAAATCTTGCGTTTGTATTCGGTCGGATTTATTTTGTTAACGTCGGCAATTGTTTGTGAATCTAACATTGCCAACACGGCGGATATCCCACTTCATTTATGCCTCACATTGAAAAATAAAGTCGAAAAGTAAAGTCGGCATCAGCGCTCTACACGGTATTATATGAAAAATTCATTAAAATTCCAGTAATCTTTTGCGTTATGCCGCTTACCTTGACTGTGCCTATTTCAGTTTTATCGGCCCACGCTGCAAATCCACCCCCACCCCCACCCCCACCCCCACCCCACTCCAACCACACTCCACCCCCGTGCGTAGGCTGGTACCGGACTCCCCATTCCCTCGCTGGCAATTTTCTGACTCAGGATATTGTGATTATGAGCAATGGACCTTTCCGGTTTTAGCTATGCCGTGTCATCTCTAGCCAAGCTCCACCCACACCTTGCTCGTGTTGGGATCGGTCGATCTCTGAACACCATGACTATCAATTTCCAAAAAACTACACAGGTAAGCTGTTGAATATTTTGAAACTAATAAAGCAGAAACAGCGCACAGTTAAATTAGTTTCAAAATATTCAACAGCATGTTTATTAAATAGCAAAGAAATTACAAAGACATACGATTCATACAAAGTGTCGGACTATTTGAGATTTGATGACCGTCTCTATGGAACCCTTTGTGGCGTAATGATTGTGGAGCTGATTAGGGCTTCATACGAGGTCGGATGACGGATGGATACTCTGGAAAGCTGAATTGAAGTCGGGTACCAGCTTACTCACATACGGCTTGTTAAGTTATGACGTTTTTCCGGGTTCCGTTCGAATGCTCGATTGGCAAACACACAAACAAAGTTTTTGTTTAGCAACAAATGATGACGTCATAAACACGTACTTATCTTGATCTTGATCTTGATTGGTTATGGCGAAAGATCCAGAGGACATTATTTTCACCACACATTCGTCAAGTAGCTGGTTTAGACATATTTTTTGCTTCTGATTAATTCGGTAAATTTATTTGTAGGATTTGCAGAGTTTTCTGAACTGCTTAGAAGATCCTGTGATAGTTTGTTCCAATCCCTAATCGTACTGGGAATAAAGCTGAATTTAAAGACGTCAGTTCCTGCGTAAATTTGGTTGAAGTGGCAGTTGTGCATGTTTTTGGTTTTCCGAATTGGAGTCTGTAGACTGTCTAATGATATCTTTGCTTGCTGCTGTAAACCTTTGGATAACAAAGTAAGACAGTTTTGTTTCCATCTGACAACGGTGGGAGTTTTAGGGTTTCCATTATATTTGTCATCCTGCCTGGTTTGTAGCAATAGTTTGCTGCACGTTTTTGTACATTTTCTAGTTTGTCCTGAACAGTTATTTGATGAGGGTCCCAAAAAAGCCTTTTCAAAGTCGAGAATAAAAATGTCCACTTGTTTCCGTTTATCAATGGATGAAGCCCAATCATTGATGACATTAATTAGTTGAGTTTCACAACTGTGAAATTTTCGGTGTTGTCTGTCTTATGACATAATAAAGCAAAACACACATTTCCGTGTTGCGAATCACGCGCAGTGACGTCATTACTTAACACGCCCATACTCATAGGTCAAGTTCGATTAGCTAACTATATATTGCTGCTCTCGTGCGTTTAGATCTTTTGGCTAAGTCCACCACCGTCCGCGAAGTTGTAGCTATGATGTAATCAGTTCTTGAGCTGAAGATGTTGTGACGTCATAATTGCGATTGATTGGGTGTGACGTGATAGTAGCTGTATTGCCGAAAATCAGCAAATTGATCACTGTACTTGTGGACATGGAATTTGTGGCATGGAATTTGCGCTTCCAAGGGTTCATTTTCACGCCTGAATTGGTTCTTCGAACCACGGACCCAGGAACCACTGACCACGAACCAGAAACGCCAAAACTGCATTTATGCAAATTGGGGTTGCTTTCCGGTTGTAATGCCGTGGCAATGTTCTGAACCTAAAAGCATTCCAAATTGCGTTAACGTTAGCAATTAATTTGATCGTAAATCGATTTAGACTTTAATTTAAGCCTATGTAAATCGCAGACGATCGCATACACTAAAATTATTGACGAGATCTCTTCATTCAAATAAGGTGTAAAATTTAGATGGCACCGCTATCTTGAAATTTATGAACCAATAACCATTATCAACAACTAACCGAGATCAAAACTCGGTCACTGGATCAACGAACCAAGTCAGTAGATCTTCAGCTTCCGGAACACCAAAGTGCATGAACCACAGACTGCGTCAGTGGTTCACTGACTCCATCAGTCACGAAAACAGGCCCCAAGTCAGTAAATCTTCAACTTATGGAACGCCAAAACACATGAACCAGAGACTGCGTCAGTGGCTCACTGACTTCGTAAGTCGCGAAAATAGGCCCCAAGTCAGCAGTTAGTTTTGTAATTGAAGATAAAGAATCATCCCCATAAGACAGCTAATTTAGGCCTATTATATGGTATGTATGGCCTATTATACGGTATCTTAGTGTAGTACACCCTCACCCGCGCATGCACGCATGCACGCGCACAAATGTCACAAAAGGGTTGAAGGATAAATAAGTAAAATATAACTACTATAAACTATTATAGTAGTTTCTTATACATAAAGTCGCGATGAAAGTTCGTGTGTGAGTGCCTACGTGCGTAGGTAGGGTCTGTGTACACATATGCATGTGTGCGTTCATGACTTTGTGTTTGTGTGCGTGCGTGCGTGCGTGCGTGCGTGCGTACGTGCGTGCGTGCGTGCGTGCGTGCGTGCGTGCGTGCGTGCGTGCGTGCGTGCGTGCGTGCGTGCGTGCGTGCGTGCGTGCGTGCGCATGTGTTGGTGTGTTCCTACATTACATGTTATAGTATACATATGTAGCCTCCAGGGGTACATGTTGCTCCGGTATATCATCTTCCATATCTGACTCGTACCCATGCAGTATGTTAGCCCGATGATGCCGGTTAGCTGGCCTCGGGGATTGTAAAGGATTACCGTGCATCTCTGGTGTCCACAAAGACCGACATCCAGAGTCGGTGGAACGATCACATTACAGTGGAGCCGCGTGACCATTGTCGAAGAAGTTGAACATCACTGTATCATCCTAGCTGTTCGTGGTACCGGTATGTCGGTTCTTTAGATGGAGTGTTGAAACTGATCCTACGAAAAAGGTCTATAAGCGCTAAACAGTTGTACTCGTTTGCTGCTACTGTATATAAGTATATAGAAACGAAATGGTGCTGTTCTGTATCGCCAGAGGTAATCAACTGATCTTTAATTGGTATATTCTAAAAGGTATCCCTGCGAGGCAGAGTCATAATACGGTTACTTAGCTGGGTTAATATAAACTATATATGCCTCAGGATGGTCAATAATTATTGGTTCGCGAGAGGAAAGTGCCTTGAGCGGGCATCCGTCACAGGAAAATGCCTACAACGGCGAAGCGGAGGAGGAGATGCAGCAAAAAGGACCCCTCTCCTATTCAAACAATGCTAAAGATGAGAAAATGAATCAACCTATTGTAGTTATTTGCATGAGGGATGTACGCTGGTTTACATGAAGATGGCGTTGCTGGTTTCCGTAGAATTCAATGCTGTCACCTTATGTGAGTTGAAGGTACTGAGTTGCTGCTTTGTTTCTGCGAGTGTTCTTGAAGAGCTAGACCATCATTTAGTTTTTAAGTCTGAACATCCATGATTTAGGCCACAAGTGGCTTAGTACCTAGTTAACTGTGTAACGGGTTGCCTTCGTGGCGGATGGCCGAGGTAGCCACGTCTCGTGGCATGTACCCGCTGGGACACTTCCTCAGGCCGGCGGCGCTTACATGTCATCTGGTGGTAGGTTCAGAATCGATGAACCATCCTTCAGTATACCACAGGACAACCACAAATATTAAGACAAAGATAAGTCACATCACAAAAAGCATTTGAAAGCACGTATCTATTTACGGTGGGGAGAAGCAACAAATAACCAACTGTGGTGACCTTCCTTTGAAGGCGTGGAGGGGTCATAGGATGCACCCAGTCACCGTTGAGTTAGAGTGTGATCTGTGTCTTTATCCGTCACCTAGTATTTCGAGAGCGAACCATGTGAGATCCACTCCCTGGAGCTAACGCTTACCTAGTTTAGGATTAAGGAAAGTTGCGCAAAAGAATTCACTGCTGGCCATGCTACATTAATTATATTTTCGCAGTGCTTGCTACTTTGGCAAAAAGGCTTAGCTAACAAGTGTCCGAGGATTCAGAGGTGTGGGGTGTGGGTGTGCGTGAGCCATCGACACGCTGGTTTTGACCATTAAGAAACCACAATAGATTCTTAGATCGGCCCTAACCAATGCTGCGGAGTATGATCCAAACAATTAATAGGCCAGGTGGCCGGAGAAGCATAGGAAGAGACAGCTACTCATATAGTAGATTTAGATGGCCTTAAAGTAAGTGGCCAATTATCGAAACTGCTGGTGTGCGTGGTTGCGGAGCGGCAGCACTCGGGAAAGAGGCTTTACATTAAACAGTCTCCTTCAGGTGAGTAGTTGTCCCTAGCTATCTATTGGGTTTTTGTAGTTAAGTTTAGTGGCCGCATGTCGTGCTTACTGAGTGAGCACGATCAGCGACCTTAGTGCAAAATTGTTGCTGTGGGGAGAGACAAGGTTACGTGCTTGTTGATGATGTGTAGTGTAACCTAAGAGAGGTGCAGTCCAGGTATTTTGAATGAATAATAACTAACTACTAAACAGTTAAATTTAGATGGCTACTGCCGCATTACAGATTTATAAAATACAATAATCGACGAGGGCACAACCGACCTTGCGTGCCTGTTAGTCATCAGCACTTGATAAATGAAAATAATTATATACAATAAAAAATAGTAATGGAGGTCACAACCAACCATACTGTACCTTTTAGTCATCGGTACGCAAGTAAATGAAAGTAATAATATATTATTCTATGGTGCACCTATTAGTACAATGTTCATAAACGTCACATGTTGTTGATACATTGCGTAAGTGTGGCGCGAGCTGGCTCGATCCTGTAGTTGCTGCCTGGTGGATTGCCGCAGGCTGTCTAACTGATGCGGCTCATACTCAGTAACGGTGAAGAATAAGTTACACTTGATGGCTCATAGATGATCGCACATTTTTTACATAGTCTAATTTACCGCAATGATGTTTGAACCGGTTCTTGGTGTGGATTTGAAGATGCCTTCCTTGTTATGAAGGTTAAGTTCGTAGTTATAATATTGCAGGATTCATGATTTGCTGCACAAGATGATATAATCGCTTAGCTCTTGCAGCGTGTACGGCAATGTCCTAATCCGGACTGCAGTCTAAAACATTAAAATTGAGGCACAAGATACGTGCATTGTTCATTCACCACCATTTCGATGTGGTACGGCAGATCTGGCGAGATATCAGCGAACACCAAATATCATACATAATGTTTAGGATGGTAACTTGTGGCCAAAAGGCCACGCCGCAGAGAAGATCCCTCTGAAGTTGTTGGTAGCGGGAAGCCTTCTTTGAAATTTAGATAATTACCCCCACTGATACCTCCAGTAGTTTACAAAAACTTACTTGCAGCGTGGAACATGGTTGTCACGAGGGGAACCAGACGGATATAAGCTGCGTTGGTGTAGATTGCAGAATACGAGCTCTATGCAGTATGCAGCCGAATGTTCGTTCCCATTCGGACAAGATCCTCGCTCCAACTGTCTCTCAATTGAAATTTGAGAGCTCATTTAATACTAAATGGTAACGGCAGACCAGCGCAACTCGACCAATCAGCATGCGCAATATATATGAGGTACGGACACTGACCACGTGATAGCTGGCCTTCACCCTACCAACACATGAGGTATGGCGATATCGCTTTTAGTCGGAGCTTCAAAATAAAGTCTGAATATTCTTGGATATCTTCGCCAGTTCTAAACCGATTTCAGATTTATAAAGAGTATTTGATTCCTAGTTCAATTCTGTATTGATTCCTAGTACGAAAAGCGAGGATGGGCCTGTTTTAACGAATTATGGTAACAGAAAATGTATATACATAAGATGCCATTCTCCACACGCTAATGCGAATATGCAGGCTATCTCTCATGGCCACGCATGCACAACGGGCCATCTCATGGACTACTATTCTGAGCCTATATAGCTATACGCGCTTGTCTAGGCTACCAAGGTGGGTGAGTTTCGAGCATCCCAGATCGGGCCGCTGCGTGCCCAGATAGACTGGGTCAGTTCGTACCCAACAGGGTGATCCACACCAAAAAGGTATGTATACATAGTTGTTATACATACGTATTTTACGTAGCCGTAATGTAGGGCTATGAACATATGTATACTTGCGTTTGTGCAAATAATTTAATAGATTGTTTTTGTAATGATTTTAGTTTTTTTAGTTTAGCTTCAGATGTATTAGTCCAGATAGCATTACAGTAAGCGATGTCAGGAAGTATCATTGTGCAGTACAAATTTTTAATAATAGTCGGTGTTAGATAGGGTTTTAGTCTGCATATGATGCCAATGCTTTTTGCTACCTTGGATGTTACGCCTTCAATATGCTTCTCCCATATCAAACTCTTATCCAAATAGACTCCTAAAAACTTGGGCTTCATATAGGATCTGGTTGTAGATGTAAAGCTTTGGGATAGCTGCTTCCTTTAATTTATTTGATTTTGTAAATAATATGTAGTTGGTTTTACTCACATTCATGGAAAGTTTGTTAACTTTAAAACAATCTATTAATGTTGCCATTTCATTATTAACATGTTTGTAAAGAATTTCTATGTCCATATGGCTGCGGAAAGCATTTGTATCATCTGCAAAGAGGATTAAATAAAGATGCTTACAGACTTTGGGTATATCATTCATATACAAGAGAAACAGCAGGGACCAAGACCCGAACCTTGGGGTACACCACAGACTACCTCTTTACATTCTGAAATAACTCCATTGAATTGTACACATTGTTTTCTGTTTGACAGGTGGCTCTCTATCCAATTCAATGCAGTGCCCCATATTCCATAGTATGCAAGCTTCTGTAATAGAATCGAATGGTCAATTGTATCGAAGGCTTTGGAAAGGTCTGGGAATACACCTAAAGTATGTTCATTATTCTCTAGGGAGACAGATCATTTTTCAGTCATATCCACAATGGCAAGCATAGTAGTGATTTCTCTGAAGCCATACTGAGATGGATATAAGATGTAGTTTTTGTTTAGGTAATTGGTAATTCTACTGAAATACAGCTTTTCCAGGAGTTTAGAGAAGATCGTTTATTTTATTTATTTAATAGTTCCAAATAAACAATGTTCATGAGTCATAACAAGTTGTCCGCCGAAGGCATATCTGATGTTGCCATTGGTGGACTGCCGACTGTGTAAATGTAAAATCTATGTGTTATATGAACACATCATGATCTGTTTTATAGTTAGATGTAAATGTGCACAGCCGGTTCAACATAAGGAAGCATACAAGTGGGATAAAGGAGATTATGCAGGCTTTAACCGGTATCTATCAGAAATTGCTCGGGACCCTATATTTGCAGATAAAAATGTTGATGGCAGCTGGGATTCCATCAACAACTTCATCCTCGAAGACATAGCCAGATATATCCCGCAATGCCGACTGAACCATTGTAGCAAGCCCAAATCTCCATGGTCCATGACAAGGAGGTGCATGGCAAAATTCAGGAGAAAAAACGAACATGGAGAACATTTCAAAAAACTATAAAACAAGACGACTACGAAGAACACTATTGCAAGTCGCGTAACCAAGCAAGCCACTAGACAAACCATGAAAGAATTTGAAAGAAAGCTTGCCCATGAAAACAAAAACAACCCCAAAGCTTTTCATAGTTATGTAAAAAGTAAGTTAAAGACCCAAAGCACTATGTCAGATCTTGAGGATAATGGAACTACTGCCACCTCTGACCAAGCTATGGCAGAACTCCTTAACAAATACTTCGTCAGCGTATTTACCCAAGAGAATAAATCAAACATCCCAAATTGTGTCACCCGTGAAACATCCACACCACTTCACCAAATATCCGTCTCAGTCGAAAACATACAGATGAGGCTTGAAAAATTAAATGTAAACAAGTCAGCTGGTCCAGACGGGATTCACCCGAGATTGTTAAAAGTGCTTAGGTAAACAATAGCACGATCTCCACACCGAATATTCTTAAAGTCTGTAGACCAGGGTAACATCCCAAACTCATGGCGATTCAGTAATGTGACCCCGATTTTCAAGAAGGGCAACAAACGACTGACCTCAACCTATAGACCAATAAGCCTTACATCTATCTGTTGTAAATTAATGGAAAGTATTCTCAGAGACCATATCATTGAGCACATGAAGGACAATAACCTCTTCCCAGCTGAGCAATACGGCTTTATGGAAGATCGTTCCTGTACTACCCAACTTCTAACTGCATTGGAAGCGTAGAATGACCTCATTGACCAACAGCAGCCTGTCGATTGTACATATTTTGTTTTCCAGAAGGCATTTGACACAGTACCCCATAAGTGATTACTCACTAAGTTGAACAGCTATGGAATATGTGGCAATGTAGCATCATGGATTCAAGCCTTCCTTAGCAAGCGTACACAGAGTGTTAATGCCAATGGAACTTACTCACCGTGGGCTGAAGTCATCAGCGGAGCCCCCTAAGATAGTGTCCTTGGTCCAATTTTATTTCTCGACTTGCCAGACGTAGTATATAGTTACATCAAATTATTCGCTGATGACACTAAGCTTTATCGAGCTATATCATCGATCACTGACTGTATCAAGACTGGCATTAATGAGATGGAGCAGTGGTCCAGAGACTGGTTACTGAAATTTCACCCACAAAAGTGTAAAGTGTTAAGACTTGGCAAGGGACATCCAGAGTACACATATACAATGGCATCTTCAGATGGGACTGTAGTAGAGCTTTGAGGAATCACCACTTGAGAAAGATTTAGGCGTTCACACAGACAGAGCTGAAATTTCATGAACAAGTATTAAAGGCAGTCAACAAGGCAAATCAGATGGTAGGATTAATTTGACGAACTTTCCGTTACCGTGATAATGAAATATTCTATCTATTGTATAAATCTAGGGTACGACCCCTGATAGAGTATGCAAATTCTGTTTGGTGTCCTCGTTACATCAATGACTGCAACAAAACTGAAAATGTCCAATGGCGAGTCACTTGTAGCTCGGATCGACCAGGTAGATCTTTTAGTGTACCGAGTAGGTACATTGTAATTTTTAATAATTGCTTGTTTCAGGCGAATCTGGTATCAATCAAGACCAGAGTCCGACGGGCTTCTCATATCTGTAAACCGTTTCAAAATCGGTTCAGAAATGGCTGAGTTATCGCCGATTTATCCCCGTTAAATTATTCTCAAAATATTAATCAGTGATTAATCAGATGGCCAAGATAGGCCAACACTATCAGGCAAACATACTATCCTTCTCACCACTACTACTCACCCCCGTCATCAGTAGGTGATATGTGGCAAGATACTAATAATAATCCCTATAATGTACAACCTCCCGTACTGTCCCCCTTAAATATACCACCTTATTTTCAGGGGACATCACGACATCAACGGGAGGAATCAGCACCTCCATTCCACAGATACATTCACGCCACACACCACTCCCGTCAGCCAACTGCACCGCTGCCATATGAGGAATGTCTGACACCGTAACAACAACCTGAAGAACGAGTGCATCATCTTCACACTGCACCGTCTTCCATCCATAGACCAACACCGGTTTATGGACCCGCATCAGGGCGGGCCTCAGCAGCTCTACATACGCGGCCACATACTCATTTATTATTCTTCTTACAGGCAGCTTCCTCGTCATCAACAGCAACGTTGACGGGAAACACCGACACCACCACCACCATCACCCGCACGTCGACCACCTTCTCATCAGTCTCCTGAGTACCACCACCACCCGGATTTGCACTACTCAGTTCTTCCCGTGGTCCTGGCCGGGTCATTCTCCCCCCCCCCCCCAAGAATTTAGCGGGGAGAATTACTGGGCCAACTACAAAGTTCAGTTTGAAATCATTAGTAGAACGAACGGGTGGAATGACCAGCAAATGGGGGAATATCTTGCCGCGAAGCTTTCAGAAAAAGCACGCCAAGTTCTCGCGGACCTCGGGGCTGATTACAACCCCACCTACACACAGCTAGAATGAGCGTTGTCAGAACAATTCGGCGACATCACTCTTGGAGAAACTAGTCGCCTTCAGCTCAAAAATCTCAGACGATGCATGGGAGAGACTCTACCGGAACTGGCGGGCCGCATCCGGAGACTAGTCACCCGCGCATATCCTAGCACCAATATTGAGTTCGTCACTCACATACATCTCGATACGTTCATTGATGCATTAAGCGGTGAACCCGCTCTTAAGGAGAAGTTATTTCTCACAGACCACGGAAGTTTAACGCAATTAAAAGCAACCACGGTATGGATCGAAAACTTCTTGGAGCGGGAAAAGACCAAACGTCGCCAACTACATCGTATCAGTGAGCTGGACGGTGCAAACATCGCCACATCAGTCGACAACAGCACATCACCCACCACGTCAACAGCATCGGGAACATCTACACAGCAGCAAGCTCCGCACCAACAGCAATCCAATCAGAATCACGTGCCTAGAGGAAGGGGGCGTGGCTACAGAGGAGGCCACAATGGAGCTCTGGGATGCAGTAACCAGCAAAACAATAACAATCGTACCAACATGCATGAAAGAATAGATGAGATCAGCAAGATCTCCGCACTCACCAATCTCGTCACTACACACATTATGACCACAAACACCACCAACACCGCACTGCCACCGAACACATGTTTTGGATGCGGTCAGCCAGGCCACTGGAGGGAACGGTGCCCTAACAGACCTCCGTCTACCACACCAACCACAGAACACCACATCCCAATAAGCTGTTAAACTCCTAAGGGCACCGATTGAAGAGTCACCTCGGTGCCCATCCTCACAACCCGGCTCAACTGCGGCCTCCGTACAACAACGTCCAGTGGCCAACTATCACCATCAGGCATCGGCATTCTCATACACACCCATACGCACAGCTTCATATATGTCGGTGCCTACGATGCCTCCCACATCAGCAGCACCGCCATCCCCCTCTTACGCACAAAGTGTACCTGCGATGTCCCCATCTAACAAACCTTCTTTCCTGTGTAAAACGGCAGTGGTAGGTTGTAGCACCTCCGCTGAAACAACGTTTTTGCAAACACCACATCACACCACCAAGTCACCAGACTCTTGGTGTCCTTTGGTGGTATGCAACACACCATCCCACACAGCATCATCTCCCGCATTCACAGACAGCAGCGGTACAAGAGAAACTATCCATTCCGCATGGTGGATTCGTAAACGACGATGCTGCCGCCAATATAAACACATTCCACGACGTCACTGCTTCTTCTGTGCATCAACAAAACATCCAATGATGCACTGTAAGAAGTGGCTCGCTCAGGTAGCTCTCATCCGTAATTGTGAGAATCCCATCCATGCCGCTGTCTACATGAATACCACACATACAGAAGCAACAACAATTCCACCACCCTTACTACCACCAGCTCCGTCATCACCAAAGCACTCACAGCAGCGGCGACGACAAACTGGCCCCTTCCTCACTCAGCCATCAACAGCATTAAGGAAAGCCATTCAAAAACAAGCCGACTACATACAGAATGATTCCGCTCCGCATCCACTTTCACAGATGGTATCATTGGAAACACTTCCGCAGGTGCACCACAAAGTCATATACAAGTGTGCCTGTCTGTTTAGGATGTTTCCACCAGTGCCACCGTTGACACTGGCGCTTCCATCACCGTTTTTAACAAGCGTTTATATGAGAGCATCCCACCTCATAAGAAGCATCCCCTTAAGCCTACAAACATCTATTTACAGACAGCTACGGGAAAATGAGGCCCTTCTTGGCTCTAATTTGCTTAGTGCCAGCGAAGCCATCACACACTGCAAGCAACAAGAATTTGATATACAAAGTCGATGGATACCTCTTGGCCAGGAGTCATCATTATAAGATACGTGTGCACTAATACTTTCAAGTACTGCCACAGTTGAGCCAGGACAAGAACAGATCCTATGGGCCACCGCACAACAGTTAGGAAACAACACCCACATCGCCATGCTGAAACCCGACCCCGATTACATGATCACCTCACAATGCGCAAGTCCCCATATGATCGTGGACAGCACCAATAAGGAGCACATCCCATTTAGAGTGTTCAATGGTACAGCGGACCCTATAACTCTTGAACCAGGAGTCCGCTGTGGCCACTTGGTGGATGTGATTTCTTTGGAAACACCAACACTCACCAACACACCTATAGAAACGTCAGATCAGAACAGAACATTTATATGATTTGTACTTATGTGCCACAGTAGGTTTACAGCAATCACAAAAACAACAAGTACATACATTACTTTATAAGTATCGTGATAGTTTTTCATCAGGAGACATGGATCTCGGAGAAACTCACCTTGTGCGACACTCCATCGATACGGGAAATAATCACCCAGTACGGCATCTAGCCATGGAAAGTACGGTGACATGCATCAAACAGAGATTCCACTGGATCGGGATTCGCGATAGTGTGAAGGCATGTGTTGCCAAATGTATCCCATGCCAAAAATGTGCTGTTGGCCAGCATCACTACGCACCTCTTCAAATTAAGATAGTTGGTGCACCATGGGAGCGAGTGGCTATTGATGTGCTCGGACCCTTGAATACGATGGATGACGGGAACAAGTACATCCTCATATTACAAGATTATTTTACAAAGTGGGTAGAAGCATTTGCTTTGCCAGACCAAGAAGCATCCAGCATAGCGGAGGTCCTGGCAAGCAATGTATTCTGCCATTTCGGTATGCCTTGTGAACTACATTCCGATCAAGGAAGTAATTTTGAGAGCCGGCTCATATCAGAGCTCTGCAAATTATTTCACATCGTCAAGATGAGAACAACACCATATCATCCACGTAGCGATGGTATGGTGGAAGGCTTTAACCATACGCTAGCGGAAATGTTGACGAAAGAAACTCGCCTTGATTGTAGAGATTGGGATTTACGACTCCCATATGTACTCATGGCTTACTGCACTTCAGTACATTCCAGCATGGGTTATACCCCTGCCACTCTCCAACCAAGCCCAGGGTCAAACAATTAAGAAGCCATAAGGCTGAGTGGAACACGAAGAGAGACAAAATCTTACTTATCAGTCGTACCGGGGTGCAGGGCTAGATTATCGCACTGCCGGAAAAGAAGAGCATATTACACAGTATGTAATGAAGAATGTGTCTCTAATCATTTTGAACCTATCCCATTGAGCTGAATAGAAAAGGTTTAGTCGGTAGCATGCCGGGGTAAACAGAGTTATAGCACGGACAGCGACCTCAGTGAAAAATTGTTGGTGGTGGGAGAAAGCGTTGCATATATAAGTGTTGCTGTATAGTGTTTCCTACGTGCACTGCAGTCCTATATTTTCTATGAATAAACAAAACATATGAACGGATGGCCACTGGCCATATATATACATAATCTAACCAGAACAATCAATACGGTGTCAAGTGATCAAGATATGTATAACAGGACAGGTTAATGAACCTACCATAGTGCGGTTAGCAACACATTGAGGAAAATGAGAATAATTATCAACAAATACAGAAATTGTAACTAGCGGTCCTAAGACCGTTATGGTTCCTTTTAGTCATCAGGACCATTATTGCGGATACAATATAATTAACAAAACCTATATAGAGAAATAATTAAACTGTGAAGTATAGATACTTGAATACTTGATAGTGATTCCTAAGTTAGGCTACTGTGTTACTGAAATTGATACGTCGATCCGTAGTCGACGTGAAATGATGCGCCCTCTGGAAGCTGGAAAGTTCCCGTAAATTGGTTCCCACAAGCTGTTTTCCGCAAACAAGACTTCTGCAAGAACACTCATGACGGGGGTGCGTCGCTTAGTGATGTAGGCCTAATAGAATGTCTAACGAGCAGTCAGTAAAAGACACGATAGTACTACGTGGTGAAGAAAGTTCCCATACACTGATGGCACGGATGGAACGTGTAAACAACCCATCACTAGCTGGGGTTGTCAGAGGCAAACGAGGATACAAAACAAAGCTTCACGGTGATGGGTACTTCAGCCAGCTCTGAAGATGCACCCAGCAGAGTTTACTTGCTGCGGTCGAAAGAACCGACACGATATTAGTGCAGCAGCAATTGAAATACCACTTTTAGGCATGGCCGGCAGATCTGGCAAGTCATCCATCAAAGAACATCCCGTCTCTACATCTGTAGACTCACATATTCTGGCAGTAAAGGCCTCACCGCAAATTTGTGTTCCGAATGTAGCTGTTGGTATTCGTGAACAATTATCAGAAGTTCCAAATTACTCCCGTAAATGGGGAGTTACAAAATTGTTTTAGTGCGGTGGGTTGGAGAACTGCACGCTATGGGATAAAAACCTGACACATAGCGAAGGAAGACGCGTATTGTCTGTCGAGCTTGTAGTAGCTGGTACAGATCCGACCTCTTCGGCCCCTGGCCGAGGATGCTCTCGATCACGTGTGTGTGTGTGTGTTGTAATATTTGAGGCGTTTATATGCTAGTTCCCAATGCTAGGGTCTAGACTCACGCCTGGCCTTTATGGTTTCTGTTGAATTCTTGTGAATTCTTGTGACGTCGGTTTGTGCATTAGCTTGTGTCTATCTCTGTGTGTGTGTGTGTGTTGATCGTTGTCTCTCGTTTTTGTCTCATGTTGCTGTTCTTTTCCATGGCTTTTTTTGTTGCTCCTCATGCTTGGGCGTGTGTAATGGGGATGGCCTAACCTGGACCTAACAGGGGTGGGTAAGGGATGGGGTAGGTGTTGGGTCGGGGGAGGTGCGTACGGTCTTATGACCTGATGGGATCGCTTCTACTTTTATACTCCTCGCGTTGTCACAGGCGCAGGCTTCATCCAATCATCGGTCGAGCAAGAGCCAATCAGCGCGCAGCTAATAATAGTGCAGTCAAATGTTCTAAAACATTCTAGAAGCTTTGCGTCCACGTGATTATGACGTCACGGCAATATTTTGAAGATAATCGTGAAGAGTTTTCGCTGGATAACTCAGCAATTTTTTTACCGATTTTGAAATGGTTTACAGATTTGAAAAGCCCGTTGAATTCGGGTCTTGATTAATGCCAGCTTTAACTGGAACAGACAATCAATAAGGATTACAGGGTACCATCTCAGTACACTAAAAGCGCCATCCCGTCTAGGCCGTAACTATGCACTCCATATAAACAGCGTCCTAGCGCTTGTATGCGCATCATGCGTTTTGACGAACTTAGTCCTTTTTCGACACGCTATCTCTCCCATAGGCCTATATACGCTTATGGCTCTACCCATAGGGGCGTGCTCAGGAAACGAATTCAGGACGGGCGGTGCGTACCCAGCTCAGCTGGTACAGCCGGTATCCGACCGGTCGATCCGAACTACACCCCGCAGCCACTGCATCACCAGTAGTACACCGCCGTCAGCAACACCGCAAGTCACCAGCATCCGCATCCGCATCCACACCAGCAGCATCGGCACCAACAGCCATCGGTCATCCCATTCCGGTAATCATGTCACCACCAGACATGGACTACCCTCTGTCACTGTCTCCAGATAATTTGATGATAGAAGAAGGAGACTGATGCGCATCAGCCACCAGCATCAGCAGCACCATGGTCACCATCCCGACATCGCCACAGCGTCACCGTCTTCAGGATTCAGCAATCAGGAAAAGCACCACGTCTGCCCGTTTGTATTCAGGGAAGAGAAGGATAGCCCACACCCAGGAGATCAAACTAGTTCCATGTGTCATCGCCAGTCGTCTCTTAAAGGTCGCAAAGACATGAACGCTTCTTCAATTCACCACCGTAGCTTCATCACCTCCGCGAACGACAATTGGCACCATCACCGCACAGTCATCCATCACCACGACACCAGCCACACCATCAGTCGCCGCCGCATCAGAAATAGCCACTGCACCATCATCAGCAACTTGTGTCAATACAAACATTAGTACTGCCACCGTGACTTCTCGTGCAAACTTAACTAACATTTTAATAGACAGTTGTCGACAGCCATCATATGATGAAGAAATCTCGGCAATTCAAGAACATTCACCGTGCCAAACAACCACCAGCCGTGGAACACAGACACGGTGGGGCAATTTTTCGCCTAATGTTTGTTGTCATTTCAGCCAGGGCTGTAGCAAGATTCTGGAGTGATGCGAGAAATGGAACATTTTACGTGGAATAATATTATTAACTTATTTTTGATATTTTTTCTTATTATTATATATGTTCTTTCAATCGAATCCCGTCACCAGGATGACCACGGTTATCCTACACAGCTGCACAACATGTTTGCCCAGCTGTGTCTCACACTAAAACGAGCACTGCAGACCCCTGTGTTGTAAGAACGTCGTGTGCGACGTACAGTAAACAACACACAACAGTGCAGCAACATCATAATCCCATCATGCAGTCTCAGCTATGCTGGATGCCTGATAAACTAGCTTTTTGGCTTATTGAATACTATTTTTCTTATTATTTTTCTTCCTGTCTTAGTATGTCAGGATGGCTATGGGGTTAGCGAGAGCTATCCGTACGGACCCGCTATAACGGGCCGCAATTTTACATATTAATCAGTACATATGTGCACATCCTTTTCCTTACCCGTGATATGCAAGTAATTACTTTAAATTTGATACCCATTAAGGGAATGTTATACGGATCTATTTACATACGTATATTATATATTATATATTATCTCTTTATATTATAATATTTAATTAATTAAGGTACGTTGGAGCTTGAGTGTTTGCTGGGGAGATAATAATTATCCGCACCCAAAGAGAACACCCATGCGAGCTATTGTTTAGGGATGATGGAACTAAATAAAAGTTAGCACACACCAACATAAGATGAAAAAAGAAAAGACCTGGAAAAATAATTCCAGATCAAAAATCAAAAGTAAAAGTATGTCTCCCTTGTCCTCTTTGGCACCTCTATGTGCTCTGCCATTCATAACACGCGTCTATTGCGTCACTACTCCTCTCAGTCCACGTGCCTATCCGGGAAGTCTATAATTCCCACCTAGCATGTGCCCGTGCGGAGATCCACAGTGCGTGATCGTTTGCCATGGATGTCAAACTAGGAGGGGGTGTTGTATCTCGGATCGACCGGTTGGGTACGGGCCACCCCAGCTAAGCTGTGTACGCGCCACTCGTCCTGGATTCGTTCCATGAGCGCGACCCCTGGGTAGAGCCATAGGCATGTATACGCCTATGGGAGAGGAATTCGTTAATACCCGTAGTGCCCATGCGCACGCTAGTCGCTGTATTGACAGAGCACGTGTAGCACGTCTAAGAGCGGGTAGCGCTTTTAGTGTACCGAGTAGGTGCATTGTAATTTTTAATAATAGCTTGTTTCCTTCGAATCTGGTGTTAATCAGAACCAGAATTCGACGGGCTTCTCAAATCTGTAAACCGTTTCAAAATCAGTTCAGAAATGGTTATCGCCGATTTCCCCCGTTAAATTAGTCTCAATATATTGAAATGACGTCGTAATCGCATATATACACCTGTGCAAAAGTTAAGCACCAGCAAAAACAATAGAACGTAGAAACATGATGGTACAACTAGGCTGCCATACTTTATGTCCCCGCGTTAGCTGACATAATTCCAAGTACGAAATGCACATGCATGCATGACTTCACGCCGCTTGATGTCCGTGCGTGGCGGGAAACAGCACACGTGTTCAGTTTTGTAAAAGTCCAGTTTGAGGTGTAGAACATTACATACAGATTTAGGCGACAAGATTAGGAATTTTGTGTTCATGACCGTGGTTTAT
Source organism: Chaetoderma sp. LZ-2023a (assembly GCA_034401795.1). Lineage (NCBI taxonomy): Eukaryota > Metazoa > Mollusca > Caudofoveata > Chaetodermatida > Chaetodermatidae > Chaetoderma > Chaetoderma sp. LZ-2023a. The sequence goes on from CM067364.1 coordinate 46,169,177, forward strand.
TTGTACAGAGAGAATTAGCTCTTGATTGTGAACCGCTATGGCAAGACGAAGGTTAAGTGATCGTGTGAAATGGCAAATCATAGGCATGCATACCACTGGTATGTCATGCAGAGAGATTGGCAGACAGCTGAACATTAACTATACTGTAATCAGTCGTTTGATTGCAAAACATGGGCAAACTAACGAGGTGAAGGACAGGCCTAGATCTGGAAGACCGAAGAAGACTACTGCCCGTGATGATCGAGCCCTAGTACGCCTTGTTAGGAGATCTCCATTCACCAACAGCAGAGTGCTCAGCCAGCAATGGGAAACGCGCAATAGAGTGTCAATGTCTACCGTCAAAAGGAGACTGTATGCTGCTGGCATGAAAGCTAGGAGACCTGTCAGACGTCCTCTCCTCACTGCACACCACAAAGAGGAGCGTCTGAGGTGGTGCAACGAAAGAAGACACTGGAACATGAGATCCTGGAGACGGGTACACTGGTCCGATGAAAGTCGGTTCCTGCTTCATGCCACAGATAGTCGAACTCGTGTATGGAGGTCCAGACACACGGCGTACGACCAACGTAACATCATGGAAGAAGTTCCATTTGGTGGAGGTTCAGTTATGATATGGGGGTGCATCTCATTTGATTGTAAGCTGGATCTGTTGACTGTACCTGGAACACTAAATGGACAAAGATATCAAGATTCCATACTGGATAGAGTTGTGGTCCCTCATTTTGTAAATCATGCACCTGGAACCCACCCTATATTCATGGATGACAACGCCCGACCACATCGTGCTAGAGCTGTGCATGAATACCTCCGCCAGAATGCCATCGAAACCCTACCATGGCCAGCAAGGAGCCCTGACATGAACCCTATTGAGCATATCTGGGACATTCTGGGAAACATGGTGAGAAGGAGGGATCCTCCTGTGCAGAACCTACAGGAATTAACAGACGCACTCCATCTTGAATGGCAACGAATACCACAATGGCGTATCAGTCGGTTGGTGACCAGCATGAGACGTCGTGTCCAGGCTGTCATCCAGGCACAAGGTGGATATACCCGGTATTAATAATGACAGTCTCAAACTCGTGCACAGATGTTAAACTTCGTTTTCAGACACCATTAATGACAATCTAGCCAAGTGTGTCAACTGTAGGGCAATAGTTGTCAGTTGTGTCTACGTAACCATATTCAGGCCTCGTTTTCAAGTTCAATCAAAAACATACAGTGTTTCCCCACCATCATAATCAGCATTCCTCTAGTTGCATTATTACCTCTTGCACTAAGATGGATGGGTACATAAATGTTTATGCTATTGCTTTCTTCATAGCACATGAATATACCCTCGCATGTGCGTAAAAATAGGTGGTGCTTAACTTTTGCACAGGTGTATATATACTGTAATTACATATATATATATATATATATATATATATATATATATATATATATATATATATATATATATATATATATATATATATATATATATATATATATATATATATATATATATATATATATATGTAATACTTAGATAATTGTGTAAACGTCACGGATTTCTAGTGCGCTGATTGGCTGGTTTAGCTAATTCTCATTGGTTGAAGCAGCCAGGTTCTGACATTACAGAGAGTATAAAAGGGGGTGTTTTCAGTGAATCGAGAGCGTCGTCGGCCGGGGGCCAGGGGCCGACCAGTCAGGAGCTGCCCAAGCACGGGATCCTGACTGAATAACTGGAGCACCGAAGACGGAATTCAGCATCATCTCGGTACACCTCAACTTCCAGCTCAGCTCGGACCGCAATAGTCCTCGGGCCACCACGCTGTAAATTATATCATTATAGTGTAATATGTTCCTGTTTAATTAATAACTGTATAGGAACTGTTTAACGGTGGACCCTTAAGGTCCAGTTATGTAATTCTACATGACGTAGAGCCAGCGATGTTCCTTGGTGGATGACTCACCGGATCTGCCAGCCATGCCGAAAAGTGGATTTTCAACCACCACACTGCATGTCGTGTGTGATAGTTTAACATTTTGACCGCAACCAAGTAAACTTTGCTCGGTGCGCCACAAGAGCTATTTGAACCCCCCCCCCAACCCCGCGCACCGTTAAGCTTAAATAAGTACATCTTAATTACAACTATATCAATAACCCTCTCTGTTAATGGGTTATCTTAACATTGCAACTTACCGTTATTATAATGGGAACTTTTACAACTTCCACATCATGTAGAACTTACTATTTAGTCAGTAGACAATTCTTATGCTGTGTTTCACTGTCCTGAGTTTGTAGCGCTTCCGTCCTGGAGCAGCATTGCGGAGACCGTATCTTGCGGAACATCTACATGCGGAAGCTTATCCAGCTTTCAGAGATTGTGTCGACTCACGTCACTGGTATAGTGACCTCTCAATTTCAGTAACATAGTAGCCCATAAATAAGAATAGCTACTGGGTATTAAAGTAACTATACATGATATCTTTAATTACATATTCAATAATTATTATAATATATTACTGTAAATGTACTGATGACTAATAGGTACCGTTCCGGTCTTAGGACCGCTATTTATAATTTCTTTAGCACTGTTTATATGTATCCTTGTTTACTGTAAGGTGTGTTACTAACCGCACCATATTAGGTCTATCAACCTGTATTATTACTGTTCTAATCAATTCACATACTGCTACCGTTCTGTATTTGGTCAGTTAAGTATATGGTAAGTAGCCATCTGTTGATATGTTTTGTTTATTTATAGAAGGCTTAGGACCGCGGTGCATTTAGGAAATACTATACAGCAACATTTATATATGCATCACTTTCTCCCGCCACCGACAGTTTTTTTCACTGAGGTCGCTGTCCGTGCTATTAACTCTGTTTAGCCCGGCATGCTACCAACTAAACCTAACTATTCAGCTCAACAGGATAGGTTTAATGTGATCAGAGATAATTTCTTCGTTAGGAGACACATAGTGTACGCCTCTCTTCTGGTCGTTGCAGTACTCTAGCACCGCACCCCGGCAGGGTGTGTAAAATTGGTAAATTTACCTATAGGGCCTCATATCTATAAAGTTATTGTCTCTTTACATACACTTTTACCATCTCCCAAACAACCACTTCGTATATAAAATATTTAATTATCCATGACCACGTTACGGTGAGTGCTACCAGTGTTATAATGCTAAATGGTGCCTTATATACACCAGATATACAGTGAAGATTACCGCTCTCAAGATACTTACCTGTTTTAACATTCAGAATTCGAGTGATTCTGAAATACACGCGAGGTTATGGCGCCAATTAATCACGTGATTACAATATCTAACAAGTCTTCATGTGATACTATAAAGATCACATGTCAGAAAACAATAACCTGTATATCCTACCCTCAATATGTAAAACGTATGTAAAGGAGATCACGTAAAGGAGTTCACTACATTTCATCTCTTACCATATTACTAGAAGGTTTCGTGCAATTCTGGTGAAATCTGTCATTCATACTTGCATTAGATGTTGCACGCAATAATATAACACTACAAGTACACATATTGATGCAAGCCATCAATGGCAAATAGCGTGGCTGGAGATTATTATAATTCAAGTTTAGTTTCAAATTCATTTTTATATATAGTATACAATTTGCAGTAGCACAACAGATTGTCCACCAAAACCAGTGACTATATCTAGACCTTGGACCCCTACATAGAACAAAAAATAAATTATACATGTAAAAATGGCACGGCACTATATAATATAGGAAGACGTGTGCTTCAAGTTAAGTTCAATGTACTATAACGATATAGCCATTAGACATGTGATAAATTGACAATATATTTGCAGGACATAGGGAAATTTGTTTATCTTGTTATATTAACATTCAATATTACATAGGTTCTGACTATCATTTACAGTTTCTTACCTTTCCCACGTAATGCTAATGGTGGTTGCTATTGTAATAATGATAGTTTCTTGGTAGTGTCATATCTTTAAGATGGTTGCAATCGGCCTTGGTTAGGATGAGCTATGGGCTATAGGAAGAAGCAGATTATATTTTGCGGCAGTCCATCCATCTTGTTGACCATTTGCGTAAATTCCTGGTTTTTTGTTAGATAATTCAGATTCTATCTGGAGCTAAATTATAGGATATATAGAAAGATTTTCACACAATTGCAAAAAATATTTGATGATAGAATTGTGCAATATCAAGTGACTTCTAGATGGTATTATGTCTCAAAGCCTGGTTACAAACCGAGTACAGAGATTCTGATACTGAATATATAGTAAATTATTAGTATTTGAAAACTGCAAGTCGCGACTAAATTGCGTATTTCGAAATTGCTTCATAGTAGAATTTTTTTAACTTTATACTTTATTAGCGCATTCATATATATCTATGTAAACACATCGGTGAAATTCTGGAGTCAAACTTATTACAAGCAATATGCCAGGACCTATCGGCATCTATCCGATTGTGGCTAATGTGAACCAACTATCTTTGAATGGGGACATATTGTGAATACGTAACTACATGGACATACGTGGTAATTATGATATTATTTGATATCTCGTACAGCACTAGTACATAATAATGCATATTGAGTTCTGCATGGCTAGATGTTCGAAAACTGGTTACAAACAGAGTACATAGATATCGGTACATAGATTATTGGCATCTGACAACTTTTGGTCGCTACTAATTTGTGTATTATAAAATTACTTTACGGTGGAATTTTTTTAAATCAATATTATATTAGCGTATTTATATATCTACGTGACATTTTGGGGCCAAACTTATTACAAACAGTAGGCTACCGAAAACCATGGATCTGCTAAAACTTGTGCAAATTTTTGCCATGGGATTGTGTGCTACGAAATTACTTCATGGTAGACATTTTTAAGCTTGAAACTTTATTAGCATATTCATATACCGATCTGACCATATGCATAAATTTCGAAACGAATATGGGCCAAACTTATTGCAGACAGTATGGTACTGAAAATCACTGATCTGCCAAGATTTAAGCCAATTTTCTGTATAGAATTGCAAACTATGGAATTCTTTCATTGTAGAGTTTGTTTTAATTATGACTATAGCTAGCAATGATTTGATATCATATTGTTTACAGCTGAAAGTAATTTAGGCTAAATTATACATTTTAAAGGTTTATGTGGGTGAAAATCTGGGGCCGAGCATAACCTACAGACAATAGGGCAGTGAAGACTGAATTGGCTAAAATTTATACACTATCTCGAATGTTCAGCCCAGTGTTTTATGCTATAATACATAAGGGAAATGAAACAGACACAGTACCTCGTATTGCCATCATAATATATTAACCATTTACTATCTAAATTTGGTGAAGAATGTTAAAATATGTAGATATTGATTGTCCATTTGCAGGCCAAGAGAAGACTGTTTTTGCGGATTTGCCACTGGAATCTGGAATGACTGTCTCAAGAGTCATTCCAGTGGTACATTATCAAGAACTGTCTCCTCATGGCATGCAATTTGACATGGCTCAAGATCACTGTAGGAGTCGGTTTGCCAAGCTATGCAATGAGGCAGTTAAAATACTGTCACAGAGCGAACCTCCCTGTAGTGCTCAATTAAGTGATTCAAATTAGAAAGTTGTTGTCTAGGGGTTACATATCGGGAGGATCTACCGTTAATCAATTCATTTGATCCAAATTGCTTAACTAAACTGAAGTTAAGTCAATGCAGTTATGACTCAAATGCATTCAAGATGGTGGATTGACAGAATCAAGAGACCCAAGATAGCGGTCTCTTTATCAAATTGACTCAGTATGGTAACATCATCTTTCGAAGATCCAATATGATGACTTCTTGACCTCAGAATGACCGTATATGGCGATCTCAATATCCAAGATTATACAGGGTTACGAAATGGAAAAACCAATCTGAAGTGTAAATTCATCGGAGACCCAAGATGGCCGCCAATGACAATTCTAGGATTTACCAAACGTCGACTGACCTTAAGTTAATATGCTGTAATTTATGATTGGACCATCTCGATGAACTTGGAAATCGAATGACGTGTGAATATTATGACGTAATCATAAAGTGTGTCAAGATGGCAGACTGTCAATTCCTACTTGGATGACTCATTGAACGACTCATCGAGATTAAATTCTATGGTCCCATCTCAACGTTCGATGAATTGGTTGTTAATCAAGAATGTGGATTGGATATACCAGACAAAGTTTCAAATTATTAATTCCTAAGAACGGACTTAACTAGCTGGATATCATTGTTGGCAGCGAATGCGTCAGAGAGGGTTAATTAGACAAAGAAAAACAGATACCAATATCAGTTGTTTAAAAATATTTAATATATGTATAGCATTTCAATTAAAAATATCATCAATTGCACAGTTGGATAAAACGGATTAAAATGGATGAGATGGACGGACAGTAATGGTATATCACAGATAATTTGAATCACGATTGAACGAATTCACGATGCATGCTAATTCAGCGAAAGTTGAAGCATCAGACCTAATATAATTCAGTTTATAAATCAGTCGTTACCATAGAATAATTTGGCACAATGAGTTCATGCTTAGCAATTAAGTTACTAGACGTTTGGTCATAATCAGTTAATGTCTGGAGTAAAATGTTTTCCCAACCATTAACTACTTGAAACCGAAATGTATAAACAACACTAAACATAAATTTTTTGACCTTCTTGTCACGGTAAACGACGGGATATGATTCAGTTTAAATAATGAATCGATTCCGTTAATTCGCGTTGAGTTGAATTGTCTAAAATCGTGTAACTCAAATCTTTACTGATTTTACCCGCTGGAAATAACTTCTATCATGGGTCTGAGAAATGTCCATTTTCGTAGGAATAGAAGATTAATATGAAAATTTACTACTGGAATGATTCATTCATCACCGACTTTCATTATAAGTGGTAGTCAGTATACCATTAAGTTTAATTACTAACCTATGCTAATTAAATCATTAAGATGTATAGTATATTATGTTTTGTGTTTGTTGGTGTAATGTCATACCAAAATCTGCATGTCTTTCGTAGAGACGTAAAGAATGTAGTCCGTCATAGTTGAGTTGCTTGACCCAGGAGAGATGGTTGAAGAAGATGATCCGAAATAGGTCATGCGAATCCGGAATAATAATTGATATATATGTGTGATATGAACACAGGCACAGGAATATAAGGAGCGTGACATCACTGGCGAAACATATACGAGCAACGCCCAATGTGGGCATTAAAGCACAATGACGTTAAATGAAATGGAGATCCAGAGGTGATTCGTTGAAGACTATCCTCGAATGACTGCTGTTAAGAATCGAGTCCCGAAATGTAATTCGAAGAAGATAACAATATTACATCAGTGTTCTGATAACTGATGCGTAGAGGTAAAGAACGGGTTCGACACATCTCTATGGTGATTGAAAATGTTCGATGATGGATCTTTATGTTTGCAGCTTTTATGGGTGGAAAGCGATCCCGGAATAGACTGAAGATTATCGTAGAAGCGTTCGACGATGGGTCATAAGATTAGAAGACCCATGAGCAGATGAATGACTACTGAAGAAGGTTCAATGGCGGGTTCGGGAGGATAAGTGGTTCCCCATGGCTGATTTGAACCCGGATCCGACAGGTAGGTGATCTAAGTGAGTTGTCCCTAGGGCGTGGGGAGGTGTTTGATAGCTGAGTGTTTATTGAAATGTGATAGCAGATCAGGCGAAAATGATCGACTGATCGATTACCTGTTCTCTTGTAGATTTCACGCCTCCTCCATAGGAATCAATTGCGGCACCTAGGACTATCACTACTAATTCAACTTAATATAAAACGTTGATATTCAACTACTTGGCATTATAACTTATCATGTTCCTCTTAAAAGAAAACCCTACCGCTCACATAAAATAATAATAAGAACACTTTTTTAAATCTTCACATTTGAAGAACCAGACACATCTCGCTGGTTTCACGCCTGCACATACACTAATCTTGCTATTCACTGACACATGCTTTGGCAGCAATTTTCGCGCCGAGAAGCATGTATAATGCATATATGGAAGTTGACTGATCCATCATAGTATTGAGTGATCACTCAACCATATCGAAATCAGACAAAATAGCCCCAGATCAATTTAACCAATTTTGGATCATATTTTGAAAACATGGCATCTATCGTGTCAGATTAACATTCTTAGGCCCATAAGCAATTCATAAGCAGCCTTATTCAAATTTTTGTTTGTGACGTCATCAACTTAAAGTTGATGCGTCTCTCCTTACAATACAATAAGAGATTATGATAGGCCTATGAATATTTTAAAACTAATTTGACTAGATGCTGTCAGTGCTCATAGCAGCAGCACAGTTAAATTAGTTTCAAAATATTCAACAAAATGTTTATTAAATAGTAAAGACATACAATTCGCACAGCTTACAGACTTTTCAATGTTTGTAATAGCCATAGCTAGGCCATTCATTACGTATTTTGACTGTGACGTCAGCCTAAACGTGACATAATTGATTATGACGTCAACACTTGCGTGACAGGTTGGACAGCTTATACCTTCTTTCCATAAGAGAATCGGTCCATTGCGGTTGGGTCTACATTCATCTGGCAGGGCAATGCTAATTATCTGAATGTTCTTGCTAAAATATGTGATCACTTATTACAAGTGGGTGGACTACACATTACTTAGTGGTATTGGCCATTTAATGATCAAATTTGTTCATGACAATTTCAAAGATGGGGTCCATTTCTAGCTAAGCTCTGTCCGTTCCTTCGGGGCGTGTTGGAATCAATTTATATAAATTGATTCACGACTTCCCCGAATCCCAATTTCAAGGTAACTATACAGGTAAGGTGTTGCATATCCTGAAACTAATTTAACGGGGTGCTTTTGCTGCCTATGGTCGTAACAGTGCCAGGTCAAAGTGCCTGGTAACATTAATTTCAAAATATTCAACAGAATGTTGATTAAAAAGTAAAGACAAAACATCCTGCAATTCCTCATAGCATCAGCAACCCAGACATCTTTCCGCTGGACCACCGCACTAAGACAAGAATCGGATATACTGATACACTGCCGAATTCATATCTTTTGAATGCAAACCGTATGGTGTATTCTATACCCTCACCCGTTCTCCATCACGACACTGGCAGTAGCTGATTGATTGATTGATCATTGACTGATCATTGATTGATTGATTGATTGATTGATTGATTGATTGATTGATTGATTGATTAAATCCCAGGGATTAAATCGTAAAGACATAAAATTCGTACACTTGATGGATTATTCAATGTTTCTGATGAAGCTATTTACAGCATTCAGCACGTATTTTGATTGTGACGTCATCCTACATATGACGTAAATAATTATGACGCCATATGCTTGGGTGACAGATCAGATCCATCCATTATCATAGAGATATCCTATACCCATTTGCAGACCAAGAGACTGTTGTTTTTGGCACTTTACCATTGGAATGATAGGCTCAGTTGTCGAGCCAGTCATCCCAGTGGTAAATTTTCAAAAATGCCTACCTGTTAGATGTAAATGGTAGTTTCTCAAGATTACGACAGAAGCCATTTTGGCCAATTTGATCGGCACGAGTGTTGAAGTGAAGGTTAAGAGATGTACGTGGGTACAGTGGGGCAGATCACAATACTATTTTATTTCTGATGCAAATGTACAGTCAGCAATTAGTCCAGATCACCAGCTAGTAGTGCAACTAGCCCCAATAGTGCGGGTATGCGTTTAAAGCGCACGAGAAATCTAGACAATATATCCTAAATCTACGATTCCAATCTAAATAGAGACTCTCTCGTTGATAAAAAAAATTATATACATATACACCTGTGCAAAAGTTAAGCACCACCCTATTTTTACGCACATGCGAGGGTATATTCATGTGCTATGAAGAAAGCAATAGCATAAACATTTATGTACCCATCCATCTTAGTGCAAGAGGTAATAATGCAACTAGAGGAATGCTGATTATGATGGTGGGGAAACACTGTATGTTTTTGTTTGAACTTGAAAACGAGGCCTGAATATAGTTACGTTGACACAACTGACAACTATTGCCCTACAGTTGACACACGTGGCTAGATTGTCATTAATGGTGTCTGAAAACGAAGTTTAACATCTGTGCACGAGTTTGAGACTGTCATTATTAATACCGGGTATATCCACCTTGTGCCTGGATGACGGCCTGGACACGACGTCTCATGCTGGTCACCAACCGACTGATACGCCATTGTGGTATTCGTTGCCATTCAAGATGGAGTGCGTCTGTTAATTCCTGTAGGCTCTGCACAGGAGGATCCCTCCTTCTCACCATGTTTCCCAGAATGTCCCAGATATGCTCAATAGGGTTCATGTCAGGGCTCCTTGCTGGCCATGGTAGGGTTTCGATGGCATTCTGGCGGAGGTATTCATGCACAGCTCTAGCACGATGTGGTCGGGCGTTGTCATCCATGAATATAGGGTGGGTTCCAGGTGCATGATTTACAAAATGAGGGACCACAACTCTATCCAGTATGGAATCTTGATATCTTTGTCCATTTAGTGTTCCAGGTACAGTCAACAGATCCAGCTTACAATCAAATGAGATGCACCCCATATCATAACGGAACCTCCACCAAATGGAACTTCTTCCATGATGTTACGTTGGTCGTACGCCGTGCGTCTGGACCTCCATACACGAGTTCGACCATCTGTGGCATGAAGCAGGAACCGACTTTCATCGGACCAGTGTACCCGTCTCCAGGATCTCATGTTCCAGTGTCTTCTTTCGTTGCACCACCTCAGACGCTCCTCTTTGTGGTGTGCAGTGAGGAGAGGACGTCTGACAGGTCTCCTAGCTTTCATGCCAGCAGCATACAGTCTCCTTTTGACGGTAGACATTGACACTCTATTGCGCGTTTCCCATTGCTGGCTGAGCACTCTGCTGTTGGTGAATGGAGATCTCCTAACAAGGCGTACTAGGGCTCGATCATCATGGGCAGTAGTCTTCTTCGGTCTTCCAGATCTAGGCCTGTCCTTCACCTCGTTAGTTTGCCCATGTTTTGCAATCAAACGACTGATTACAGTATGGTTAATGTTCAGCTGTCTGCCAATCTCTCTGCATGACATACCAGTGGTATGCATGCCTATGATTTGCCATTTCACACGATCACTTAACCTTCGTCTTGCCATAGCGGTTCACAATCAAGAGTTAATTCTCTCTGTACAAATAAACCACGGTCATGAACACAAAATTCCTAATCTTGTCGCCTAAATCTGTATGTAATGTTCTACACCTCAAACTGGACTTTTACATAACTGAACACGTGTGCTGTTTCCCGCCACGCACGGACATCAAGCGGCGTGAAGTCATGCATGCATGTGCATTTCGTACTTGTAATTATGTCAGCTAACGCGGGGACAAAAAGTATGGCAGCCTAGTTGTACCATCATGTTTCTACGTTCTATTGTTTTTGCTGGTGCTTAACTTTTGCACAGGTGTATATATTAGGAGATCTGGCGAGAACGTGAATGACCACAATCGTCAGTCAATCCCTAGTGAAAAATGGCAGCCATCGGCTATGGACCTTTCCAGTCTTAGCTATGCCCCGCTCACCTCTAGCTAAGCTCCACCCACACTTCGCAGTGTTGGGATCGATCGATCGATCCTCGCGAATGCCCTGACTATCAGACTTCATGTGATGGATGGATAATGTGGAAAGGTTCATTCTAGACACAACCAAGTGAATGATTAGCGCTGAATCCCCTTTTCACGGTAACTATGGAGGTGAGCTGTTGACTATTTTGGAACTAATTTGGCTGCTGCTTGTTAAATAGTAAAGCTCTTCAATTCGTACAGCTGAAAGACTTTCAATGCTCCTGTTGGACATAGCTACGCCAGTCATTGCGTATATTGACTGTGACGTCACCTACCTAGGAACTAATTGATCCTTCGATTATATGACGTCATATGACGTCATAGCCAACTAAGTGACGTGCATGCTGACATCATAGTCATTACGTCATAGATGATTATATTTGGCCCGTCTTTAACTCTTAATCGTCCAACACGTTGTAAGAATTGTATGTCTGCTATTTAATAAACATGCTGTTTAATATTTTGAAACTAATTTGACTGGGCGCTATTGCTGCCGTAAGTAGCAACAGAACCCAGTCAAATTAGTTTCAAAATATGTAACAGCTTAAACTAATTGATTATAACGGCAAGGCTCTACAATATCTGACCGCTCTTGCTAAAATATGTGCTCACTTATTAGAAGTGATTCGGCTGATTAGGCTACGTTATACAGCTCATAAATAAGTTAATTAACTTACAAAACATAAACAGAAATTCTGTCTTGTTCTGCAAACATGTTAATTTATTCTTTAGATGTTCTATACCATCGAGTAGGCGGTTTTACAGTACAGCTCATACATTTAAATAAGGTACTATATTTGCAAAGAAAAACTGAAATTCTACCTTGAAAACGTTTTTTAATTTATTTTTAGGTCTTCTATACCAAACGGTGTCAGGTTTCACGGCAACTGGGAGATAAAAAAAATCTCTAACAATTATCTTTCTGCTTTCAAAGGCTAGGCCTAGTTGTTTCACGGTCAGTACAAGAAAGAGTTGTCTAGATTATGTAAACAATAATGCTAAAAATTGTCTACATGTGTGCAGCAACGGTTTACGACAGCAGTTTCCAAAATGAATACAAGTTATCATATAGTTATCATATCTAGATAAATGTTTGTAATTTCAGAGATGTATGAGTTAGGTTTTAACGCATTTCTGTTATTCTTACCGCCTCTCAGTATTACCGTATTTCCCCTATTTATTTTTACCATTGATTTGTAGTTCCGTATTTTGCATGTTATTTAAGCAGAATTTCTATTCCAATTAACAAAAAAATTAATTACTTGAGTTTTGGAGGCTATATACATAGCTGATCGTCTGCATCAGATGTCAGTCAGTCAGTGAAGATCCAGCGGTCGAGAGATCTATCCCATTCCCCCATAGTGAGCGTATGCGTATGAGCGATCAAGCCAATATATATCCTAAATCTATGGTTCCAACTAAAAATAGAGGCACGCTCTATCTATCTCTCTAGTTAGTGGTTGGAGACCACAATCCTTTGCGCAAAATGGCCGCGCCTATGCGCAATTCTAGACACAACCCGAATATGATTGTAGCCCTGAGCGGCCACGCAATAAGGTTAATGGAATACAACTGCTAAATAGATCCGTAAAGGAGATCAACGGTTTAAAAAAACTATTATTTCTTTTGTTTTAGAGGGAAAAATAAAAAAAGACAGGGCGCGGTCTTTAGGCTGTGGTATCATAATTTCAAAGTTTATTAAATATTGGTTAATTTTAAGCACGTAATTAAGCGTACACGAATTTGTAGATAAGTTATTTCCTCAAATGGAATATATGTAAAGGAGAACACACAATCTTGGCGACATTCAAGGTGTGCCGATTCGATGTATGAAATGTATACAGGGAAATGGAATTAGACAAATATTTGGATATATCTATTGTTTGTTACCCGAAATACGCTAGGGTCTAAGACGATATAAACATTTTTGTTATGATTACCGTTTTTAAATTGAGCTTTTTGTGTGATGACATGGCTTTTTTGGCACCCCCAGCGGTGTTTGCGTGCGCATATTACTTGAATAAACCATTGCAAACCCAACATATTATATATCCACAAAAAGCTCTTTGCACCGCCTATCACTTTAAATTAGCTATACATTTAAGATATGGTGGGATGTCGGTAAATTCGCTGAGAAACACTGCCGACATATGATTGGACACTTTAGAAAATCTAGCCCGATAAAAACAAAACCCAAACTATATAGTGAAATATATTTTCCGTTCCGGAAAAAAGATGTAACCATGATAGAAATTGTGCAAAGAAGGGCGACAAAACTGGTTCCAGCTCTGACAGATTTAGGGTATGAAGACCGCCTGAGAACCCTGAAGTTACCAACAATGGCCTATCGGAGATTGGGAGGTGACATGATAGAGGCGTACACGATTCTCCATGACAAATATGACCCTGAAGTAAGCCCAGATATTCCACTGAGAGACTCGGCAGCAAGAGGGCACAGCCTAAATGTGTTCAACAAAAGAGCAAAGACGAGACAGCGGCACCAAAGCTTTGCAATCAGAATAGCTGAACCATGGAACAGGCTGTCAGAGGATGTGATCAACGCGCCGACTGTAAAAACTTTCGAGAAGTGACTGGACAAGCACTGGCAACGACAAGACATTCTCAAGATTCAAGATTCAAAATTATTTATTTCATGCTTAATAAATAGAATATATACATTACAGTTGGGCAGTCCATCAAAGGCAAAGCCACTGAATCGATGGACCCCCTAAACATAAAACAAGACAATACAATATATGAGGAGACAGCTGATGCAAACATCTGTAATATAATAATAACGCCTGCATAGGCGTAAACACAGAATGGTACAACAATTATTTTTGTACCATTTTGTCATGATTGTCCTAGAGTGTTATACATATAAATGATCGTCATAATATTTTGTATTTGTCTTCCATCTAGGCTATTTACTGTAGATACAGCCCAGATAACACAGCTTACTGGGCCGATGCTGGGCCGATACCATGCCGAAACTTTCAGTATCAGCCCGGTTTCGGCCCAGTATCGGCCCAGTAAGCTGCGTTATCAGGAAGGGCTTTTAATACGGTACATTGGGAGTGGGGCGGGAGAGGATGGGAAGGGGGGCAGGGCGTGCTGAACAATAAAATAGCAGTATTAGAGTGAGAAAGTTGGTGGTGGGTATGACTAGATAAGTATTTTGTAGTAGACAGTTGACATCTGATATATTCACAGGGCCGTATTTAGATATGTGGGGGCTCTGGGGCAAAGAATGAGCTGGGTGGGGCCTGGGGTTCTCCCCCAGAAAGTGTTTTACATCTAGGTACTCTGAGACGGCCAGATAGTCTACTTTTAGGGTGGATTATGGCGCTTTCTTTCGTTGTAAAATCATTTTATTTTGCAACTTTTCGTAATTGACATTGTTGCCGAACACCAAACAAGAATTGGGCCCCCCACAAATATTAGAATATAATTATAATGCATGATTAAGAGTTCTAAACTAATAAAGTTTGCTTTAAATTTCCTATAACTTCCAAAAGAATGCATAATTTCATTTTTAAATTGTGGAGGCCCCTTGCTTGTGGGGGCCCCGGGGCTTTTGCCCCGCTTGCCCCCCACCCGCCCTTAAATACGGCCCTGTATGTTCACTGGGAAAAAGGAATATCAGATGAACCTTCAAGCTAATTGAGATCTGATAGGGACCATCTATGTCGGTTCATTTCATGCTTTTCAGCGAGGTATAGCGCTCCTAAATTTGTTTACACCTACCACACTGATGGCAATGTTCCATCTTCTTTTACATCCAAAGCAGAGAAACCGGCACACAATATATGGTAAATGTAGCGGACGATGTTGTTGTTTATGACTGCAGCATCTTCCACCAAACCCTCCTAGAGAATGAAGCACCAGTTCCTCTGCTTTATTTTGAAAATTGATAACCCTGTCATCAGAGTGACAAGGACTAGGGTTAGGGAAGAAGCGAAATCATGTGACTTCGCCTATACCGAATATGTCCACTAGGAAGATGACATATGGCCCGGACAAAGGTTTGTTGACTGACGTACAGATCATATGACGCAGGCGAGCCGACACAGACGCATCACATAACAACTTGATAATAATAATAATAATAATAATAATAATAATAATAATAATAATAATAATAATAATAATAATAATATTAATAACAACAGTAACAAGTCAGCTAGTATTTGAGCCGAGTTTCTTATGGTAAATATAGATTGATAAAATGCTTGAAATAGTAAAAAAGAATTGTCACAGAATTGGAATAGGTAAGGTGGGATTGACTAATACTGGCAGAAATCGGCCACTGCTGGTACAAAGTAAATATGAAATCTGATGCTAGGTTAGAAAAAGGATTAGGTTTGACACCTTCGACCCCGCTGACCCGTTCCTTTATTTCCCTTATCTATGCAATTTCTGGATATGTTGGGACTCGCCATCCTGAAAGCTTCTGCTGCATTAGTTAAAGCAGGAGGTTCCAGTCTACCCAGTCTCAAAAGATTCAGCATTGACCCGCTCACGTATCGTGGATTAAGATGTATTGCTAGTGGTATGTGGAGCCTCTCCGCTACCCAAGCCGCCAGTTTTATCTGTTAGACATGTGTCTAGCACCCTCAACCAGTTTGGTTAAGTTAAACACATTCAACCCATTAATCCTTTCACGCTGCATTCCATGACTATCAGCTACTAGACAATTATTAGTAATCTGTTTGATATGCTGGGCTATCTTGACCAAAATCGTTAGTTCCGGTGGTAGAAACAGTTCCTAGTCAATACAACACCAGCATTGGCAGACACATATTATCTTGCTGGGTCTTCAGTTTTATTTGTCGTTGCAGGGTTTAAAGGGTTAACCTGGCACTTCCGTATTTGCATTAATGGTGATTAGTGTGTTGTGCATGGTCACGGTGTGTCGGATAGCGTGGAGGGTCTATATTGTCAGGGGTATTGAAAGTGTCAAATGATAGCAGATGCTTGTCTACCCTGTCAACCTGGTGTATTGGCAAACACAAGCTATATTCCTGCAGTTTATGCTTGCGTTAGTTTGTAACGTGCAGATTGGATTCATCTGAGTTGAATTGGTGGTGGTGGTTGTGGTGCCGGTGATGGGTGGTGGTGCTGGTGGTAGTAGTAGTAGTAGTAGTAGTAGTAGTAGTAGTAGTAGTAGTAGTAGTAGTAGTAGTAGTAGTAGTAGTAGTGGTAGTAGTAGTAGTAGTAGTAGTAGTAGTGGTAGTGGTAGTAGTAGTAGTAGTAGTAGTAGTAGTAGTAGTAGTAGTAGTAGCAGTAGTAGTAGTAGTAGTAGTAGTAGTAGTAGTAGTAGTAGTAGTAGTAGTAGTAGTAGTAGTAGTAGTAGTAGTAGTAGTAGTAGTGGTAGTAGTTGTAGTAGCTTGCTTTATTGTGACGACCATTAATAATTTCGAGTTTGTCTGTAATGACCTTGTTATTGCAGAGAAATTAAGTTTGTTGCGCTTTGTTTGTCTTATTCAGAAGCGATTTGATAATTTTCCAGGTCTCTTTTATGTCATTTTTTTACTTCTCAGATTTACTATGTTCAGTTCAGTTACGTAGATCCTTTGTATAGGAGCACCTCCTTCAGAAGTAGTATAGGAGTCAGCACATACATGTATCAGGTCAATCTTATTAAGTTTAGATATCTTGTGTGGTTCAGGACATAGTAGTGTTGTCTGATCAGGGCTTCTAATATGGCCATGCACAGGCAAGGCTCCTTCCTCAGGTATGTCTATGAGTTCACGAGGAATGTGGTTAGAGTTTCACTGTGTGATGAGACGTGGATGGAATTTATGGTACACATGTCACAGAGACATGAACGGATTAACAGCATGTATTTCATCCGGACATCCTTTAGAGCATGGAAAGCAGTTAGGAAGTGTGAGCTGTTTTCTGGTCTCTCGTTCCATAGAAGACAGGTAGGATCAACCTCGTGCTTATTGAACCTTGCCCTGTTTGATTGCAGGATGTAACAGCTGGTTAGGATTCGTACCCGGATGGAGAGTCTACAGATATCATGCGGGCATGTGGTTAATGTAGCAATTGCTGGATGTGGTATAAGGCAGCAAGCTGGATAAGAGTGGAGAAACTGCAGTGACGAGTATAGTTGTATTTGCTGATTTAGTTGCATGGACTATATTCTGGTAACATTACTTTTAGCTGTGCACTTCCATGGCCCTCTGTCAGGTGGATTTTCAAAGTCGTGTATGGAGGGTAAATTATGTTTCGCGAGAATTTGTGTTATCTCGGCAAACTAGCTGTTTTGGAGGAACCCTTTAATGATCGCTTGTCACAGGGCAATAGGGACGAGTATACTTCACGAATCTGCAATGATATTCGTGAAGTGAGTGAGCTTCTGCAGGTCAATGTGCGCCTCAATAGGCAGTGTCCCGAGAAGAAGAAATGGCAATGGTTATGCAACGCGTTCTGGCAAGCCAAGGATCTGTATGAGAGTTCTGTGAAAGAATCGCTCCAGTGGGCTCAGTTCTGCCATGTTTAGAAGTAGAATGTCCATGCCATGTAGAAGGATCGGAAGTACATAAATCTCAAGTAGATGTAGAGAGGCGAGTGGCGTTATGCCATTGATGCCATGTAGACTGGCGCCCATGAGTGAGTAAGAGCTGATAAGTCTTCACCATTCAATGACATTACTGGTTTCTGGGGTTTGCAGTCTGACAGGAAGGCACATTTGGAAGATTACAGCTCGTAAAACTCGTAGGTAACATAATGGTTCTGATATTGTTGTCTGTGGCATCCAGAATGTTAGGCAGATCGTCTATGTATAGCTTATATAAGTCGGTGGGGAGAACACCGCCTTGTCTGACACCATGAGGCAATGGCGATGAACTAGAATATTCACTAGACCATTTGACTCTTGTGGTAACGTACCTATGAAGGTCTGTAATGAGCGTCCGCAAAGCACTGTCAATTCCAGAAAAGTATAGCTTGCGTGCTAGGCTAGCATGGTTAATGACATCAAAAGCTGTGTTTGCATCTAGGTGGGTTACATATGAATTCAGTTTCCTAGATCTAGATTCGATACGAGCCTCTTGAAATATCAGAATACTATACATTGGTGAAATCTTGGACGTGAAGCCAAACTGCAGTGGGTGTTAGACATCGAGTACTGACTGCTGGATACGTTACTTAAGGATCGTCTCCAATGTTTCGCAGACTGACAATATAACCGCTGTGCCCCTGTATGATGTAGCGAAGTTATGGCTTCCCTTCTTTTTGTTTACAGGGGTCAGTACGCCTGTTTTGAGGATATCCGGTATGACATTAAGTTTCACAATACCATTGAGGATTCATGTAAGGAGTTGAATAAGGGGGTGGGGGTCCACCTTCTTTCAGGTGTTCAACAGCAATTCCATCCAGATATGGGGCCTTCCCAGTGTTAAGACTTTTAACGGCACTTTCTACCTTGGCATAATTAAATGGTGTAAAGCACGGCTTCTGATGACATATGTCCTGAAGGATGATTTCGTCGAAATCCACTTCAGCTTTTCTGACATCGCTTATGGTAGTAATGGGCATTCCAAGCTTTTGAAAGTGTGTGTACCACCCTTCTAAAACCTCATATTTTGAGAAGACTGAATCATAGACATTGAGTTCTGCCAATTTTGGGGCTGTGGTGATGCGTTGCTTGCGACTTAGCTTAAAGAAGAGTTTCTTGTCGGAGTTTTTTGCCTCTAGTAGTATCTGGATATCTGAGTCACGTTTTGTGGCCAGAGATCACCGTGGAGCTCTGCGCAGTTCTTTCGAGACTTGGTGCCTTTGTATTGTGGCTGGATTGTGTTTGTCATCAGGTATGTTGCATATCTTCCAGTGGTGAAATGCCCTTTTGCATTCTACAATTGCTCTAGCAATCTCATCGTTCCACAACCGAAATGGCTTTAGGGGGTTGCTGATGTTACTAGGGGACGAAATTTCAGCAGCCGATTGTAGAGTGTCTCGTAATTTGGCATAAGCTCTACAT
This sequence comes from Chaetoderma sp. LZ-2023a, assembly GCA_034401795.1. NCBI lineage: Eukaryota > Metazoa > Mollusca > Caudofoveata > Chaetodermatida > Chaetodermatidae > Chaetoderma > Chaetoderma sp. LZ-2023a. The sequence continues at coordinate 46,188,839 of CM067364.1, forward strand.
AGGTCGAGCATGCTGGTGTACTTCGAATTGACTGGTCAGGTACCGGCCACACCAGCTAAGCTGGGTACGCACCGCCCGGTGTGGATTCGGTCCCTGAACACGACCCCCTGGGTAGAGCTATAAGCGTGTATGGGCCTATGGGAGAGATTGCGTTGTAAAAACGACTAAGTTCGTTAAAGCATGCGCGCGCTTAATACTATTTTTGACAGAGCGCGTATTTCACGACCAAGATAGGATGGCGCTTTTAGTGTACCGAGTAGATACATTGTAATCCTTTCTAATTACTTGTTCCCGCCGAATGTGGCACCAAGCAAGACCAGAATTCGACGGGCTATCCGAAACTGTAAACCATTTCAAAATTGGTTAAAAAATGTCTGAGTTATCCACGGAAAACCCCTTTTTGATTATCTTCAAAATATTGCCATGGCGTCGTAACCACGTGTACACAGAAATTCTAGAATGTTCTAGAAAATTCGACTGCATCATTATTAGCTACGCGCTGATTGGCTAGTGCTCGACCGATGATTGGTTGCAGCCTGCGCCTATTACGTCACAGGTAGTATAAAAGGAGATGAAATCCAGAACTCGAGCACATCCTCGGCCAGGGGCCGAATAGGTTGGATCTGTATGCATCGACTATCAGCAAGACAGGCACTAAGCAGACCACTTCTGTTTCGGGAGGTTTCTCTTCCGTAGCCACAGCAGCAATCCAGCCCCACCGCACTAAAAGCAATTTTGTATCTCCCGATTGTGTGGGAGCATTTTTGAAACTTTTGAATATTGTTCACGAATACATCAAGAACTAACTCGGAACACAAACTTGTGGTGAGGCCTTTCCCGGCCTGAATATGTGATTCTACAGATGTAGAGGCAGTGATGTTCTTTGGTGGATGACTCACCGGATCTGCCGGCCACGCCAAAAAGTGGTTATCCAACCTACCCAGCACTGATGTCATGCAGGTTTATTTTAACTTTTTGACCGCAAAAGTAAACTTTGCCTAGTACGTCTTCAGAGCTAACTGATGTACCCCGCACCGTTAAGCTTAGTTATGTATCTTCATCCGTATTCAACAAACCCCGTTTATGAACAGGTTGTTATTAACTTCCATCCATACCATCGGTGTATGGGAACTTTCGTCTAAGCAGTAATGTTATTGTATCTCTTACTGACTACTCGTTAGACATTCTATATTGTGATTACAGTCCTGTGTTCGATCCGCTCCCGTCCTGGACTGCATGCAGAAATCCTGTCTGCAGGAACCGACATGCGGGAACTTTCCAGCTTCCAGAGAACACGTCAACTCACGTCACAGCAAGGATGACATATTAATTTCAGTAACACGATAGCCCATGCTTACGAATGGCTACCGATTATTCAAGTAACTATACTTAACATTTTAATTATTCCGTTAATTACAGCTTTAATAATTATACTTTATCTGTAGAAACGGTCCCGATGACTAAAAGGCACCGTAACGGTCTTAGGACCGCTAGTTATAATTTCTGTATCTGTTCATAGTTATTCTTATTTTCTGTAAGGTGTTTTTACTAACCGCACCATAGTAGGTTTCTCAACCTGTAGTTTATATGTTATTCTGATCATTTTACATTGTATTGTTTATTCTGGTTAGTTTTATATATGGCAAGTAGACATCAGTTTATATGTTTTGTATATTTATAGAAAAACATAGGACTGCAGTGCACGTAGGAAACACTATACAGCAACATTTATACATGCAGCACGTTCTCCTGCCACCAACAAATTTTCACTGAGGTCGCTGTCCATGCTATAATGCTGTTTAGCCTGGCATGCTATCGACTAAAAACCTTTCTATTCAGCTCGATAGGATAGGTTTAATATGATTAGAGACAATTTCTTCATTAGGAGACACATAGTGTACGCCTCTTTTCCGGTAGTTGCGATAATTTAGCCACACACTACGGCAAGGTTGTGTAAAATTGGCCAACATACATAATAGGCCTCATATTTATAAGTTATTTTCTCTCTTCATGTTGCCCTAAGCCTTATGGCTTCTTAATTGTTTGGATGTCCCTATCCGTACCATGGACTGATCCGACCCTGGGAAACTATGGTTTCCGAGCGGTGATGACCAGGCTGTGGTGTGAGACACATTTCCCGCGTATCTTCTGATACTTAGTAGTTAGTTATCCGTGTCAAGGTAGGAAGCACTGCGAAAACATATCTTAATTATTATTTCCTTTTATCTGATGGACAATCCCCCCACACCGCAGTGCATAACTGGGCAACTTGCGTTTAAACCTAATGTCAGGTTAAAAAGACGGCTCCGTAGGACCTGGTGACGGGCGAGATGCGCATCCCCACCGAATTCTGTAAGAATGTCTGGGCATGATATTAAGATCTGCCACGCCCTCACGGGAAGGACATTCACAGTGGGTATTCCTCTCTCTTACCCCCACCATAGTGATAGATCAGTTGCTTAAGCTTGCTTTTGTGAAAATTAACCAATGTCCTGTGACGTTTAATGTGGTTACAGAGCAAGATGTCCGGATTCTTACCCTGTTCAGAGATCTTGCGAAGTAAGATGTATGCATGCTGTCTTCAGTATTGATGTCGTAGGGCACCCATTCTCAAGGACAGCCATATCTAAAACCTAGGTAGACGGCAGCCATTTGTGGCCTAAAATAGTTCTTATCTCTAAAAACTAAATATTAGGTTAGGCATAGAAGAAGGCCCACATAAATAAAAGCGGCAACCACTAATTCAGGATATTGAAAACTACATAAGACAGTGACATGGGAATCCTTCGGGAATCGCTCGTCCCGTCTTCACGTAAAACAGCACGCAACCGTATAGTTTTAATTTCACTAGGTATGGTCTTTTCTTTACAGCATTTTGGTTGAATATTAGAGTAAGCCCTTTTTGGCCAATGCTCTTCTCCCGCTTTAAGCGATGGCGACATCTTTCTGCAACAGTGGCCCACTCGAGGCACTTACCTCTCACAAGGATTCAGTGGTGATGGCCCATGCGAGGATAATACTCCTCAACCAAACTAGCACTAGGAGTAGTGCCCGCGTGAGGCACATGGCTTTTCGATACTATAAAAGATAATTTTCTTTCCTTTCTGCTTAGAGGTATAATAGCTTATATTAAGTTAATTAGTTAGCTCGTGTACAGGAGCCTCCCTTGCAGGGATACCTCTGCAGACCTACAAGTCTGTGTGGTACCTCCGGGAGCACGCATTTAAAAGTTCATCAGGCTGTCTCTATGTCTTGTATTTTCGTATGCTCATTATTATCTAGCATACTTGACGGTCTGTTTTAGGTAAAATCATTGTATAGACTTATTTTAATTAGGTCACCAATCAAATCTTGTAAGTCCATAGATCACGAAATTGCTATGGACAGGCATACCGATGACACAAACTCTTGGGATGAGACTGTAGTGTTTAATGTTCGTGATGTTGGTCGCACGGCCCCACCGGAACGATTGCGTTCCACCGGCCTTAGGAGCTGGTCTTTTTTACCCGTAGTGCAGTATCGCACAGGATCCGTAACCCCGAGACCGGACGCTAACCAGCATCATCACTCATCATGCACATGCAGCGCGGCGAGTCGACACCTGACACCGGAATGGCCCGACACTACCCCGCGAGCTACACTGTCTAATACTGGACTGTATCCAAGCAGTGCCTCATGTATGTGTTCTCTATGTATTGGACGATTTACCTTTTCCCACCGTAGACGTGGTTTTATACAAGTTTTGTTATTTTTTTAGACTATCTTCTGTGGCTGATTCAACTCTGGAGGTTTTGATACATGCTTGTGAGAAGATTTCTGACAGTAGGAAATAGTCTATCGTGGAGCTGTCACAGCCATTTACATGAATGAATGAATGTTGGCCCATCTGTCTGGTATCCAAGATTGTTTTCACCAAGGAAAGCATGCATTAGTGCTTTTTGCTTAAGCCCGAGTGCCATGGTAAGATCACAGTTAAAATCATCTGCGAGAAGTATACTGTGCGTACGATTGTATTTCTGGCAGCTTTCGTGCAACTGGTTCAGGGTTTTTGCGAAATTTTGCTCAGCTTGTTCGCCCTTCCTACAGGGCATATAAACACATGCGACAAGAAGCATTATGTTGATGCACGAAACTTCGATACACTGTATTCTGCTATCACCGTCTGATAGACTTTTAACTGCATGATTTATACTATCTCTCCAGAAGATAGCGGTACTATGGTAATATGTTTTCTAAGGCTCAAATCGATACTCTGAGGCACTCCATGCAAGTAATTGTAGACACCGATGAAGAGTATGAAGATCTGGACATATAGGAGAAACACTGCATCCAGTACCAACTTATGGTTACTTCGCCTGAAGTGTATGACATGCGTTTTATCTGTGTTGAAAGATAGTTGTGACCACTTACCTACTTTGTCTATGTTGTCCTGAATGTTACTGGTAGCTGGGTTGCCATATATCTTTGTGCCATCTGCAAATATTTTGCAGTGGCATGTTAGTCCATCAGGTAGGTTATTTATATATATCAGAAAAATTATAGGTCCCAGGACACTTCCTTGTGGCATGCCGCTGATCACCTCAATCCAGTCTGATGTTGTGTCATTGAACCTTACCCTCTGGCTGGCTTCTGTTACATAGGTAGTTTCCTATCCATCTTACTAAGTTGTCACCAATGCCATGGTTTTGTTTGGAGTCGCTTGTGTGGTACAGTGTCAAATGCTTTAGAGAAGTCTAAGTATACTGTATCGACAGGTTCATTTGGGTCAAGTTTGGGCGTTATATCTTCGAGGTATTCTAGTAGTTGAGTTTTACATGATCTATTATGTTTGAATCCATGCTGGCATTTGGTAAATAGATTGGCTGTTTCCAGAAAATTTACAATGCTATCTCTTATAAAAAATACTCTAGGACCTTACATAAGATAGAGGTGAGACTGATTGGCCTGTAGTTGCTTGGGTAGGTTTTGGAAACCTTTTTGTGTATGCAGCATACATTTGCCATTTTCCAGATGTCAGGTAATATGCCTTCTTCCAGAGACTTGTTAAAGATTATGTATAGTGGTGTACTAATTTCTTTAGCCACTTCCTTTAATAATCTCACTAGTATTTCATCCGGGCCATTGCTTTTATTTGGGTTGAGTCCTTTCAATTTATTTTCGATGGCAATAGGTGTTATTATTATGTCTTTTAGTACGATACCATTGCTTCTGGGGCCAATGATTTGTGTAGAATGAAGATTTTCTGAAGTGAACATACTTGAGACGAATTTGTTAAGAATGTTGGCCTTTTCTTTATCATCTGTAGTTACAGTGCCGTTAGCTGGGTTACGTAGCTAATTGCTTATTTTTTCGATCTGGTGTTTATTTTTTCGGTAAATTTGGTGGATGATGTTGTTGTCATAGGCATCAACAGCATCAACCAAACTGCTAAGAAATGTACACCAGCTTCTTTGTTATTTACACAGCAAAAGATAGACTATATTGACATCGGAGCGGTAAGAGTTAAACTCATCGGTTTCGAGAAGACTTAATTAATCAACAAACAGACAAATCAGTCAAGAACAAACTAGATATCCAAGAAAGAACTTTTGAATTGGACTGAAAGAGCCATACTACAACAAAAACACTGAGGCAATAACAAGCCAATGGCTTATGCCGCGTAAAATGATGATGATGATGATGATGATGATGGGAACTCTGAGAGGCGGAGTTTACATAACAAGAACAAGAAAACATGGCGGCGTCCATAACTTGTCAACGTTGCCTGTTTTTTCTGGCAGTTATATTTCTTAATGTAATCCTAGACTTCATACCTTGTGTATGTGCAGATGACATAAATGGCAATGCATTTTCACCAGACACGGCGCAATCTAACACCTTCCAATTTGCAACAGCAAAAGCACCACGGTAATGTTATGTTATTTCGTACTATCATAATAAGACTATCTACTGTCTAGATAATTAATAGATTATGGTCGAGTTGCTTAAATTCGCGAGTACTGAAATTCGTGAATTTGTTTTTATCTCTCTCGTTCTATGATGTAACGTTGCATGAAATGCATCTACACAGTAGCCACGTTTTGATTGACAGTTCTGAAGCTTTTGACACAGTTTTGAGCAAAATACAGTCAAAACGAAAGTAGAAGCTCACGGCAATAAGTGGCCAGGTCCTAGGATGGACAGATTTCCTGAGAAACCGCAAACAGCAGGTCCGGGTCAACATTGCAACATCAATGAATGCAGTCAGATGTTACAAGCGGTATTCCCCAAGGTAGTGTGCTAGGTCCCTTACTATTTGTTATCTATATAAAATAAATCATTTGTCAAATGTTGTCGATTCAGTTTTGTACATGTTTGCAGACGACACCGAGTTATCACACCAAATCATGGACCAGGAGGGCTGTGATAAACTGCAAACAGATTTAACAAACCTACAGACATGGTCAGAAGTATGGTTAATGAAATTTCACCTAATGAAATGCAACTGCAAGGTAATGACGTTATCCAGGACAGAATCAGATTCATATGATTACTGGATGAAATCTGAAAATGGAGCCAAGACATCCCTTGAACATGTCACAGAGGAAATAGATATAGGCGTCATTATAGATTCGAAATTGACATTTGACAGCCATATTTTTGAAAAAGGTTTTAACAAAGCTAATAAAATCATGGGCATCATACGTAGGACATTTGTTTACCTGGAAATTTCAAGCTACTATATAAGGCACTGGTTCGGCCACACTTTGAGTACGCTAATGCAGTATGATTCCATATCTGAAAAAACACATTAATACCATAGAAGGTGTTCAGCGGAGAGCAACCAAGCTAGTACCATCCCTCAAAGACCTCAGATACTAGGCTTGCATGATTTTTTTATTTAATCGTGAAGTTCGATTTATTTTTAAAATCGCGATTTTTACGATGTAATTGAGGAAAAATCGGAAAATCGTCAAAAATGCAGAGTTGCCAATATGCGTCCTTTTGCGCGTATATACGCATAAAAATGGCAGAGGGACGCATGCAAATTAACCCTCTGCGTCGCCGAGGACGCACGGGGGACGCAGTGAAAAAGTGTAACGGAAACTGGTAACTTTGGTGTGTGCTTAATTATCGATTATATTATCGTGTGTGTATATTTATTTGTGCATGTTTTTACTTTAAAAAATATACCTAATGTATTGTGTGTTCAATAAAAACGAACTTACTGCGTTGTTTAAGACTATGATTTGTTGTATGTTTTCTTGCACAACTCAAAGTTGTTAATGCCCATAAATCAGGTTCAACCACCACATTTAATTGTAAATACAATCCCCAAATCATCCTTAGTATTCTATTTGATCTAATTTTTTTTATAAGTAGTGAGTTTACAAGCCCGATGTTAGTCGCCTTGTTTGGCCTACAAATTGCAAAAATACCCGCCATGTTTCTGTCTGTTGTGCTAATCGTCAGTATGACGTGTCAGTGTTTGATTGGATAACAGCGGAATCGCCCTCTAGAGGAACTCACGCTTGAGAAATCCAATACAACTGATCAAGCGTATACAAACGTGTCTGGGCGTCTTAACCCTTTCACAGATCAGAACATTGGACAGATCACAAAGTTGTTAACACTAATCTGCTGAATATTTTGAAATTAATTTGCGCATGCCTACTTGCCTAAAGCAGCAACGACTTACAGGCAAAATATTTGTTTCTATTTACTTATCAAAATATCTAAATGGATGAAGGAATATATGGAAGATATTGTGATATCTTTTACATTTGAATGGTCATTTGACGGATTAGCGGCGATGTATTTGTATTGCTGTTTGAATAACGGTATCAATACGCGCTATAAGTCGTATTTTATTTAGCAATAGCGGCTGATTGATTGACTGATGGATTAGTGTTTTATAATGTTTAGCAATACTCGAGCGTTAGGTGTTCCCAATTTCTCAACTAAAAAGCTCATCCCAGCAGCGATGTTCATCATCTACAGGTAGGCATGCGTTAAAATATTGATTTTTTTCCAAACAGCGTGTAGCTCAAAGCTCTCCGATACAAGCGTCCTTATTGGATACACGCTAATGCGTTATCTATGCTTCAACCAATCAACAATCGCGTTACATAGTTACTCCCTATGAATTAGACATATCCGGTTATTAGCTGATATATTTTCACTAATTACGCAGTTTAATCTGATTTATACAGATTATGTTTGATAAATTATTGTTTTGTCTGCTCTTAACCTATGTATTCCACTATATTTGGTCATTCCAGTTAAATTATAAAAAATACGCGCGCATTATATCGAAGTAGGTCAAGTAGTCCTTGAGCAAACTCGCCCCAGATACTCGTAATTTTTCAATTCGTCCAAAGCCAAGTTAGGGTTTAATAGAAAAATTAATGCAGTGGTCTTTGCTAATTACTAATGTCGTGGTCTTTGGAAATGTTAATCATACAAGGTTGTCAATGTAGGTTGGTTGGTTTATCAGACAACAAACAAGTACAGTGCTTTAAGTTATTGTGTATTGACATGCAGTTCAAATGTTATTAGTTAAATATACAAGGGCCACTTCAATAGATCAATTTTAGCCACCATTGTAGATCACAGAATACATATTTTTCAAAATTTACCACTGGAATGACTGGCACTGTTTTCAACATGTTTAATAAAGTGCTGTATAATTAGATCAATGTGTTGTGTTTATTTTAAGAAAAAAACATGGGACCCCATATTTCAGATGAGGACCCCATGGGACCCCCGGATTTTACAGTGGGACCCCCAAATCTGAGGGTGTGGGGTCCTTGGGACCCCCAAAAATCAGATGTTGTGGGCAACACTGCAAAAATGTCATGTTTTTTTAAAATTTGAGGTGTGTACTTTTCCGTCGCATTTTATCAATATATGAGTACAATTGTAATCGATTCACGCCTGTGTTCATTGTGTTTATATCCCGCTGTGCCATGCATGTCGAATCGCCATAAAATTTTCTTTCTTTCGCTGCATACCCTGAGTCTGTCGTGAAATGTCAAGTATATACTTAGTTGCAGAGTGTTAGGCAATCAGTGAACATAAGTCTCTTTAATTCTAGCAATTTCAGGCGGTGTAATACTTTTTCCTTTTTGATTCGGTTGTCATGTCAAATTAAAGAAAATAAAGCAACAGCATTCCAAATTGTTTGATTTTGAACTGTGCATTCTGTTGATTACTCTTAAATGTAACTCGTACATTCTGAAAGCAACTATAAACTGCACTATAGGATGAGTTTACGCCGTTCCACTCGTACCTACTCAAAACTACCGTCCTATGTATGTGAATTGCGCAGTATCTCCCCGGGTACTAATATTAGCATCTTCGCGTTACTTCGGTAATGACCTAAACTCGTCCTACGAAGGGAGGCTATAAGCAGAAGCTGATACATCATGTAATTTATATATTTTCTCGGCGACATTTTATCTCAAATTTTGATGAAATAAATAATGTTTATTAAACTATACGCAATATTTAGGCGGTCCCAATTAATAATTTCACTCCCGCGATGATGGATATAAGGTATATATTAAGCATAGACGTAGGATGGTAAGAATTCCTCGCATGAAAATGTGTTCTAATTTCGTGCTATTTTTGTGTCATTTATTTCAACTTTTTCTAGAAACAAGTCATGTTACACCCCCACCCACTTTATACTTTTGGGAATTTGGACCTACGATTTAATCGAAAATCATGATTTTTTTTATAAAATCGATCGCGATGTTTCAAAGCAAAAATCGTGCAAGCCTATCAGATACACTGAACAATTAAAAACATTGGGCCTACCGACCATGGTATACAGGCGAGCAAGGGGAGATATGATAGAGACATAGAAAATGTTAACTGGAATTTATGACCCAGACGCGACCTCCCTATTTCAGATGCAACATGATTCAGTAACCCGTGGTCATCACCTGAAGGTCTACCAAAAGAGGGGAGGAACGAACCTTAGGAAGAATTTCATTTCCTTGAGAGTTTGCTACCTATGGAATAGCCTGCCAGAATCTGTCATTTCAGCACCAACAGTCATATCATTTGAAAAACGACTAGACAAGCTATGGCAATGTCAAGAGGCGGTCTATGACTGTACACAAAAACTGACCAGAACAGATGGCACAGAGATTGATGTGACTGAAGAGGAAGGCTGAGAGAATTAATGTACATACATGTATATAGACAATTGTCATGATTGTATGAAATCATCACAGGCGTAGGCGGCACACAGCAGCTCACGCCCATGATACATATTCATACAGCAGACTAATATATATATAAATTTATATAAACAGAAGTTATACAACCATTGTGAAGGATCCCATATATGTCTATATTATATGTACATAGCTTGTATGTATTAAATGCTACTGCATATATCTATAGCCAGCTTCATGTAAATACAAAAACAGAAGAGGGCATTATTCTAAAAATTTAAAAGTCAGACATAACTGGAAATTTTGGATCAACAAGTTTATTAGTGCATAGGAGCTGAGCATAGAGGTTTTACAAACCTGCGCTCAGAAACTTGACCTAGATTACCTAGAAAACAAGAAACTTCATAGAATTACTGATGGTAGTGACAAAAATTGCAAGATTCCTTAATGCACTTTCTTAGATTACTTACTTGCGCTTATTTAGCACCTAAAATGAGCTATTATCACAATCCAAAGTTACCACCTGCTTTGGTTATATTTTTCCGCGGCGTCGGATTAGACTGAGTGACGGGAGCACGTCAAAATTTTACACTGCGCTGTACTGTTTATTACACTTGAAACTCAATAACTTGATATAAATTGGCTATATATTGCGTAAATTGAACACAATTTTTGCAACAAAGGTGGCATTGAAGTATGTACAGTAAGCGTGTACTTGACTTTGTGAACAAATGCATGGAAAAAAATAGGTTCTTTTAACACCCTAGTCTACTGCACCCATGATCCTACACAGTGGGAACAGGACGTTGTTTCGATGTTGAATCAACATTGAAATTACATCATGATGTAATTTCGGCATTGATTCACTGTTGAAACAGAGTCTGTGCCCGCTGGATATGCACCACACTAGTCACCACCCATTAGGCCTAATCTTTAAACATTTAACACTCACATCGGCCAAAAATAGCTTCTACAGTGGTCCTGGAAAATGTCCATGTGCAGACCAAGAGAAGGCTGTTTTTGAAAATTTACCACCGGAATGACTGGCTCGATAACCGAGCCAGTCATTCCAGTGGTAAATTTTTTAAAAACGACCTTCTCTTGGTCTGCAAATGGAGATATTCTTTGAGAAAATTAAAATTTTCTTGAACAAATTTACAGGTTAAAGGGTTAATTAATATGGTCTGATTTGTCTGGATGATATTGTGATGCAGATCTTGTCATATGACTCACTTGACTCATTTCTGAAGGACCGGAATAGAGTTCATATTACATCCTATTCTGACCAAATACTCGGCTCACTAGAAATCTATGTACCCTCTCAGGGCTCAATTTTAACACTAACCCGTTAACCCGAGGATAGTAGAATTTCATGTGTGTTAGTAAAACTACACCTGCGCTAACCCGTCTGGGTTGGTAATCCTCGCAAAAGAGGAACCCACTTATACATGTAATGTCATTATGTTCAGTACCCACCGAAAATTGACAAAAGAACAGATTTTCTGCTACATGTACATGTACCTTCAATGCTCTATTGAATATTTTGAAATTAGTTTGTCTGAAAAGCTGTTGCTGCCTGGCTTTCCGGACAGTTTAATTTCGAAATATTCAACAGCTCTGTATGGTTGCCTTGGAAATTAGTTTTATAGGGATCCATCGGTGAAGGGATTAAAGAAGTGATCAGCTTTGAGCATACAAACATTGGGTTAGTGAAATTTGCTGCGGGATAGTAAAATCAATGATGCACTATCCTGTCTGGGTTAGTAAAAAGATCCTTGTACCCCTGCCTCTCATACTTGTTTGCCAGCCCCCAAAGAAGTTAGCAATGCTAAAAGATATTTCTATCTCTCATGTGCAATGTACATATTGGCATTGTAGCTTGTCCCTCTGCCACCCCACCCCACCCCTCCCTATTATTGTAAATAGACAAACATATATATTTCTGTATATAATACATTGTATATTAATCAATATCCTTGTATATTATGGTAATGTCACCGTCAAACGTATTGTCCTGTACTATTCATTTTGTAAATTCATGTCTGCCATATCTATGTGTACATAGATTTCAAGCCAATAAAATATTCTGATTCTCATCATGTAATTGGTTAATTTTGGTCATGAAGTCATGGAATTACAAACACAGAAAGGTGTACATGTACAGTATGAGCCCTCTTGTATATATTGCTGTAATATGAGCTACATTGTAGTTTCCATTGATCTGGTACATGTACTATCCAAAGTTGTCTTGATTTATTGACGATAATACTCAGCAGTTTAGCAAGTGTATTTTTTAACTCGGTCAGGACCTAAATGGGTGTAGTCCATCAGGACCAGGGAACTTTGTCTTGTCCTCTGATTAATGTATCTGGGATATTTAGTTTAAAATTTACCATTCCTGATGAGGATTACCCAACTATTGAAGTATTTCCCAATATTTCCCGCTTTTTGGAGTATTTCCCACACAAGGATATTGCTTCCCTGCATTGTATACTTGACATTTTATTAAATGCGTTCTGTTTTAGAAATAATACTTCCCATTTTGCCAACTTCATTCATATATATGTTGTATGAAAAATTTTTATCCACATTACAAATGTATGTATTATTATTGGATTTTGTATCAAGGACTACTGATACCTGGTATATGTAAAGTCATGTACCTATGCTCGACAGATCATCAACCGCCCATCACACCCTAATGACCATATATCGCGCTATTACATGTTAGCGCAATATTTTGCTGTGATATCGTTATCGTTAACCACCAATGCCAATATCGCCCAGCTCTACCCATAGTGAATGTACAGGTATCCAGTCTATTCAGGATTACATGTATAATATGTTTATACATGTATTGGGTATTATTGTATTTCACCCAATTCACCCTTCCAGAGTATCCATTGATGATTTGACGTCATATGACATCATAATCAGCAGCGTGTAGGATGATGTCATAATCATTACATCATGAATGATTCATTAGGCCCGTCTTTATCTCTTAATAGTCTGACACATTGTAACAATTGTATATCTCTACTATTTAATAAACATGCTGTTGAATATTTTGAAAGTGATTTGACTGCGTGATATTGCTGCCTATGGCAGCAACAGCACCCAGTCAAATTAGTTTCAAAATATTCAACAGCTTACCTGTATAGTTTTCTGGAAATTGATGGTTAGGAAGTTCAGAGATCGATCGATCCTAACACAAGCAAGATGTGGGTGGAGCTTAGATAGAGATGGGTGGGGCATACATGTAGCTAAAAATGGAAAGGTCCATTCTTACTTTTCATGTTTGCTTTGCAGGTATCTTCTCTATGATGTCAACTCAGGCGAAGGATTTAATCTGCGACGAGATGTTTATATGAGAGTCGCTAACTTAGTGAAAGCCTTGAACGACGAGGAACCATGGATTCTGGTCTTACCACCATGGGGACGGTTATATCACTGGAAAACTCCAGGCCTAAACCAAATAAAGATTCCGTGGGCAACTTTTTTTGATATTTCATCCTTGAGTAAACACATTCCTGTTATTGAGTTCCATGACTACCTTAAAGGTTTGTTTATTATTGTACCAGGCATTGGGCGAAGCCCTTTCAAAGGGCTTAAGCACAAGCTTTTTCACTTAAAAAAGGACTTAAGCACAAGCACAAGCCCTCCCTGTTCAAGCCTACCAAAATGGCCTCTGCAGTGGACTTGAGAAATGTCTATTTGTAGACAAATTTAAGGGTAATTCTTAAATTTTACTACTGTAATGTCTGGATCGATTCTAGTTGTAATTCTAAAAAATTGTCTTCTGGTCCGCACATATTGGCATTTTCTGACCATATTGTGCCTTTAAATGGTTAATTATTTCCCTGAAAAATATCTTACTTTCAAGGCAGCTATACAGAAACATTGCAGAATATTAAAAAAATAATTTGACATAAAGCCACTTCTGCTGACAGCAACATCTTCTGCACTAATAATTTCAAAATATTTGACAATATAATTGACATGTAAAGAAGTTATTTTATCAGGCCTTATCTAGTGGCAGAGATAGATCAAGAGAGGGGCATTGTGAGGAGTGGTGGGAGCCTACATTAAAAGAACATTCCTATTCAGCAGTACCTATGTGTATATGTGTGTAATTACAATACTTGTGAGAGGTGTGGTAGCAGGGAGGTGTGAAATTCATTCTTTTAGTGTTATCTAATGATTTGTCCAAAAATATTGACCAGATAAGGGGAGCTGCTAGAATGGTCAGTTAACACCACCAATCATTCAGTCTATGTCATTCTGAATTTTCAGAATGTTTATTTTACTGTTGCTAAATCTTGGCCCTGTGAACATTTTGAAAGGAAATTGACTGAAACAGATGTAACTTGCCTTTAAGCTATTCACAGATGTCATGACTGAAACAGCTGTAACTTGCATTTAAGCTACATGTATTCACAGATGTCTGTATTTGTCTCCCTTTAAACCAGCTTTTTGTGACATAACATGTAACAACTATTTAAGTAAAGTGGATATGGAGTAAAATGTGTTAATGTTTTGCAGCTCTACGGGCATAACAGGCCAAATAAAACATAATATATATGATGTACAAAATATCATGCTGAGCATTTTGTTAATAATTTTGTTACGGCAGCAACTGCGGAATCTAGTCAAATTAGTTTCCAAATATTTAACAGTTTTTGTGGCCATTCTTTTCAAATAATGAATACATGTAATTAGGCCATTTCATTCTGAATTCACCAAAAAAAAATTTGAGGTAGGCTTTGAAAGCTACTAAGTGTTATCTAATGATTTGTCCAAAAATATTGTTACCTTACTTTCAGTCAAATTAATTTCAAAATAAGCAGCAAAATTTTATATGTAATATGTAGCAACAGCATATGAGTGGAATGGCAAAGAACAATGATTTGATAACTATGAGTATTGATTCAAAGTGAAAATTTAAAAAAGGGCTTGAAATAGGGCTTTAAAAACGGCTTGAAAGCGCATGGTATTTTTGATGTGCTTAAGTCCAGTCAAGCCCTACATGTACGCCCAAAGAGCTTCGCCCCATGCCTGTATTATACATGTATGTTGTATCCCCTCTTGAAAGGAGTACAGTATATATTAACCACGTTGTCTGTGTGTGCGCCATGCCCAATTCTTTGTCTGTACCATTTTTCATGGGTTTTCATGTACATGTATAGTCACCAAGCATGATATACATGTATGGATCCATCATGTCCTAAATGTGTGTCATGTACCAAAAGTAGATCAGCCTGACCTAATTCTCATGGTTTACTGAACATCATTCTTCTCCTGGCTGTAATTTCAAGAGTTTTTATACGCATTTCGTCCTGCATAAACTGCATTCGTCTTATGTGATGGCATCTGTCTACATCTGCCTGCCGCGTGTCTGTCCATCTGACTATACATCTGTCTCGTCTCAAGGCCATATCTCGGAAAGTTTTTAACCTGCTCTCATTATTTTTTCCCAGTGAAAAAATTATGAATAGACAACATGTTATGATTTAATTTCGGCAATATCTGTCCTTTTTCGCCAGAGTTATTTCCCTTGAAAGACAAATCATTCGTCCGTTTCATGTCCAGGCTCTATCTCTGAAAGCGTTTAACATATGTTCGCAATTTTTGATTGATCATGATTTTGTTTTGGCAAAATTTGTCCATATTTGCACGAGTTTTCTCCCTTGAAAGACTAAAATTTGTTAAATTTTTCGCTTCAATGCCATATCGCAAAACATTTTAACCAAAAATTGTTGTTCAAGTAACAATGTACTTCAACAACTGGATATTGCGAGCCTATGTTGAATTTCACTAAAACTTGTTTATATGAAGTAGCCAAACTTGGTATATGGATGCATCAAGGGCTAAAGGTGTGTCATGTTCCAAAAGTAGGTCAGCATGACCTACTTTTCATGGTTTACTGAACATCATAGATTATTAGCTCACCTGGCCAGAATGGGCAAGTGAGCTTATGCAATGGCGACTGTCCGGCGTCCGTCCGTCAGCTTTTCTTTAAACGACTTCTCAAGAACCACTGGGCTGATTCCAATTATATTTGGCAGGAAGTATCCTTAGGGCATAGGGATCCAAGTTTGTTCAAACAAAGTCGATCGGCCGGTGGCCATCTTGGATTTTGACCGATTTTAGGAAATGGCTTTAAAAATCTTCTCCAAAACCGCTTAGTGGATCGATTCAAAACTCACTAAATATCATATAGGGCAAGAGCTGAACCAAATTTGTTCGAAGGAACTTGATTGGCAAAATGGTTCGGCGGCCATTTTGGATGACCTAGTTTTCGTGAAAATGACTTATTCGGCAGAACCGCTGACCGGATCGGGCTGAAATTTTGGGGATATGATTATGGACTAAGGGCCATTAAAGTTTGGTCATGGGAAGTTGATAGGTAAAAAACATGGCCGCCGTGGACCAATCAAATTTTAGCGTGTTTGGCTGCCATATTCAATTTTTTTATTTGATGGGTTTTGAGCCGAAATTGGTTTTCTTAACTCCGCTTACTTGTCAGTCAGCTGTCGTATAGCGATGACCCCATCCGCCTTCTGTATGTCCATCCATCTGTCTGTCCGTCACCAACAATAGCGGCTCATTTTGTTATTTCATGATGGATTGACACCAAACTTGGTCACAATGTTAATGTCGGCATCTAATATCTGTGTTGTGAAATTGAAACTTATAGGATGCCAAATGCCAGAGTTATCACTCCTTAAATATTTGCAGTCTCACTTTCATAGGGAAAATACAGGTTTGTTCCCACCGTCCATTGATTTATCACCATGTCAGATTTTATTGCCAAACTAGATATTAAATTCCAATTAACAGATTAACCTTTCCGATACTGCCGAAATATTTAAAATATGTATTATGTGCTCTGACATCTGTGCTCTTAAAAATATTTTGAAATGTATTTGATTGAAAGTTGTTGCTGCCATAGGCAGCAATGAAAGTTATTGCTGCCTAAGGCAGCAATGACTTTCAGTCAAATTATTTTCTAAATCAACTCCAGCTCACCCTACCCCTGTTGCTAACTTGGTGATTCAGCCAGATGCGCATGTGTTAAATGGATTGTGTGGTGGCAGGAAATAACCTACTATAAAGACCACCTACCTGCCTTTAGAGACCATTTTCTTCAATTGTATTTAAACCTCTGGTAACCGTCTGACTGAGTTTTTGTGGACGACATATTCCAAAGGTTATATCTCTGAACCTGATAAATATTTTGAAAACAATTGGACTGAAAGTTGTTGGTGGCTAAGCCGCCAACAACGTTCAGTCGAATGTCCAGATATTGTTGTCAATATCTTGAAAACGAAACCATTTGACTGAAAGTCATTGGAAGTGACACCGATGGATGTAAAAGTTAAGTAAGATTAGTTGAAATGCCAGGTGAGCGATACAGGCCCATTGGGCCTCTTGTTCTTCTCTGGGCTGTAATTTCAGGTGTTTTTTTATATAGTACTGTATATACTAGTAACCAAACTTGGTATATGAATGCATCATGGCTGACAGGTGTGTCATGTATCAATAGTGGTCCAGTGTGACCTACTTTTCACGGATCACTGAACATTAGAGATTCCTGTCCAGGCTGTAGTTTCAAGAGCTTTTTGTGCACACTAACCAAGCTTAGTGTATGGGTATTAGGTTGCTGTTGTGTTGCATATATATCTTTTCACTGTTCACTGAGTATAATACAGGGTTCATACTGCTCATGGAAATCATGGAATGTCATGGAATTTGTTTATCATACATGTACATGTAGGTCATGGAAAATGCTAATCATATAAAATAAAAAGAAATCTGTTTTGGCACAACTCACCTCTATGCAATAAAGATTACAGCAACCGCTTGTCAAAACAAGGCTGTGTCTTGGTTGTTGCAAAAGGCAGTATTCAGACATTTTATAGAATCCCTCCACCACCATTGGCAATCTATAGGTGAAACTAGGCGTGAATTCAAAATAATGTATACAGCCAAAACAATTGGCAACTGCAAAACGGGAAGCAACGTGTACCTTATCACCAGCCTAAACCAAAACAGGTTTTGAAACCGTGTCCACCTATACGCATGGGCATAATTGGTACACGGATGTATGGACACTCACACAACGCACATCTATGCATAACCATAAGCATACCTAAGTGGGTGCGTGGGCCTCCACCGCCATAAGAAGCATATAGGTGAACCCATCCGTGAATTCAAATTAGAATACAGGAACACTTAAGGGATATAGGCCAATGGAAAGACTAACCAGTAGCCTACCACTTCAACTTTCCTAATCATAGATACATTTTTTTGTAGAAACACATGTCCTACCGCATTACACAGGTCTTGAGAGGTGACCCCAATGCGGATGCTAACACCCCAGAAAACGAGAAAGAAGGCCCACTGGACGCACATACTCCACACATTGGAGTTTCCTGGCATCAACTATATTGGATAAAAGCTCATAACAAGCCCCCATCCCTCTCATCCCCTTCCCGACGTTATAAGAACCCATTTTATAGATTCAACTTGGATCTCATTTTTGGCATGTTTGGAGCTAATGTTATAAACATAAATCTCCTAGATATTAATTCTTGGAGGTCATGGAATTTGTTGATTTTGGTCATGAAAAGTCATGGAATTTCAAACACTGAACGGTGTACGAACCCTGATAATAGAAAAATCCTGTCTGGGCTTTAGTTTTATAAGTCTTGTGTACATTACACAACCTTGGGGTATTGATGCAGTCTACTTGTATTACTTATCAATTCATGGTTCACCCAAATTCAAGATTAATCCACCTTTCCAGAATACCAGCCCATCATATGATGTCATAATGAACTGCGTGATGTGTAGAATGACATCATAATGAATGACTCGTGAATGATGTCGATAAGTACGTGTACGTCACGAACGCATATTTGAAGACGGTCTATGCGTTGTTGTACAAATTGTTTGCTTTTACTATTTAATAAATATTCTGTTGAATATTTTGAAACTAATTTGCCTGGGCGCCGTTGCTGCCATAGGCAGCAACAGCTCCCAGTCAAATTAGTTACAAAATATTCAACAGCTTCCCTGTATAGTTTTCAGGAAATTGATAGCTAAAACATTTGGGGATCGATCAATCCCAACACGGCGAGGTGTGGGTGGATCTTAGCTAAAAATGGAAAGGTCCATTGCATATGCTCGGTGCAAGGTGGGATTCAGTGGAAGGTTGGGGTGAGGTGTGTGGTATCCTTTACGATGCACTGTATCACTAAAACTATTTTATGCAGGCCTCATTGATACAGGCTTGAAAGTCTGGCAAAGAAATGCAAATTTAATCTTTTAATAGTCAAGATTTGCCTTACAATGTGTCTCTTCTACTGAATGAATGTGCATTCGCAGGCGAAGCGAAGACGATTTTTTGTCTAAGCCATAGTGAAGCAGCTCGACATAGCGATCCAAATGGCGTCCGATGTCCGGCTTGACAAGAATTAGGTACATGTACATCTAAGTGTTTTTCAATATAGACATTAAATTCATCAAGGACTTATCTGATCTTAATAAAACTTTAAAGCTTTGATCTATACAATCATTGCATCCAGTCTCCATCATAACTCAAATAGTTTTCAAGTTTTTCCTGGACTTAGCTTATTTTGCAACAAGGATTAGGTACCGGTACATACACGTATGTACATGTTAAAGTTTTTCAATGGACATTTAATTCATCAACCTTATCTGATCTTAATAAAACCTATACCGTTAATTATCGAGCCAATTATTCGAGCGGTAAATTTACAAAAATAGTCTTCTCTTGGCCAGCAAATGGACACTTCTCAAGACTACTGCAGAAGCCGTTTTTGGGTGATATGAGTGTTAAAGGATTAACTTACATGTACAATGTACCTGTTGCTTATCCATTTACCATAAATTTCAAATCCACCATAGTAATATAGGTAGTACAGTGTGTATAGTGATCCAGGTATCGTAATTTGTTAAATACATACATGTACATATTCTGATACCAATTTAGAAGGATCCATTTGTAATGTACTAGCTATACTCCGCCCATTTCTATCTAAGCTCCACCCACTTTGTACATATGCATGTTTGAATCACTTTGAAATCAAATTATTCAACCAAATGTTTATTAATATGGAAATTTATCGAAGACATACAGTTCGTACACATTCGTGACAGATTTCCCATACCGGAGCTGCGTTAGTTTGACCTCAAGTGACATAATTGATTATAGCATCAGATACATACATGTAAGTAACTGATCAGATCCATGTACATGTATTGTCCAGGAATCTGTTGCTGTTGTTTTCAGTGCGTGGTGATGGAGTTATAGATGAGGTGTATTTCCTGCAAGCATATGTTGAGGGCTGGACGGATGGCAAATGGGATGAGAAGATGGATGTGCGACCCTGCATTGATCCAACAGGATTTGTTTATGTATGTAATCTTGAGACGAAGCGCTATTGAACATTGGTCAAGAATACCACAATTTACATGTTTAGTGACTATATACATTCACAAACCCAGAGCTCAGACTATGTTTTAAAATTTACCCCAGGAATTACTGGCGAGATAAACATAAGCATAAGCATAAGCACCAACAGCGCCCAGTCAAATTAGGTCCAAAATATTCAATAGCTTGCTGAGTGTATAGTTTTCTGGAAATTGATAGTCAGGGAGTTCAGAGATCGAGCGAGGTGTTGGTGGAGCTTACTTTTTTTTTTAGCTAGAGATGGGCTGGGCGTAGCTAAAAATAGAAAGGGCCATTGAAATGACAAGGTACAGATCTGTGTGTCATACATGTATCTCTCATGTTTTCTTAGGTTTGTGTGGTGGATCTAAGATGTTCATGGATCCAGATTTTGAATGGCTGGAGGGTTTCTCTGACGTATTGTTCATTTCACATGTACATTTGTACATGTATGTTAGGAGATATTAGGCTAGCGCGATTACGTGATTAAATCGAAAATCATGATTATGTTTTAAATCATGAATTTATATGATTAAAAATTAAATAATCGAATAATCATGAATATTTTCTATTGCATAAAACATTTCAAAACCTAACATTCAGTTACTTTTTAATGCGATCGGTCATGAAAAATTACATTTTGCTTAGTGAATGTACATCCATTTGCAGAGCAAGAGAAGACTATTTTTTAATGTTTTACTTTCCAGTGGTACATTAAAAAAAATAGTCTAGCCCTGCAAATGGGCTTTTCTAAACACTGTTGCAATTTTCGTTCGTCATTGACATTCTTTTGTTGTCATCTCTTGGTAATTTGTATCCAAGATGATTAATTGAGTAATCGCGATTATTCTTTAATAATCGATCGCGATCACTCTATGCAATAATCGCACAAGCCTAGGAGATATACAATATAAATATATATATATATATATATATATATATATATATATATATATATATATATATATATATATATATATACACACATGTACTTGTATATATATTATTGCATGGCCTAGACATGGTTAATAAGGAACCTACATGTACATGTACAGTAGTAACATAGAGACGCCACTTCTATCAATTTTCCTCACGCTCCCTGTCACAGGACATTTTTACTCAGAAGGATGCTGAACACTAGCAAGTGACTACATGTACATAATCACAAACACTTGAATTTCAGAATCCAGAAAAGGATGTGTGGGAATCTTGGTTCTTTGGCTATGAGGAGGAGGTTTATGCAAAGACCTTTAAATGTCTTTCAATCCAGGCTAATGCTGGCTTTCTGAAGTCATTTCTCCTAACTAATACCACTGCTAGGTAAGGTACTCAGACACACACGCATGAATGCACTCAAACACACTCGCAAACAGTTTCCATCTCCATTTCTGACACAAACATGCACGCACGCATGCACACACAAACCATTTTTTCTCTACTATTGGCACTTCTGCTTACATGCTTTCTCTCATATTCTCACTTTCTCTTATAAGCTCACCTGGCCAGTGAGCTTATGCCATGGCAGCCATCCATCATCCGTCCATCCGTCAAATCGCTTCTCCTTAACTGTTTTATCGATTTCAACCAAATTTGACTGGAAGGCTCATATGCTGCTATCCTCCAGACATTTTTTCAGAATTTTGATTGGTCAATTTTTGGGGGTGAAAATCTTAGATTTTATGAAAAAATTTCTGGAAATTGTCAAACTGCTACTCCTTAGCTACATACATGTACTTGACATATTTCAGCCAAATTTGGCTAGACTGATTCTATGATGGTAGGCTATAGAACTTCTATTCAGAATTTTGATTGACCAATCTTTTGGGTGAAAATATTAGATTTGATTAAAAATCTACCTGAAATGGTCAAAATGCTGTCGTCCTTAGCTGCTTGACATACATGTATTTTAACCAAATTTGACTAGATGCATTCTAATGTAGTAAGTTCTAGAATTTGTATTCAGAATTTTGATTAATCAAATTTTTGGGTGAAAATCTTGGATTTTATGACAAATCTACCGGAAATGGTCAAAATGCTACTCCGTCTTAACTGCTCAACATATTTCAACCAAATATGGTTAGATGGATTCTATGGTGGTACGCTATAGAAGATGTATTCCGAATTTTGATTGAGCAATTTTTGGGGTGAAAATCTTAGATTTTATAACAAATCTACAGGAAATGGTTAAAATGCTACTCCTCCTTAGCTATTCGACATATTTCAACCAAATTTTACTAGATGCATTCTATGGTGGTAGGCTGTAGAATTTTTTTTCCTGAATTTTGTTTGATTAATTCTTTTTGGTGAAAATCTGAGATTTTGTAAATAAAAAAATTTACCAGAAATGGTCATTGGTCAAAATCAGGGTTGGGTTTTGGACTGTCCAAAACTAATTTTGAACAGACTTTGTCCAAAACCTGTCTAAAACATGTCTTAAAGGGTTTAAACCCGTCCTAAACTGTCCAAAACCTATTTCATTAATAATAGGATTCTTGGATGAGAGAGATAAATACAACTACCCTTCTGTCTATAAACCCTCTCAATGACACAGACAAAGTATAACAGTTACTTTACAAGTAGAAATATTCTGAAAATGATTTGACTGGAAGGTATTGCTGCCAAAGTCAGAAAAAACTTAGTCAAATTATTTTCAAAAATTTAACAATTTTTTTGGTTTAGTCCATTTAGTATAGAGGAATTCACAGGGGTGAAAGGGTTAGCAGGATTAGTTTTAACTATACTAGCAGCTAATTATAGGCTCATTCACCTGTGAGTGTTATAAAATAACATCCACAGAAGTGCCTGCTGGTTATTTGAACTTAGATCTGTTTACACACAAAGAACCCATTGTTAGTTCACCCAGCCAAGGTCTTGCTGTTCCCAGTCAAGGAATGGAAGTTACAATTGAGTTACATCCTGTAGTTAACACTCAATGATAATGACCAGAAATAGCAATATTCGTTACAATTTAACTGTTATACAGCAAATTTTCCGTTAAATATTTTTAAATCAATTTGCCTGGAAGCTGTTGCTATAAATAATCAAATTATTCTCTAAATATTCAACAGTTTTCTATCATACATATGTTATTTTGCTGGATAAATAGGTGATATAGTATTATTAAAGATTTGACTGTACATGTAGTTACACTCTCTAAGATAACTGGGTTAAATTGTGTTCAAACTAATCTATGTATGTTAACACTTTCAACAATCATGAGTTCCATACATCTCACTTTCAAAGGAAATAGTCTGGACTAAAATTTTAGGTCTTGGACAGTTTTAGACATTTTAAAGTGTCCAAAACGTATTTTGGGCAGACGGTTTAAACCTGGTTTAAACCATGGTTTAAATAACTATTGTCCAAAACTTGCCAACCATGGTCAAAATGCTACTCATCCATAGCTGCTTGACATATTTCAACCAAATTTATCTAGATGCATTCTATGGTGGTAGGCTCTAGAATTTTCTTTTCAGAATTTTGTTTGATTAATTCTTTTTGGTGAAAATCTGAGATTTTGTAAAAAAAAAAAGTACCAGAAATGGTCATTGGTCAAAATGCTACTCCTCCATAGCTGCTTGACATATTTCAACCAAATTTAACTAGATGGGTTCTATGGTGGTAAGCTATATAAATTCTATTCAGAATTTTGATTGAGCAATTTTTTGGGTGAAAATCTTAGATTTTATGACAAATCTACCGGAAATGGTCAAAATGCTACTCCTCCGTAGCTACTCAACATATTTAAACCAAATTTGGCTAGATGGATTGTATGGAGGTAGGCTCTAGAACCTCTTCAGAATTTTGATTGATCTATTTTATTAAAAATATGCCGGAAATGGTCAAAATGCTACTTCTTGTAGCTTCTTGACTTATTTCAACCAAATTTGACTAGATGCATTCTATGGTGGCAGGCTCTAAAATCTCTTTTCAGAATTTTGATTGATTATTTCTTTTTGGTGAAAATCTTAGATTTTTTAAAAAAAATTACCAGAATGGTCAAAATGATACTCCCCATTAACTGCTTGGCAGATTTCAACATTGTTTGGCTGGAAGGACTCTATGGGTGTAGGGATCTTTTATTGATAAATATTTTGTTGAAAATCTATGGCAATATATAGGATATCGTTTAAAATGCTACTCCTGGATGGAAGAACCTTATGGTTGCAGGCTTCAGATCTTATATGCAGAATTTTGATCGGTCAATTTTTGGGTGGCCATCTTGGATTTTCCAAAAGTTTTTGGTAAATCAGTTAAAAGCCTACACCTCATCGGTGGGTGGGCTTTCGAACGCCATCATGGGTTTTCTGAATTCGGCTTCTGCAGTGGTCTTGAGAAATGCCTATTTGCAGACCAAGGGAAGACTATTTTCGAAAAGCCGTCTCAAAGACACACTAGTCACTGCCAAATTTAAAGACTGCCCCCCCCCCCAAAACATATGGATACCAAGTCGAATGTATAGCTAACACTATACATCCATGCACAAAAAACAACTGCTCCTTCTGTACCAACATAGACAGAACACATACATTGTAGTTACAAAAGCTCACACACTGGGCTCGAATATTACATCAAAACAAAAACATTCTGTCATACTACAAAGGTCATTTATTTACTAACCTGCAAACCATTTACTAAACAATATGTAGGTGAAACTAAACGAGAATTTCAAGTACGCATCAAGGAGCACTTAAGGGATATAAAAAACAACAAAGACACACCTGTCGCTCAACATTTTAATCTTCCCAACCATGGGACCACAGATGTCAAATACAGCATTATTGAAGTATTACTTCACGACCCTGATAGCATGGAAGCAACAACTTTCCGCAAGGACCGTGAAAAATTCTGGATCCATCAACTACATTGTATGGACCCTATAGGCATCAATCACGCTGATTGGTAATCATATTCTACCTTTGGTAGTAAAACTATTATTTATGAAAATTTACCGCTGGAGTGACTGGCTCGGTTATCGAGCCAGTCATTCCAGTGGTAAATTAAAAAAAAATAGTCTTCTTGGTCTGCAAATGAACATTTCTCAAGACAACTGCAGAAACCCTTTTTGGCTGATATAGTATGAGGGAAATGTGGTTGAATGGAAAGTATGGAATTATAAGAGACCCATTTCCAGGCCTGAAAAGTAATTTACAAAATAATATACTGGATACTATTCAATATACACAATGTATTGATGATCTCAGCTACTTATTTTGTCAGGATTTGGCAGTGTTGAAATGTACACTATTTGGAGCTGTGTCTGAAAATCTGAAATTGATAAATTACATTGTAGGTCTGAAAGAGGAAGGCAGACATATTGAATTTAATTCTGCAGATGGTGTTACCCAGGCTCTGCCATACCTGGTACATGAGATATAGGCGTAACAGTTTAACACTCATATCGGCCAAAAACTGCTTCTGCAGTGGTCTTGAGAAATGTCCATTTGTAGACCAAGAGAAGAGTATTTTTGAAAATTTACCACTGAAATGACTGACTCAATAACCGAGCCAGTCATTGCAATGGTCAATTTTCAAAAATGCTCTTCCCTTGGTCTGCAAATGGACATTTTCTATGAGAAAATTGAAAGTTTTTTTGAACAAATTTAAGTGTTAAAGGGTTAAATCTGTTTTAGACTACTACCTTTGTGGCTGAGGATGATATGTGCTTGCAAATGCTTATTAACCCTTTAACACTCATATCAGCCAAAATCGGATTCTGCAGTGGTCTTGAGAAATGTCTATTTGCAGACCTAAAAAAGACTATTTTTAAAAATTTACCACTGAAATGACTGGCTCGATAATCGGATGACTGGCTCGATAATCTAGCCAATCATTCCAATGGTAACTTTTCAGAAATAGTCTGCTCTTGATCTGCAAATGGAAATTTTCTGTGAGAAAATTAAAATTTTCTTGAACAAATTCGAGGGTTAAAGGGTTGATGTAGATGTAAGTCAGCTACCGTCATGACCATACATGTACAGGTAGGAGAAATATGAAATTCTTATTTGTGCCTCTATGGGTGACATGTACATTGTATGTATTGTCATACTTAGACCCCCCATCTCAAATGTGTGTGTGTGTGTGTGTTGTGTGTGTGTGTGTGTGTGTGTGTGCATGTGTGTGTGTGTGTGTGTGCGTGTGTGTGCATGCATCTGCTTTATTTCACATCATGAGAACATACTTACCTCCCTAACACTCTTGATATACTAGTATATCGGCTCTAAATTCAATAATATTAAGAATTATAAAAAGTTATGTGCCCCTACTTGGCAGGTGGAATTTACAGTCATGCACATGTCAGACCCTACCTCTGCGCATGCGCATACTGGTACTTCCATTTTCTAATATATTGGTTTGTCAGCAACATTGAAAACAATTTCTACCTGTATTTTGTTGAATTTTCATTCATTTTCTTTCATCCATTCCACTATGGCTGAATCCAAAGCATCAGAGGTGTCTGCCTCATCATCCATTAAGGTGATATTGTTCCATATATTATTTAAGACTTGTAACTTTTATATGTTACCGGTTTTCATTCGCGGCCGACCTAGCGTTAGCGCGATTTTAGGTGCTGGGAATCCTTGTTAAATTATTCCAGCGCCTAAGTTCTACTAATCCCTTGTGTCTTTGTGTCCACAGGATCATCTATGGATGGTAAGAGCTCCTCTTCTTCACTCAGAGGTTGATCATGTCTCCTTTTTTCGGACTTATCATCTGATATGTCTAAGGGTCAGAGATACATGTATAAAACGAAAAATATCTCCCTCCTTTTATCCCATCCCTTCATCAGATTCTACAGACTCCGCGGATGGTATGGACATGATTTCTGCACAAGAGGATGGTTTACCTGTGCACAGGATAAGGGAGTTCATTAGTTATGGCACCTAATTATTTTGCTGCCGTCCTTATTGCACTGTATTCTCTGTTGTGGTTGTGCATGGGTTCTCAGATATATAATTATAGTATTATATTATTCTTGAGTGATGAATGTATGTAGTCCTAGATATTTTTTGCATTCATAATCTGATATCTTCTCCCCTTGAAGGGGCTTTTGCATTGACGTTTGATGCCATAATCAGCCAGTTTTTTCCCCTTTCCTTGACGTTATACATGTAATCTTGTTTTTAGGTCACCTGGGCTAAAAGGCCAAGTGAGCTTATGTCATGGTGACCATCCGTCATGTGTCCGTCCATCCATCCGTCAACTTTTCCTTTAAAACGACTTCTTCTCAAGAACCACTGGGCCGATTTCAATTATATTTGACCAGGAAGCATCCTTAGGGCATAAAGATTCAAATTTGTTCAAACGAATTCGATCGGTCAAAATCCAAGATGGCCGCCAGCCAAAATGGCCAATTTTTAGAAACACTAAAAAACCTCCGAAACCGCAGGAGGAATTGATTGAAAACTCATAGCACATCATCTATTGTAACGGTAGACCAAGTTTTTTCAAGGCAACCTGATTGGCCTATTTGCCTGGCAGCCATCTTGGATGACTTAGTTTTCGCGAAAATTACTTCTCCCGAACCGCTGAAGGGATAAGTCTGAAATTTGGTAAATATGCTTAGGGACCAAGCGCCTTTCAAGTTTTATCAAGGGAACTTTGTTCGTTAAAAACATGGCTGCCATCAACCAATCAAAATTCAGCGTTTTTTTGGTCATATTGGCTTTTTTGTATTTGGTATTTTGATGGCGAAAATTGCTTTATATATGCTTATCAGGGTGGCGAGTTCAAATATGCCACTTTCGAGACTGTCGGATAAACGGTTTGGCTGCCATCTTGGTTTGTTTTCCCGCCATAAGCTCCCATAGTAAAGCAATGGGGAATTCTTTAAACGGCTTCTTCTCAAGAACCACTTGGCCGATTTCAATTATATTTGGGAGGAAGCATTCATAGGGCATAGAGATCTAAGTGTGTTCAAATGAACCCGATCGGCCAATTTGGCCGGTGGCCGTCTTGGATTTAGGTCAATTTTAGGAAATGGCTTTAAAAATCTTCTCCGAAACGGCTTGGGGGATTGATGCAAACCTCATGAAATATGATTTATGGCAAGGGAACTTGATTGGTCAATTGGTTCGGTGGCCATCTTGGTTGACCTGGTTGTAGTGAAAATGACTTATTCTTCAGAAGCGTTGAAGGGATCGAGCCAAAATTTGGCAGATATGATTAGGGCCTAGGGGCCATTAAAGTTTGTTCAAGAGAAGTTGATCTGTCAAAAAACATGGCCGCCATGGGTCAATCAAATATAGCATGTTTGGTGGGCATATTTGATTTTTTTTATTTGATGGATTTTGAGGCCCAAATTGTTTTTATATGTGTTTTTGGGTATTCTGATCTCAAATTTGCAATTTTCGAAACTATCGGATAAATGGTTTGCTGGCCATCTTGTTGATAAAGAGCATTCTAGTTGAAATGCCTATTGTCCAGGTGAGCGATACAGGCCCCTTGGCCCTTGGGCCTCTTGTTTAAAAAGAGGATCTCTTGATGTCATTATCATTATTATGTTATGAATGTGTAGAGATAACTGGGTGTCATAATCAGTCTCTTCTTTCTAACATTCTCATGTTATCCCTGGCTGTGTGTTGTATTCCTTATTTTTTTATGAAGACATCTGTCCCTTCGGGGTTGTCAGTAATAAAAGTGGTTGTCTTCTCTCTCTCTCGAGTTTTTTATTTTATTTAACCTTTAACAAAATTAACAAACTAAAATACTCATTCTCTTCATATGTCTACCTTTGCAGAAATCATCATGTCCGTCTTGTCTGAAGCATCTTAAGTCTAGATTCTTCGCTCGCCTCTGCCCATCTTGCACCGATTGTAGGCTTTATAACAAATGTGCTATTTGTAAAGAGGTTGGGGGGGGGGGAGCTAACCTCTGAATTCTTCTGTTCTCGGGCGAAGATGATGGTATAGGACGAAAAGAGGGTGGAGAAGTAAGAAGAAGGCCTTCGAGAAGGGTGAGCTGGAGGCCTTCAAGGTAGAGTTAGTGAGTGAGATGCGCAGGACTGATGGACCTGATGCCTGACGGACCTGATGCCTGACATGCTTCGCGGCATGTTGCCGGGCACAGGTGTTTCAACTTCCTGCGCATCGACCTCAGTGCAGGTAGCCCCTGTCTCTGGATCATGCCCTCCTAGTTTGGACAAGGTTAGTGATCTAGGGGCGGCCGACTTGCGCCCAGGCTTGATGTTTGCATCGCCTGGTGGTCCCGCGGCGCAAGTAGCATCCGGCGAAACCCGACCAGCGGGCCTGACCACGATCACTCGCGGAGTACCCTCGTCATCTGCCTATGGGCCTTCTCCTGACCATTCGGAATTTCAATGGCTCCGAGGGTCTTCACTCGAGTGGTCCTTGCTACATGTATCACAGCTTTCCTCCGCAGGAGAAATATAGCGGTCCACACTTACATTGTACATAGACGACGGGTTGCTAAAGGCACACAACCCAGAAAGCTTGACAGCAAATCTGGAGATAGTTTTGAAAACTCTCACAGATTTAGACTGGATAATCAACTTTCAAAAGTCAGAGCTGACTCCATCCCAGAAGCTTGTTTACCTGGGTATGTTCTTCGATCTGGAGATAGGATATGTTTATCCATCCCAAGAGAGAGTGGAGCATCTCCTCTCGAGGCATTCAATTGGTTTGCAGTACCGTAATTTCTCGACTAAAGGCCGCCCTCGAATATAGGACGCTGTCCCAAATTTGACCAAAATCCGCCCAAAAAACTCTTGTATTCACGTATAAGACGCTGTTAAATTTAGAAAAAACGTACCTTTAAAAAATCGAAAATTGGTATAAAAAATAACCATCACTCCGCGTCATGTTTAATGCATGACTAAAAATTTTCATGATGTTAGAGAAATTATTAAATAGGACCGCCTAAATATAGTGTATCTTCAATAAAGATTGTTTATTACATCAAAATCAATCTAATTTTGGCATAAAATGTCTCCTTGAAAACATCGAAATCGTGTGATAGAAACAGATTGTAATGACTCTTTTGCGTTTGGAGGCGCTGTGTGATCTTATGCGCTAACGGGAGTTGGTTGTCTGGCTCTTTTGTGATTGGAGGCGCTGTGTAATCTTATGCGCTAACGGGAGTTGGTTATCAAACAGGTACGGGAACATTCAGTTCCTATCGCGCAATGATGATATATAGCAATTTCCGAGTTCAGAGTCCAGAATATTTATATCCGAGTACTCGCTCTAATTAGAATAAAGATTTTTTGCGATTGGAGGCGAATCACTTGATTTATACACGTATCTTTTCTCGACGCCATTTTATGTCAAATTCTGGATTAATTTTGATGTAATAAGTGATATGTATTAAAGAATAAGCAATATTTAGGCGCCCCAATTTAATAATTTCACTTCCGCTTGGTGTTTTTGGAGTATACATTAAACATAGTCGTCAGGCGGCGCGAATTGGCTAGGGTAACATTTAGTTCAATTTCCGTGGTATAATCTGTGACTTTTTAAGAACAATTTTGACCCAAAAATGTGCGGAAGGAATGTTCTCGATTATAGTACACACACCCCTTTCTAGTACATGTGTTTTGACCAAAAAACTGCGTCCTTTAGTCGAATTTTAACGGTAGTCGTTATATTCTAGCATGAGTCTATCTGAGAATGCTAGGTCTGATGGTTTCAATGGAACCAGTCATTCCTCAGGCGACTGATTCAGCTGTTTCTCATGACTCAGTGGACGCAGAATTCAGGATCACTGGACTCGCGCATTCAAGTGTTAGATCCTCTCATTCATCACCTTCACTGGTTGATGGAGAGAGAGAATCTCCTGGTGGGGCTCATGCTGACCCCTCCCCACCCTCAAGTAGCGATGTTTATGGATGGAGGGATGGGGAGCTTGCCTGGAAAAAGCCACAATATCAGGGCTTTGGAATCTGGATCAGTCAATTGAGCATATCATCATGCTAGAATTACAAGCTGTAATCCTAAGCCTGGAACACTTCTTAAAGGAGGTGGAGGTAAAGTTTGTGTTCATACGTTCAGACAACCCAACAGTAGTGAGTTACATAAACCGCCAGGGCGGAACGAAGTCGCCCAGTTTCTGTATGATGACATGGAAACTGCTTTACTGGTGCATGGATCGTATGATCACCTTGAAAGCAGTTCATATTCCGGGAAGGCTGAATCTGTTAGCAGACTCATTGAGCTGAAGGATGAGCATTCTAAATCAATGTGTGGTGGATCATCTGTTCAATCATTGGGGGAACCCAACATAGATTTATTCGCAATTAAGAAGAATGCAAAGATGACGACGTACGTTTCTCCGATTCCAGATCCAGGCGCTATCGCAATAGATGCGCTAACTATCAGTTGGAAGGAATGTACATTTGTTTGTATGCATACGCATACCCTCACACAATCCTGATTCCAAGGATTCTTCAGAAAATCAAACAGGAGGAATGCCAAGTGCTTCTGATCACCCCAAATTGGCCAAGCCGATCATGGTTTACGGATCTGCTGGACCTTCTGGTCTGTAATCCAGTTCCTCTGCCTCTGATAGACAATATTATCCTCCAGGGCAAGACACTTCACAACAATCCATCAATGTTTCAATTGACTGCATGGATGTTGTCAAAAAATCCACAATTAAGAGCTTTTTTGAGCAAGCAGCCAATTTTATGGCCAGAGCCCGAAGGGGGTCAACCTCCAGAGCATATAATTATAAAATCAACAGATTTGCAGAATGGTGTTCAAAGAGATGTATCAATCCAATGGATGCATCTATTCAGGTAGTAGCTGATTTTCTCTGTCACTTGTATGATGCCTATAGTCTTAAGCCTAATTCTATTGCTGGATATAAATCAGCATTAATGACTGTTATCCCTTGCTCGGCAAAGAGGGGAAGTGATGAAGTATGTGTTCTAAATACTCTTATGAAAGGTATGGGCAATCTTAGAACAAGAAATCCTCCACAGACACCATCATAGAGTCTTTCTCTGGTTCTTCAAATTTTGAGTGATAAATCGTTTGAATCACTTAGCGCTACTTCTATAAAATTATTGACAGTTAAAACTATTTTTAACTGCGGCAGCCTCAGCGTCTGCAGAAGTGAAATTCATGCCTGTCTGCTGAGCCTGACCGTTATATAGTTACAGGTGAAGGTTTCAAGTATTAGAGAATGTGCTAGTCATTTAGAGCAGCGTTTTTTCCTAACCTTCCTCAGAAAGGGGGAGGGGAGCGCATTTGCCTTTTGATCAATCTCTCTTCATCGGTCGATTATCTGATGTAAAATTCTATTCCTGGTTGTGGTTCAGACACAGTTTCAGATGTTTTAAATCTCTTGAAAATTCAAAGAGCTAATCTCTTCGAGGGTGAACTGGTTTTAGGACCTTGCCTCCCTCCCGCCAAATTTACTTTCAAATTCTGGCTTTTATCAAGTGTTAGGGGAAGGTACATGTACGTGTATGTTCTCATAATGTGAAATAAGAAAATGTATCAAATTTCTTTTTCTCACTTTACCTCCCTAACAGGATCCCGGCCTCTACCCCACGGAGGCCTGGTCCTTTGAGTATTTGAATAGTTGATTCTACATGTAGTATGTCAGCCAATATTTAGTAACAGAAGTACCAGTATGCGCATGCGCAGAGGTGTGGTCTGACATGTGCATGACTGTGTACATTCCACCTGCCCAGTAGGGGCACATAACTTTTTATAATTCAGAATATTATTGAATTTAGAGCCTATATACTAGTATATCAAGAGTGTTAGGGAGGTAAGTATGTCATCTCACTCGTGAAAAAGGAATTTGATAAATTTTCTTAATTCACATTCATCACTTGTGGCAAAACTTCAATTTATTTCAATGGAATCTGTCCATATTTGATATGTTTGACAGAGTTATATTGTACACGTATCTGCCATTAAAAACTTAAAATTCATCTGAAATCTGGTTACCAAGCAGTGTCTCGCATGCTTGCCAAGAATCGCGCTCTGCAGTGGTCTTGATAAATGTCCATTTGCAGATGAAGAGAAGACTATTTGCCAAAAACTTATCCATAGAATGACTGACTCGGTTATCTAGCCAGTCATTCCAGTGGTAAATTAAGAAAGATTCTCTTCTCTTCGCTTGCAAAAGACCATTCCTCAAGACCTCTGCAGAGACTGTTTTGGTTGGCTTGGCCATAAGAGGGTTAACCCTTTAACCCTCATATCAGCCAAAAAGCCTTTTGCAGTGGTCTTGAGAAACATCAATTTGTAAACTAAGAGAAAACTATTTTTGAAAATTTACCACTAGAATGACTGGCTTGATAATCGAGCCAGTCATCCCAGTGGTAAATTTTAAAAAATAGTCCTCTCGGTCTGCAAATAGACATTTTTAATGAGAAAATTTAAACTTTCTTGAGCAAATTCGAGAGCTAAAAGTTAATGTGAATATGCTAGTATTGCCTGCTGCGTTTCAGATCGGTAATGTTACCCAGAGCTGAGAAAGTGCTGCATGATAGATATGGTCGTATGGTCTATTGGCAAGTAAGTGCCTCCTTCCTAGTGTCATTCATTGCAGCCAGACATCTACTCCAGATCACATACATGTAGCTGTTGCTAACCAAAGCATGGCTGGCATTTAGCTCACAGCTCAGAAACAACTACATGTACACATGTAATTATTCATGTCCATGTAGAGAATATTCTGTTGAATATTTTGAAACTAATTTGACTTGGACTTGGGAGCTGTTGATGCATATGGCAGCAACAGATCTCAGTCGAATTAATTTCAAAATATTGAACAGCTTTCAAGTATACTATAGACATCTTGAAATTCAGGCACCAACCTTTCAAATGTTAAGCCTTTAACCCGCGAATTTGTTCAAGAAAATTTAAATTTGACCATAGAAAATGTCCACTTGCATACCAAGAGAAGACTATTTTTGAAATTTTAACACGAGTGACTGGCTCAGTTATCGAGCCAATAACCGAGCCAGTCATTCCAGTGGTAAATTTTCAAAAATAGTCTTCTGGGTCTGCAAATGGACATTTCTCAAATCTCAAGACCACTGCAGAAGCCATTTTTGGCTGAATGCGTCCAGAGAGAGAGAGAATGCGCTAGACAAAATTCCACTACGGTATGCTTTTAGAAAGACATGTTCAGTGTAAAATTTGAACTTGTGTGTGGTGTATTTGTGACACATAGCTCAAGAGAATGATTGTAGTCGGAGTGGTCTGGTCGAGAGATTTTGTGGGGTCAATGACCTATCAAGTGCTAGTTAAATATATAGGACAATGTAAGTGCTAGGGGTAAAATTTGTTATCAACCTAGAATAACCTGATTAACGCTATTTAAACTGGTTTGCAAGACTATTCCTATAACGTGAATATAACATAATACCAGCTTCCTATTTGAGTGCACAATTTTCTGGGAAAAGTTATCTTTCTTTTGTCAATTCGACCCATTCCGATCTGTTTTCATTTGAAGTCTCCACACAGTTACACATGTTAACGATGGAACAACACTGTGGAGATTACATGCTTGGTTCCCTTACATGTACTAGTTAACATAGTGTTTCTCATGGTATCTAAATTTTTGATGTCCTTGGGACCCCGCACTCTGAAAAGTGGTACATGTAGTCCAAAGCTGAAATCCTGGGGTCCTAAACTGAAAATCGTGGGTTCCAATGCAGATTTTCTCATCCATAATAAAATAGAACTTACCATGGACTCACAGCTATGAAATATGGGTGTCCTATGCTACATGTTATGCATATTTTTGTGCAACTGACTGTGATCTCTACATACATGTATCGGCCATTTTTTATGAACGTTTATTAGTTATTATAACAGAGATTGCATAAAAGATTATACATGTAGCAAATACAAAAATGTATGTACAGCTAATACTCGCAAGGAACACCAAATTCCTGTTGATATTTTAACATATATAACAGCATTTGATATACTAATCAAATGGTACATGTACATGTAGCAACGGAATATTTTCTTGTCTCACAGGAGTATAAGTTTTTTGTTGTAAAAGTACTAAATACCCAGTTGCAGAGGATATGAATCTCGCCCCATCATAGAAAACTTCTATTTATCAGTCGTCATCTGACCTCACACTGATTTATAAATAGCCAAGATGTGAAGGGATCCAAAACAGAGTTCACTCACATATACTTATCGACAAAGCATGAAACTAAACAAAATGATGATCCAATTCGTGGCGATGAATCGTGGAGGAAAAGTAAAATCCTGAGCTCACTGCTCTGCAGTACTGCTGACATTGCTACACGCTGCATGATGGGGAAGATAACTTCTGGAAGCTATGGATTCGTAGATCATACAATGCAACCTGCTTATCATTGATGGCTATATAGCATGTATCATTTTGGCATCTCCAAAGGCAACTCTAGACAAACTTGATGCCTGCCACCGCAAACAGCTCAGCACCATCACTGGGCACTGATGGCCAGACAGCATAATTTCCAACAATGCACTATGCAAGATGTGTAATACATCGCCGCTGTCTGTTATAGTCGCCCAGCAAAGATGGTCCATATTCGATCATGTGCTAAGGATGCCAGAAGACACACAAGTACAGAGAGCCTTCAAGTTGGAATTCACCATACTGGGAGTCAGCAAATATAAAGCCCGGGGAGGACGTCATTGCATAAATATGTTAAGCGTGCTGCGAAGTGACCTCAAGAAATCAGGACTCGGTTGAGGAGAAAATACAGTGGGCAAAAGCGAAGAAGGACTGATTGTGTTGTTAGCTCACCTGGCCAGAAGGTCCAAGTGAGTTTATGCCATGGCGCCCGTCTATCGTTCATCCATCTGTTGTCCGTCAACTTTTGCTTTAAAACACTACTCCTCTTCATTAAACACTTGGCCAATTTCAACCAAATTTGGCTGGAAGAAGCCTATAGTGATCGGCTCCAGGACTTCCATTCAGAATTTTGATTCACCAATTTCTTGGTTGAAAATCTTAGATTTTATGAAAAATGTACCAGAGATTGTCAAAATGCTTCTTCTCCTTACCATTCTGAGCGATTTCAAACAAATTTGCTGAAAGGCCCCTATTGTAGGCCAAGTGAGCTTATGCCGTGATGACAGTCCGTCGTCCGTCAACTTTTCTGTTAAACGACTTCTCAAGAACCGCTGGGCCAGTTTCGATTGTATTAGGCAGGAAGCATCCTTAGGGCATAGGGATTTTGGCCAATTTTTACAAACGTCTTTAAAAATCTTCTCCGAAACCTCTTGGTGGATTGAAGCAAACCCATGAAATATGATCTAGGGCAAGAGCTGAACCAAGTTTGTTCATGAGAACTTGATTGGTTTCATGGTTTGACGGCCATCTTGGTTGACCTAGTTTTAGCAAAAACGACTTGTTCTCCCGAACCGTTGACGGGATCAGGCTGAAATTTGGGAGATATGATAGGGACCAAGGGCCATTAAAGTTTGTTCAAGGGAAGTTGATCCGTTAAAAAACATGGCCGGCTTGGGCCAATCAAAATATAGTGTGTTTGGCGGCCATATTGGATTTTTTTATTTGATGGATTTTGAGGATGAAATTGATTTTACATTTTGTATATATGTTTTTGGGTATTCTGATCTCAAATTTGCAATTTTCAAAACTGTCGGATAAACGGTTTGGCAGCCATCTTGGATCATTTTCCCACAAAAGCGCCCATATTAAAGCAATGGGAAATTTAAAATGTCTTGTCTAGAACTACTGGGCCGATTTCAATTATATTTGGCAGGAAGCATCCTTATATTGTAGTGATTCAAGTGTGTTCAAGCAAAGCCAATCGGCCAATTTGGCCGGTGACCATTTTGGATTTTGGCTGATTTTTAGAAATGTCTTTAAAAATCTGTGCCAAAACTGTTTGAGCGATTAATTCAAAACTCATAAAATATCATTTATGGCACGAGCTGAACCAAGTTTGTTCAAGGGAACTAGATTTGCCAAATGGTTGGGCGGCCATCTTGGATGGCCTGGTTTTCATGAAAGCAACTTCGTCTTCAGACCCACTGTACGGAAATTTTGGAGATACATGTAAGATATTGGTGACTAACAGACATTAAAGTTTGTTCAAGAGAAGTTGATGACATAAAGAAACATGGCCTCTGTTTTCTTGTTACAAGTCTGCTCAACTCATTAGAGTTCTACTTATTGTTAATGACCATTCTAGTTGAGATGTCTATGGGCCACGTGAGCGATACAGGCCCAACGTTATTACATGTACAGTAAATCCAAAGACACAGAATTCATGAATCCACTACTGTGTAACATTCATGGCAGAGTGAGATACGTTGTTTGTACGTCGCTATATATATATATATATATATACATTGTACTGTGACGTGAGTCTACATGTAACGTAATTGATTATGACGTCATACTTGAGTGACAGATTGGATCTCTCCATTGATTTGGTATCTGTGCATCCACCTGGCATCTACAGTGTATTCCTTAGAGTATGTATGTGAAAATTTATATTTTCTTGACCAATTGTGAC
This sequence comes from Chaetoderma sp. LZ-2023a, assembly GCA_034401795.1. Classification (NCBI taxonomy): domain Eukaryota; kingdom Metazoa; phylum Mollusca; class Caudofoveata; order Chaetodermatida; family Chaetodermatidae; genus Chaetoderma; species Chaetoderma sp. LZ-2023a. The sequence continues at coordinate 46,226,958 of CM067364.1, forward strand.
CACTAACAAGCTGTATGTAACCCTTTAATGGTAGCGATTTGTCAGGAAAATTTGAATTCTTGTTCAATGACTGTCCATTTGCAGGTCAAGAGATGAATATTTTTTAGTTTTTTACCACAGGAATGACTGGGTCGGTTATATCGAACCAGACATTCTAGTGGTAAAACTTTCAAAAATAGTATTCTTGATCTACAAATGGCACTATTTAAGGGGCCAGTGTTGACCGACTTGGCCAATAAAGTTTAACATGGGGAATGTTTTTTCGTCAGGGCAGTCATGTTGGACCGAGCGGAAGAGGTCATGCACGGTGACTACGGCGAATATTCGTCTTTGTTTTGGCATGTGAGTCAAAAATTCTTTCAGATTTCAACTTGCATAATATCTGATATATATGGAAATTTTTTGCGTTTTAAAATAAATCGATCATGAAAATGTTCCCACACTGGGGAGTACATTGTAGCAAGGGATCGCTAATGACAGGTGGTCTCTTACCCCTTTTGTGGTCATGATTGGTCAATAAAAATTCGATAGTTTTGCTTAGTCTGGACATTTGCAGACCAAGAGAAAATGTTTCAACATTTGCAACTGGAATTATCCATTAGATGACTGCATGATGGTACATGTATTTCATTAACAATGCCATTTTTGATACATGCACTACATCTAGTCTGCTTTAAGCCTTAAAGCCCTCGAACTGTTTAAGAAAATTCCAATTTTCTCATAGAACATCTCCATTTGCAGACCAAGAGAAGACTACATGTATTTTTGAAAATTTACCACTGGAATAACTGGCTCGCTTATCGAGCCAGTCATTCCAGGGGTAAATTTTCAAAAATTGTCTTCCTAGGTATGTAAATGGACATTTCTCAAGACCATGGCAGAAGCTGTTTTTGGCTGATATGAGTGTTAAAGGGTTAATAATGATCAACATCTTTAATGAAAATCAAAATTTTTGGTTAGTAATCTGTCTATTTTCAAGTCAAGAAAAGAATAGTTCTGAAAGTTTATCACTGAAATTGGCAGTGTTATCGAGCTAGTCAAAGCAGTGTTAGTGAAAAATAGTGTTCTTGGCCTAGAAATCAACATTTCCCAAGACTGACAACTATGAATGGGTTAAATGCCTTAAAATTTGAAATCCCAATGTCTCCAATTTATAGCTCACAAATCTGTCAATCAAGCGTATCAGGTACATATCTGACATCATAATCAAATATGTCACTCGTTAGCTGATGTCACAATTAGGCTTGTGGGATTATTGCTTTGAGGGATCACGATCGATAACAACAAAAGCATACATTGTACCAATGGTGTTTAGAAAGGTCCATATGCAGGCAAAGAGATTATTTTTGAAAATGTATCACTGAATGCCTGGCTTGATTCTCAAGCGAGTCTGAATGAGTGATACATTTTCAAAAGTAGTCTTCTATTGGCCTGCAAATGGACATACATTCGCTGAGCAAAATGTCAATTTTCACGACGATCTCATTTAAAAGCAATTAAAAGGTTGGAATTGAAATATTTTATGCAATAGAAATTATTCACGATTACTCGATAATATAATTTTTAATCATATAAATTCAAGATTTAAAAAATAATTGCGATTTTCGATTTAATCACGTAACCGCGCAGGTCTAGTCACAATCAAACTGTCTGACACAAAATCGTTACAGACCGCTGACAGTAACCATCTGAATTGTACATTTGTACATTTGTATGTCTTTGATTAATTAGAATTAAATACACATTTTGCAGAATATTTTGAAACTACATGTAATTTAACTGGGAGCTGTTGCTGCCATATTCGATTGGATTAAAAATATTCAACAGCTTACATGTACCTGTATAATTATCTTGAATTTGTGAGTCTGGGAATTCATGATTCAGTGTTAAAATTAATTCAAATGTTCATACAGTGTGGGTGGAGCTTAGCTAGAAATGGGCGTGGCTTATCTAGAAATGGGTGGGACATCGTTAAACATGTACATGTATCCCTCTATTAGAAGACTTGGCTGCCATCCATATTAATTATCTCCACATTTTTTTATCTAAAACGGTATTATGCAATCCCACGGGTGTGCGTTTGCATGCGCATTTGTGTGTGTGTGTGCATTGCGTACGTACATACATGTGTGTGTGTGTGTGTGCGTGTGCGTGCGAGTGTGTGTGAACCTATTTATGTAATATATAGTTACCTTAACCCTAACCACACTGATGTCAATATTTTATCTTTTACTCTGTCAATAGCAAAGAAACTGGTGTACATTTTTCAGCAATTTTAGTGGGAGATGTTGCTGTCTACGACACCAAATTTGTTGAAAAATGAACACAACTTCATCTTTTAATTTAATTTGAAAAATTACAGTTTTCACATCAGAGTGCTAAGAGTTAAAATGGAGACCAAGTGTTTTTTTAGTTTAGTTTAATTAGCAATATTGATTCAGTACAGTTCATAAATAACGTAAAATATTTCCAAAATAAAATAAAATGCACAGTTGAATATTTTGAACAATTGCTACTTAACCCTTTAACCCTCGAATTTGTTCAAAAAAATTTTAATTTTCTAATATCAAATGTCCATTTGCAGACCAAGAGAAGGCTATTTTTGAAAATTTATCACTGGAATGACTGGCTCGTTTATCGAGCCAGTCATTCCAGTGGTAAATTTTCAAAAACAGTCTTCTCTTGGTCTGCAAATGGACATTTCTCAAGACCACTGCAGAAACCATTTTTGGTTGATATGAGTGCCTAAGGGATTAAAGCAACAATGGCTTCCAATCAAATTCTGTTCAAAATATTCCACAGAACTCAATGGTGGTCAGAATTTTAGTGGTTAATATCCTGTTTCTGTTTTAGTTCTGGAAGGATTCTTAGTTATTTCTGAGTTGTACTGTGCATGTGTTTGATCTTTACAGGCTCGTAGAAGCATGAGATATTCAAAAGAACTTCGAAAAATCGGTGACGAGTTCCGAAAAAAACACCTTGATTCCGATGATGAGAGAGACAAAACCAAGCTAACGGACAGTTGGAGAGATATGGAGGTATGACCGTAATATTGTTTTCAAAATAATCATTAATGAAATACCGATAACTCGATCATCTTACATGCTAGGTACTTAACCATAGAATATTAAGCGTGTGTGATATTCTTCGATGACTAGTTTGCGGTTAACCTATTACCTCTCAAATTTGTCCAACAAAATTTTAATTTTCTCAAGGCAAATCTCCGTTTGCGGACTAAGAAAAGTAATTCCAGTGGTAGATTTTCAAAAATAGGTTTCTCTTGGTATGCAAATACACATTTCTCAAGAATACTGCAAAAGCTATTTTGACCAGCTTGCATGTTAAAGGGTTAAAGAAAGACCAGTTTTTAACCCTTTAATGGTCAAGTTAGCCAAAACTGACCCTTGCAACAGTCTTGCGGAATATCCATTTGCAGGCCAAGAGAATAATCTTTTTGAAATTTTGCTACTGGAATGACTAGCTCGATAAATCTTCAGAAATAGTCTTCTTGTTCTGTAAATAAACATTTTCCAAGTCACAAAGATTATTCACTTTAATTTACAACTGGAATGACTGGCTCGGTCCAGCCATTCCAGTGGTAAATTTGTTTAAATAGTCTTCTTGGCCTGCGAATGGACATTCCTCAAGTCCACTGCAGAGGCCGGTTTTGGCTGGCTTGACTATTAAATGGTTAATATTGTATTATGGTAAAATCGGGTCGAAGATGATTCCTGTGCTTCACCATACATCTGCTCACATATCAATATTGTATTTCCATAGAGAGCGCATGGTGATGCTGTTGGTGGCCCATACATCTGCTCGCATATTCGTAGGAAAGACTATTTGTATGCGCATAAAGATCTTGTACCATCGCTGAAGGGTGCCGCTACACAACTTAAAAAAGTCCTCGAAGACAATAAACTGAAGACAATATTTATCTCTTCTGACATGCCTATTCAAGGTAGGGGGTTGTAGGGTTTGGTCCTTTTATGACTAAATGTGGTCAAGAATCTCAAAATATTTCCTTATTAGCTAACCTGGCCTAAAAGGCCAAGTGAGCTTATGCTATGGCGACCGTCCGTCGTCCGAAAACTTATCTTTTAAACGACTTGTTCTCAAGAACCAATAGGCCAATTTAAATTATATTTGGCAGGAAGCATCTTTAGGCCATATGGATCCAAATTTGTTCAAACCATCTTGGATTTTGCCTGATTCTTAGAAACGTCTTTAAAAATCTCTTAAACCACTGGAGGGATCGATTCAGAACTCATGAAATATCTAGCGCAAGAGCTGAACCAAGTTTGTTCAAGGAACTTGATTGGCCAAGTAGTTTGGCAGCTATCTTGGATGACCTAGATTTAGTGAAAACAACTTCTTCAGAACCAGTGAAGGGATCAGGCCTAAATTTGGGAGGTATGATTAGGGACTAAGGGTCATTAAACTTTGTTCAAGGGCAGTTGATCCATAACACTGTGTCTTGTCCTCAGCCGAAATACTTAGCTTCCTCTCCTGGCGTTGTATTTGCTGGCTCCGAGTAGGGCGAATTCCAAGGCTCTGTGCTGGTGTCTCTTCTGGCATCCTTAGCACATGGCCAAACATGAACCAGCTTTGCTGTGCAACTTTTACAGAGAGCGGCGACGTACTACACATCTTGTATAGTACATTGTTGGAAATTATGCTATCTGACCATTGGTGTCCAGTGATGGTGTGTAGGTGTTTGCGGTGGCAGGCATCGAGTTTGTCTAGAGCTGCCTTTGGCACTGCTCAGCTGTTACAGTTATACAGCATCAAGGATACACAGGTTGCATTGTATAAACGTAGCCTCTTTATCAAGGGCATCTTTGATCTACGAATCCATAGCTTCCAGAAGGACTGGAAAGCTATGTTCCCCATGACGCAGCGTGCTGAAATGTCAGCAATACTGCAAAGCAGTGAGCTCAGAATTCTACTTTTCCTCCATTGTTCGCCGCCATGAAGTGGGTCATCATTTTCTATAGTTTCATGCTTTGTCGATCGGTATATATGGTTGAACTCTGTTTTGGATTCATTCATAAAGAGATTCTCAGTTTTTAGTGGCCTATGTGGGCGCAATCAAAATGTAACATATTTGCCGGCTATATTTGATTTTTTTATTTGTTGGATTTTAAGTCAAAAATTTGGTTTATATATGTTTTTGGGTATTCTAATCTCAAATTTGCCATTTTCGAGTCTGTCGGATAAACGGTTTGGCGGCCATATTGGATCATTTTCCCGCCAAAAGCTCCATGGATACTAAAGCAATGGGAAATTTAAAATGTCTTCCCGAGAACCACTGGGCCGATTTCAATTATATTTGGCAGGAACGATCTTTAGGGCATAGAGATTCAAGCTTTTTCAAATAAATCTGATCGGCCAATTCTAAAGCGCTTGGTGCATTGATCCAAAACTCATTAAATATGATCTACATGTATGGCAAAACAGCTGAAAGAAGTTTGTTCAAGGGAACTGGATGGGACAAATACATGTAGTTTGGTGACCATCTTGGATGACCTGGTTTTTCGACTTCTCCAGAACCGCTGAAAGGATCGGGCTGAAATTTGGGAGATTTGATTAGCGACTAAAGGCCATTAAAGTTTGTTTAAGGGGCCATTAAAGTTTGTTTACAGGAAGGTGATCCATCAAAATATATGGCTGCCATGGGCTAATCAAAATGTAACATGTTTGGTGACCATATTGAAATTTTTTATTTTGACGAGTTTTGAAGCCGAAATTGGTTTTATGTGTTTTTGGGTATTCTGATTTCAAATTTGCCATTTTCGAAACTTTCGGATAAACTGTTTAGCGGCCATCATGGATCATTTTCCAACCAAAAACTCCCATGTACTAAAGCAATAGGAAATTTCAAGTATATTTGGCAGAGGGCATAGAGATACCGGTTTGTTCAAATGAAGCTGGTCGATAATTTGCCTGGCGGCCATCTTGGATTTTTCTTTTCCGAATCCGCATGGGGGATTGATTCAAAACTTGACAGACAGGTTATCTAGAGAAACAGCTGAACCAAGTTTGCTCAATGGAACTTGATTGCCTAATGCTTTTGTGGTCATCTAGGATGACCTGGTTTTTCATAAAAATGACTCAGTCTCCAGAATCGCTGAATGGATTGGGCCGAAATTTGGGAGATATGATTAGTACGATTAAGTATTGTTCAAAAGAAGTTAATACATAAATAAACATGGCCTCTGTTTTCTTGTTACAATTCTGCTCAACTCCTTATGGTTTTACTTACTTTTGATGGCCTTTCTATAAGTTGAAATGCCTATGTTGCAAGTGAGGGATACAGGTCCTTGGGCCTCTTGTTGCATGAAACATTTGTATTGTATATATCCCACAACAATGACTCTTCTGATTACAATGAAACGTTACACAGCAATTCTATGCCATGCAGGGGAATAATTTGCATCATTACGAATTTAAATTTGGGGAATCTTGATACATTTTTCAACATCTTAGACATAGAATCTTTTTGATGTTTTTAGTTTAAGGCTTTTTATGGACCAATGTATTTCTACAATGGCTCATCAGATGTCAGAATTTTACAGCAGTGTTATATGTACTTCGGCAATCCTCGTTATCCATGCCTTTCCAGGAGAGACATTCCACGCTTCAGCGTTCTTGTTTTATTAGTTTTAAATCTGCTATGTTTAATGCATTTGGTTTGATGGCAGACTCACGCCCTATCAAATTCAAACAGGATCCAAAATCCAATATGGGTACAAAGCAGTAAAACACATCTTGAAAATTTTGTCCAGTTCAATATTTGTTCAATAACCAATGCTACATTTTGTAGTCATATCGGTTAAACCTTTAACCCTGTAACACTCGTATCAGCCACAAACGGCTTCTGCAGTGATCTTGAGAAATGTCCATTTGCAGATCAAGAGAAAACTATTTTTGAAAATTTACCACTGGAATGATAGGCTCGATAACTGAGCCAGTCATTGTAGTGGTAAATTTAAAAAAATAGTCTTCTCTTGGTCTGTAAATGGACATTTTTTGAGAAAATTGAAATTTTCATGAATAAATTTGATGGTTAAAGGGTTACTGGTAAAATTTTCTTAAGTCTCAAAATATTTACTTAATTAATGTTCATATGCAGGACAAGAGAAAACCTTTTCCAAATTTACCACTGGAGTGACTGGCTCAGTTAGCGAGCCATGCATTCCAGTGGAAAATTAAAAAAAAATTATCTTCTCTTGTCTTGCAAATGGACATTCCTCAAGACCACTACAGACGCCGTTTTTGGTTGTGTTGACCATCTAAGAGTTAAATAGATTTCATTATCAACTGCATGATATTTGGAGAAAAAGTCTATCAAATTTGCCATACATGATCAGAATGTTATTATGTACCTATATTTATAACTATTAATGTCTATAATTGATAGGTATGTTTGTGTATAATTATATACTAATGCTAAAGTGAGTTCACTCTGATGTGTTTGTAGAATATAGGTCAAATGTCAGCTTATGGTCTTATCCGACTGGAATCAGTGGTAATGTAATGGCGTGCAAGCTACATTGTATGTCAATGTGGCCTAGTTCGAGGTCAAAATTCAATACTATTGAGCTCTACAATAAATAATGGTCTTCCAGTTTTAGTAATACCCCACCCATCACTAGCTAATCCCCACCCACATTTCGGTGTTGGGATTGATCGATCCCTGAATGCTCTGACTCAATTTCCTGAAAACTAGGCAGTTCAGTTGTTGAATATTTTTTAACTAATTTAACTGGTTGCTGGTGAGCGCCCAGTCAAACAACAATGCATAGTTTCTCTTCAACTATGCGTTGGTGATGTACTTATCTGTGTTATTCATGATGTCATAATTAATAATCATTTATTAGCTCACCTGGCCTGAAAGGCCAAGTGAGCTTATGCCGTGGCGACCATCCGTCGTCCGTCCATCGTCCGTCAACTTTTCTTTTAAACGACTTCTTCTCAAGAACCACTGGGCCGATTTCAATTATATTTGGCAGGAAGCATCCCAGGGCATAGAGATTAAAGTTTGTTCAAACGAAGCCGATCGGCCAAAATCCAAGATGGCCGCTGGCCAAAATAGCCGATTTTTAGAAACACTTTAAAAAAATCTCCGAAACCGCTGGAGGAATTGATTCAAAACTCATAACACATCATCTAGTGCAAGGGTAGACCCAATTTCACATCAAGAGTATACTTACCTCCCTAATACTTTTGATATTGCTAAATATTGGCTTTCACTCAATAAACACTCAGATTAAAACAGTTAGGTGCCCCTACTGGGCAGGGAGTCAGAGCGTAGTCTGGCGGATGCCAGCCCCACCACCGCGCATGCGCAGACTAGCACTTCCTCTTTGCTAATTTATTGGCTGAGAGACAACACATGCTTTCATGATAGAATCTTTCTATACGCTTTTCAAAGCTTTTTAAGACTTTTAAATAGACGTTTTTACCTGACAAAGATGGCTGAGAGAGTGACTTCGCCACAGGAGGGCCTTGGACCTTTAAATCAGGTGACTTCTAGTAAAATTAGCGAGTTTTGTCCCGTTGTAATGTGTTTCCGGGACTCGCGCTAAACGTGATAAGCGCCTTAATTAGTTGGGTTTTTTCAACTAGGTGCTATATAAGACTAATCTCTCTTTGTGTTTATGTCCACAGGTCTGTGTGAAGGAGAAATAAGGACATGACATCAGCAGAGGGTTTGTGTCTCTCCACCATGGTTCCATTTCCTACTAATACTGTTAGGTTATCTAACCAAAAATTCTATGCCCAGTGAGTTGGAGGCCTATTATAAAGGTCTTCTCACTTTGCCCTCTTGATCCAATTCCTTCCCCTTGAGGTGGAGAGAGTTAAGAGGCGTTCAGTGGTGGAGTGCTCCAGTTCATCAGGTTGGATGGTTTGTCTAGACAAGGTGTCGGGTATTAATTATTGATATGAGAAAGGGAGATAATTAACACTATTTGCTATTGTTATCAGTATTTATCTGATGCTTGTGTAGTCGAAATGTCCATTCTGCACATGTTCTGGTTAGAGATACAATTCGTCCTTGCACTGGGATGTTTGTTGGGGATCGATTTTGTCCTGTCATAGGATTAATGACGTCATAATCAGCCTTGCTCTTTATTTACAATTAAAGTTGTCCGAAGCTGGTTTCTGATAAAAATTATGATCTTTATGATCATTTTTTCTTCTCTTGAGTTGGTGAGTTTTCTAAGCTTAACTAGTTTGCTCATACTCCTCGTCCTTTGGCCTTTTTCAGAGACCTGGTTGTGCGTCCTGTGGACGATTTTTGAGGGACAAGTTTGGCCCTCATCTATGTTTTCAGTGTAGCCCCTGTGGTCCCTTGCTTAATTGCGAGATATGTAAGCACTGGGGGGGCGAGCTAATGTCCGAATTCTTGTGCTTGCAGGCGAAGGACAAGATGGAGGAGGAGAAAAAGAAGCTGAAAAAAGAGGTCGTAAGTAAGAAGGGTAAGAGGAAGGCCTCGTCCGCGGTGGACATGGAGGCCTTCCGGACCGAGATGTTGGGAGAGATGAGGAGAACAATCAAGGATTTGGTTCCAGAGTTGCTTCGTGGCATGCTTCCTGGACCAAATCCTTTATTGGCCTCATCATCTGCTTCGGAGCAGGTAATCCCCACCTCTGAATCAACGTTCCTTAGTACGCTTCCGTTGTTTGAAGATTCAGAGGTGGCCCCATTAGAGGGGGTGTTCCACGGCCCTGGCAGCAGGCTTATTGCCGCGCCCAATAGGGACCGTGGACGGTCGTCGCTGGAACCCGCGGGCTGCTCATCAGTCCAGGGGTATCCGCACACCGCGGCTGCCAGTACCTCGTATGGCACCTTCCCTGGCCAGTCCGGGTTAGCTCTCTTTGCTGACCCGGAGTCTAATCTTTCTGGCCAGGAGGATGATGATTACCTGTTGGGGTCGCCGTCTGAAGACGTGGCCATGGAATATGACGTTTGTGCGCCCCTCGCGGGGAATACAGGTGCCTTTTTCCACGGGTCTACTCTCCCAGGGGTAGAATCCACGGTTCAGACGGTGGCCCTGGGCGCTGAAGGCCAGCGGTACCGCATACCTCGGCTTGCCGAGAGTGTAGCTGGTGCTGGCCGGGGCCGTGGTGGGGCGGTATATGCCCCGCGCTCTACCACGGCGCCTGCTCCTGATCAAGCCAGTGAGATTAGCATGCCGGTATTATCAGGCCCGCATGCTCTCCCTGGCTTGCCAGGGATATCAGCGTATCCGCCGTCAAGCTCGGTTGCTTGTGCTCAGGAGGAAGACGAAGGCCCCCGTCTTGTAGAGCGCTCGCAACTAGCCACGGAGGAGGATTGGTCTGACGCTTGCCAGTGGCTGGTGAGTGTTAGACCAGATCTGCCCGTGGAGCAGTCGGCTAGCCAGCGTGAACACAGGCCGTAGTTAGCTGGTAAGCCTACTGCTAACGCTATGCCTTCTCTGCCGCTGGCAGAGCATGTCGTTGACATGTTCGAGGCGGCGGAGACGTCCATTAAGTCGAGTGGACGTCTCGCTAAGGCCCCGCGCGAGGTGGCCAGGCGTTGCCGCATCGTGCCCCTGGACTACCAGCGGTACGGTGTGGTACCAAAGCCGAGCGTGGATGACCGCGCGGCTTTGGGTGAGGATGCGCGGCCAGGCTCCCGTTCTGACACGGGAGTCTTGTGTTCGAACGCGTTGCGTTCGGCAAATGCCGCGTTGCGTGATGCGGAGGAGAGTGGGAGGGCTTCGATTGCCGCTCTGTCCCACGTCTCCCAGCTGTTACAAGGGGTAGTAACAGCATCCGCATCGCGCCAGCCAAGTCCGGTCACAGTCCAGCGAGCCATCCAGGATGGTATCAACCTGGCTCTGGACTGTATGACGCGGGCGGTGACCAGGAGTGTCTGGGCAAGGCGCACATTTGCCTTGGATAATCTGTGCCCGTCCCAGGACCTCTACAATAGGCTACTACGTACGCCTATGACAGGTCCTGGTCTCTTTGGAGGTGAGGGATGTAGACACCTCCAGGAGACGGTTACTCTGGTCAATAACCAGAGGGCGCTGCGCGAACAGTTTGAGGTGCTTCGTCGTGCCAACGTTCGCGCCGCACCCCCTGCGTATCGTCCCCTGCAGGCTCGAGGTGGTAGTGGCCAGGTCAGAGGCCAACCACCATCGCAGTGCCGGCCTCGGCCGCGTGCGATTCGGCCAGCAGCGAGGGGGGCGCAGGCTCCTCAGGCGCAGTCAGCCAGGCAGCCGCCCGCGCACCGAGGTGCGCGCGGTGCTGGTCGTGGCGCGCGAGGATCTGGGCGGGGTAATCGTTCCTGATGGGACGGTTACCGCGGTGAGAACCGCGCCGGTGTTTCTGGCGAAGGAGACAGTGCCGCTCTTGCACTCCTTATGTCCACCTCTATCCCTAGGTGGACCGATGGGAGGCCGATTAGCCGACCACATGCAAGAGTGGGAACGGTTAACTCAGGACCGTTTAGTCTTGCGATGGCTTTCAGTCGGGTATCATCCCGATTGGATGACAGGCCCGCCATCGCGACTGTCTCTAGTGCCGATCTGGACTCCAAATCCGAGAGATCCAGATCAAAGGTTGTGTATCGAGGAGGAAATAAATTCCCTCATACAAAAAGGAGCTATTCAGCCGGCACAGAGGTGTCCGGGCTTCTATTCAACCCTGTTCTTAGTAACAAAGAACACCGGAGGGTGGAGACCAATTCTCAACCTCAAGCCATTGAACAAGTTCATAGAGACGCCCAGTTTCAAGATGGAGACTGTGCGCTCGGTGTTGGCGGGGTTAGAGAGGGGAATGTGGACAGCGTCGATAGATTTGAAGGACGCTTATTTCCACATCCCCATACACAGGAGTTTCCGTCGCTTCCTGAGATTTGCATTCCAGGGCAGACAGTGGGAATTCAGGGTGCTACCCTTCGGAATTTCCACGGCTCCTCGGGTTTTCACCCGTGTGGTTCTTGCGATCACCGCATACCTCCGCAGGAGAAGCATAGCAGTCCACACGTACATAGACGACTGGCTGTTGAAAGCGCACACCCGGGAAAGTTTGTCGGCCAGTCTGGAGATTGTTTTGAAAACTCTCACAGACTTAGGCTGGATGATCAATTTCCCAAAATCAGAGCTGACTCCATCCCAGAAGTTTGTTTACCTGGGGATGTTCTTCGATCTAGAGACAGGATATGTTTATCCTACTCAGGAGAGAGTTCAGAAACTCATCTCATTAATTCAGTCAGTGCGACAGTCGTCATGTCCTGGCACGGGTTTACTTGAGAATGCTGGGGTTGATGGTTTCATTGGAACCAGTCATTCCTCAGGCCGCCTTACGCAGGCGGCCGATCCAGTTATTTCTCATGACACAATGGACCCAGAGTACAGGTTCGCTGGACTCGAATGTGTCAGTGTTGGCGCCTCTGATTCATCACCTGCAATGGTGGTTGGACACAGAGAATCTCTTGGTGGGGGTTATGCTAACCCCTCCCCACCCTCAGGTGACTGTGTATACAGATGCATCGATGGAGGGCTGGGGAGCTTGCCTGGAAGAGTCCACGATATCAGGGCTTTGGAATCTGGAACAGTCAAAGGAACATATAAATCTACTGGAGCTAAGAGCAGTAGTCCTGGGCCTGGAACATTTCTTACAGAAAGTTCAGGGCAAGATTGTTCTTATTCGTTCAGACAACTCAACAGTTGTGACTTACATAAACCGCCAGGGCGGAACGAAGTCGCCCAGTCTCTGTATGATGACATGGAGACTGCTTTGTTGGTGTCTGGATCACCAGATTACCTTGAAAGCAGTTCATATTCCGGGAAGGTTAAACCTGCTAGCAGACTCATTGAGCCGAAGGATGAGTGTTTTACCCACGGAATGGCAACTAAATCAATGTGTGGCGGATCGTCTGTTCGACCATTGGGGGAAACCCAACATCGATTTGTTCGCAACGAAGAAGAATGCGAAGATGACGACGTACGTCTCTCCGATTCCGGATCCAAGCGCTTTCGCAACAGATGCGTTAGCTATCAGCTGGGGGAGAATGTATGCATACGCATTCCCTCCAGCAATCCTGATTCCAAAAATTCTTCAGAAAATCAGACAAGAGGAATGCCAAGTGCTTCTGATAGCCCCGGATTGGCCAAGCCGATCATGGTATACGGATCTGCTGGACCTTCTGGTCTGCAATCCGGTTCCTCTGCCTCTGATGGACGATATTATCTTCCAGGGCAAGGCCCTTCACAACAATCCGTCAATGTTCAGATTGACTGCGTGGATGTTGTCAAGGAATCTAGAATTAAGGAGGGCTTTTCTGAGCAAGCAGCCATGTTTATGGCCAAAGCCAGGAGGGGGTCAACCTCCAGAGCATATAATTATAAAATCAACAGATTTGCAGAATGGTGCTCAAAAAGATGTATTGATCCAATGGATGCATCTATTCAGGTAGTAGCTGATTTCCTCTGTCACCTCTATGATGCCTATAGCCTCAAGCCTAACTCTATTGCTGGTTATAAGTCAGCTAATGTCTGTTATTCCTTGCTTGGCTAAGAGGGGAAGTGATGAAGTGAATACATTAAATGTATTAATTAAAGGCATGGGCAATCTAAGACCAAGGAATCCACCTGTGATTCCGTCTTGGAGTTTATCGCTAGTGCTTCAAGTACTAGGTGATAAGCCGTTTGAACCACTTAGTTCCATTTCTATGAAACTATTAACACTGAAGACTGTGTTTTTAATTGCTGCGGCCTCGGCTAGGCGTAGGAGTGAGATTCATGCCTTATCAGCCGAGGATGACCGTTTTGTGGTTTCAGGGGAAGGCCTTAAGCTGCTACCTAGGATTAATTTCTTGGCTAAAAATCAGTCGTTGAAATATCCAGGTCAACCTATTATTTTGCCTGCTTTAACTAGATATGATCCTAATTCTAAAGCATGGTGTCCTGTCCGGGCGCTTCGCCGGTACAAACAACGTACGGCGGAGTGGCGCACCGATCAGTCAGCGTTATGGTTGTCATATATTGAACCCCATGGCAGGGCTTCTAAGGACACCATTTCCAGGTGGATTGTAGAATGCATTCAGTTTTGCCATAAATCTGCCACCGGGAAGCAGGTTGACGTGGCCAAGGCTCACAGTGTCCGCGGCGTAGTGACATCCACTGCCCTATTTAATGGGGTCCCTGTGGATGATATTATGTCGGTGGCTCAGTGGCACTGTGAGTCAAGTTTTACAGACCATTATCTCCGTGACACCTCTAATCCTCTCGCCTTGTCGATTTTGAAAATATAACTAGGCATATATATTTTTGATGGGGTTTCCTCATTGCTTATATATTTCACAATTAATTTATGGAAACAACCACTAATTTGGGACTGCATCGATCTTCACCAATGGGAAGAGGATGTCAGCAGCCATTTCAACAAGGTCAGTCTTGTGTATGTGTTGTCCATTGTTGATTGTCTTGTCACGTTACCCGTTATTTATATGATGATGGTTTTGTGTATTTATGTGGTTCATTGTTGAGAGTATACGAAAATGGAGTTTTTTCGTCTCTGTCCTGTAGTACATGGCACTTGTACGTAGAGAGCGTATAGGACATTGAGGTCAGTCGACTCTTCCTCCCAGGAAGGAGGGGGGGGAGCGCATATGACATTCGGTCATCTCTCATACATCGGGGGTGTTATCCGATGGTTAGTCTAATCCTGACTGTTTTTTCATACAGTTTCAGAAGTTTAAGTGCCTTAAACGCAGAAAAGCGTATAGGGATGAGCTGGTCTTTTGACCTCGCCTCCCTCCCGCCGAATTCACTGTCGAATTCTGGCAATATCAAAAGTATTAGGGAGGTAAGTATACTCTTGATGTGAAATAAACGAAATCAAGGATTTCTTTTTTCACGAGAGAGTTGATACTTACCTCCCTAGATACGGACCCGGCCTCTCCACCCCACAGAGGCTCGGTCTTCAGGCTCTTTATAGTTGCATGTGTATCAGCCAATAAATTAGTCAGAGGAAGTGCTAGTCTGCGCATGCGCGGTGGTGGGGCTGGCATCCGCCAGACTACGCTCTGACTCCCTGCCCAGTAGGGGCACCTAACTGTTTTAATCTGAGTGTTTATTGAGTGAAAGCCAATATTTAGCAATATCAAAAGTATTAGGGAGGTAAGTATCAACTCTCTCGTGAAAAAAGAAATCCTTGATTTCGTTTAGTTTGTTCAAGGCAACCTGAATGGATGATTTGCCTGGTGGCCATCTTGGATGACCTAGTTTTCGCGAAAACAACTCCCGAGCCGCTGAAGGGATAGACCTGAAATTTGGTAAATATGCTTAGGGACCAAGATCCATTCAAGTTTGTTCAAGCGAAGTTCGTACGTTAAAAAACATGGCCACCATCAACCAATCAAAATTTAACGTTTGTTGGTCATATTGGCTTTTTTGTATTTGATGGCGAAAATTGCTTTATATATGCTTATCAGTATGCCGAGTTCAAATATGCCACTTTCAAGACTGTCGGATAAACGGTTTGGCTGCCATCTTGGTTTGTTTTCCCGCCATTGGCTCCCATAGTAACGCAATGGGCCCATAGTAAAGCAATGGGGAATTCTTTAAACGCCATCGTCTCAAGAACCACTGGGCCAATTTCAATTATATTTTGGAGGAAGCATTCATAGGGCATAGATATCTAAGTTTGTTCAAGCGAAGCGGATCGGTCAAAATCCAAGATGGCCACCAGCCAAAATGGCTGATTTTTAGAAACACTTGAAAAAAATCTCCAAAACCGCTGGAGGAATTGATTCAAAACTCATAACACATCATCTGTGGCAACGGTAGACCAAGTGTGTTCAAGGCAACCTGATTGGCCGATTTGCTTGACGACCATCTTGGATGACCTAGTTTTCGCGAAAACGACTTCTACCGAAACGCTGAAGGGATAGAGCTGAAATTTTGTAAATATGTATAGGAAGGGCCTTTCAAGTTTGTTCAAGGGAAGTTTGTTCGCTAAAAAAGATGGCTGCCATCAACCAATAAAAAATTAGCGTTTGTTGGTCATATTGGCTTTTTTGTATTTGATGTATTTTGATGGCAAAAATTGCTTTATATATGTTTATCAGTGTGGCGAGTTCAAATATCCCACTTTCGAGACTGTCGGATAAACGGTTTTCCTGCCATCTTGGTTTGTTTTCCCGCCATAGTCTCCCATAGTAAAGCAATGGGCCCATAGTAAAGCAATGGGGAATTCTTTAAACTTCTTCTCAAGAACCACTGGGCCAATTTCAATTATATTTTGGAGGAAGCATTCATAGGGCATAGAGATCTAAGTTTGTTCAAACGAAGCGGATCGGTCAAAATCCAAGATGGCCGCTGGCCAAAATGGCCGATTTTTAGACACGTTAAAAATCTTCTCCGAAACCGCAAGAGGAATTGATTCAATACTCATAACACATCATCTATGGCAACGTTAGACCCAAGTTTATTCAAGCCAACCGTATTGGCATATTTGCTTGGTGGCCATCTTGGATGACATGGTTTTCCCGAAAACGACTTCTCCGCCCGAACCGCTGAAGGGATAGAGCTGAAATTTTGTAAATATGCTTAGGGACCAAGGGCCATTCAAATTTGTTCAAAGGAATTTCATATGTTAAAAAACATGGCTGGCATCAACCAATCAAAATTTTGCATTTGTTGATCATATTGGTTTTTTTGTATTTGATGTATTTTAATGGCAAAAATTGCTCTATATATGCTTATTAGGGTGGTGAGTTCAAATATGACACTTTCGAGACTGTTGGATAAAGGGTTTGACTGCCATCTTGGTTTGTTTTCCTGCCATAGGCTCCCATAGTAAAGCAATGGGCCCATAGTAAAGCAACGTGTAATTCTTTAAACGACTTCTCAAGAACCACTGGGCCTATTTCAATTATATTTGGCAGAATGCAGCCTTAGGGTATAGAGGTCTAAGTTTGTTCAAACGAAGCTGATCGGCCAAAATCCAAGATGGCCACCGGCTAAACCAGCCAATTTTTGAAAATGTCTAAAAATCTCCGAAACGGCTTGGGGGTTGATTAAAAACTCATGAAACATCATCTAATGCAGGAGGAGAACCAATTTGTTCAAGAGAACCTGATTGGTCCATCGGCTTGGTGGCCATCTTGGATGACCTACTTTTCACGAAAACAACTTCATATCCAGAATCGTTGAACGGTTTGGGCCGAAATTTGGGAGATATGATAAGGGACTAAGCGCCATTAGGTTTTGTTCAAAAGTAATTGATACATAAAGAAACTGTTTTCTTGTTATAATTCTGCTCAACTCTGTAGGGTTCTACTTATTGTTGATGGCATTTCTGGTTGAAATGCCTTTGATGCAGGTGAGCAATACAGGCCCCTTGGGCCTCCTGTTATGATGTCATTTTATACATCACGTGGTTGATTAAGATATCATAAGATGGATGGATACAGTGGAAAGGTGAATTGTGTTTTGATTTTATTGCAGAATTTAACCAATTTATGCAGTTCATGAACACCAGTGAATACACAGTTGTTCATTTCGAGCCTTCTCAGGAAATACTCAATACTTACCGAGATGGCGGTGTGTCAATTATTGACCAATGGGTATGTGCCCATGCAAGGTATGCCTGACATAGATCTTACATCATATAATGAGTTATCACCTCAGTATGCAGTTCTCTTTCACAGCTAGATTAGCTTTGACTGTTTCATGGCAAAACTGGTCTGTGCAGTGGTTTTGAGGGATGTCCATTTGCAGACCAAGAGAAAACTACTGTGGCCGATTTACCACTGGAATGACTGGCGCGATAACTGTGCCAATCATTCTGGCAGTAAATTTTGAAAAATATTCTTTTCTTGGCCTGCGATTGGACAGTCAATAAGAAAATATTTAGATTTTATTGACCAAATTCAATCAGTAACCCTTTAACACTCATATCAGCCAAGAACAGCTTCTGCAGTGGTCTTGAGAAATGTCCATTTGCAGCGCAATGGATTATTTTTGAAAATTTACCACTGAAATGACTGGCTTGATAACCGTGCCAGTCATTCCAGTGGTAAATTTTCAAAGATAGTCTTGTATTGGGCTGCATGCAAATGGACATTTTCTTAGAGAAAATTGAAAAGGGTTAAAAACAGTGTTACTATATGCTGTTTCAATGACATAATTAACAACATTGTTACAGCATGCAGCCTACTTTTAATATGGGTTTGTTCAATCATTTTAGGAACACGCACAGCCCTTTTGTAAAGGTAAACTTTCCAGAGCATTCTATGAGATCGGCAGAGCTGAAAGAACCCTCTCCTTTCAAACTATGTTCAGAGTTCATACAAACTGGAAAAGGACTTGAATTTTGACATGTGCCTTGAAAACTCGTGAATTTCAGAATTCCTTTGAAAAGTGCTTGAAAATTGCTTTAATGTGTTGAAAATCCCTTGAATTTAACATTTCAGCCCAAATTATTTTCATTGAGTACAAGTGCTGTCATGAATTACAATGTATCTCAGTCAAAATAAAGTAATTGCCTTCTCAGAGCATTTAATATTAAAATCTTTGCATTATCATACTGTCTTGTAACTTGTATTGTCAGGGGATTCCACATCTCAGCCCCCCCCCCTTCATTTCCTACCCCATTTCCATTCTCCAGTCTGGTATCAAGCCCTTGAAAACTTTGAAATTGTAGCCAGAAACATCCTTGGAAAATCCTTGAATAAAAACCTCAGATGGCTCGAATTTATTCATGAAAATTTCATTTCACTTCAAAAGTATACTTACCTCCCTAACACTGATATTCCCAAATATCGACTTTCACTCAATAAAAACTCAGATTAAAAAAAGTTAGGTGCCCATACTGGGCAGATAGTCAGATGACAGTCTGGCGGATGCCAGCCCCAACCTTGCGCATGCGCAGACTAGCACTTCCTTTTTTCCAATTTATTGTCAAAAGACACATGCAAATTTTCCATATACTAAAGTTTCTGCTGTTTCTTCTCTCATTCATCTGAATTACCATGTCTGATTGCGCTAAGTCGCCTGAGGATGTACAGGTACCTCGTTATCAAGTGATTTCAATTACATATTTGTCTAATTTAACGTTTTAATCCTGTGTGTAATGTGTTTCCGGAATTCGCGATTAGACGTGATAGTCGCCATTAAAACTGATTTATTTTTATTTGGCGCTATGAAATACTAATCTCTCTGTGTGTATGTGTCCACAGGTGTCTATCTATGATTGAAAAGGACAGCACATCTTCAGTGTGGAACCAAGGTTCCATTTCCCCTTAAAATGTTAGGGAACAAAATCCATGCCCAGTGAATTGGAGATCTCATAAGAAGATCTCACTTTGCCCTATTGGTTCATTTCCCTTCCCCTTATGGTGGAGAAATTTAAGAGGTTATAGAGAATGGTGGAGTATCCAGTTCATGAGATCGGGTAGTATGTCTATGCTAAAGAAGCAGGTATTCTAGTGTTATTATATTGGGCACTTGAAATTATTTAGAAATGTTTCTGAAATCTGCTGCCAATTTTATCACTGTTTTTCTGATGTTTTACATGGCTTGTATCGCTATCCTTTCCAGAATTGTTTTGTCCAACGCTGGTTTACATGTATCTATTGTTGTAATGGTCTTTATGGCCATTAGTCCTCTCCTGGCTTTATTTTGGTTTGAGTTTTATTAATTCATTAACTAAAATACTCATACTTGTGGCCTTTCAGAAACCTGGTTGTCCCATCTGTGGTCATTTCATCAAGCCTAGATTTGCCCCTCACCCATGCTTTAATTGCAGTTCTTGTGGGCCACTGTTAAACTGTGATGTATGTAAACAGTGGGAGTTGGGGGTGGAGGAGGGCAGGTGATCTAATGTTTGACTTTTTGTCGCTTCAGGCCAAGGATAAGGCGTCAGAAGATGAGAAGCGCTCAAAGAAGGAGCGGGGGAGTGTAAGTCAGAAGGGTAAGAGGAAGGCGTCCACATCCATAGATATGGAAGTGTTCCGTCTTGAGATGATGGAAGAGATGAAGAAGACGATAAAGGATTTGGTTCCAGAGATGCTTCGTGGCATGCTCCCTGGACCAAATCCTTTGTTATCTCCTCCTGCTCTGGAGCAAATAATCCCCACCTGAATCGGTTTTCTTCAGGGATTTATCAGTTTTCCCCATGATTCAGAAGTGGCATTTTGAAGGGGCAGAAGCTCACTATGAGAACACTGGCAGCAGGCTTACCGTGCCGGTCGTTCATGGGCAGGGCTCACTGGACCCAGGTTCCCGCTTATTGGGTCCTCAGGTGTGTCCGCGCCCTACAGGTACTGTGTCCTCTTACGGTACCTTTCCTGACCAGTCCGGGTTAGCATTCTTCGCTGACCCGGAGTCTAATCTTACTGGCCAGGAAGAAGAGGATTATTTGCTGGGTTCTCCTATCGCCATGGACATGGAGACTGACGAATGTGCACCCCTCGCGGGGAACATAAGCGACTTTTTCCATGGGTCTACTCACATAGTAGTAGCATTCACGGCGCAGATGGTAGCCCAGTTTGGGGGCGATGACCAGCATTACCGCATACCTCGGCTTGCCGATGGTGTAGCTGGTTCTGGCCAGAGCCGTGGTGTGGCGAGTATTTATACCCCACGCAATGCCACGGTGCCTGCGCCTGGTCAAGCCAGTGCTTTTAGCATGCCTGTTCTGTCGGGCCCGCATGCTTTCACTGGCTTGCCAGGAGTATCGGTACGTCCAGCCACGCTATCACCTGTGAATGTTCTAGTGGATGACGAAGGCCCACGCGTAGTCGAACATTCACAGGTGGCCACAGAGGACGACTGGTCTGACACTTGTCATTGGCTAATCAATGTCAGGCCAGATCTTGCTGTGGAACAGCTGGCTAGCCAGCGGGACCAGTGCCCGTGGCTAGCAGGGAAGCCGGCTGCTACCACGATGCCATCTCTGCCGCTAGCTGAGCGCATATCGTGGATATGTTTTCAGTGGCAGAGATGTCTATTAAAGCGAATGGACATCTCGCGAAGGCCCCTCGCGAGATGGCAAAGCGATGCCGCATCGTACCCAGTGAATACCAGCGGTACGGTGTAGTGCATAAGCCCAGTGTGGATGACCGCGCTGCGCTAGGTGAGGACAAGCCGCTAGGCTCCCGGTATATTGTATATATGTTTTCAGCGGCAGAGATGGCTATTAAAGCGAATGGACGTCTCGCGAGATGGCAAAGCGATGCCGCATCGTACCCGGTTAATACCAGCGGTACGGTGTAGTGCATAAGCCCAGTGTGGATGACCGCGCTGCGCTAAGTGAAGACACGCCGCTAGGCTCCCGATCTGACACGGGAGCGCTGTGCATGAGCCCGCTGTGCTTGGCAAACACCGTGTTGCCCGATGCAGTGCTCTCGCACGTCTCCCAGCGGTTACAGGGGATAGTAACAGCATCCGCATCGCACCAGTCAAGTCCGGTAGCAGTCCAGAGAGCCATCCAGGATGGTATTAACCTGGCTCTGGACTGTTTAACCCTGTCAGTTATCAGGAGTGTCCGGGTGCTGCGCATGTTTTCTCTTGACAATCTGTGCCCATCCCAGGACCTGTACAATAGGCTTCTGCGTACGCCTATGACAGGTCCTGCTCTCTTTGGAGATGAGGGATGTAAGCACCTCCAAGAGACGGTCACCCTGGTGAATAACCAGAAGGCTTTGCGCAAGCAATTTGAAGTGCTGCGCAGAATGGAGCACATTCGCACAGCACCCCCTGCGTACCATCCTCGGCAGGCATGGGATGGCGGTGGCTAAGTCAGAAGCCAGCCACCGCAGTCCCAGCAACGGCCACGCATGCTCCGGCCAGCAGCGAGGGGATGCGCAGGCTCCTCCAGTCAGGCAGCTGTGGCGCGCGAGGATCTGGTCGTGGTAACCATGCCTGATGGGTCGGTTTCCACAGTAAGGACCATTCCAGTGCTTCTGTGTCCAGAGACAGTGCCACTCTTGCATTGGCAAGAGTGGGAGCGGTTGACTCAGGACCGCTTAGTCTTACGATGGCTTTCAGTCGGGTATCATCCTGACTGGATAATAGGTCCGCCCTCGCAGCCGTCTCCGGTACCGATCTGGACTTAAAATCCAAGAGATCAAAATCAACAGTTGTGTATAGAGGAGAAAATAAATTCCCTCATACAAAAAGAGCAATTCAACCGGCACAAAATTGTTCAGGCTTCTATTCAACCATGTTCCTAGTGACAAAAAGCACTGGAGGGTGGAGACCTCAACCTCAAGCCACTGAACAAGTTCATAGATGCACCGAGTTTCAAAATGGAAACTGTGAAATGGGTGTTGGCAGGGTTAGAGAAGGGAATGTGGACTGCGTCAATAGATTTAAAAGATGCATATTTCCACATTCCAATGGCGAAGAGTTTTCGCCGGTCCCGAGGTTTGCGTTCCAGCACAGTCAGTGGGAATTCAGGTCTTCCTCGGGTCTTCACCAGGGTGGTCCTTGCGATAATGCCATACCGCCGCAGGAGAAGCATAGCCGTCCATGCATACATAGATGACTGGCTGTTAAAAGCACACAATCAGGAAAGTCTATCAGCAAATCTGGAGATAGTTCTAAAAACTCTCAGACTTAGACTGGATAATCAACTTCCAAAATTCAGAGCGGACTCCATCCCAGAAGTTCGTTTACCTGGGAATATTCTTCGATCTAGAGATAGGATATGTTTAATGTTTATCCTGCTCAGGAGAGGGTACACATGTACAAGTACTCATCTCATTAATACAGTCAGTGTACAACAGTCGTCATGTCCTGGCACAGGTTTACTTGAGAATGCTGGGGTTGATGGTTTCATTGGAACCAGTCATTCCACAGGCAGTCTTACGCAGGCGGCCTATCCAGTTATTTCTCATGACACCAAGAGTACAGGATCACTGGACTCAAATGTGCCGGTATTGGAGCTTCTTATTCACCACCTACAGTGGTGGATGGAAAGAAGGAATCTCCTGGTGGGGGTGATGCTCACCCCTCCCCACCCTCAGATAGCGATGTATACAGATGCATCAATGGAGGGATGGGGAGCTTGCCTGGAAGAAGCCACAGTATCAGGGCTTTGGAATCTGCATCAGTCGCAAGAACATATCAATCTACTGGAATTACGAGCAGTAGTACTGGGCCTGGAACATTTCTTAATGAAAGTTCAGGGCAAGACTGTTCTAGTTTGATCAGACAATTCAACAGTCGTGACTTATATAAACTGCCAGGGTGGAACTAAGTCGCCCAGTCTCTGTATGATGACATGGAAATTGCTTTGCTGGTGCCTGGATCACAGGATCACCTTGAAAGCAGTTCATATTCCGGGAAGGTTAAATCTGCTAGCAGACTCATTGAGCCGAAGGATGAGTGTTTTACCTACGGAATGGCAATCGTCTGTTCAACCACTGGGGGGAAACCCAACATAGATTTATTCGCAACGAAGAAGAATGCGAAAATGACGACGTACATGTATGTCTCTCCATTCCAGATCTGAGCGCTATCGCAACAGATGCCTTAGCTATCAGCTGGGTGGGAATGTATGCATACACATTCCCTCCAGCAATCCTGATTCCAAACATTCTTCAGAAAATCAGACAGGAGGAGTGCCAAGCGATTCTGATCGCCCCCAAATTGGCCAAACCGATCATCGTATACGGATCTGCTGGACCTTCTGGTCTGCAATCTGGTTCCTCTGGTTCCTCTGCCTCTGATGGACAATATTATCTTCCAGGGCAAGGCCCTTCACAACAATCCGTCAATGTTCAGATTTACTGTGGGGATGTTGTTAAGGAATCAAGAATTAAGGAGGGCTTTTCTGAGCAAACAGCCATATTTATGGCAAAAGCCAGAAGGGGGTCAACCTCCAGAGCATATAACTATAAAATCAACAGATTTGCAGAATGGTGCTCAAAAAGATGTATTAATCCAATGGATTCATCTATTCAGGTAGTAGCCGATTTCCTCTGTCACCTGTATGATGCCAATAGCCTCAAGCCTAACTCAATTGCTGGCTACAAGTCAGCTTTAATGACAGTTATCTCTTGCTTGGCTAATAGGGGAAGTGATAAAGTAAGTACATTAAATAATTTAATTAAAGGCATGGGCAATCTAAGACCAAGGAATCCTCCTGTGATTCCGTCTTGGAGTTTATCACTAGGTATTAGCTGATAAGCCATTTGAACCACTAAGTTCCATTTCTATGAAAATGTTGACACTTAAAACTCTATTTTTAATTGCTACGGCCTCGGCTAGGCGGAGAAGTGAAATCCATGCCGTATCAGCCGAGGCAGACCGTTATGTGGTTACAGGGGAAGGCCTTAAGCTTCTACCTACAATGTAGGATAAATTTCATGGCTAAAAACCAGTCTTTGAAATCTGGTAGGGCTTCCAAAGACACCATTTCCAGGTGGATTGTAGAATGTATTCAATTTTGTCATAAATCTGCCACAGGTAAACAAGTTGACTTGGCCAAGGCTCACAGTGTTCGCAGTGTAGTGGCTTCCACCGCCCTGTTTAATGGGGTCCCTGTGGATGACATTATGTCGATAGCCCTGTGGCACTGTGAGTCGAGTTTCACCGGCCATTACCTCCACGACACCTCGAATCCTTTCGCCTTATAAATTTTGAAAAAGTTTTATTGTATTTGCCCTAATTTAACCGCCGGGCGGTTAGCGGTCGCGTAAGGGGGCGGCTTAATTAGGGAGAAAAATTCACCGTAGATCGCCGTTATTTTTGTCGGGTAACCGTTAGGTGGGTCTGATATAAATGTATAATGCTCACATATTGATTATATATATGGACAGTACATTCCGAGTTCCTGAGTCCATTAAATTAGGTCTGTAAAACGCAGACGATTCTTCCGAGTATTAATCAGCTTCCGATATAGGCCGAGTTTATGCCGTCAATCGTAGCTACTCGAAGTTACCTTCCGATGTATGTGGATTGTGAAGTATCTACACGTGTACTAACATTAGTGTCTTGCCGCTACTCGAGTAACGACCTTGAGTCGTCCCACTAAGTGGAAGCTGATACATCACGTGATACAAATCGTTAGTTCTCTTTTCTCGCGTCGCCATATGACATACATGTACATGTATGGTCTTCTCAAAGCTATCGGTTGTGTTATCTGATGTTCAACTCATTGCCTGATTGTGTTTCACACAATTTCTGAAGTTCAAGTAGCTTAAGTGCAGAAAACGCATACGGAAGAGCTGGTCTTTTGATCTCGCCTCCCTCCCGCCAAATTCTCTTACGAATTCTGGCAATATCAAAGAGTGTTAGGCAGGTAAGTATACGTACTCTTGAAGTGAAATAAACGAAATCACAAATTTCTTTTTTCACGGAAGAGTTGGTACTTACCTCCCTAACATGGACCCGGCCTCTCCGCCCCACAGAGGCTCGGTCTTCAGGCTTTCTTAGTTGCATTGTATCAGCCAATAAATTAGTCGGTGGAAGTGCTAGTCTGCGCATGCGCGAGTTTGGGGCTGGCATCCGCCGGACTGTCATCTGACTACCTGCCCAGTAGGGGCACCTAGCTTTTTTTAATCTGAGTGTTTATTGAGTGAAGGTCGATATTTGGGAATATCAGCATGTTAGGGAGGTAAGTGTCAACTCTCTCGTGAAAAAAGAAATCCATGATTTCGTTTAATTGTCTCTAAGAAAATGTCCATTTGCAGATTAAGAGAAGACTATTTTGGAAAATTTATCGCTGGAATAACTGGCTCGGTTATCAGTCTGCAAATGGACATTTCTCAAGACTACCGTATTTCGCTTAATTGAAGCGTAGGCTTCTATTAGGACAAGAGGTGTTCAATTTCCAACCCAACATCTCTGAGAAAAGGGGGTGGGCTTATATTAGAGTTTTCCCAAAAAAAGTTCTAAAACTGATACCACGGAAATTCAACGCATTTTCTGCCGTAAAAATTCCCAGCGCCTACGCCTATGTTTAATGTATACCTCAAAACATCACCGGGGAAGTGAAATTATTTGATTTGAGCGCCTAAATATTGCGTATCCTTTAATAAAGGTCGTTTATTACATCAAAATTAATCCACAATTTGATATAAAATGGCGTCGCGAAAACATACAGATCACGTGATTCGCCTCCAATTGAAGAGATTATTTTAGAGCAAGTACTCGGATATAAATATTCTGGAATTGGGGACTCAGAACTCGGGAATTTCTATATATTATCATTGCGCGATAGGAACTGAGTATTATACATGTACTGATCTGAATAACGGGTACCCGTTTGATAAACTCCCGTTAGCGTATAATATCTCGCGAGAACACGCCGCCTCCCATCACAAAAGAGCCGCTGGCTCGCCAACTTAAGAAGCCGCCTATATTGTCGTTCGTAATAATTCAATTTGGATCATTTAATGTTGATCGGCGTTACAAAATTGATGCACATTTTCTCCCATGCTTGTTTGGTACATAAATTTGGTCTCAAAATATATTTATAACGAAGGTATTTAATCATGCCAAGACTGTTTTACGTGCATTTTGACTACAAGAGTGTGGAATAAACTTTTTTATATCTTGAACATACGTGGCCTGCTATTAGTATTAATTTAATAGGTGGTCGAGATTTACAAATCCGAGGCCTGTATTGACTTCTAGAGGGGCCGGGAATGTATCAGGGCAGAGATCGGTCTGAAGTAGACACGCCCTGTGACACGATTGTTATTATTATACACGCTATTCTTACAAATTTGCTCCTAAAAAAAACTTTCATATACAATCTGCTGAGTTAGGGGGTGGGCTTCTAATACAGAGTTTTGCCATTTTGAAACTGCTAAGAAATCATTGGAGCTCATATGTCAAAGTTAGGGGGTGGGCTTCTATTAGAGCATAGGCTACAATTAAGCGAAATACAGTACTGCAGAAGACGTTTCTAGCTGATATGAGTGTTAAGGGTTAAGTCAACATGCATATTGAATGATGAATTTCTTTTTGAATAGGTATTTTATTGGTACGTGTGTTTCAACGTTCTCATATCGCATTCAAGAGGACCGTGAAATCTTAGGATTCACGATAGAATCGACAGCTAACTGTTTATGCTCTGATACAGAACCTGACTGTGAACAGCCTGGACGATGGCCGATAGTATACAAGGAAGAGTATGGATATTGATGAAGCAAGTCCTGCAGAAGTACCAATTAATTATAATTCAATAGGAGCTTGTCAAATAAAGAGTGGTGTTCATTTTGAAAACTGTATTGCTGTTAACCTTTTACCCCTCAAATTCTTATAAAAGAAAATTCCAATTTTCTCATAGAAAATATCCATTTGCAGATCAAGAGAAGACTATTTTTTAAATTTTACCACTGGAATTACTGGCTCTGTTACTGAGCCAGTTATTCCAGTGCTAAATTTTCCAAAATATTCTATTGCTCTGTAAATGGGCATTTCTCAAGACCACTGCGGAAGGTGTTTTTGACTGATAAGAGTGTTAAAGGGTTAACTGCTGCTGTCTTCAATAGACAGCAGCACCTTAGATCAATGTAATCATCAATATAAACAAGAGAAGGATAGCTTTCTAGCTATACTCTGTCCATTTATAGTTAACCCCTGTTGTGTCAACAGCGCCTCAAAGCGCTCAAAATATTGCTTCATACATGTATATCAATTAAACATTTTTATTGTCAATATTCTTGAAGATATTTTTATTTTAGAAGACTATTTTTGTAAATTTACCACTGAATCATTTTTCGCCGGCTTTCATTAAAGGGGTAATGGTAAAGAAAATTAAAGTTTAGTTTTAAAGTCACTGTCTATCTGCAGGCTGAGAGAAGAGTACTTTGGAAAATTTACCGTAAATTTTCAAAAATACTCTATGTCTTTCAAATAGCCATGTTTGAAGACCACTGCAAAGTTGTTTTTGGTCAGTTTGACCATTAAAGGGTTAAGTTGACACAAGATGGGTTTACAGACAGTTTCTACACATATAGGAATCAACTTGTAACTTTGATACCTGAATACCCAAGTTTTAAATCTCAAGGTAACTTTACAGACAGACAGATAAGCTGATGAATATTTTGCGACTAATTTGAGCTGTTGCCGCAAATTAGTTTCAAAATATTCAACGAAATGTTTATCAAATTTTATTTTCATCAATTCATACAACTTACTGAAGGAGTTTTGATTGCGACATCAGCTAACATGTGACGTATTTGATTATGGTTTCAGATACTTGAGTGACATATTAGATCCCTCTATTAGAATATAAGGCACAAAGAATACTATAGGCCTACATATATTACGATTTCTCACAAAGGATGATATTTAATGTTAATTTTACCACATTTAAGTAAGCTGAAACTATATATTGTGTTAAAAAGTTAAATTCATCAATCCATTACATTGAGGAAGCAACAGCGCCAAGTCAAATTAGTTTCAAAATATTCAACGGAATGTTTATTAAATGGTAAAGACATACAATTCCTACAACATGTCGGACTATTAAGAGTTTGATACGGACTATATCGTGTCATGATGTCATATGATTGAGTAAAGAAATGGATTCATGAATTGAGCCGCATACAGCAGCTCAGAAATAACTTAACATGTGTCCAAGACAAAATAAAAGCTACTGTTGAATATTTTGAACATAATGGAGGAATCCATTTTTAGCTATGCCCCGCCCATCTTTAGCTACCGTATTTCGCTTAATTAAAGGCTAGGCTTCTATTAGGGCAAGAGGTGTTCAATTTCCAACCCAACATCTCTGAGAAAGGGGGTGGGCTTATATTAGAGTTTTCCCAAAAAAGTTTTCTAAAACTGATACCACGGAAACTCAACGCACTTTCTCCCGTAAAAATTCCCACCGCCTACGCCTATGTTTAATGTATACCACAAAACATCACCGGGGAAGTGAAATAGTTTGATTTGAGCGCCTAAATATTGCGTATCCTTTAATAAAGGTCGTTTAATACATCAAAATTAATCCACAATTTGATATAAAATGGCGTCGCGAAAAAATACAAATCACGTGAGTCGTCTCCAATTGAAGTTTATTTTAGAGCGAGTACTCGGATATAAATATTCTGGAATCGGGGACTCGGAACTCGGGAATTTCTATATATTATCATTGCGCGATAGGAACTGAGTATTATACTGATCTGAATAACGGGTACCCGTTTGATAAACTCCCGTTAGCGTATAATATCTCCCGAGAACACGGGGCCTCCCATCCCAAAAGAGCCACTGGCTCGCCAACTTAAGAAGCCGACTATATTGTCGTTTGTAATAATTCAATTTGGATCATTTAATGTTGATCGGCATTACAAAATTGATGCACATTGTCTCCCGTGCTTGTTTGGTACATAAATTTGGTCTTAAAATATATTTTTAAGGAAGGTATTTAATCACACCAAGACTGTTTTACGCACATTTTGACTAGAAAAGTGTGGAATAAACTTATTATATCGTGAACATATGTGGCCTACTATTAATATTAATCTAATAGGTGGTCGAGATTTAAAAATCTGAGGCCTGTATTGACTTCTAGAGGGCCGGAAATGTATCAGGGCAGAGATCGGTGTGGACAATTGTTATTATTATACACGCTATTCTTACAAATTTGCTCCTAAAAAAACCTCATATACAATCTGCTGAGTTAGGGGGTGGGCTTCTAATACAGAGTTTTGCCGTTTTGAAACTGCTAAGAAATCATTGGGGCTCATATGTCAAAGTTAGGGGGGTGGGTTTCTATTAGAGCATAGGCTACAATTAGGCGAAATACGGTAAGCTGCACCAACACTTCGCCTGTGTTGGGATCCATTGATCCCTGAACTCCCCCAATTATCAATTTCCAGAAAACTATACAGGTAAGCTGTTGAATATTTTGAAACTAATTTTACTGGGTGCTCTGTTGCTGGCAACGGCGGTCAGTAAAATTGGTTTCAAAATATCCAGCAACATGCTTATTAAATACAAGTAGTAAAGACATACAATTTGTACAAGAATGCTTAGTCCGTCATCAAGTAAATGTTTGTGACGAAATTAGCTACATCATTCATGATGTAATTGATTATGATGTCATCCTACATGTCATGTAGTTGATTATGACATATGATTGACTGAGAAATTTGATTCATGAATTGGATCAGAAGACTTATGCTTTAGGCAACAATATCTCCCAATCCAATTATGTTCAAAATTTTCAACAGATCATTTCTTACATCGTATTCAAAATTGTACTAACTTACATGTTTGTGTTTTCGTTTTGCATGCCATAGTTACTTAATTAAGAACTGTACTGCAGTTTCATGCAAACTCATTGCCATCTTGTATCATATTTATCCCATAATTAAGTTTACAAAGCTTAACATGTAATAAATTTGATATCAAATGGCAACTAATTTTAGATCACCTATCTCTGAGGTATACTTCTTGCCTGACCTGGATGGAGTCTAAGAATCTCTGGCAGAGTTGATTTTACTACATATTAATAACTTGATCCCTCCAACCCTCCAATTTGTTCAAGAAAATTTCAATTTTCTCATAAAATGTCCATTTGCAGTCCAAGAAGACTATATTTAAAAAATTTACCACTGATTTGTCTGGCTCGGTCATCGAGCCAGTCATTCCAGCGATACATTTTTTTAAATAGTCTTCTCTTCGTCGGCAAACGGACATTTCTGCAGACCACATGCACGGCAGAAACCATGTTTCGTTGATATAAATGTTAAAGGAGTTAAAGGTTTAAGGTGGTTTTAATATTATTTTAAGATCTTAAAAATGCTTACTGAGGCTTTCTGTTAACAGTGTATTGAAGCTAATGGACCTTTCCGGCTTAAGCTATGCTCCATCCATCTCTAGCTAAGCTCCACCCACACCTCGCTCGTGTTGGGATCGATCGATCTCTGAACACCCTGACCATCAGTTTCCAAAAAAACTACACAGGTAAGCTGTTGAATATTTTGGTACTAATTTGACTGGTTACTGTTGCTGCCTAAGGCAGCAACAGTGCCCAGTCAAATTAGTTTCAAAATATTCAACAGCATGTTTATTAAATAACAAAGACATACAATTCATACAATGTGTCGGACCATTTGAGATTTGGTGACGGTCTATATGGAACCCTTTGTGATGTAATGATTATGACGTCATCATACACGCGTTGAGCTGATTATGACGTCATACGAGGTCTGATGATGAATGGATACTCTGGAAAGGTTAATTAAAGGAATACTCTAAATGGAGCACTGGTAAACCAAAGGCCATGGGTTAATATTCTACCTCAACTGATGAGTACCAGGAGCGTGAAACCGGTTGTGAAGAGTGTTATTAGTTTTATGGTGTGTGATTAATTCTTTAACCAAAATAGCATGATACTACAAAAAGTACGTACACTGTATTATTAAATGGAGCACGATGTTCATATTATAATTATAATAGACTATTAATAATAGTTGTTTTTCAAGACAGCAACAATTGTCATCAAGGTTAACTTAAAAATATTCCAAATTTGTCCAGAACGGTTGCATACAATTTTCAGGCTCAGAGACAAGATTTCAACGTAGGACAAAAGTGAAATTAACATGCAATTATATTACGTCAGTGAATCATATCAGTTTTATTCCATATTACAAGAATATGATATACTAGCTGACTCTTCTTATGTCTGAGCCAGAATTACGTCTTGATATTGGTTGAAATGTCATGTATGCATGGCTTCGATAAACTCGGGGAATACCTTGAAATTTCACGTTAAAAAATCAACTGTCTTTCTTTGATGACTTAGTATAGATCTGAAAATAGTGTTATGAAACCTGAATAGAGAGTTTGAGATGACTTTAAAGGGAAGCTAATCTCATCTCAAATGTATTTCACCGATAGATTATGTTTTATAGATTCCATAGCATTCATATTCTGTCACATTCCTGTATCTGTATCACAATTATCTGCTTTGTTGCGTAAATTTTGAACAGTGATTGGACCACCATTTTGTCTCCTCAAGACATTACCTTCATTAGTATGTAAAGATCATCTTGTTGAATATTTTGAAACAAATTTGACTGAACTTTCACTCAAATTAGCTTCAAAGTATTCAACAGCTGAACTGTACGATTGCATTAAACCACATTGCCAAGCTATATGTGGCACCTTTATGACTGAGTGCAGATACAGAGGCCGATACACAAGGTTTTTTCTAATTGGTTGAAAAGCAAATAATAACAGCCATCATAGGCTGTAGAAATGCATCAACATTTAGCTACTAAAGCTTGAATATCTTTTGTTGTCAGCACGATAAATAGCTAAAATGTCAGTGATGCTTTATGTGGGGAAAATTCTAATCCCTAAATGGCTAGTATAAGACTGTTTGGCATTACTGACATATGGCGTTATTCCCGATTAACTCATGAGAACGCGGCCTAGAAGATAAGGTGAGTTTTCCTGTAATATTATTTGAAGATCTTAATAAAAGCTTATTGAAGCTGGTTAATATTTTCGTTTTAAAAGTTTATTGAGGTTGTTTAAGTTTAACGTTAAAAGTTTGTTGGGTGGGTTAAGATTGTATGTTAAAACATCGGAGCTAGTTAAAATTTCATGGTAAAAGGGTATTTGTGCCAGTTACATTTTCTCTTAGAGATATTGTGTTCATAATGTCCCTGTGTGTACATAAATCTCTACCTGGCTAGCCAGTTACAATTACGGTCCAAATCACACGGCCACAACAGAATTCGACTGTGTGTAGAAACCCACACTCATGAAAATCTCAGCAGCAAAGTAGGATTTTGTCCTGCAGTGTTGGTGTGGTGGAAGCGTTTGTGGGCTATGATGCTAGGAAAATTCTGCCAGCTGTGGTTTCGATTCTCTGTCAATTTATATGGCTTCGATTCCCTGTCAATGTATCTATAATGGTGTGCGAGCTTCCGCCCATTGTGGTTTCGATTCCCTGTCAATGTATCTATAATGGTGTGCGAGCTTCCGCCAGTTGTGGGATCAATTCCCTGTCAATGTATCTATAATGGTGTGCGAGCTTCCGCCAGTTGTGGGATCAATTCCCTGTGAATGTATCTATAATGGTGTGTGAGCTTCTGCCAGTTGTACGTTTCGATTCCCTATCAATGTATCTATGGTGTGCGATAGTTGTTAGAAATACAATGTACATGTTCTCGCCATACTATATATTATAGTTTCTATTCTTATATGTTATAAGCAGGTCTGATCTGTGTGCACATATTATAGTTCAAATTTGACAATACCCTTGTCTAATGTCTGTCTCTCACTGATTCAAGATTTACATTTAATTTTACTCTGAAAATATTTGTTTAAAATATTTTTGTATCAAATTTTTAATTTCTTATGCATTTATTTGATAGACGTGTTGAAATAGCTGAAGACAACAATCAACAAAAAAAATCAAATGATTACCCTCTTGTAACCCTTGCACCCACTCTATTCACCTCCGAGAGGTCCCTGATAACGCATTGCACCCACTCTATTCACCTCCGAGAGGTCCCTGATAATGCAGAGTACTGAGCCGATACCAGGTGCAATACCAGTACTGGCCCAGTAAGCTACGTTATCAAGCATCACACTGTTGATGCTGCAGAATTATATAGATAGACAAAGAATCTGAATATCATAGCAATAAACTTTGCTGTGTGCTCATCTGTACCAGTAAGATTCCAATCATATCTAATGGCTCGGTTCACGCCCTTGTTCAGGCATATGAAAGGTTTAAAGAATTCACAGTGACAATCCTGCACTTGGTTGCATCTCACACAGTGTCTGTGCGGTGTGATTTTGTACCAGATCTTAGACTGGCAGAGCATTATTAACCCAGTGGAATGGAGGAATCATCCTTGCACTCCCTGTTTGAAGTGCCATAAAACTACACAGGTAAGCTGTTGAATAGTTTGAAAGTAATTTGACTGGGTGCTGTTGCTGCCTATGGTCAAATTAGTTTCAAAATATTCAACGAAATGTTTATTTACATCTGACATCATTAAGACATACAATTCGTACAACGCCGCTTAGCTTGTCATCAATTAAGCGTTCGTAATAAACCTATCGACATCATGCTACATTATTCATGATGTCATTATTATGATATTATCCTACACGTCATGTAATTGATTATAATGTCATATGATTGATGGGTAAACTGGAAAGTTCCATTATCAATAGCATTGAACACACTAAAAATGTGTAAATAGTGATGTCACATGTTAGATATGCAGTTCATGTTACCATAACATCAGTTAGACATGTAGTATGACTATGAGTCTAGAAATGTGGTTCATGCATGTGTGAGCAAAATGGCCCTCGCTGAGTGATGCGGTAACAAACTGCTCTAACACGCTACGTCACAGATATCAGCACTACTCAGCAAGTCGCTGATGCTCTATCTAGACTCTGTAAGTATGTTAGAACCTTAAAAATCAAAATTGTTTGAGAAAATTGAAATTATTATTTAGTAGATGTCCATTTGCAAGGAAAAAGAGGATTTGTTTATTTTAACATTTGAATGATGGGCTCAGTTAGCGAGCCAATCATTTCAGTGTTAAAATTTCAAAATAGTCTCATGACCACAGCAAAAACTGTTTTTTAGCTTGCTTGATTATTAATGAAAAGAAAATGATGCATTATCAGGAATACAACCCATTCACTATATAATTGTAAATAGCCTTTGTAGCCATAAGAACATGTGCTCCTTAAGGTGGGTGCTATTATAACAACTCATCTTAAAGGGAAGCTAATCTCGTTTCAAATGTATTGTACCGTTAGATTATTGTTTATAGATTCCATATCATTCATATTCTGTCAAATTCCCTTATCTGTATCAGAATTATCTGCTTTATAATATCGCGTAAATGTTGAGCAGTGATCGCCACCATTTTATGTCCACAAGCCATAGTATTTGATGTTATGTAAGTGCCCAGGCATTACATTGTTTATTATGTAATACTCATCCTGTTGAATAACTTGAAACTAATTTTACTGGAAGTTGTTGCTATGGCAGCAACACCTTCCAATCAAATTGGTTTCAAAATATTTAACAGCTACCTGTATGATTACCTTTATACCACATTGCCAAACTTATAGCTGGCACCTCTATGACTGAGCAGATATACGAGGCACACACGCTAGGTAAAGTAGATCATGACAGCCACCTTAGGCTGGAGAAATGTATCAACAATCAGCTACTAAAGCCTGCATATCTTATGTGGTCGTCATGACAAAAATCTAAATATCACCTGAATGTTTAGTACACGGTAAGGTGAGATTTGCTTTAACCTGTCTTGTGTCAACGTAACCCAATAATCATCAAGCAAAAAACGATCTCTGCAATGGTCTTGATGAGTTTCCATTTGGAGACCAAAATATTTTTTTGGAAAATTTATCACTTGACTGACTGGCATGTTTACCGAGCCAATCATTCCACTGATAAATTTAAAACAAAATATTATCTCTTTGTTTGTCAATGGACACATGCTAACAAAAACCTTGGTCAAGCCGGTCAAAAATGGCATTTGTAGTGGTCTTGAGGAATGTCTATTTGCAGGACAATAGAAAGTTATTGCAATCTGTAAAAACCTTGAGAAATTTTGCCCCCTAAAGGTTTACTTTATATGAGTAGCATTTCCATGGCTTGGCACAAGATGGGTTAGTGAAACCGTGTTTTTTTACCTCACCAGCAGTTTCTTGCTATAGACATGGCTGGCTGTACCTTTCCTATGTCTCTATGATTCTCACCATCAATATGCCTTCTCCCTGCTTTGTGGTCTAGGCCAATTGGATCATTGCAAGTATTAATCGTACCATAATTCTATGAAAACTTCATTTACATATGCTTTGTGATAAAGATTATTAGGAAACTAAATGGCATGTATTTAAAATGTATCTAAGTCTATGCAATATGTTTATCTTGTTGATATAACAATGTTTTTGTTTCACATTAAAGATATTAAGGCAGTTATTTCTGTTTCCTGGGTTCATGCTGAAGAGATACTGCCCCTTTTATGACCAAAAATACTTCCAGTGGTCTTGAGAAAGGACCATTTGCTGACCAAGAGGCTTTTTTGAAAATTAACCAACTAGTTGGAATGACTAGTTTGACAATCCAGCCAGTAATTCCTGTGGTCAATTTTGAAAAAGTGTCTTGTCTTGGACTGCAAATGGCCATTCATTGAGCGATGAGTTTGATTTTTTGACACTGCTTGATAATTAAATTGTTAACAGAGCTTATTATACCCCTGCAAATCTCTTTGTCGGTGGGGTCATTCGTCACCGGATTTGTGTCCAAACCATATTTTCATCTTTCTCATAGTCAGTTTTTAGTCACCAACTACTACTGTAACCTACATTTCATAATAACTGAACATTATTAGTTGCCTTACATCATCAACGGGGATGATAAAAACAAGTCCTGAACATTCATCCATCCATCCATCCGCATTTAGTATCTGCTGAATAACTTCAGTTAGCCTTTATGGGTTCATTTCAACTTTTGAATGCCAACTTCTTATGACAAGACCTCCGTGGGGATTGCATATCAGCGAAATGTGTCCAGATCGACCTAAGTTATCCCCCTTGATTTCTTGAAAAATCTAAATATTTGATTTCCAGTCGATATCTTCAGTTAGCTTGAATGGATTCATTTCAAATTTGGAATGTCAACTCCTTATGACAAAACCTGACTGGAATTGCATATAAATGAAATGTGTCCAGATCCACTAGAAATGTGTCCAGATCCTTTTGAATTATCCTCATTGATTTCTTGAAAAATCATAGAATATTTGGAAATGTCACCTTATGCCAAGACCGGAGGGGAGTCTATATCAGTGAAATGTGTCCAGATCCACCAGAGTTATCCCCTTGATTTCTTGAAAAAAATTAAAATATTTGGTTTCCGGTCTTATCATGCATGGATTCAATTCAAATTTCAGAAATACATCCCTCCCCATCAGACCTTGACTGGGATTGCATTTGACCGAAATCCGACTAATCACAAGTGTTCCACCTTGGTTTCTTGAAAAACTGTACATTTGGATTTAAAAATTGGGGTTGTACTAAAATGGTCGGGTCGAGGACGTCTTACGAGAACTGGTCTTTTTATGCCCCCATATAAATATATGGGGTATATAACATTTGCTGTGTCTGTCCATCCATTCAGACTTTAATTTCCTGATGATAACTCGAGGTCTATTGAAGGGATCATTACCAATCTGGTGTGGGAGCTTGTCCTTGGTGGTCCAAAGAACTGTATCGATTTTGGCATCAATGGTCAAGGTCACGATGATGTAATTAATTATGTAATATTGCGTTTCCGGATGATAACTCAAGTTCTATTTAAGGGAGCATTCTCAATCTGGTGTGGAAGCTTGTCCTTGGTGGTCCGAAGAACCCTATCAATTTTTGCTTGAAACAGCCAACGGTCAAGGTCACAGTAACCAATCTTAGGTGGGAGGTTGTACTAGGGAACTTGTGTTAATGGGAGGGATATTCATGTTCATACAGCCAGCTTATTACAGGGCCAAGGTGGGGTCTTGTTCTTCGGTGGTGCATAAATGGTTGACGTCCCACTCTTCAGCTGAAAGAAGCGGAAAGGATGATCTTTTGGTTGCTAGTGCTTCGATAATGTTGGAGGAATTTGTAGATGTAGGCATAGGCGGATCTTTAAAAATCATCCGGCATTCCGTAAGGTCCGAGATATTTTGGGGACAATGCATCGGGGGTGGTGGACCACATTGAATTGAAAACTGTATTGTTTCCTGCCAGTGGGCAACCTGTCCTTCAGCTGGTGAGGTGCACGAGTATAAGTGCAGAAATTAACTCTTCTTTTAGGTGCCGAAGGCAGCCTCACATTCCGTGGTCCACTGAAAAGGGCAAAGTCCAAGGAAACTGCAAATTTCCATGAGAGTGGCAGGTGTCTTCCACTTAGCTATGGCGGAAAAGTGTGGAATAAACTTATTATATCGTGAAAATATGTGGCCTACTATTACTATTAATCTAATAGGTGGTCGAGATTTAAAAATCTGAGGCCTGTATTGACTTCTTGAGGGGCCGGAAATGTATCCGGGCAGAGATCGGTGTGGACAATTGTTATTATTATACACGCTATTCTTACAAATTTGCTCCTAAAAAAACCTCATATACAATCTGCTGAGTTAGGGGGTGGGCTTCTAATACAGAGTTTTGCCGTTTTGAAACTGCTAAGAAATCATTGGAGCTCATATGTCAAAGTTAGGGGGGTGGGTTTCTATTAGAGCATAGGCTACAATTAGGCGAAATACGGTAAGCTGCACCGACACTTCGCCTGTGTTGGGATCCATCGATCCCTGAACTCCCCAACTATCAATTTCCAGAAAACTATACAGGTAAGCTGTTGAATATTTTGAAACTAATTTTACTGGGTGCTCTGTTGCTGGCAACAGCGGTCAGTAAAATTGGTTTCAAAATATCCAGCAACATGCTTATTAAATACAAGTAGTAAAGACATACAATTTGTACAGGAATGCTTAGTCCGTCATCAAGTATATGTTTGTGACGAAATTAGCTACATCATTCATGATGTAATTGATTATGATGTCATCCTACATGTCATGTAGTTGATTATGACATATGATTGACTGAGAAATTTGATTCATGAATTGGATCAGAAGACTTATGCTTTAGGCAACAATATCTCCCAATCCAATTATGTTCAAAATTTTCAACAGAACATTTCTTACATCGTATTCAAAATTGTACTAACTTACATGTTTGTGTTTTCGTTTTGCATGCCATAGTTACTTAATTAAGAACTGTACTGCAGTTTCATGCAAACTCATTGCCATCTTATATCATATTTATCCCATAATTAAGTTTACAAAGCTTAACATGTAATAAATTTGATATCAAATGGCAACTAATTTTAGATCACCTATCTCTGAGGTATACTTCTTGCCTGACCTGGATGGAGTCTAATAATCTCTGGCAGAGTTGATTTTACTACATATTAATAACTTGATCCCTCCAATTTGTTCAAGAAAATTTCAATTTTCTCATAAAATGTTCATTTGCAGTCCAAGAAGACTATATTTTGAAAATTTACAACTGATTTGTCTGGCTCGGTCATCGAGCCAGTCATTCCAGCAATACATTTTTTTAAATAGTCTTCTGTTCATCTGCAAACGGACATTTCTGCAGACCACATGCACGGCAGAAACCATGTTTCGTTGATATAAATGTTAAAGGAGTTAAAAGGTTTAAGGCGATTTTAATATTATTTTAAGATCTTAAAAATGCTTACTGAGGCTCGCTAAGATTGCCTGTTAACGGTGTACTGAAGCTAATGGACCTTTCCGGCTTAAGCTATGCTCCGCCCATCTCTAGCTAAGCTCCACCCACACCTCGCTCGGGTTGGGATCGATCGATCTCTGAACACCCTGACCATCAGTTTCCAAAAAAACTACACGGGTAAGCTGTTGAATATTTTGAAACTAATTTGACTGGTTACTGTTGCTGCCTAAGGCAGCAACAGTGCCCAGTCAAATTAGTTTCTAAATATTCAACAGCATGTTTATTAAATAACAAAGAATTACAAAGACATACAATTCATACAATGTGTCGGACCATTTGAGATTTGGTGACGGTCTATATGGAACCCTTTGTGACGTAATGATTATGACATCATCATACACGCGTTGAGCTGATTATGACGTCATACGGGGTCTGATGATGAATGGATACTCTGGAAAGGTTAATTAAAGGAATACTCTAAATGGAGCACTGGTAAACCAAAGGACATGGGTTAATATTCTACCTCAACTGATGAGTACCAGGAGCGTGAAACCGGTTGTGAAGAGAGTTATTAGTTTTATGGTGTGTGATTAATTCTTTAATCAAAATAGCATGATACTACAAAAAGTACGTACACTGTATTATTAAATGGAGCACGATGTTCATATTATAATTATAATAGACTATTAATAATAGTTGTTTTTCAAGACAGCAACAATTGTCATCAAGGTTAACTTTAAAATATTCCAAATTTGTCCAGGACGGTTGCATACAATTTTCAGGCTCAGAGACAAGATTTCAACGTAGGACAAAAGTGAAATTAACATGCAATTATATTACGTCAGTGAATCATATCAGTTTTATTCCATATTACAAGAATATGATATACTAGCTGACTCTTCTTATATCTGAGCCAGAATTACGTCTTGATATTGGTTGAAATGTCATGTATGCATGGCTTCGATAAACTCGGGGAATACCTTGAAATTTCACGTTAAAAAATCAACTGTCTTTCTTTGATGACTTAGTATAGATCTGAAAATAGTGTTATGAAACCTGAATAGAGAGTTTGAGATGACTTTAAAGGGAAGCTAATCTCATCTCAAATGTATTTCACCGATAGATTATGTTTTATAGATTCCATAGCATTAATATTCTGTCACATTCCTGTATCTGTATCACAATTATCTGCTTTGTTGCGTAAATTTTGAACAGTGATTGGACCACCATTTTGTCTCCTCAAGACATTACCTTCATTAGTATGTAAAGATCATCTTGTTGAATATTTTGAAACAAATTTGACTGAACTTTCACTCAAATTAGCTTCAAAGTATTCAACAGCTGAACTGTATGATTGCTTTAAACCACATTGCCAAGCTATATGTGGCACCTTTATGACTGAGTGCAGATACAGAGGCCGATACACAAGGTTTTTTCTAATTGGTTGAAAAGCAAATAATAACAGCCATCATAGGCTGTAGAAATGCATCAACATTTAGCTACTAAAGCTTGAATATCTTTTGTTGTCAGCACGATAAATAGCTAAAATGTCAATGATGCTTTATGTGGGGAAAATTCTAATCCCTAAATGGCTAGTATAAGACTGTTTGGCGTTACTGACATATGGCGTTATTCCCGATTAACTCGTGAGAACGCGGCCTAGAAGATAAGGTGAGTTTTCCTGTAATATTATTTGAAGATCTTAATAAAAGCTTATTGAAGCTGGTTAATATTTTCGTTTTAAAAGTTTATTGAGGTTGTTTAAGTTTAACGTTAAAAGTTTGTTGCGTGGGTTAAGATTGTATGTTAAAACATCGGAGCTAGTTAAAATTTCATGGTAAAAGGTTATTTGTGCCAGTTACATTTTCTCTTAGAGATATTGTGTTCATAATGTCCCTGTGTGTACATAAATCTCTACCTGGCTAGCCAGTTACAATTACGGTCCAAATCACACGGCCACAACAGAATTCGACTGTGTGTAGAAACCCACACTCATGAAAATCTCAGCAGCAAAGTAGGATTATGTCCTGCAGTGTTGGTGTGGTGGAAGCGTTTGTGGGCTATGATGCTAGGAAAATTCTGCCAGCTGTGGTTTCGATTCTCTGTCAATTTATATGGCTTCGATTCCCTGTCAATGTATCTATAATGGTGTGCGAGCTTCCGCCCATTGTGGTTTCGATTCCCTGTCAATGTATCTATAATGGTGTGCGAGCTTCCGCCAGTTGTGGGATCAATTCCCTGTCAATGTATCTATAATGGTGTGCGAGTTTCCGCCAGTTGTGGGATCAATTCCCTGTGAATGTATCTATAATGGTGTGTGAGCTTCTGCCAGTTGTACGTTTCGATTCCCTATCAATGTATCTATAATGGTGTGCGATAGTTGTTAGAAATACAATGTACATGTTCTCGCCATACTATATATTATAGTTTCTATTCTTATATGTTATAAGCAGGTCTGATCTGTGTGCACATATTATAGTC
The DNA here is from genome assembly GCA_034401795.1 of Chaetoderma sp. LZ-2023a. Taxonomy (NCBI): domain Eukaryota; kingdom Metazoa; phylum Mollusca; class Caudofoveata; order Chaetodermatida; family Chaetodermatidae; genus Chaetoderma; species Chaetoderma sp. LZ-2023a. The sequence continues at coordinate 46,268,689 of CM067364.1, forward strand.
CAAAATTGACAATACCCTTGTCTAATGTCTGTCTCTCACTGATTCAAGATTTACATTTAATTTTACTCTGAAAATATTTGTTTAAAATATTTTTGTATCAAATTTTTAATTTCTTATGCATTTATTTGATAGACGTGTTGAAATAGCTGAAGACAACAATCAACAAAAAAAATCAAATGATTACCCTCTTGTAACCCTTGCACCCACTCTATTCACCTCCGAGAGGTCCCTGATAACGCATTGCACCCACTCTATTCACCTCCGAGAGGTCCCTGATAACGCAGAGTACTGAGCCGATACCAGGTGCAATACCAGTACTGGCCCAGTAAGCTACGTTATCAAGCGTCACACTGTTGATGCTGCAGAATTATATAGATAGACAAAGAATCTGAATATCATAGCAATAAACTTTGCTGTGTGCTCATCTGTACCAGTAAGATTCCAATCATATCTAATGGCTCGGTTCACGCCCTTGTTCAGGCATATGAAAGGTTTAAAGAATTCACAGTGACAATCCTGCACTTGGTTGCATCTCACACAGTGTCTGTGCGGTGTGATTTTGTACCAGATCTTAGACTGGCAGAGCATTATTAACCCAGTGGAATGGAGGAATCATCCTTGCACTCCCTGTTTGAAGTGCCATAAAACTACACAGGTAAGCTGTTGAATAGTTTGAAAGTAATTTGACTGGGTGCTGTTGCTGCCTATGGTCAAATTAGTTTCAAAATATTCAACGAAATGTTTATTTACATCTGACATCATTAAGACATACAATTCGTACAACGCCGCTTAGCTTGTCATCAATTAAGCGTTCGTAATGAACCTATCGACATCATGCTACATTATTCATGATGTCATTATTATGATATTATCCTACACGTCATGTAATTGATTATAATGTCATATGATTGATGGGTAAACTGGAAAGTTCCATTATCAATAGCATTGAACACACTAAAAATGTGTAAATAGTGATGTCACATGTTAGATATGCAGTTCATGTTACCATAACATCAGTTAGACATGTAGTATGACTATGAGTCTAGAAATGTGGTTCATGCATGTGTGAGCAAAATGGCCCTCGCTGAGTGATGCGGTAACAAACTGCTCTAACACGCTACGTCACAGATATCAGCACTACTCAGCAAGTCGCTGATGCTCTATCTAGACTCTGTAAGTATGTTAGAACCTTAAAAATCAAAATTGTTTGAGAAAATTTAAATTATTATTTAGTAGATGTCCATTTGCAAGGAAAAAGAGGATTTGTTTATTTTAACATTTGAATGATGGGCTCAGTTAGCGAGCCAATCATTTCAGTGTTAAAATTTCAAAATAGTCTCATGACCACAGCAAAAACTGGTTTTTAGCTTGCTTGATTATTAATGAAAAGAAAATGATGCATTATCAGGAATACAACCCATTCACTATATAATTGTAAATAGCCTTTGTAGCCATAAGAACATGTGCTCCTTAAGGTGGGTGCTATTATAACAACTCATCTTAAAGGGAAGCTAATCTCGTTTCAAATGTATTGTACCGATAGATTATTGTTTATAGATTCCATATCATTCATATCCTGTCAAATTCCCTTATCTGTATCAGAATTATCTGCTTTATAATATCGCGTAAATGTTGAGCAGTGATCGCCACCATTTTATGTCCACAAGCCATAGTATTTGATGTTATGTAAGTGCCCAGGCATTACATTGTTTATTATGTAATACTCATCCTGTTGAATAACTTGAAACTAATTTTACTGGAAGTTGTTGCTATGGCAGCAACACCTTCCAATCAAATTGGTTTCAAAATATTTAACAGCTTACCTGTATGATTACCTTTATACCACATTGCCAAACTTATAGCTGGCACCTCTATGACTGAGCAGATATACGAGGCACACACGCTAGGTAAAGTAAATCATGACAGCCACCATAGGCTGTAGAAATGTATCAACAATCGGCTACTAAAGCCTGCATATCTTATGTGGTCGTCATGACAAAAATCTAAATATCACCTGAATGTTTAGTACACGGTAAGGTGAGATTTGCTTTAACCTGTCTTGTGTCAACGTAACCCAATAATCATCAAGCAAAAAACGACCTCTGCAATGGTCTTGATGAGTTTCCATTTGGAGACCAAAATATATTTTTGGAAAATTTATCACTTGACTGACTGGCATGTTTACCGAGCCAATCATTCCACTGATAAATTTAAAACAAAATATTATCTCTTTGTTTGTCAATGGACACATGCTAACAAAAACCTTGGTCAAGCCGGTCAAAAATGGCATTTGTAGTGGTCTTGAGGAATGTCTATTTGCAGGACAATAGAAAGTTATTGCAATCAGTAAAAACCGTGAAAAATTTTGCCCCCTAAAGGTTTAGTTTATGAGTAGCATTCCCATGGCTTGGCACAAGATGGGTTAGTGAAACCGTGTCTTTTGACCTCACCAGCAGTTTCTTGCTATAGACATGGCTGGCTGTGCCTTTCCTATGTCTCTATGATTCTCACCATCAATATGCCTTCTTCCTGCTTTGTGGTCTAGGCCAATTGGATCATTGCAAATATTAATCGTACCATAATTCTATGAAAACTTAATTTACATATGCTTTGTGATAAAGATTATTAGGAAACTAAATGGCATGTATTTAAAATGTATCTAAGTCTATGCAATATGTTTATCTTGTTGATATAACAATGTTTTTGTTTCACATTAAAGATATTAAGGCAGTTATTTCTGTTTCCTGGGTTCATGCTGAAGAGATACTGCCCCTTTTATGACCAAAAATACTTCCAGTGGTCTTGAGAAAGGACCATTTGCTGACCAAGAGGCTTTTTTGAAAATTAACCAACTAGTTGGAATGACTAGTTTAACAATCCAGCCAGTAATTCCTGTGGTCAATTTTGAAAAAGTGTCTTGGATTGCAAATGGCCATTCATTGAGCGATGAGTTGGATTTTTTTGACACAGCTTGACAATTAAATTGTTAACAGAGCTTATTATACCCCTGCAAATCTCTGTGGGGGGGGGGGTTCATTCTTCACCGGATTTTTGTCCAAACCATATTTTCATCTTTCTCATAGTCAGTTTTTAGTTACCAACTACTGTAACCTACATGATAACTGAACATTATTAGTTGCCTTACATCATCAACGGGGATGATAAAAACAAGTCCTGAACATTCATCCATCCATCCATCCATGCGTCCATCCACATTATTATCTGCTTCAGTTAGCCTTTATGGATTCATTTCAACTTTTGAATGCCAACTTCTTATGACAAGACCTCGGTGGGGATTGCATATCAGCGAAATGTGTCCAGATCGACCTAAGTTAACCCCCTTGATTTCTTGAAAAATCTAAATATTTGATTTCCATTCGATATCTTCAGTTAGCTTGAATGGATTCATTTCAAATTTGGAATGTCAACTCCTTATGACAAAATCTGACTGGAATTGCATATAAATGAAATGTGTCCAGATCCTTTTGAATTATCCTCATTGATTTCTTGAAAAATCATATAATATTTGATTTCCGTTTTATGACTTCGGTTACATTCATTTCAAATTTGGAATGTCATCTTATGCCAAGACTTCGGAGGGGAGTCTATATCAGTGAAATGTGTCCAGATCCACCAGAGTTATCCCCTTGATTTCTTGAAAAATCTAAATATTTGATTTCCATTCAATATCTTCAGTTAGCTTGAATGGATTCATTTCAAATTTGAATGTCAACTCCTTATGACAAAACCTGACTGGAATTGCATATAAATGAAATGTGTCCAGATCCACTAGAAATGTGTCCAGATCCTTTTGAATTATCCTCATTGATTTCTTGAAAAATCATAGAATATTTGATTTCCGTTTTATAACTTCGGTTAGATTCATTTCAAATTTGGAATGTCATCTTATGCCAAGACTTCGGAGGGGAGTATATATCAGTGAAATGTGTCCAGATCCACCAGAGTTATCCCCTTGATTTCTTGAAAAAATTAAAAATATTTTGTTTCCGGTCTTAGCATGCATGGATTCAAGTCAAATTTCAGAAATACATCCCTCCCCATCGGACCTTGACTGGGATTGCATTTGACCGAAATCCGACTACTCACAAGTGCTCCACCTTGGTTTCTTGAAAAATTGTACATTTGGATTTTAAAAATTGTGGTTGTACTAAAATGGTCGGGTCGAGCACATCTGACCAGAACTGGTCTTATGGCCCCCTTATAAATATATGCGGTATATAACATTTGCTGTGTCTGTCCATCCATTCAGACTTTAATTTCTTTATGATAACTCGAGGTCTATTGAAGGGAGCATTACCAATCTGGCATCGGAGCTTGTCCTTGGTGGTCCAAAGAACTGTATCGATTTTGGCATCAAGGGTCAAGGTCACAATGATGTAATTAATTATATAGTATTGCGTTTCCGGATGATAACTCAAGTTCTATTTAAGGGAGCATTGCCAATCTGGTGTGGAAGCTTGTCCTTGGTGGTCCGAAGAACCCTATCGATTTTTGCGTGAAACAGTCAACGGTCAAGGTCACAGTAACCAATCTTGGATGGGAGGTTGTACTAGGGAATTTGTGTTAATGGGAGGGATATTCATGTTCATACGGCCAGCTTATTACAGGGCCAAGGTGGGGTCTTGTTCTTGAGCGGTACATAAATGGTTGACGTCCCACTCTTCAGCTGAAAGAAGAGGAAAGGATGATCTTTTGGTTGCTAGTGCTTCGATAATGTTGGAGGAATTTGTAGACGTAGGCATAGGCGGATCTTTAAAATCATCCGGCATTCCGTAAGGTCCGAGATATTTTGGGGACAATGCATCGGGGTGGTGGACCACATTAAATTGAAAACTAGGGTTTCCTGCCAGTGGGCAACCTGTCCTTCAGGATTCCAGAGCCAACACAGAGGTGTGGTCAGTTCATAAGATAAAAGGCTGGGCATACAGGAAATGTTCGAAATGCTTGATGAAATGGACACCAGCAAAGAGTTTGGCTTGGTGGGGGCATAGCATCGTTCGGTGCGGTAAAGTCGTCGGGATCCATAGCGGATGACTTGCTCGTGTCGGACGTTATCGATTTGAGATAGTATGGATTTGGTATGCCAGTGTCTAATGTGTCAGTATCAAGGATAAGCAGGCATGAGGGATCTGGGTGCACGAGTATAAGTGCGGAAATTAACTCTTCTTTTAAGAGCCGAAGGCAGCCTCACATTCTGTGGTCCACTGAAAAGGGCAAAGTCCAAGGAAACTGCAAATTTCCATGAGAGTGGCAGGTGTCTTCCACTTAACTACGGCGGAAATTTAGCGGGATGAGTAGAGATGCCTTGGGCGGAGACAACATGGCCAAGGAATTACACTTCCTCACAGAACAGATGACAGTTTGGTTTTAGTTTCAGGTTGGCGGCAGCAAAGCAGTTGAGTACTTCACGGAGATTGTGTACCGCATCGTTAAAGGTGGTTCCAAAAACAATCACATCATCGAGATAGCAGAGGCAAGTTTTCCATTACAATTTGCAGCGTACTCATTCCATTAAGCGTTTAAAAGTTCCAAGAGCATTGTAGAGTCCGCAGGGCATTTTGCCCCATTGAAAAAGACTTGCGGCAGACAACATCGGTCCTCTCTTTGTCTTAGTCATCCATTTTTACTTGCCAGTACCTGCTGGCTAAGTCAAGGTTGGTGGATCAGGTGGCGCCAGCGAGGGAGTCTAGGGCATGCTCTATCCATGGAAGATGGTGGGCATCCTTGATGCTATGGTCATTCAGGTGCCGATAGTCAATACGAAAGCGAAAGGTGTTGTCTTTCTTACCAAGGCGAAGTGGATGGTTTTAAGATGCCAGATTGTAGCATTTCCGTTACTTGCTGATGCGCTTCTTGTCTTTTATGTATATGGAGCCGGCGAACTGGTTCTTTAACAGGGCGGTAATCTCCTGCATCGATGTAATGTACTAGATGGATGTCTCCAAGGTCTAAATCAACGCATGAAAAAGTGCTTGTGTGATTCAACAGCATGTAAACCGGCATCATTCAGTCCTGTTGCACACGAATAAAGGTCTTGCAGATGGGAGGGCAGCTAGGAAGGGTCAGCTTGTTCCTATCAAAAAACTCGGTGGAGAGGACAGTCATCAAATTTTTTTTGGTAAATCTGTCCAGCTTCCAAGGTGATGTTTCGAACTCATGTATTGAAAACTATATAAGGAATGCAGTCGGGGTAGCGGAGGCTGGCTACTTGTCATAGGCAAAAGATCTCAGCAGTCTGTGTAAAATCTCTGGTTCTGAAAGGTGGTCTGGAGATGGGGGTACAACGTGGAATCCCAAATAATATCTTCTGTGTCAGGGTCAAGCATAGCCATACTGGAGAGTCTGCAAGTGTGATGACGAGTGGAATATTCAATGAGAGCAATGCGGCATCCATCAATTACCAGTTCCTGGTGGGAATGATGTACTATAGCTCTGCAATGTTTAGAAATTCAATGCGAAGCAGTGCATCGTTCGTGATATTGGCAATAATGAACCATGGATGAATCGAAAATCCTATATCTGGATCGTGAAGTTAGTGGTTCCTGCAACTTCTCGGGGCATGTCAGCAGCACCAGAAAAGTGAGTGTGTGACTACTAATGGCGATTGTACACCTTCAGACATGGTGGCGTAAAGGAGGGAACTAAGGATGGCAATGGTAGCTCCAATATCGACAGAGGCAATGGATTGGTTGACTTAAATGGTACAATGACATTAATCGAATGTGAGTATTGGCGGCGGATCAGCTCCAAGGCAGGCGGGGTCGTGGTTCGTGCTTCTAGAATATACTTAGCCAAAGCAGTGACTTAGCGACTAGTGAGTTAGTGGAAGATAATTTCATCAAAGGTACTAACTCTTTCGTTGGAACATCTTGATCTTGGTCCTGAATTGTGGAGTTAGCAGCTTTACTCAAGTTTATCTATACAGTTCCGGGGCAGGAACCGTACAGACTTCGCTGGAATGTTTTTAATGTTGAGCTCACTGGGAGGGCAGGACCTCTAGGAAGCTCTGGGTTAGAGACCGGAATGCGCTTAAATCTGTAAATCTGGTTATTCTGGGTAGGTTCTGGGTTCATATATTCCACAGGTTCGGTGTTATCTGTACAGGTTGGGTGATGCTTCTAGTGGATGTCCATTACAAAGACAATTTTGGACACAGTGCCCAATTTGTCCACAGCGAAAACATGCATCTGACATTGGCTGAGGTGTCGCCTGTCTGCTAGTTGGGCGGAAGGGCAGGCGGGGGGCCTGGCTGTGGTTGGTGACGACCTGGGTACAATGATCGAGGGCCAACTTGTAGCAGGCCAATCCTTTGTGTCCAGGTGGCAAAAGTCATCACAGTATTCTGCATAGATGCAACACGAGTGCTCAAGTCCGTAATTTGCATAATAATCCTCCAACAATAATCGGCTAGTTTAATAGATTTGTGGTCCCATAGATATAGTAGGGCAGATATGTGAAAAAGATGTTCCATTCTGGCAGAAAGCATGAAATTTGGCATATAGTTGGGTTAACGTATCCTGATCATAATTGGATGTGGTACCACGTGATTCTACCAAGGGAACCCATTCAAAACGGCAGATTCAAAATGGCCGCCTTCCCAGCGGAAAATTTGCATTACTCAAGCTCTAGACGGAGTAGAGAGATGGGATTAATGTCAAATTAGGGGTTTCATGGGTCAATCGTTATAATTCTACTCACTACAATACTGTAAATATGTAAATATCAATCCTTCCATAGCGACCACGTGTGTTTGATGTCAAAAGACAATGGCTCTTTAAGATGTGTTATCTAAAAGATCCATCTCTTGAGAACAAAAGCAATATAGCATCTAAAATAGTTTAAATTACCTGATTTCTTAATATCGAACCAAGTAATGGTCATTATGGATACGTTCAATTATCCTATTAGAGTATACAAGGCTATACATGATGCTGTTGATTGTTGAATCATGATTCACAGACGTCACATGCACTGTGCACCGCATGAGCACAACTGTGTACAAGGTAAGTTGGATTTATAGCATTTGCATCTGCAAGTGCAATTACTTTGGCAAGCACATTTCATGAGTTCCGGCATGACTTAGATGCATCTGCAAGCAAACTCCATTGCGGTGACCAAGTGTCTCCATCTCTGACCCAACCCCAGTCAGCTGGCGATGGCGATTTTGCATTTGCGTGGAGTGATTGGCCCCAAAGATGACCTGCCTGGAATGCAACATGTTTGGCGTGTTGCAGCAGAGCTGCACTGGTTGGAGGAATGTTTTCTAGCTGCCTGTTGCCAAAAGCGAAAAGCCGTTTTCGTGCCTCATTAACCTTTGACAATGGTGATGTGCGTTTGTACAGTAGAACGGCAAACCTCTCCAGCGTTTCGATGTCATTGTCACACAGAGACACCGGGGCATCAGACAGTCTCCTAAATAGTGACTTGAATAGATCTGAAGTCCTCCAAACTTCCCATCCTGTCTTCTTGCCAATCCCACAAAAAGCAGACACAGTGTCACACCCAGAGAAAGCATGCATAAATAGCAGTCCTTGTGACGCTTCTGCGCCCAAAACTGTTACAATACCATGAGCTGATACATAGCGGAAGGTCTTCCCATGGCCAAATGCGACCCAGAGATCACACCCATGAAGAAAGTTTGCTGTCTGTATGGCTAGGACTATGACGTCTGTATCTGTAGCATGAATCATTATTGTTCGATAACCTTGCTGATATGCATGGAAGGCGTGGAGCAACATTCTACCATCTGCTCCATCTTGCATGCGTGGCGCAAGTCGAGAGACGTCATGCTCTGGCCTCAGCATGTTTTTCTCACATGTGACGAGTATCTTTCCTTCTGGTAGCTCGAATGACTCCAATGTATGTGCGAGAAAGGTGAAGAGGCCTGTTTTGTGTGCATCAACTCATAGGAAAGTTTTCCAATTTTGAGGGTGTCTTGTACTCGATGCAACACGAAGAGCTTCACCATGTCCCCGTAATTCTCTAGCGTGTGTCTTCAAGCATCCCGCCTTATACACGTCCCATACAACATCCAATCTTTTAACCACCTGTAGTTGTCTAGCAATGTGTGGGAGGAAGACGTGCTCTGCAAAATCTCCAAATGTGTTCACAACCACGTTTGATTTCTTGGGATCTAGATTATGCATCATAGCTGCTCCGTCAATTATCTTCACTTCAACCTCTGGACAATCAGCTGCACGAGCTACTAATGCTTCCAAACATCCCATCATATCTGATTTGCTCCTCTCAGCAAGTGATGGGGGCCATGGATGATTCTCATGCTCAAAGAATGAATCAAGGTCTCCGTCTCTGGATTGGCAGGAAATGTACAGTCTAGAGAATAACTGTACATCTCTCATCATTGCAACAAGCTTTGTGTTGGTTCTGGTACGCATTTCTCTTCACGGCGCGATCAACCCGAGTCCAGCTACAGAAATGCCAACAAGATTTGTGCCACCTAGCACAGTTTTCTATAAGCATCTCCGCAATTCCAGATCCATCATTCAACATACATAGATCCAAGTATGGTGGAAGGGCATGGAGTTGCTGTAGCCTATCAAGGTTATCAGCTAATGACCTATAACTCGTAATCACATTGTCACGATGTGTGTTATTACATGGATCTATGAGATGCTTCGTTGTGGACTACTGGCAAATAACACACAGGGACCAGTTCGTGTGTGCTAAATCCACTGTGGGATCAGATGTCAATTTCACTTTCTTTAACATATTGACTTGAATGCGAGAATATAATAGGCTATTGTCTCTGTCTATAAGCAGAGCACAATACACGTGTGCGTGATTGCTATGCAGCTATGTATTCTCGTGATATATTTAAATAGTCGGTGTGAGTTTAGGAAACTACAATAATTATATGCAAATCCGCAACGAAATAATGCTTGGGAAAGCGAGGGGCTGGCATACAATTACTTTTACTGGAGAAAATGTGTAGATCAATTGTTTGGAGTAGCGAAAACTTGTTTCTAAAATGTTCCGCCCAGAACACGTGTGTACAAACGTTTAGCAATAATACAACTAATTTACAAATGTTACAACAACAACGACGACGACAACAACAACAACAACAACAACAACAACAACAACAACAACAACAATAATAATAATATATTTTTCAGCATCTTTATCTATTTAGAGTATTGTAATGGGTAAAGTCATAACCAGTGACCCAAGAAACCCTTAATTTGACATCAATTCCAGCCCTCTACTCCATCTAGAACTTGAGAAATGCAGATATTCCGCTGGGAAGGCGGCCATTTTGAATCCGCCATTTTGAATGGGTTCCCTTGGTAGAATCACGTGGCACCGCATCTAATTATGTTCAGCATACTATAAACCACCTATATGCCAAATTTCATGCTTTCTGCCAGAATGGAACATCTTACCTCAAATTTGTTACATATCCGCACCACTAATATGTTCTGGACAGCTTTTAATAAGGCCTCCGTCTGAGTAGGACCTGAGTCAGTCAACAGCAGTAGGAGGCACAGTTGTTGGCGTGGCAGATTCAGCAGAAGCTGGGCAGACACGTTGGCGGCGGGACTCAGCAGGCTCTTCTGTTTACCGGGTCAGCGTGTTCCGGAGACTAGTTACTAGCATGGCAATTCCTTGTCTTTCTGGGCTGTCATCGATGCTGGCCATGGGTCAGAGTGTTCTACGCTGGGAGGCTTTGTGGTTACGGAAGTTGTTGATGTGATGTGGTGAGCTCAGTGATGTCTCAGAGGTCGACTTGATATAGTCGATCTTTTAGATCGGGGTGCCTGCTCAAGGCCTCTATGAAGCTGTTCATTAATATGGAATTTTGTGTCCCGTGTAGAGCTCCATATCCTCGAGTCATGAGCCGGTGGACGCGTCCTTCTAATTCATGCAGAGTTTCTTTGAATACCTGGCGGATAGTGCGCAATAGGATTCAGCTGGCATCAGTTGGAACTGGGCAGTCGCCATTCTGCGTTGAGCGGAAACAAGGGGCCTACTTTTTACTTTGGTCTGTGATCGAAAGGGAATCTTCACTTAGATGATTTTGGTGGTTGCGGCCTGCTTGGTCCGATGTTGTCCTAAGGCAGTTTTTCTGTGTGTGCCTAGCTCTAACAATTTAAGGGGATCCAATGCAAGGCGGTAGCTTAGCGATCCTAGGTGTTTTTGCAGTTTGCGGCCACAGAAGGACACGGTCAGTTGAATTATGCGAGAACCTCTACCCTCTTACTATAACTAAGCAAATATTAGCCAGTTGAAAAGAAAAGACAGAGAGGATTGAGCCGCTGTGAGAGTCTTCAAGAGTGCACCTATGCATGCTAGTGGCTGTAGTGCGGTACATTTTATGCGGCTAGGTGTTCTCGAAGACGGGACAGGAGTCGCTAGATCTGTAAAACGAATATAAGCCAAAACGTGTTTAGAACAGGGCCAATGCCTTAGAATTGTATTCCGTTGGGAGCGGTCTTAAGCAGCATGAGTGAAGTCGCAACATTAAGGTCATTCAGCAGCTAGCGCAGAGAGATGGTGATTGGCAAGAAAGCATAAGGAAGATCAGCTGAAGAACGCAGTAAACTGGAGGCTCCGCTTCCCTAGACCTATGAGTGTTTTACTAAGAAAAAAACGTCTCAAACGGCCACCTCGGATCACTTAGTCTGGGACACACCGTGACCATCGTTGTTCCAATGCGGGAGCTACCTGGGAAGGCAGTAGAATTTAAATTTCCACTGCCCACTTGCGTTTAGGGAATGTTCCAAGTATGATGCAGTGGGCCTATCAGTTCCAAGGCGAGAGTGCCCTTTAACAAGCGTCTTAAGTTCGCAGCGCTAACGTATGTCTTCACTCTGTCACCTGCAGATTTGGGGGCTAAGTTGGACGTCATTAAATATAAGAATGCGACAAAGCTAAGGACGGTAGTATAAATGTTCACATCAAGCAGAGCGCAAGATCACATGGTAGATATATTCCCAAGGCACAACGTCATGCAGTGACTTAGCCCTCGAAGGCTGAAGATCACAAAGTTGAGGATACAGTAGCGGAACCTTTCTGGCAGAAAGAGTTCGAGAGATCACAGGAGTGGATGAGTCAGAGACGGTCGTTAACTTGAAGACGCTGCAGAGCAGGAGAGAATGTTAAAAAAATAGTGGACACAAGCGTTCATTCGCTCCTCAGAGCGGTAAGAATGCAGTTCCATAGGGTATTCCATCGCGAGGTTTTTAAAGCGGAGGCGCAGAACTAGGTCGGAGGCTGGTACTGGATTCAGAATTCGTTCTTCCGCGGGAGGCAGATGGCGGAAACGGTGTCCTCGAGCGGTCACAAGTATTTAGCGGAAGGCGCGCATATGCTGACTTGTACATGAAGATTACACAGGTTTATTTCTTTTCTCCCATGTCGGACTGAAGCACGAAGTTTGGTGCACAAGATGTCCTAAACAGCACAAGGAGAGGCCGAAACTCTGCAGGGAAGGCAGAATAATTTGTGATGTTAATTCGGCTGCTGGTCCGATAGCGGCTGCCGAAAAGGAGATTTAGCACTGGCAGCTATGTAGTTGTAGATCATAGCGAGCGGTCAAAGTGAAAGAAATCCTGGGGTGAAATCGCACTGTTGGGACCTCACAATGGAGGAGGGATCAAGGCAGACAGTTGACATGAGTCGTTGCTGAACCATCATCGCTAAATCTGAGCGATAGAACCAGCCAGTTAATGGCGTGGCTAAGTTTGTGGTTCTTAGAACAGGTAAGTTGTGGTATGTCAGTACCTTGGTTGATTGTTTCAAAAATATTTCGGCGAATGTTGTCCTCAGAAAACGGAAATCCAGCACTTTCAAACAGTACTGAACATCCCCGGTGGCATTGTGCAAAGTTGGTATAAACATCCTAAAAAGTGTTTACCCAGTCAGTGGCTAGGTGGCCACATTCTGCCCTATGAGAAACATGTTTATTACGGGCATACTCCCAGTGGCATGGTGAATGTGGAAAGGGAGCAAATCGTGTCTTAGATTTTTTCCTTCGCCTGCACGTTTGTATTGCAGACTATCTCGAAATATGTTGATACGATTCCAAAAGTCGAGAGTAACTAGAAAACTGTAGCTTAGAAAATTCTCATTTGGGATAACTTATATGGAGTAACTATAGGAAAGAAGTACACTGACAAATTATCTCAACTCTAGAAAGTTTTATGAAATCCATTTGTCAGACTGTGATCTAATTTATGTCACACATTCTTCAAACAACTTCAACACATCTATTACAACAACCTTGAGTTGTCTCACTCTTCATAGACACATACTCAAGCAACAAACACTGGGTTGGGATAGGGTGGATGGCCAGTGCCGACTTCGATTCTTAAATCTAGAGGCTCTGAGATGAAATCTCAGGTCTGTTTGTCATAATTGTATTCATTATTAATTGGTCAAGATTTTTCAAGAGGATTATAATTTTTGAAGGCCAAGAGAAGAAATTGTTTGTAAATTTAACAGTGAGATTTACGAAAATATCATTCTCTCGTCCTGCAAATGGACATTCCTCAGCACCACTGGCGATTTTCCTTGACCATCAACTGGAATTAAATGGACAATAAGATTCACGTTTTTGGATAGCCAATGTCCATTTACAGGCCAAGAGAAGACTATTTTTGAAAATTTACGACGAATGACTGGCTCGCTTTTCAATCCAGTGATTCCAGTAGTACATTTTCAAAAATACTCTTCTCTTGGACAGCAAATGGACATTAACCATGTCGACTTTATTACTGTAGTGTAGATGGTACCGAGTTTTGTCTCTTCATTACCTTTCGTAGCCTATAGAAAACCCCTTAAATTTATTTTGTTATTTGATTTAAAGCGTGAGGCCCCCTTAAGGGCATGGACCTAGTGGGTAATCCGGCCCTGTCGGTGACACACAAAAGAAGTGTTCATTATTTTCACTCAGATATCTGTCTACCTGTTACATCAAAGTAATACAATACACAGTGTCATGCTTGGCGATGTTGTGGCCCTATTGCAATTAATATCGTGGCGTCCGATCTGTTCTTCAGTATTTGTTATAAGAAAAATATATCGCTTGTTAGATAACTGTCTGGATTGTATATCTTTTCCTCTTTGGTGAATTTACAATTTAATAAACTGTTTATGACATTCTGTATAGCAGCAAGAGCTCCCAGTAAAATTAGTTTTCAAAATGTTTAACATCTTGTATAGTTACCATGAAAATTAAATTCCAGGAATCGGTTGTTCAAAGTGTTAAAACTGTTTGAAATGCACATACAAGGAGGTCGGACATAAAATATCCTGAGAGGTATATCTCTCACATGCACCCACGCACCCGCGCGCACGTACGCACACACGCACGCAGGCAAGAACGCACGCACAGACACTCACAGACCCGAATGCAATCCCTTGTTCACCTTACCATAGCCACATAGCCATATCTGTTTAGTAGGAGCTTTGTTGGGGCTCGCTACATTTAGAGAGGATTTCAAGCCATTTCATCGCTCTATCGACCCACCGATATTATCCGGGGTCCAAGGATTAAATGCTGCTCATGCTGCTGCAGCTGCTCTTTTAACTGACCAGATCAAATACAATACATTCGGTATGTAAATGGGGTTGGTGGTAGGGGCTGGGTGTGGGACGGGGTTGGAGGTGGGTGGGTGGGTGGGAAGGGGTGACGTTGCAATTTGTGGCCGACCGAAAGACCATCCGCATGCGTGACAGACTGAAGGACTGCATGAGTGAGAGATCGGGTGACTGCATGAGTGACAGACCAGACCATCCACCCACCGACTGACCAACCGACTGACGGACCACATGAGTGACAGCTCGGATAACTGCATGAGTGATGGACGGACTGACAGACTGCATGAGTATCGCGCGTATCGTAACATGCGTGAGGGTATGCACAGTACATGCGTGTGTTGGTGCATCAGGTGCGTGCGTGTGTGTGGGTACATATGCGAAAAAAGTAGGACACCCTTGTGGATGATGGATCAGTAACAGATTTCCACCGATACAGACGCATTCAACCACATATTCCACCATGTACGAAGCCTTTCGTTGTGGTACATACCAACGACATTATTAGTTTGCTAGGAAACAGGCATTGACAAAATCACATGACCTTAAAGCGAATGAAGCAGACATGTTTAATGTTAATATGAGTAATGTGCGAACACACCATAAATATGCATAAAGCACTCGCGCACCAAAACGTGATATTCTAATAATTACCCAAGGGAATTAGTACATATGTCCACTCGGCTAAGAACTAGGAAACGATACGATATTGTATCCAGAGCACAAAGCTGTACGCATTCGCAACTACAAAGTAAAATCTCCTAGCGAGTAGGCGATAATTCACTAGTAATTTTGAATATTTCTAAAAATCACGTAGTACGAGACTTGCGGTACTAACACGTTATTTCATTATTAAAACATGGTATGTTTGTATCTCGATTCAAGCTTGATCTCACGGCTATTCAAAACGTTGGTTAAATCATACGCAACAAATAATCTTTTTAGTATAAGTACGCTCTACTTACAATTCTATAAACGGAACCCTCAGAGATATAATGACCACATTTTAACCATCGTATCTAAAACGATTGACGTTATTGCGAAGTATTTAAAAAACAATTTGTGCATAATGACGGTTAAAAGTCAATCAAAATATTCGACAAAAATAGTTTTTCTAATAACGTTAGCGACGTCAAATTAAATTCAAGATATTCAACAGTTTTCCAGTATGGTATCGATGAAAATGAGATATATATTCATCGGTGAAAGGGTTAACTTCTTTTTAACCCAGGATACAATCCATCACCACCAAGTCTTGGTTACCATTCCAACCGAACATACCATTAATACAAGATTATTTTTCATATTGTGTTGCTAATCTGTGTTGTAGATG
This sequence comes from Chaetoderma sp. LZ-2023a, assembly GCA_034401795.1. NCBI lineage: Eukaryota > Metazoa > Mollusca > Caudofoveata > Chaetodermatida > Chaetodermatidae > Chaetoderma > Chaetoderma sp. LZ-2023a. The sequence continues at coordinate 46,284,602 of CM067364.1, forward strand.
TTGCTAAGACAGTAACAGCTTACAGGCAGTCTCTAAATATTCTACAGTTTACTAATAACTTTAGCGACGTAACAGTCAAATTATTTTCAAACAACAATACAGTAATTCCTCATACATCCTCAACTTCCTCCTCCTACGACCTCCATTATCAGACCACCTCTTAAACTCTATTTTGATACTAATCTGTCTGGTAGCTGTTGCTAAGACAGTAACAGCTTACAGGCAGTCTCTAAATATTCTACAGTTTACTAATGACGTTAGCGACGAAACAGTCAAATTATTTTCAAACATCAATACCGTAATTCCTCATACATCCTCAACCTCATACTCCTACGACCTCCATTATCAGACCACCTCTTAAACTCTATTTTGTTACTAATCTATCTGGTAGCTGTTGCTAAGACAGTAACAGCTTACAGGCAGTCTCTAAATATTCTACAGTTTACTATCAGACCACCTCTTAAAATCTATTTTGATACTAATCTGTCTGGTAGCTGTTGCTAAGACAGTAACAGCTTACAGGCAGTCTCTAAATATTCTACAGTTTACTAATGACATTAGCGACGAAACAGTCAAATTATTTTCAAACATCAATACCGTAATTCCTCATACATCCTCAACCTCATACTCCTACGACCTCCATTATCAGACCACCTCTTAAACTCTATTATTTTACATTACTCTCTTATTATTTTTACCACTGTAGATAACCACGGAGGGGGGAGCGCCGCCACTACATTTAAACGTAAAATACACTACTTTTAAACTTTTAAGGCTTAACTAATTCAAAATAATAGAACATTCCAGAGTGAGGCAGAATATACGTGTGCGGCTGTACGTCATTGTTCTCTAAAACTCTCAAACGTGTGCCGCTGTTCGCCATTGTTCTTTTCCACTGGGCGGCTGTTCGCCATTGTTCTTTAAGCCAGGGCGGCTGTTCGTCATTGTTCTCCAAAAAATCCCTTTGTTCTCGAAGAAACCCTGCTGGGAAGAACAATAACGTACAGCCCCACCCTATACTACTAACGTTTGTGTTAGATTGTAAAAATAATGTTTTGAATATTATGCAATCTAAGCGGTATATTATTCCAATCGTTACAGCCCTAGTATAAACCAGTTGCTCATTGTCCCATATGTTGTCCTTGATATTGCCTACATGATATTGTTCCACAATTATGCTGTTTATAAATGTGTGTACGTGCGTGCTTGCGTGTGTGTGTGTTACACGTATTTAATTAAATTTTCTCAAACATCTCATTCATACATTTATGGGAAATCACTATTACCCATACAGCCATACTGTATCCTGACATATTACCATGAACATTGGAAAACCTATCTTAATTTCAAGATCTAATCATAAAGGTAAGATGATCTATACTGGGAGACTATGCACGCTATGCAGGAAATGCTGCTGTCATTGGCAGCAACAGATCCATCTGTGACTGGTCTCATAATATACAACGCAACAGCTCATGTACTTCACTGGAACATCCTGTTGCCTTAATAATCTATCTAATCTCCATCATATGTGAAACATATCCATTGCAGTCTCAAGGCAAGCATACAATAGTGCCAATTCACCTTTCCAGAGCATCCATCCATCATCTGACCTCGTATGACGTCACAATCAGCCCAGAGAGTGTATGATGACGTCACAATCACTACGTCACAAAGGGTTCCATAGAGACCGTCACCAAATCTCAAATACTCCGACACGTTGTATGAATTGTATGTCTTTGTAATTCTTTGCTATTTAATAAACACGCTGTTGAATAGTTTGAAACTAATTTGACTGGGCGCTATTGCTGCCTTAGGCAGCAACAGCACTCAGTCCAATTAGTTTCAAAATATTCAACAGCTTACCTGTGTGTTTTTTTGGAAATTGATAGTCAGGGTGTTCAGAGATCCATCGATCCCAACACGAACGAGGTGTGGGTGGAGCTTAGCAAGAGATAGGCGTGGTGGGTGGGGTAGGTAGCTAAAATCGGAAGGTCCATTACAGGCCCATTACAATGAAATAACCCCCAGAAATGTTGATTTATGATAGGACCATATCAGAGTAATGATCAGATCATCAATAATTATATGCAGAAACACCATGTTAAGTGTTATGATTTGCTTATAAAATGTTCTCCACTGATAAATGCATTCCTAAAACTTGCTTACCTACTATAACACTTACACTTTATTCTTTCGTCTAAGCTATATGTTGTTTTAAATTTTTGCTATTTGCTGAGTGTACCGGGTGTATAATTATTAGTCCTCTAGTGGCCAGTTTTGGTAAAAGAAAAATCAAATTATTGCTTATTGAATGTACATTTGTGGATGAGGGGATGATTGTTTATGGGGAAGTACTTGTGGCATAGCTGACTCAGCCAGCCATTCCAGTGATAACCTTTCAGGGATGATCTTCTCTTAATGGCATGCAAGTGGACATACCTCAGGACGACTGCCGGGGCTGACGTTGGCTGATTATACAGGAAGGCTGCTGGATATTTTAGGCTGATGATGTCGATGATGTGTCTGAGTGCTGTTGCTGCCTATTGTAGCAAGAGCACCCGATCGAATTAATTTCAGGATACTCAAACGAATATTTGCTGCCCTACATATATACCTGTATCTGTCAGGCTTTTTTACAGTATAAACATGTAGCTCCTTGTCCTATATTATGACCTTGAAATTGTTTGCTCGGTATCGTTCCACATCTATGACATCTCGTGATTCATGACAATACCTGTAATCGGAAAATCATGTATGTATTTGGTTTTAGATAATGCAATATAGCACAGTCTTTGGTTTAAATACATGTAATGCTGCAATATAACAAAGGACAGACTTACAAGTACTACCCATGTAGCTGCTACTAATGTAAGTACTCATAGTCTGTCGAGGTGTAGCCACGTCTTCGTGTACCTTATTATATCACATGTTCCCTTCCCCACACCTGTATGCTGGTATTATAGGTGCAGTTAGACCTCGTGTACAATCCAGTCTCTGATTTCTGCTGGAATTCTGTTTCTCCTCACATATGATGCCCCCAAAGGTAAAGTAATATCAAGGGCAGTGGAGATCAGGGAATGGTTAGAAGCATGGTACCATATAGCTCTTACTATAACTTTTCTGTTCCATCAAAATCACATCGTCTCTCCATCAGAGTAGCTAGCAATAGCCTTTTAGTCATCCCACTCCTGGTGTTCATGCAGATCTGGTTCCCGTGCTTATCTTGCAACAAATCTGTTACATCTAATCAACGTGCAATTCTATGTGATTGTTGTTGTGACTGTGTACATTTAAGATGCTCTCAACGCCTAACTGTTACAGCTTAGGAAAAACTAGATTATTCTGATGAGTCATCGCAGTGTTTCCAATATAACCAAAACTATCTCCCCTTTCAATCCTTCTAAAAATGATACCGAGTTCATGCTTACAATTCTAAGTGCCATATATGACTACAACACATATATAAATACAAACACACTTGTAATCCCATTAACATTAAAGACATCTGATCAATGCACAAATTTCTTTGAAACCAATACTGATGACGAAGGTTTGAATTTTCAACTTTGTGATTATTTGCTTCAGAAAGTATTTAGTGTTAATAGTCTCAAAAGCACAAACACTATCTCTTTCTCAACAATTCATATTAACATTAGATCGCTGCTAAAAATGTTGATAAATTTAATAATTTTATAGATCTTAGTTCACATGAATTTAGCATCATAGGGATTACCGAGACCTGGTTAAAACCTGAATCACCACTGGACTTAATTAACATGCAAAATAAAAAATGTATTGAGAAAAACGGGCACACTAAAAATGGTGTGGTGTAGGCATTTACATAAAGGACAATCTACAGTCTAATCTGAGAGATGACCTATCCATGACTGAAGAGCATATTGAAACAATTTTTATTGAAATTCCAATGGACGAATCAAGTATTTTTGTCGTAGAAATTTCGGATCATTTCCCTATTTTATACATAGAAAACCAAAACCAAAGAGGAAAGCGATTCGAAAAAAGAAGTAACCTGTAGGGACTTTAAAAAGGAAAATATAGAATTGTTCAAACACAACATGGCTAACGTAAATTGGAATCAAGTAACCCACTCACAGTCATGTAAAGATGCCTACAACACCTTCTCTTCTATACTATGTGCTCTAACATCTATGAATCTGCCTTCACAATTACAACATTAAACAATTTAAACAAAATTCAACTAAACCCTGGATATCAAGTGGATTGATAGCTGCCTGTCACAAGAAAAACAAGGTTTATATGAATCTCATCAAATATCCGACAACATATAATGATGCACAATTAAGAAAATATAGATACAGGTTTAATCAAATAATTAGAACAGCAAAGATAAATTATTTTCGCTATAAATCTGATGAACAAAAAAATAATATAAAAGAAACCTGGAATCTGAGTAAATAAGTACTAAACAAGAGAAAAACAATACACAAACATCACAGTTTATTTACAATACTACAATCATAAATGACAAAAAAGAAATAGCAGACAAATTTAATGAGTACGTTACTAACATTGGACCTAGCTTATCGAAAAGGAAAGTTAACCAAGCTCGAATTTACATGTACAGGACTATCTGCCACTCCCCAGTTCTTTAACTCCTACCGATAGTGAAGAAATTTATAAAATACTAATGCAAATTAACACAACTAAACGGGTTTTAAATGGGCAATATTCAAACAGTGTTGCAGAAATACTAACTCCACTGAATCATATTTGGAATCTATCACCTGACATAGGGTATATTTCCTAAAGGTTTGAAGTGTTACACTTCTATACAAAGCTAAAGATGCATCTGACTTTACTACCGGTAACCACTTTTCTCTAAACTCCTGGAAAAGATGTATTTCAGTAGAATTACAAATTACCTCAATAAAAGCTCAATCTTATATCCATTTCAGTATGGTTTCAGAGAGAAACACTACTATGCTTGCCATTGTGGATATGATTGAAAGATTATCTGTCTCCCTAGAGAATAATGAACATACTTTAGGTGTATTCCTGGACATCTACAGAGCCTTTGATACAAATAACCATTCAATTTTATTACAAAAGCTTGCATACTATGGCTCTGCATTGAATTGGATACAGAGATACCTATTTCATAATATAAATAGGTAGAGTACAATGTGAGCAAACACAACTATATATTATTTACAACATCTAAAAAATTAAAGGAAGCAGTTCTGCCAAAACTTCACATCGACAATCAGATAATACATAAAGTCCAATATGCCAATTTTTTTTGGAGTCTATTTGGATAAGAATTTGACATGGGAGAAGCAGATTGAAGTCATAACCTCCAAGGTAGAAAAAGCATTGCCATAATACGCAGAATAAAGCCATATCTATCACCTAATATCATAAACAAATCTGTACTGCAAAATGAGACTTCCTGGCATCACTTACTGTAATACTATCTGGAGTAACACATCTCATGCTAAACTAAAAAAACCTTAAATTACTATAAAATTAATCTATTAAATTATTTGCACAAACAACAGCTGATCAGATATCATTAAAGTAAAAAGAAACTCGATGACATTGGAAGGATCCAATAATACACAATCTTACAAGACTTCTACAATGGCAACTTCTTTAACCAGTATTTTACGCTCAATGCACAAAAACAATACATTGTTTGATGGGTGGTATCTTATTACTCCTCAATTATGGGCAATTAATGTCGGTGACCACCCACTTTACAAAACTGCCAACTTTTGGTCCGACAAGGTGCTGTCTGTTAAGAACAAGTTTGCGTAGAAATCCGTGTTCCACAAATGTTAGTCACTCATTTGTTTATCTAGCATTAAAGTATATGGTTAATGTCATCCATAATGTCACAATGATTACGTTCTATGAAAATATAAAATATTCACAGCTAACGTGAAAGTGTAAGGCAAAATCGTTCAAATCAGGATACTTATATGGCGTTTTATTGGCAGCCCGTTTGAGTTTTTAAAAATAAAATGAACGTATTTCTACTGCAATGTCTTTTTGTATTATCGCTATTTCATATTACATATACGAGCATCTTGAAAGAATTCAAAATGATTGGTTAGACGACCATAAATGGCTCCAACTGTTGAATTCTAACATTGGGGCTGCCATCTTGGAGTTAAGCAAATTATGAACTGTTTAACCAGAGGGATATTTGATAAAATTATAATGTTACATATATATATATGTCATCTACTTGTACTAAAGAGCATGTTATAACATCTTTAAGCATTAAAAATCGCGTGATTAGAAGTGGAAATTAGGGCAAATCTATGTAATCACAAATACAATACCGTGGCGGCCATATTGGATTTATGCAAATTAGGCACTGTTCCAGTACTTTTAATATGTTCTTTTATTTTATTTTCTGAGTTGAATCGTGATGAAATAAATTTTGTTGCAATTTGTGGGGGATAATATTCGAATAACTGCAAAAATACTTTTGTTTTGTGCAGAAACCCGCCCATTATATTAATAGTTCGAAATTGTCTCCTAATATAGGGCCTACACTTATATCCGGACAGTATTGACTTACTATTTGTTGTCATATAGAAGGGTGACATGTAGTAAAGCAATACTGACCGGCTTCAAGTATGTGCGATCAAAGCAGCCAATAACTGACGTTGAGATGATGCTAAAGATGAAAAAATATTGGATATCTACAAAACCCCGTCGGGGCTAGACCCACAACCCACGTGATTTACACTTTTGTAAGTATGTTTTGCACCATTGTGATCAGCCAATCATTGCACCATTTTGCACCATTGTGATCAGCCAATCATAGCACTAATACGGACATCTCATACCTTTATACACTCATTACCTACGATGACAAACTGGTTTTTTTTGTTAAGGCAAAGGCCACGGAAGACAATGCACATGGCAACAGGAATAGTGCAACGAGTTAAATGCGCCGGAAATAGCTGGTAGACATGTTATTATCATTAATATTCATGAATACCATTTAGGGACGCCCCTCAAGGTCAAATCATTCACGCTTCAGTAAAATAGCCCAAGTTTCGAACTAGAATGTACGCATAGTCGGCCGGCCAACTAGCTGAAATGTGCTGAAAAAGTGTAGCACAGATCGACCGGACGGGTACGAACCGTCCCAACCAAGCTGGGTGCAGGACGACCGATCCGGATTCGATCCAGGCACGCCCCCCCCCCCCCCCCCTGAGTAGGATAGTATGGGTGTATAAAGCCCTATGAGAGAGGTTTTCATCCGTAAGAACGCATAGCGCCCGTCAGAGCTTCCCTGGCAATAGGTGTTAGGACTGGGGAGGGAGTGTATGCTTATAGTGTACCGAGTTGGTACTTGTGATTTACTCAAATCGCACTAATCTCGTCGTTCTTGATTACAGAACCTTTTACTCTGTTGAAATTGGACCAGAAATGACCGAGTTATCATTAAAACTTCTGTTTACATTATCTTCAAAATATTGCCTTGATGTTGTAATCGCGTGTATGCATAAAGTGAATGGGGAATGTGTTATTCACGTGATAGCCACGTCACTACTTCTAGCTGCACGCTGATGGGATACTGCTCGCACTCTGATTGGCTGAAGCGCCTGCCTCTGACGTCACGAGTAGTATAAAAGGGACGAAAAATGAGAATCGAGAGCATCATCGGCGGGAAGCCGACACAGTCAGGAAGACTGCTGGACCAGCGCAGTGCAAGACGCGGAGCAACTGGTAACTGACGGTGGTACCAACACCACTGCGGTGCCTCTCGGAATTGAGATCTCCTGCGCCGGTGGGCAGTATTAAGACTTATCCGCTATACAGAATTTTGGAAGCTCCCGGACGGCCATCCGGGAACAATAAATTAATATACGAACTCCCTTTCCGGAACTTTCTCAGAGGAGTTTCCTGCGGATGGGCCTTGCGGCCCGATGTGATTCTACACGATGTAGAGCTGATGGTGATTCTTGGTGGATAACTCCGACCACACTAAAAAGTGGTATCAAACTTCTGCGCTGCACGTCGCGTGTGTTAATTAACTTTTAGACCACAGTCTGGTGGGACTCTGCTCTGTGCGCCGCAAGAGCTATGCGACATATCCCGCACCTTGTACCCATTTATTGTACATGCATATTTAATTACAAATATAGCCCTCATTGTTAATGGGCAACCTTCAAACTGCCCTCGCTGGATGGAAACTTTACAACAACTGTTTAGATTATGTATCAGTTAATCTGACTATCCAGTGGACATCTTTTTAACCATTCTTCTTCACCGTCTTGAGAGTTATCCGCATCAACAGTCTGCCTGCGGAAATCTTCCCTGCATTCAAGACCGTGCCATCTCGCGCTACACAACTGTAGTGTATCAAACTCTTACTCTACCGATGACCAATAGGTACTCAAGTAACTATACTATTGCAACATTTATTATTTCTGTAATAGGCACTGATGAATAATAGGTGCCGTCCCAGTCATTTTTCTACTTTCTGTTTCATACTGTACATATTATCTTTATTTCCGTGTGCTCTCAACTAACAGTACGTTAGGTCCTATGACCTGTGATATATCGTTAGCACTGTATTAATTAGTTGTGTATATGACAAGTAGCCATCCTAGTTATTATGTTTTGTTTCTATATAAAAACTCTAGGACACAGTATGCTAGGTAATACTATACGCAACATTATATCCGCATCACTATATTCCCCCAGCACTAATTTTATACTGAGGTCGTTGATCATGTTACTGTTGCTGGGGTGCAGTTGTTGGCGATTATTCTTTTCTCATTCTAAGAAGTTCTCAATACAAACCACGGTTGCCATCAGTTGTTGAAGACTACCGTGCTCCGCAAGGAATAGTTTTTCTTTTAGGGCGGGTTCACCGCTCAACGCGTCGATGAAGGTGTCTAGATGTAAATGTGGACATAAAGGTTTAACATATTCTAGAAAGAATAACATCTCATTATATATCGAATTCTAAGTGATAATACATACAAATTACAAACATCTAATTGTGTTTTTGTCAAAACTGAAAATCTTTTCGGACATACGTAACCTTTTTTATCGAGTTAGAAATACATCAAATATTGCTTTGATAATGAATGTTATTATTAGCTCAACTGGCCTGAAAGGCCAAGTGAGCTTGTGGCATGGCGACCGTCCGCCGTCCATCTGTCCATCGTCTGTCATCAATTCATCTTCCGTCAACTTTTCCTTTAAACGACTTCTTCTCAAGAACCACTAGGCCGATTTTAATTATATTTTGTAGGAAGCATCCTTAGGGGATAGGGATACAAGTTTGTTCCAACGAAGCCGATCAGTCAATTTGGCCGGCGGCCATCTTTATATATATCCATTTTGGATTCTTTTATTTAATTAATATATATAGCACATAGAAATTGAAGCCGCACGTTGCCAGTGCATCAATAAAATAAAAAATACATATACTGCCAGAGCCGTGATGGAGTCAGAGTACAATAGGCGTAAAAGCCTAGGATTGAAACGTGGCAGGTGCATCAACAGATAGTCTCATATGAATCGTCAGTGTGTCAGTATATCAGACATGTGAAAGCAGGTCGGTCAAACCTTGACTCTTAGTCTTGGCGCGGTGATCCAGTGGAAAGATATTTGGTTGCTGATGCTATGCGGAGTTGCAGAATGGCGGTTCGATCCCCCGACCGGGAGATGGTGATCAACAAATTAAACTAATGGGTGCATGCCTGTCGGCTGGTTAGCACATAGAAATTGAAGCCGCACGTTGCCAGTGCGTCAAAAAAACCAACATACATAATGCCGAGCTAACGTTATGTGTATGCATGTGTGCTTGCACATGCGCGTACGTGCGTGTTGGTCAAGCATATTTTATTTTTACAAAGCTTTGAGATCTCTAACACCAGTATCTTTAAAACAAGCGTTTGACATTATATTAATCACTTCATTAATTTTAAATGACAAAAAATAATAATTAGCTTATGGACAAATTATAAACCATAATTAACATAATATCTATATTGCCGAGTTGGTTAACCATCATCCAGTATAAAACAATGTGGTATTTTTATATTACATCATAGGTTATTCAGAATCTTATCCATTGATAAGTTCTCCAGATGAGTTGCAACAGTCTTCAGCCTGTGGGTGTAAGATAATTGCCTATGGGAGTAAAACAACATGCAGCCAAGCAAACTGTACATGATGCTATCGTGGCAGATGTATACTATTGGTGATCACCATTTCCAATGCAGCCATATGATATCCTTGGGTTGTGGTGACATTTCCAAAGGTTTCTTTCATTTAGCAAATGCGTCGTGGCTGCCTTTATCAACTCCATCTTCTACGTCCCGCATGCTAAACAAGCGACAGCCAACCCCCCCCCCCCCCCCCCAGGCCCGATAAACTTGTTTATCACGACCAACTCCTTCAAGTATGTGGCAGCTGTTGACATACAGCGTCCAACCAGTCTTTCGCCCAAACACCTGTGAAAGATGAGGCTGAAGCACATCCCGTAAAAGCATGAACGCCAGGTAGGTTGTCTATACATGGAGTTGTTAATTCTTTGCAAATGAGATTCATTTTAAATCTATTGCAGTTCAACTTATCATCTATAATTCTACTTCTTTTTATGTCGAGAAATGGATTAGCGTAAATAAAACTCTGTCCCATCCATATTCTACTGCATGTAGATTGTGAAGGATCAAATAAGAATCTGCTTCTTCATGGTTTGCTGAAAATAGTTGAACATATGCCTTTTAATAGAATGGTAGTTTTTTGCATCTTCAAAACCTCCAGCTGTTACAAGGTCCTGGTAATCAAGGAAAGCTTTACTCCTTTTGACCATGTATCCACCGAGGAATTTTGCCAGGGCAACTTAGTTTTCATCAAGATAAATGAATTGTTTCCACGCTTCAGGTAATGGCACATCACTCCTGTCAATAATTGTGTCGTCTTAGTTTCCTTTTACCTGTTGGTTCTGTGATTGATGATCCACCTTGCCGTTCAAAAAACCACTTCCACTCTATCAACGGATTTATTAGGATATCCGCACACACATGAATAGAATGTCTCCATAATCTCTAAATGGTCTCCAGGATCTCCATCAAAATTGGATAGTGTGTCAGGGGGGTCAATGTCTTTAGATAGGATATTGATCAAGTCTATTCATAATGTATATGATTTCTGTCAGCTTTAATGACCTTTGCTTCAGTCTGCATTGCTTTAATATTTGTCTTATATAGTGGTGAAATTGTCTTTGACCTTTGCTGTCTCTAGTGTGTCAAAGAATGGAATACACCCTGCCACTAGTCTTTCCTTGGTATTTTCCTTAGCAAGCGGCGTGCCTCTAATATTCTGTCAGTAGACCCCGTTCAACTCCAGCTATAGCAACATCATTTCTTGCTATTGAAATTAGATCGGTCTTTAATGCTTCACACTCCACAGCAATTGTACCACCCTCTGTTTATCTAGGCATATCTTCCCACAACTGTTCTTGGAACCACTGTAACATAGAAAACATTGAACTGTTTGAATTGTTGACAGACAGACAGAATCCCCTTTGCTGGCTCCTTTCTAGTTATTCCAATGATACCACTAGATAACATACGACTAACCCATTCAGTTGCTTGTTCAAATGGGGTTTGGTTGAAACAACGATTGCTGCGCTTAGCCACATTTCCTTTTCTAAACTCATTACAGGCCCGTCTTAAGAATGTATGGGGCTCCTGGGCAAAGCAGTGTACTGGGGCCCCTAATTGGCTAACCACACAAGAGCGCCGTCTCGCCACACATTCGCCGCTATCCAGTTGACCTAGATTCAATATAGTGAATATACTACGCATCTGCCATAGGCACTCAGACACATCTAAATCTCTTTTGACGGCAGTCACGGGCGGCGGCACTGCTAATAAACGATTTTTTTTTTCAAATGGATCGGGGCCCCTAAAGTTGTGGGGCCCCTGGGCAACTGCCCACTGTGCCCGTGCGGTAAGACGTCTCATTATATATCCCTGGAGATGTTGATGATAATGGCTTCATATCTGCTAAATACACACATCCCCATTTGACATAATTTGTATGGTCATATACAGTCAGCTATGATGTCGAAAACATAACATTGGGTTGATCAGCATAATCCAGTTCTTGATCTGACTCCCTTTCAAAGGCATTGCTCACCTGGAGAAAATCGTCAGCAAGTTCATTACCAGTTTTCTTGCCTCTGAAATCAACTCTAAGTTTCTCCATTATCACGTCCAGTTGGGTGTGATGATACGTGGTGCTAAGCCACTCCACAAATATGTGCCATAGTGCTCTACATAATACGACTTTAGCTAACGCGTGTGCCCGAACGGCCCTCCCTCCACCTATCCATCAACTAGACCAGAACATTTCATATGTTGACTAATGGTGTTGAGGACATAAAGAAGAATGTGAATATGGCCTGGAAGCAGAATAATACCGTTGCATTTCTCTCAAGATGCCTAGGTCAGTTCTTTAGCCCTGCTGTAATGTTGATGTCGCTTGGATACATCAGGAGAAATGGTTTGGAGCTCAATTGTTGCACAAAACTAGCCTTTGATCCAAGACATTGGCAAACACCATCATGGAATATCTGTCTTCTTGCAGCATACTTATATGGTGGAATATAATTTAACATTAAAAATAATAATATATATTAATCAAGTAATTATATATATATATATATATATATATATATATATATATATATATATATATATATATATATATATATATATATATATATATATATATATATATATATATATATATATATATATATATATATATATATATATATTTATATACTAAAAACTGGTCAATTACAGGGTCTCTGTTTATATACCTGAACTACCGTGTGGTAGGCTTTATAACACTTATTTTCTCGAATCAGCTATCTGGTCCTATAGACTTGGTCAGACTCAACATATATATCCATCAAAACTTTATATATACCATGAACTTAATCTGTAACATTAAAAAATTAAATGATCCTTAAACCATTACTGACAAAAAATTCAGACCTACCAATTTGTATATTATTGTGGCCCCATCTATCAATATATAAACCGACCCTATTATTGCTGTAGTTGCTATATATCCATTCACTTCATACGCGGTTTGTTATTAAATCAATATTGCACAGTGGTCATCTATATAGCCTTTTAAATTGTTTGCTTTTGTAAAATTGCGCAGTGATCATCTGCATCACGTCTGTGTAACGATGATCATTCCGAATGTATGCCTCAAGTGAAACACTGTGTACACTATTAACCCAGTTTGTAGTCTGATTTCTATCGGGATGTGCTAAATCATTACAGGAAAATGAGTTTATTTCATTTATATAAGTCCAATGGAAATTATTAGTGTTAAGGTATTCACCCAACCTGTTTCAAGACTGCTACTAGCTCACATAGTGAAACAAAATAAACAACTGATGCTATAGATATTAAAAGACTAAATTCCACACGACCAGTCCTTGCACATTAACCTATAATTCCGAGTTCACATATGGTATATCTCGAAAAACAAGCGGCTCAAGTTCATTGATGTTCATTGAGTTTTTGGGCGTTGAATGATGAATCATACTCAAACTTAGTAAAATCGATGCCAGTATTTCCAGATTCTCATGAACTCTGAAGGATGATTACTTTCCTAAATCCGTTTAAGAGAGAAATTCCGTTTGACCTTTATTTATAGCTGTGATACACAGGTAGTATAAATTGCTAAGTCAGTCGGTCTGTTGGAAGTTTTATGACACGTTTGACAAAGGGTATATCTCACGAACCATTGAGGAAAAGTAAAATCTTGGGCTCATTGCTTTGCAGTACTACTGACATTGCTGCACGCTGCGTCAGGGGGAACATAGCTTTCCAGTCCTTCAGGAAGCTACGGATTCGTAGATCAAAGATGCCCTTCATAAAAGGGTCACGTTTATATGATGCAACCTGCGTATCCTTGATGCTGTATAACTGTAACAGCTGGGCAGCTCCAAAAGGCAGCTCTAGACAAACTAGATGCCTCCCACCGCAAACACATACGCACCATCATTGGACACCGATGGCCAGACAGCATGGTTTCCAACGATGCATTATACAAGCTGTGTAATAACCACCTCTGTCTGATAAAAGTCACCCAGCAAAGATGGTTATGTTTGGCCATGTGCTAATGATGCCAGAAGAGAGACCAGCACAGAGAGCCTTGGAATTCGCCCTACTCGGAGCTAGCAAATACAAAGCCAGGAGAGGACATCAGTGCATAAATCTGCTAAGCATGCTATGTGACCTCAAGAAAGCAGGACTCGGTACGCTCAAGTCAAGAATGGACCTGAGGAAGCTACGAATTTCGGCTGAGGACAAGAGACAGTGGGCAAAAGCGAAGGTCTGATTTCGACTGTATGTATGATGTTTCTACTATTCTACTACAGCCGCAGAATACAGTAATCACACATACATATCTCACGATTAGATAAATATTGCAACAAAACTTGGCCACATGGCTACCTTTATCGTGTTGAACAAGAATTAAGAAATGAGGTCACCAGATTAGAGGTCAATGTCACCCGGGTCAATGTCATGTCTGTCGGAAGAATTTTGACATTATTTTGATGAGTATATCTCAGGACTGCATAAGCAAATTGCAACAACACTATGCCACCTGGTTACCTATACGAACTGGAAATACCAACCTAATTATTCTGTCAGCATATCAAAGGTCAAGGTCACAAGGTCAATTACCAAGGTCATCTGTCTGAATAACTTTTGACATTTTTATAAAGTATATCTCAGATTTGAATAATCATGTTGCAACAAACATTGACGCATGGGTACATACACATAGTGTAACGACCACCCAAATAAAGGTCACCAGGTCAAAGCTCAAAATCACGATCATAACTGTGCATGTATCTCACTCTATAGAGGAATGGCTCAGGATTGGATAATCATATTGCTACAAAACTTAAACACATGGTTACCTACATCGTACTGAACTACAACCAAGATACTGAGGCCACCAGACCAAAGGTCAGGTAACCAGATCAAGGCCAAGACGAATTTTTAGCATTCTTACAAAGCGTATTGTAGCTACTCAGAGTTGTCACATTTCTGTAGAAATCTTGCATCATGTGTCTTGGCTTTTCATGTTTTCTAGTGTTGCCACCCGAAGTTCTCTTAGGCGAGGTTAAAGCTGAAGTCCTAAAAGATAAACCGTTCTTGGTGGTGGTGGTGGTGGTAGTGGAATCACAGTTGACGTGAAGACTGGTTCCATTGTCTGTTGTACAGCTGCAGGAGAGTTCTCAGGATGACGGGTGTGCATTTGAACCCCCTGATGCCCAATGTATGCATGTATGTAATGCGTGGTGTTCCTCGTGTGCGATCTGCTTCAAGAGATCTTGCTCCATCTCATGGACAACTTCGTTTCGTTCTTTGCCAGCTACAGGAGATTCCATCTCACTGTACTCGATGTACCGTGTAAGTGTATGACGCGTTTGAGTGATCCACTGAATACGTGTGAATGAAATGTCCATGTTGTCAGGCGACACTATAAGGTACACCTTAGAAGAGAATCCAAAAAGTTAGAGATGTTAGAAATGAAGGCCGTGTAAAGTGATGAGGTTGTTAATATGCGAAAGGTAAGGTTGTTCCTAATGGGTAATCTAAGACTGTGCCAAGTCTGCTAATTCACCGAAAGAAGAACAGAAGTTCTGAGTGGGAGTGTAATGTAACTACAAGACGAGACGAAGGAAATATCGAAATGCGCTAAGTAAGTTGGCAGCCTAGAGAAGGTCCTTACGTTGATAACCTTAGCACAACTAAGATCAAATACGATCAATAAATCAATAAATAAGCACTCACTCCTTGTCTAGCCAGGGGACAATTTAGACCAAGCGTATTCTGGATAATGTGTTCCCGATATATTAAGTAATGTTGTAATAATAAATATCATTTAGAAAAATGTCAATGGAAAACTGACCAAGTGATTTACATCTATTTGGTACACGTTAATAAATAATTGTCAACTAAGCCACTTTAAACTATAGCTAGCTTAGAGACCGGTTCAAATAAATAATCTGGCAGCAATTATCAATGATCAGATTATGCACCGTAAAAGACAGAGATTGAACGCACTATCTGGCAACAATTCTTACGGTAATCTGGAAACGTTGTGCAAAATAACAATCTGGCAACAACACTTCGGCTTAAGTGCTATTCGGCTTAGTAACATTTGCTAACTAAAATCGAAAAACGACAAGTACTATCAGGGCAGTGATGCTGTGTTTCACGCGGTTCGTATAGTCATTCAGCTTTAAAGCAATTTTGTTTGACTGTCAGTTTACTTTCTATCATTAAAAAACCTGTTCAACACTGTTACTATTCAGCAAAAGAAACTCCGCCATGAAATAAGGGATGAGCATGTATAAAGCTTTGCCAAGTTTTGGAGCTATAAGTGCAAAAGTAAACCTAATTAGCTGATAGTTTACCTGTGATGGGTTGGCGAGCAGACTGCCATTTGTATTCATAATCTGCGACCCTTGTTTATTATTTTTATACTCAATGCTGAGAAAAAGCAAAAAAATCCTAAAATATTTTTTTTAAACCGACATTCTAACTACGGCATGAATCCTGAACATAATGTGAAAAGCTTACCAGAAACTGTTCTAATTTCCTTTTTACAAAACGTATTAATAGACTAGACTAAATTGCCCGAGCAGTGAATTGTACACGGCGGACGAATATATTCGAAATACTGTAATCGATTATCAAAATTGTACCGATATGCAGACAAAGTTTGACGAGTTAAACTCGGAAATCTTAGATGCGGAAGTGCGTAAGGCGATACAGCAATTAAACAACGGAAAAAGCGCTTGACCGGATTTATTGTTAAATGAATTTTACATTTGCGTTGTTGATGAATTATTAGAGCATATTTGTCTTCTGTTCAACTGTGTATTTAAAAGTGGCATTTTCCCAAAAGCATGGTCAGAAGGTATCATTGTACCGTTACACAAAACGGGCAATATAAACGATGTTAGAAATTATAGGGGTATTACCCGTCTTAGCACATTGGTGAAATTATTCACAAGGGTTTTAAACAATAGATTACGTAATTGGGCAGAAAATAATTATGTATATGTTGAAGCACACGCTGGCTTTAGAGCTGGTCTCGGTACAGTGGATAACATATTCGCTTTAATGGACTAATTACCCAGTCATTGAAAAAGAATAAACATAAATTATTTTGCACTTTTGTAGATTTTTCCAAGGCTTTTGATTACATTGTACGAGACTGCCTTTGGTATAAATTATTAAAGATGGGGTCAAAGGAAATATAATTGGGGTAAAAACCTGTGTAAGATCGAATTCGAAATTATTAGAGAGCTTTGTGTGTTTAACGGGAGTTCGGAAGGGCGAAAGCCTTTCCCCGCTTCTGTTCAGCATGTACTTAAACGATCTTGAAGATGAGCTTTCAAAATCAGAATGTGAGGGGCTAGATCTAACAACTCTTAAGCTTTTTCTGTTGTTATATGCTGATGACATAACACTTTTTCTGAAACTAGGAAAGGTATGCAGCAAGCGCTTGATAACTTACACGCTTACTGCAATAGGTGGCGCTTAACGGTAAACGTTTAAAAAACTACGGTCATGATCTTTAGACGGGGAGGACGCTTATGCAAATCTGATAGATGGTTGTTTGGGACACACGAGGTCGAAGTTGTTAATAAAATAAAATATTTGGGTATTGTTTTCACATCTAGTGGGCCTTTCAACGAAGCACAGAAGTGCCTAGCCGAACAAGGGCAAAAGGCGGTATTTGCACTGCATAAATATTGTAGAAAATTTATAAATCTTACTCTAGCTCATTATTGTAATTTATTTGATAAACTTGTCTTACCAGTGCTTTGTTACGGGTGTGAGGTATGGGGATTCCACCGTGGAGACGAAATAGAAAAATTACATCTCAGATTATGTAAACAGATGTTAGGTGTTAAACAAAGTACCCCAAGTAGCACTGTATACGGGGAACTTGGAAGGGTACCACTAAGGATAGCCATGGAAACACGAATATTAAAATATTGGTTTAAACTTCTAAATTCAGAACCAAACAGAATTGTCAGTTGCTTATATAAGGTACTGTATCGTGAGCTAAATGAATCAGCAAGTATCAATAATTGGACAAACAGTTTAAGGAATAAGTAACGTAATAGAGGTTTTAACGATGTTTGGTTAGCACAGGGCAGAGGAATCGATGCAAACATTTTTATTAATGGTTATAAACAGAGAGCAACTGACGATTTTCTGCAGGGATGGAGGGGACAGCTAGAGGCCAGCAATAAAACGAAATCATATAAGACTGTTGCTGCTGATCCGTCATATAAGTTCTATCTGGATATGGTTACAATACCGAAATTTCGCAAAGCGATGACCAGGTTACGAACTAGCTCTCATAGACTCCGTATTGAAACTGGTAGGTGGAACAAACCTGTCCCTATTCAGACGGCAGATAGAAAGTGTAATTTCTGTAACATTATGGAAGATGAGTTCCATTTTATATTAGTTTGCCCAATTTACAAAAATCTACGAAAACAATATATAAGACAATATTATTGGAATAGGCCCAGCATACATAAGTTTCACGAACTACTACACCCATGCAATTGTACAATTATACGAAAACTGGCTGCCTTTATTCATTATGCGTTTGCGCTTCGAGACGAATACATGACCAAATAATAGTTTATCTCATTACACTGAATTCATGCATCTTACTCACACATATATATATATATATATATATATATATATATATATATATATATATGAATATACTTGCTAGTGCCTCTGTCTAGTCATTCTGTCTGTCTTTCTGTTTTCATCTATATGTTTTACTTTGTCTCATAGTTAGTCTTTCATGCTTGGAAACTATTATATCTATCTGCTCCTCATCACAATTTTCAGCGACCCTACGGAGCCAGTAAAATATTGTACCAGTCATAAATTCTGCAGAATATCAGCATCACTGATATCGCTGCAGGGTTCTTGGATGGCCGAATTGATTAAAGTTGACGTCATCATTTTATGTTATTAACACGTCATAATAATGTCACGATCACCGGCTTCATAATCTATCTGTCGTCGCTTAGAGTCACATACCGACTGAAAAAATCCAAAAAAACTAAATCTGACAATGCAGCGGCATAATCTTGAGAATCACTTTGTGCGATAGTCTAGCGTCATGAGTGGATACTTTATATGCGTCAGAGTGACTGTGTAGGGTGCGTGCACGTGAGGAGTGGGCATATGTGTGGGTGATTTGATACAGAAAACGTAAAGATAAAACTGTCAGCTCATTTGTATTTGTAATTTCAAAAAGTTACAATCTCATCTAGTGAATATCGTTTATTGTATTACTGTCATCAATTGAATTAGTTTCAAAATATTTAACAGCAAATAAATGCATCAAAGAAATAAAAACACTGTAATTATACATCCAAGCAAACATACATACATCTCATACACGATATAGCATAAGGACAACAGAGTGAGCAGGTCACAAAGCGAATAAGTTCCAAAATATTCAACTGCAATCGATTATATCATGGAAATAAGAACACAGTAATGATGCATATATGCAAACATACATACAATTCATAAACTAAATAGCACAAGGACAATAAACAGAGCAGATCGACAGTCAGATTAGTATCAAACATCCAACAGCTATCATGTTGTTAGTTTAACAACAGTATACAATTTGCACACTTGGGGATGGCACAAGGAGGATATATTGTGAGAATTTTTGTCAGACAAATTATTTTCAAAATATTCAATCTATAGCAAAGCGTAATCCTAATAATGACATACAATTCGTAACCGAATGCGTGGGTGGGTTGGGTGGGACTTGACTGGGTCTCACTTCTCCTTCCACTTTCGTTTCGGTTACATGTAAGAAAGGAGAAGAGAAGACCGGGTGAAAGCCCTATGGGTTATCGGGTTGGGACAATTTCAATAAGCAAATATATTAATTCTGTATTTAATTTTCCATTATTAATTGATCTCAATAGGCGCAATAGCAGGATTCGATAGAATCTTATACTCTTGTTAATTTATGTATATTTGTATTGTGCAACATTAT
Organism: Chaetoderma sp. LZ-2023a; assembly: GCA_034401795.1. Taxonomy (NCBI): domain Eukaryota; kingdom Metazoa; phylum Mollusca; class Caudofoveata; order Chaetodermatida; family Chaetodermatidae; genus Chaetoderma; species Chaetoderma sp. LZ-2023a. The sequence continues at coordinate 46,304,750 of CM067364.1, forward strand.
TGTGTTAATTTCTATGCTCGATGTTCTAATATTATAAATTCTGTTGGGTATTTTGGGGCTGGTTGTTTGGTGGGTGTTGGTGCCATAGGTAGAAGCACCTCGCTGGTCCGATTGGTTCCAAAATACGCAACAGCTTTCTATGCATAGTTGCTTGGTGTCGTCATTTGGAGATCACTTTGCTGTAGTGTATTTACGGGTGACCTGGAGTATCTCGTGCTATGGTTGATTTGCACTGCATACCATTTATATATTTTGTAAGCTCAATTATTGTTGCAACTAAATGCAATAGCCTAACTATATTCGTACTGTATTAGTGCATTAACAACTTGTAGTTTACTAATCTTATTGCATATTTTCGTAACAATATTGTACACCGCCGTACGCCTCCGTACGTGGGAATGTGTGTTTTGTGCGTACGCTTTTGCGTGTGTGTGTGCGTGCGTGTGTGCGTGTGAAAGTGTGTGTGCGTGCGTACGTACGTGTGCGCGTGCGTGGGTGCATGCGCGCGTGCGTGCGCACGCGCAGGAGTGACTGCACGTGGGATTGCGTCTGCGAGCATGTATATGATTGGGTGTATACGAGTGTGCATGGGCGCATGCGCGTGTGTGTATGCGTTGGTGGTGTGCGTTCGAGTGTCTGGCACGTGCGTGTCTGTGCGCGTGAGTGCGTTACTGTGTGGCTGAGTGGATGTGTGTATATATTATTGTAAGATTAGAGTTAAATGTTAACATATACAGCCATAGTATACTTAAACTTATGTATTAATTGAATTTTATATACGGTATCCGTCATGTATATATTGTGTTCAATGTGCACTCAAGGGCCAATGGCCTATTGTGGAAATAAAATTTTTTTTAAAAATTTGACTGGTGTTGTCAAGTGGTGCAGAAGATAATGGTAGCTCAGGCAATGGCATTATCCGTGCCAGGCATATAGCTAGGACATAACATTTTACCTGGGAGGAACCGAGCCTCGAAACACTGTCCAGCACTACAGACCCGACAGTGGTGTATGATCATGAGAAAAGTGGCATCCAGTCACTTAGATAAACTATAGGAACGTCCCCAAGAAACGATTGCCTATATCAGTTAACATTATTAATCCTTTTAACTCGACTTATATTTACCAAATATAATTTAATAACATGTTTAACGGTTCCGGAAAATGCATATTCGAAAATGCATGTATACCCCTAAAGCTATTGGGACCAGTACTATAAGTTGATATTGATACACCATTTCGAGAATCTCGACTGGTAAAGAGACAAAATTACGCCTCAAAGTCGGTCATTTTAACCCACTTGGAAAACAAAAACAGAGGCCTTATGACGTCATCGGATGAAGCCTGGAAGATGACTGTCGTATTGCAACTCTGCCTAGAAAACACAGGGTATGCGCGTTCAAGCGTACATGTACCTCAAAAGGTAATAGAGCTATCGTAATAAATCTTGTGTGTGTGTCAATCTAGGAGAAATAGAGTATTATGATATTCTCAATATATTGGAAAGCGTATCAGTATTTGATAGAAAAGACGTCTACATAATCATGAGGTAAGTTGAATTGTATCTTATATTATAACGCAATTCAGACATAAAAATAATAATAACGTATATCTGGAGAAATAAAACCTTGAACTAAAGTAGCCTTGTAGGCCTCTATGTATCTTCACGTATAGGCTAAGATTAGCTTGGGAAGACGCATGCTGAACCTCCACAATGAATATCATTGATAGTATAGGCCCCTGTATACAAAAGCCTTTGAGTCGAGCATCTAGATTGGCCACAAAAACTCATCGAAGTCGTCCATATATCTCCCATCATGTCACTGGCGCATGAGGGTGTGGCGGTGGTAGTGGTGGTGGGGTCTGGGTGGGGTGGAGGGTGGGGGCCCTTCTGGTTGGCAATCACTGTTCCCAACGGACTAAGAAATTTGAGGATTTTTCAGCAAATGGGGGAATTTTTCGGGTATATCCTACTGATCAGATGTAACGGTTACACCAAATTGGTAACTTATATATCTATCATGTATGATGTTACTCTAACTTATCTGTTGATTTACTACATATAGTGAGCGTTGCGCTCAGTGGCGCCGGGAGCACAGGGGAGACTTTCCCGGTTTTCACATTGGCAGGAACAGCGAGAGGGATGGGTGGGGATGGGCAGCTGTGCCCTATGCACAATTCCAAAAGAAATGTAAGCAACTTATAATCAGGCAATGTCTTTAATTTGCTACCATTGCTATAAATAGGATACTATATCTAGCCACTCTCCTGATGTTGCCAATTACAAGTTCGCCAATTCTCAATAAGCATATTTTCTCAGTTGTTTGACCAGTAATCAATCACATACTTGGCATGCTAAAATATCAAGTAACACTTCGAGCTGCGCGATATACCGATCTCACATCGTAAACCGGTTCAATAAGCTGACGGTTTGCAAACCGCCGTTATCATACGCAAACCAAAAAAAACGAGCTTAATAAAGATTTTCGGTTTAGCGAATACTGATTAAACATAATTTGTTTTGATTCATAGTGATGGTCAAATTGATCAATATTTACCTCTACAATTGTATTGGGAACTGCCAATTTGCCTACCAAGAGAATACTATTTTTGAAAATTAGCCACCGGAATGATGTCTCGATAACGGAGCCAAACATTTCAGTGGTAAATTTATAATTGTTAGTTGCCAAGTTGAATTAGTGACTCGTATCCCAAATTCAAATTAACAAAGAAAATTTTTATTAATTTAAACGGAATGAAATCATCATATGTTAAGATGTGTTTCGTTTCATTACATTGAGGCCCACAACGTAGGCCTTTAAAAGTATACAATTATAACCATTTTTCCCCCAAGCATTCTCGTCTGATTGTAGAACATTAATCGATTGTAAATGGAACACATTATTGATGCCCAATAAGAGTCTAGATTACTACAAATACGTTAATACAACTGACGTAATAAGAAATGAATGTTGTAAGTAGTTTTCCAGATTATAATCGGTCAACCTTATATGCATAGCACCTTGAAGGTCCTATGGTTTATATGTATAAAACATAGAGAAATAGTATTTGATTTATATTTCCGAGGCCTATAAAGAAATTAAAACTCGTGAGCGTGTATTTTGTGTCAAACGTTCCCGAAAATACATATATATTTGATACACGTGGATCGAAAAATAATGCATTCAATAATTGTACCAACTCCTCCTTGACCAAGCACCCACCCCCCCCCCCCCCCACCCCCCTAACACACCTTCAAAATCGATATACTGATCAAACCAGTTTGAAAATTGACATTGTCACCGGGATTTTTATTTTTTTTTTAAATCCGACGCTGACGCAGTCGGATAAACTTCACGGAGGAACTCGTTTAAATAGGCTTGCAACACCACCCCCACCCCCCCCCCCCACCCCCGAAATCCGGTGAAATAGCAGGTTTGATTAATAGTATACGAATAGCAATCAAAAAATTAGCATATCAAAACTACTACTACTACTACTACTACTACTACTACTACTACTACTACTACTACTACTACTACTACTACTACTACTACTACTACTACTACTACTACTACATATGGCAAGTCTGGAATGTACACTATCAATTACAGTCGATTCGTGTAGTTGTGAGTCGGGTAGTTGAAAGCTGGTTGAAAGCTTGAAAGAGGATTTATGTCCTCTGGATGGTGGGCCAGTGGATAGACTACTGGGCTTACAAACGCCAGGCGAATCGGTGCCATAGAATTGGCTGGGTGTGTACCTAGCTCAGGTCGAAAATTGAAAAATGTAAAAATTACATTCCAATATCGACTGTGCTATATCCTAGTGCCAGTGCGTCGTCAATGACAAGGTTTCTAGAATTAATGATTGACAATAATAAAAACTACATACACGTCAGTGCCTAGAGATATGGCAAGTCTGGAATGTACAATATCAATTACAGTCAATTCGTGTTGTTGTAAGTCGGGTAGTTGAAAGTTGGTCCGGTGAAAGAGGATTTATGTCCTCCGGATGGTGGACCAGTGCGTAGACTACTCGGCTCACAAACGCTAGGCGAATCGGTGCCATAGAATTGGCTGGGTTCGAACCTAGCTCAGGTCGAAAATCGAAAAATGTAAAAATTACATTCCAATATCGACTGTGCTATGTCCTAGTGCCAGTGCGTCGTCAATGACAGGGTTTCTAGAATTAATGATTGACAATAATAAAAACTACATACACGTCAGTGCCTAGAGATATAGTTACAGTCAATTCGTGTGGTTGTGAGTCTAGTAGTTGAAAGCTGGTTCGGTGAATGAGGAAGATTTGGGTAGATTACTCGGCTCCCAAACGCTAGGCAAATCGGTGCACAACATACACACCAGATGGGGTGCATCCAAAAGATAGTCTCATATGAATTCGCCAGTCTATCAGTATATCCGGCGTGTGAAAGCTGCTGGTCTGCTGAAACCAAGATTCTTGTCTTGGCGCCGCGATCCAGTGGAAAGATGTCTGGTTGCTGATGCTATGCGGAGTTGCAGGATGGCGGTTCTATCCCCGACCTGGGAAATGATGATCAACAAAGTAAAGATTGAAGTCATCGCGTTGTCAGTGCGTTAAAAACTAAGCAAAACTACTACTACTACTACTGCTACTACTACTACTACTACTACTACTACTACTACTACTGACAGAGAGCGTGCGTGCTTGCACGCATTCGTGAAGGTGAGTGGGTCGATGGGCGGCGAGTGGGTGGGCTGACGAGTGAGCGGGTGATCAGGCGAGCGAGCAGGTATCATTGCCGTGACTGGTTCTAAACTACGAACTGTCTGCAAGCAACTTAACTGGAATAATAGGCATAGCCAAGCAATTACATTTGTGGTGATTCAATTCGTTAATTGAGAACAAAACTTGGAACTCGTACCAAGGATTATAATTATAGTATTTAAATTCAGCATTGTTATTTTTATTGTGGTCATTCACGACACAAGACCAAACTAATGAGGCAATTAAACGGTCGGTCGGTCACAAAAGCTTATTCCGAGCTATCGTTTCAGGAGTTTTCGTAGGCCTATACAGTAATTAAACTCCGGGAGAATGTTTGATTGTCATACAATTTATTCTCCTTTACTATAGGACCGAATGCAATTAAAATTGTTAAAATCGGACCAGTCAAAGATGAGTAAAGAGCATAACAACCGCCTTGACAACGAAACGTGTCGACCGTGATTTGTGACACCACACCGGCAAGTAGCCAACAATGGACTTTTCCATTTTTAGCTATGCCCGCCCCTCTCTAGCTAAGCTCCGCCCATACCTCGCTCGTGTTGGGATCGATCGATCTCTGAACTCCCTGGTTATCAATTTCAGAAAACTATGCAGATAAATTATTGAATATTTTGGAACTAATTTGACTAATTTGACTGGGCGCTGTTGCTGCCTATATTCTTTTCAAAATATTTCAGCATCATGTTTATTAAATAGTACCTCTATGGACGGTACTAAATCCCCACAACCCACGACCATATAAAAGTTGAAATCCTATTCAAAAGGAATCAGTTGTTTACTAGAAACATCCAGAGGCAGCCTGCCAAGCAAACACACAGACATACGGACAGACACACGGACAGACATATATACAGACATACATGGTGAAATACAATAACTTCTATCCCGTATGGATCACGGATAGCAATCTGTAGGCGTACATATTAGAGTATATGTGAAAGTTGTAGGTCGTGTGGGTTTTAGTAATCCCTATATGGACGGTACTAAACCCCCCCCCCCACCCCCAAACCACGACCGTATAAAACTTGAAATCCTATTGTAGTAATCATTGATTATCACCTACAACCAATTGCGAATAGACATTTCAGCTTCTTGAAAAATACTGAAGACTTTCTATCGCAGGTCTCTGAGATCTCGATACCCCCGAATTCACTTTTGATTACACTCGACATCGATGCTATGTATACAAACATTGACATCGAAAAGGGTTTAAATTCTGTCCGTAGAGCATTTGAAAAATACCCTGATAACAACAGGCCCACCAGCGAAATATTAACGCTCTTAGAGCTAAGCTTAAAGGGCAATGATTTTGAATTTGCGGGTGAAATATACCAACAGATTTGCGGCTGCGCCATGGGGAAGCGTTTCAGCCCAAGTTTTGCCAACATCTATGTAGCAGAGTGGGAGGAAGATACGCTTAGAAAATGCCCGAAACAGCCACTTTTTTATCGCCGCTACCTCGATGATATTTTCATTATTTGGGATCATACAAAGGAAGATTTTGATGAATTTTTTGAAATTTTGAACAATCATGACCCGAATATCAAGCTAAAAGCCAACATTGAGCAGATGTCCGTAGACTTTTTAGATGTAACTCTATACAAAGGTGTAAAGTATGACACAACTGGACACCTCGATTACAAAGTATATTTTAAACCAACAGATTCGCATCAGTTGTTGCATAAGAAATCTTTCCATCCGCCTCATACATTTAAGGGAATTGTAAAATCGCAAATCATCCGTTTTCATAGAAATTCGAGTGATAAAAAGAACTTTGAATCTGCATGCTCACTCTTATTCAAAGCCCTCAAAACGAGAGGCTATTCATCTAGATTTTTGCGTAAAATTAAGTCTGACACTTTACAAGATTTGGAAACTATCCCTGATAATGCTGCAAATCTCATGCCTACCAAAATTCGCCACAATCGTCCAACTACAGGCGCAGGCGAATCTCGGAAATGTGGAAAGAAGAGGTGTAAATTAGACATACTTCTTCCAAATCAAAAAATATTTATGAGCTTTCAGAACAAAAACAAATTTCAAATTCAATCCAATTTAGACTGCGATTCCGGAAACGTCATATATCTAATATCCTGTAAATTATGCCAAAAGCAGTATGTCGGTGAAACTAAAAATCCTTTAAGATGGCGAGCAACTAGACACCTTTGCGATATTAGACATGAGGAAGACACACATGTCGCTGACCACTTTAACCTCCCTGGTCACTCAGTCGCTAGAGACTTTGAAATTATACCCATTGAACAACCACCTCTCTCTAGTACCGCTGAAGAAACTGATAAACAAAGAAAACTTAGAGAATCATTTTGGATTAAAGAATTAGACACAAAATGGCCGAAGGGCATAAATGTGGACCCAGGTCTCGCTGATCAACGTGAAATTATCCCATTCATCCTGACATATAATCGAAAAAATGTTGCAATTTCCGAAATTTTGAAAGATGAATATCATAAATTACAGGATAATTTGAAACAACCTCTCAACTTGCGTCCAATAATAGCATTCAAGAAAAATCCAAATCTGCGTAATATTTTAGTGAAATCGAAATTAACTGGACAACCACCATCATCTTAAAGTTGTCCAATATTTTTAAGGCCATATCGCCTCGATAAAACCAAAATAACAAATCTCAGGCAATAAAATAAATTAAAAATATTTTCAATTTATTTTGAAAATTCTGAGCCAGCGCGTTAACCATATCACTACATACATACATATATACATACATACATACATACATACATACATGGTGAAATACAATAGCTTCTATCCCGTCTTGGTGCGGTGGTCCAGTGGAAAGATGCCTGGTTGCTGATGCTATGCGGAGTTGCAGAATGGCGGTTCGATCCCCCGACCGGGAGATGGTGATCAACAAATTAAACTAACGGGTGCATCACTGTCGGCCAAGTTAGCACATGGAAATTGAAGCCGCACGTTGCCAGTGCGTCAATAAAAATAAAAAAACATATACTGCCAGAGCCGTGCTGGAGTCAGAGTACAATAGGCGTAAAAGCCTAGGATTGATTGTGACAGATGCATCCACAGATAGTCCCATATGAATCGTCAGTGTCAGTATATCAGATATGTGAAAGCTGGTCGGCCAATCCTTGACTTAGTCTTGGTGCGGTGGTCCAGTGGAAAGATGCCTGGTTGCTGATGCTATGCGGAGTTGCAGAATGGCGGTTCGATCCCCCGACCGGGAGATGGTGATCAACAAATTAAACTAATGGGTGCATCACTGTCGGCTAAGTTAGCACATGGAAATTGAAGCCGCACGTTGCCAGTGCGTCAATAAAAAAAACAAAACATATACTGCCAGAGCCGTGCTGGAGTCAGAGTACAATAGGCGTAAAAGCCTAGGATTGATTGTGACAGATGCATCCACAGATAGTCCCATATGAATCGTCAGTGTGTCAGTATATCAGATATGTGAAAGCTGGTCGGCCAATCCTTGACTTAGTCTTGGTGCGGTGGTCCAGTGGAAAGATGCCTGGTTGCTGATGCTATGCGGAGTTGCAGAATGGCGGTTCGATCCCCCGACCGGGAGATGGTGATCAACAAATTAAACTAATGGGTGCATCACTGTCGGCTAAGTTAGCACATGGAAATTGAAGCCGCACGTTGCCAGTGCGTCAATAAAAATAAAAAAACATATACTGCCAGAGCCGTGCTGGAGTCAAAGTACAATAGGCGTAAAAGCCTAGGATTGATTGTGACAGATGCATCCACAGATAGTCCCATATGAATCGTCAGTGTGTCAGTATATCAGATATGTGAAAGCTGGTCGGCCAATCCTTGACTTAGTCTTGGTGCGGTGGTCCAGTGGAAAGATGCCTGGTTGCTGATGCTATGCGGAGTTGCAGAATGGCGGTTCGATCCCCCGACCGGGAGATGGTGATCAACAAATTAAACTAATGGGTGCATCACTGTCGGCTAAGTTAGCACATGGAAATTGAAGCCGCACGTTGCCAGTGCGTCAATAAAAAAACAAAACCATATACTGCCAGAGCCGTGCTGGAGTCAGAGTACAATAGGCGTAAAAGCCTAGGATTGATTGTGACAGATGCATCCACAGATAGTCCCATATGAATCGTCAGTGTGTCAGTATATCAGATATGTGAAAGCTGGTCGGCCAATCCTTGACTTAGTCTTGGTGCGGTGGTCCAGTGGAAAGATGCCTGGTTGCTGATGCTATGCGGAGTTGCAGAATGGCGGTTCGATCCCCCGACCGGGAGATGGTGATCAACAAATTAAACTAATGGGTGCAGCACTGTCGGCTAAGTTAGCGCATGGAAATTGAAGCCGCACGTTGCCAGTGCGTCAATAAAAATAAAAATACATACATACATACATACATACATACATACATGGTGAAATACAATAGCTTCTATCCCGTCTTGGTGCGGTGGTCCAGTGGAAAGATGCCTGGTTGCTGATGCTATGCGGAGTTGCAGAATGGCGGTTCGATCCCCCGACCGGGAGATGGTGATCAACAAATTAAACTAACGGGTGCATCACTGTCGGCCAAGTTAGCACATGGAAATTGAATCCGCACGTTGCCAGTGCGTCAATAAAATAAAAATACATATACTGCCAGAGCCGTGCTGGAGTCAGAGTACAATAGGCGTAAAAGCCTAGGATTGATTGTGACAGATGCATCCACAGATAGTCCCATATGAATCATCAGTGTGTCAGTATATCAGACATGTGAAAGCTGGTCGGCCAATCCTTGACTTTTTAGTCTTGGTGCGGTGGTCCAGTGGAAAGATGCCTGGTTGCTGATGCCATGCGGAGTTGCAGGATGACGGTTCGATCCCCCGACCGGGAGATGGTGATCAACAAATTAAACTAACGGGTGCAGCACTGTCGGCTAAGTTAGCACATGGAAATTGAAGCCGCACGTTGCCAGTGCGTCAATAAAATAAAAATACATACATACATACATGGTGAAATACAATAGCTTCTATCCCGTATGGATCACGGATAGCAATCACCTTGGTGTGTTGGGCAAGCACATGGAGGCAGAGACACTGCCAAACTGCTTAGGCAAGAAGCTAAAAGAACTAAACAAGTTCTGCAAACCAGCCATGCCAAATGGAGATGTCCACTTTAACATTTGTAATGCTAATTTTGGTTGGGCTAAATCCATAGTACAAACTCTAATCAATCATTACAATTGCCAACTTGGCTGTATCAGATCCGAAATTATATTAGCCCAGAATCATTCCCACCTAGACGTTGGCCGTGCCAAGTCAACCGCCATTCGCTGGGCAAAAAACAATCATGGAAAAAGGCTTCATGATAAGGCTATTGCAGCCTTTTATGACTTTATCAGACCCATTGATCCTCATTTTTTCCCTGCTGCCGTCAACAGAAATGCTACTCCAGTTCGTAAAACACCAGCCGAAACATCAGATTTTGTACCACCCTCTCAGGCTAAAAAGCGGGTAAGGTCACCTGCTGAGACCTCACCTCCAATCAAACATACAGATACCAGGTGTTCTCCAGGCAGTGTCCCATCTACATCCTGTGATGGCAACATGTACTCACCAATTAACCCATTGCTAATCCCATTACCTGAGTCACCACCACCCCCCGAAACCTCGCCACCGATCATACGCATAGATATCAGGCCTTCACCAGTCTGTGTCCAATCTACATCCGTTAATGACGGGATGCAGTCACAAATTGATCCAGCATCAATCCCTTTACCTGACTCGCCACCGCCTTCTGCACCATCATTCTCATCTGAGGATTTCCCCCCGCTTCCACAGAGGGTAGCTAAATCCGATCGGATATCAATAGAAAACAAGCTGGGACTCACAACCCACACTACTCCAAAAGTACCGCAACCACGGTTCACACCATCTCCTCAGTCTAAGCCTAGAAAACCAACGAAGCTAGAGCAAAATACGTTCTGGAAATTCCGGTATGAGTCATGCAACAAACCAAATTGGCAGCTCCCAACCATCAACAAAAAGATCCTGTTGCTTGGAGCATCTAACCTGAGCCGAATCAATGTGGCACCCCACCCAGAAATGCATGTAGCTTGCTTCCCTGGGGCATCTATCAATGATCTAAGAACGATCATTAATAGATACTCAGCGAAAGTCAAACCAGAAAAGATCATCCTAAATATAGGCATAAACGATCGAGATAACCCGATCCTAGCCTCAGAGAATCGGCTCAGGTTGTTGTTCAGCATGGTGAGGAAGAAGTTCCCTTCAGCGAGCATCTACTTCACTAAGTTAAACTTCTCAACCACTTCAACCCTGTATCAAAAACGTGCACTGGAGGCAATCAATTGTGTTGCTGAGTCTAGCAGGATCAAGTCCTCTGAGTCCGGCGTTATTGTCATTCCACGCCTGCCACTCACAGAGTTCAGTGTGTGTCATGACAATATTCACTGGACTGAGAGAACTGCTAATGCTATCTATGGTAATTGGCTCAAGTTCCTTAATTTAAATTGAATGAGGGTCAGGGTAGCATCCACCCAGAACTGGAACTGGGACTAGGTAGTAATGTTGTAAACTTAACCGGCTCCGCATTAGGTGAAGCAGAACAGTCACTGCTTAACTTTGGCTTGACATTTGTCCCAACACCAAAACCTAAAACAGGTTTGGATGCTGATTTAGATAATGGCTTTACTGAAACTGCTGAATTTGGTCACCGTGTGAAATTGGCAGATTTTTTTCGAAACTCCAATAGTAATATTCCACCATTCATTGAAAAAACCGGCTGGGCTCCAAACTTAAAATGTGTTGACCCAGCAATCGGTGAAAGTATTAAACTTTACTCTGAACGTATTGAAAATACTACATTTCCAAACGATCAGCAAAATTTATCCTATGAGCAACGCCAGGCCATATTAGGTTTATCTAGAAAAAGTGAAATTGTCATCAAACCTGCGGATAAAGGGTCGGCTACTGTAATAATGGATAAAGACAACTACATCAAAGAAGCGCATAGACAGCTTAGTAATCCAAAGCATTACCGAAAACTAAATGAACCACTTTGGCAAAATAACTGTAGCAAATTCAACGAAATTCTCCAAAAAATGGTTGATAGCAAGAAGATAACTGAAAAGCAATTTAAATACCTGTGCGCAAAAGATGATTCGAAACCACGTACATTTTATCTTCTTCCTAAAATCCATAAGTCTGTTGACTCGTGGACTGACCCAATGACACCACCAGGGCGACCCATTATTTCAGATTGTGGTTCGGAATCATATAGGATTAGTGAATTTATCGACTACCATCTTCAGCCAATTGCAAATAGACATTTTAGCTATCTGAAAAACACTGAAGACTTCCTAGCCCAGGTCTCTAAGATCTCGGTCCCTCCAAATTCATTCTTAATTACAATGGACGTCGATGCTATGTACACAAACATTGACATCGAAAAGGGTCTAAATTCAATTCGTAGAGCTTTTGCCGACTATCCTGACACAAACCGGCCCGACAGAGAAGTAATAGCTCTATTAGAGCTTAGTCTGAAGGGCAATGACTTTGAATTTGCTGGTGAAATTTTCCAACAAATTTGTGGCTGTGCAATGGGTAAGCGTTTCAGCCCAGGTTTCGCTAACCTTTACATGGCAGAGTGGGAAAAGGAAGCACTCGAAAACTGTCCAAATCAGCCGCTCATTTACCGCAGGTACCTCGATGATATTTTCATGATCTGGCAACATAGTAAGGAAGCATTTACCGAATTTCTGGCCATTCTGAATAATCATGATCCGAATATCAAGCTAAAAGCTCAAATTGATGAGCTGTCCGTAGATTTCCTGGATGTAACTTTATACAAAGGTATAAAGTATGAAACAACTGGTTACTTAGACTACAAAGTTTATTTTAAGCCAACCGACTCGCATCAACTACTGCACAAGAAATCATTCCATCCACCGCATACTTTCAAGGGACTTGTAAAATCACAAATAATCCGTTTTCATAGAAATTCGAGTGATAAGAAAAACTTTGAATCATCATGTTCGACCTTATTCAAAGCCCTCAAGCCGAGAGGGTACTCTTCTCGGTTCCTGCGTAAAATAAAGTCTGAAACTTTGCATAATTTCGAAATCATTCCGGATAATGCCAGAAATTCTCGGCCTACCAAAATTTGTCATAATCGTCCAATTCTGGGTGAAGGAGAATCTCGGAAATGTGAAAAGAAAAGGTGTAAATTGGATAAATTTCTTCCTTCCCAGAGTACATTCACGAGCCTTCAAAACAAAAGCAAATTTCAAATTCAGTCGAAATTAGATTGCGATTCTGAAAATGTCATTTACTTAATTTCATGCAAATTGTGCCAAAAGCAGTATGTTGGCGAAACGAAAAATCGACTAAGATGCCGAGCAACTAGACACCTTTCAGATATTAGACTAGAGGAAGACACACATGTGGCTGAACATTTTAATCTTCCTGATCATTTAGTCACTCGTGACTTTGAAATTATGCCCATTGAACAGCTACCTCTTTCAGACACAACAGAGGAAACTGATAAACAAAGAAAACTAAGAGAATCATTTTGGATTAAAGAACTCCAAACACAATGGCCAAGGGGCATAAATTCGGACCCAGGCCTCTCTGATCAACGTGAGATTATCCCATTTACCCTCACATACAATCGGAAAAATGTTGAAATTGCGAAAATCCTAAAGGATGAGTATCACAAATTACAGGACAATTTAAAACAACCATTCAACAAGCGTCCGGTAATTGCATTTAAGAAAAATCCTAATCTACGCGACATCTTGGTAAAACCGAAACTCAAATAAGTGTTCAAAATATCAATCAATGATTTATCATTGTATACTAATCAGGCCATATGGCATCTCTTAAACAAAATTGACAATCTCAGGTGATAAAATAAGCAAAAATATTTTCAATTTTTTCAATTTTGAAAATTCTGAGCCGGTGCGTTTACAATATTACATACATACATACATACATACATACATACATACATACATACATACATACATACATACATACATACATACATACATACATACATGGTGAAATACAATAGCTTCTATCCCGTCTTGGTGCGGTGGTCCAGTGGAAAGATGCCTGGTTGCTGATGCTATGCGGAGTTGCAGGATGACGGTTCGATCCCCCGACCGGGAGATGGTGATCAACAAATTAAACTAATGGGTGCAGCACTGTCGGCTAAGTTAGCACATGGAAATTGAAGCCGCACGTTGCCAGTGCGTCAATAAAATAAAAATACATATACTGCCAGAGCCGTGCTGGAGTCAGAGTACAATAGGCGTAAAAGCCTAGGATTGATTGTGACAGATGCATCCACAGATAGTCCCATATGAATCGTCAGTGTGTCAGTATATCAGACATGTGAAAACTGGTCGGCCAATCCTTTACTTTTTAGTCTTGGTGCGGTGGTCCAGTGGAAAGATGCCTGGTTGCTGATGCTATGCGGAGTTGCAGGATGACGGTTCGATCCCCCGACCGGGAGATGGTGATCAACAAATTAAACTAACGGGTGCAGCACTGTCGGCTAAGTTAGCACATGGAAATTGAAGCCGCACGTTGCCAGTGCGTCAATAAAAAAAAAATACATATACTGCCAGAGCCGTGCTGGAGTCAGAGTACAATAGGCGTAAAAGCCTAGGATTGATTGTGACAGATGCATCCACAGATAGTCCCATATGAATCGTCAGTGTGTCAGTATATCAGACATGTGAAAACTGGTCGGCCAATCCATTACTTTTTAGTCTTGGTGCGGTGGTCCAGTGGAAAGATGCCTGGTTGCTGATGCTATGCGGAGTTGCAGGACGACGGTTCGATCCCCCGACCGGGAGATGGTGATCAACAAATTAAACTAACGGGTGCATCACTGTCGGCTAAGTTAGCACATGGAAATTGAAGCCGCACGTTCCCAGTGCGTCAATAAAATAAAAATACATATACTGCCAGAGCCGTGCTGGAGTCAGAGTACAATAGGCGTAAAAGCCTAGGATTGATTGTGACAGATGCATCCACAGATAGTCCCATATGAATCGTCAGTGTGTCAGTATATCAGACATGTGAAAGCTGGTCGGCCAATCCTTGACATTTTAGTCTTGGTGCGGTGGTCCAGTGGAAAGATGCCTGGTTGCTGATGCTATGCGGAGTTGCAGAATGACGGTTCGATCCCCCGACCGGGAGATGGTGATCAACAAATTAAACTAACGGGTGCATCACTGTCGGCTAAGTTAGCACATGGAAATTGAAGCCGCACGTTGCCAGTGCGTCAATAAAATAAAAATACATATACTGCCAGAGCCGTGCTGGAGTCAGAGTACAATAGGCGTAAAAGCCTAGGATTGATTGTGACAGATGCATCCACAGATAGTCCCATATGAATCGTCAGTATGTCAGTATATCAGACATGTGAAAGCTGGTCGGCCAATCCTTGACTTTTTAGTCTTGGTGCGGTGGTCCAGTGGAAAGATGCCTGGTTGCTGATGCTATGCGGAGTTGCAGAATGACGGTTCGATCCCCCGACCGGGAGATGGTGATCAACAAATTAAACTAACGGGTGCATCACTGTCGGCTAAGTTAGCACATGGAAATTGAAGCCGCACGTTGCCAGTGCGTCAATAAAATAAAAATACATATACTGCCAGAGCCGTGCTGGAGTCAGAGTACAATAGGCGTAAAAGCCTAGGATTGATTGTGACAGATGCATCCACAGATAGTCCCATATGAATCGTCAGTGTGTCAGTATATCAGACATGTGAAAGCTGGTCGGCCAATCCTTGACTTTTTAGTCTTGGTGCGGTGGTCCAGTGGAAAGATGCCTGGTTGCTGATGCTATGCGGAGTTGCAGAATGACGGTTCGATCCCCCGACCGGGAGATGGTGATCAACAAATTAAACTAACGGGTGCATCACTGTCGGCTAAGTTAGCACATGGAAATTGACGCCGCACGTTGCCAGTGCGTCAATAAAATAAAAATACATATACTGCCAGAGCCGTGATGGAGTCAGAGTACAATAGGCGTAAAAGCCTAGGATTGATTGTGACAGATGCATCCACAGATAGTCCCATATGAATCGTCAGTGTGTCAGTATATCAGACATGTGAAAGCTGGTCGGCCAATCCTTGACTTTTTAGTCTTGGTGCGGTGGTCCAGTGGAAAGATGCCTGGTTGCTGATGCTATGCGGAGTTGCAGAATGACGGTTCGATCCCCCGACCGGGAGATGGTGATCAACAAATTAAACTAACGGGTGCATCACTGTCGGCTAAGTTAGCACATGGAAATTGAAGCCGCACGTTGCCAGTGCGTCAATAAAATAAAAATACATATACTGCCAGAGCCGTGCTGGAGTCAGAGTACAATAGGCGTAAAAGCCTAGGATTGATTGTGACAGATGCATCCACAGATAGTCCCATATGAATCGTCAGTGTGTCAGTATATCAGACATGTGAAAACTGGTCGGCCAATCCATTACTTTTTAGTCTTGGTGCGGTGGTCCAGTGGAAAGATGCCTGGTTGCTGATGCTATGCGGAGTTGCAGGACGACGGTTCGATCCCCCGACCGGGAGATGGTGATCAACAAATTAAACTAACGGGTGCATCACTGTCGGCTAAGTTAGCACATGGAAATTGAAGCCGCACGTTCCCAGTGCGTCAATAAAATAAAAATACATATACTGCCAGAGCCGTGCTGGAGTCAGAGTACAATAGGCGTAAAAGCCTAGGATTGATTGTGACAGATGCATCCACAGATAGTCCCATATGAATCGTCAGTGTGTCAGTATATCAGACATGTGAAAGCTGGTCGGCCAATCCTTGACATTTTAGTCTTGGTGCGGTGGTCCAGTGGAAAGATGCCTGGTTGCTGATGCTATGCGGAGTTGCAGAATGACGGTTCGATCCCCCGACCGGGAGATGGTGATCAACAAATTAAACTAACGGGTGCATCACTGTCGGCTAAGTTAGCACATGGAAATTGAAGCCGCACGTTGCCAGTGCGTCAATAAAATAAAAATACATATACTGCCAGAGCCGTGCTGGAGTCAGAGTACAATAGGCGTAAAAGCCTAGGATTGATTGTGACAGATGCATCCACAGATAGTCCCATATGAATCGTCAGTATGTCAGTATATCAGACATGTGAAAGCTGGTCGGCCAATCCTTGACTTTTTAGTCTTGGTGCGGTGGTCCAGTGGAAAGATGCCTGGTTGCTGATGCTATGCGGAGTTGCAGAATGACGGTTCGATCCCCCGACCGGGAGATGGTGATCAACAAATTAAACTAACGGGTGCATCACTGTCGGCTAAGTTAGCACATGGAAATTGAAGCCGCACGTTGCCAGTGCGTCAATAAAATAAAAATACATATACTGCCAGAGCCGTGCTGGAGTCAGAGTACAATAGGCGTAAAAGCCTAGGATTGATTGTGACAGATGCATCCACAGATAGTCCCATATGAATCGTCAGTGTGTCAGTATATCAGACATGTGAAAGCTGGTCGGCCAATCCTTGACTTTTTAGTCTTGGTGCGGTGGTCCAGTGGAAAGATGCCTGGTTGCTGATGCTATGCGGAGTTGCAGAATGACGGTTCGATCCCCCGACCGGGAGATGGTGATCAACAAATTAAACTAACGGGTGCATCACTGTCGGCTAAGTTAGCACATGGAAATTGACGCCGCACGTTGCCAGTGCGTCAATAAAATAAAAATACATATACTGCCAGAGCCGTGCTGGAGTCAGAGTACAATAGGCGTAAAAGCCTAGGATTGATTGTGACAGATGCATCCACAGATAGTCCCATATGAATCGTCAGTGTGTCAGTATATCAGACATGTGAAAGCTGGTCGGCCAATCCTTGACTTTTTAGTCTTGGTGCGGTGGTCCAGTGGAAAGATGCCTGGTTGCTGATGCTATGCGGAGTTGCAGAATGATGGTTCGATCCCGCGACCGGGAGATGGTGATCAACAAATTAAACTAACGGGTGCATCACTGTCGGCTAAGTTAGCACATGGAAATTGAAGCCGCACGTTGCCAGTGCGTCAATAAAATAAAAATACATATACTGCCAGAGCCGTGCTGGAGTCAGAGTACAATAGGCGTAAAAGCCTAGGATTGATTGTGACAGATGCATCCACAGATAGTCCCATATGAATCGTCAGTGTGTCAGTATATCAGACATGTGAAAGCTGGTCGGCCAATCCTTGACTTTTTAGTCTTGGTGCGGTGGTCCAGTGGAAAGATGCCTGGTTGCTGATGCTATGCGGAGTTGCAGAATGACGGTTCGATCCCCCGACCGGGAGATGGTGATCAACAAATTAAACTAACGGGTGCATCACTGTCGGCTAAGTTAGCACATGGAAATTGAAGCCGCACGTTGCCAGTGCGTCAATAAAATAAAAATACATATACTGCCAGAGCCGTGCTGGAGTCAGAGTACAATAGGCGTAAAAGCCTAGGATTGATTGTGACAGATGCATCCACAGATAGTCCCATATGAATCGTCAGTGTGTCAGTATATCAGACATGTGAAAGCTGGTCGGCCAATCCTTGATATTTTAGTCTTGGTGCGGTGGTCCAGTGGAAAGATGCCTGGTTGCTGATGCTATGCGGAGTTGCAGAATGACGGTTCGATCCCCCGACCGGGAGATGGTGATCAACAAATTAAACTAACGGGTGCATCACTGTCGGCTAAGTTAGCACATGGAAATTGAAGCCGCACGTTGCCAGTGCGTCAATAAAATAAAAATACATATACTGCCAGAGCCGTGCTGGAGTCAGAGTACAATAGGCGTAAAAGCCTAGGATTGATTGTGACAGATGCATCCACAGATAGTCCCATATGAATCGTCAGTATGTCAGTATATCAGACATGTGAAAGCTGGTCGGCCAATCCTTGACTTTTTAGTCTTGGTGCGGTGGTCCAGTGGAAAGATGCCTGGTTGCTGATGCTATGCGGAGTTGCAGAATGACGGTTCGATCCCCCGACCGGGAGATGGTGATCAACAAATTAAACTAACGGGTGCATCACTGTCGGCTAAGTTAGCACATGGAAATTGAAGCCGCACGTTGCCAGTGCGTCAATAAAATAAAAATACATATACTGCCAGAGCCGTGCTGGAGTCAGAGTACAATAGGCGTAAAAGCCTAGGATTGATTGTGACAGATGCATCCACAGATAATCCCATATGAATCGTCAGTGTGTCAGTATATCAGACATGTGAAAGCTGGTCGGCCAATCCTTGACTTTTTAGTCTTGGTGCGGTGGTCCAGTGGAAAGATGCCTGGTTGCTGATGCTATGCGGAGTTGCAGAATGACGGTTCGATCCCCCGACCGGGAGATGGTGATCAACAAATTAAACTAACGGGTGCATCACTGTCGGCTAAGTTAGCACATGGAAATTGACGCCGCACGTTGCCAGTGCGTCAATAAAATAAAAATACATATACTGCCAGAGCCGTGCTGGAGTCAGAGTACAATAGGCGTAAAAGCCTAGGATTGATTGTGACAGATGCATCCACAGATAGTCCCATATGAATCGTCAGTGTGTCAGTATATCAGACATGTGAAAGCTGGTCGGCCAATCCTTGACTTTTTAGTCTTGGTGCGGTGGTCCAGTGGAAAGATGCCTGGTTGCTGATGCTATGCGGAGTTGCAGAATGACGGTTCGATCCCCCGACCGGGAGATGGTGATCAACAAATTAAACTAACGGGTGCATCACTGTCGGCTAAGTTAGCACATGGAAATTGAAGCCGCACGTTGCCAGTGCGTCAATAAAATAAAAATACATATACTGCCAGAGCCGTGCTGGAGTCAGAGTACAATAGGCGTAAAAGCCTAGGATTGATTGTGACAGATGCATCCACAGATAGTCCCATATGAATCGTCAGTGTGTCAGTATATCAGACATGTGAAAACTGGTCGGCCAATCCATTACTTTTTAGTCTTGGTGCGGTGGTCCAGTGGAAAGATGCCTGGTTGCTGATGCTATGCGGAGTTGCAGGACGACGGTTCGATCCCCCGACCGGGAGATGGTGATCAACAAATTAAACTAACGGGTGCATCACTGTCGGCTAAGTTAGCACATGGAAATTGAAGCCGCACGTTCCCAGTGCGTCAATAAAATAAAAATACATATACTGCCAGAGCCGTGCTGGAGTCAGAGTACAATAGGCGTAAAAGCCTAGGATTGATTGTGACAGATGCATCCACAGATAGTCCCATATGAATCGTCAGTGTGTCAGTATATCAGACATGTGAAAGCTGGTCGGCCAATCCTTGACATTTTAGTCTTGGTGCGGTGGTCCAGTGGAAAGATGCCTGGTTGCTGATGCTATGCGGAGTTGCAGAATGACGGTTCGATCCCCCGACCGGGAGATGGTGATCAACAAATTAAACTAACGGGTGCATCACTGTCGGCTAAGTTAGCACATGGAAATTGAAGCCGCACGTTGCCAGTGCGTCAATAAAATAAAAATACATATACTGCCAGAGCCGTGCTGGAGTCAGAGTACAATAGGCGTAAAAGCCTAGGATTGATTGTGACAGATGCATCCACAGATAGTCCCATATGAATCGTCAGTATGTCAGTATATCAGACATGTGAAAGCTGGTCGGCCAATCCTTGACTTTTTAGTCTTGGTGCGGTGGTCCAGTGGAAAGATGCCTGGTTGCTGATGCTATGCGGAGTTGCAGAATGACGGTTCGATCCCCCGACCGGGAGATGGTGATCAACAAATTAAACTAACGGGTGCATCACTGTCGGCTAAGTTAGCACATGGAAATTGAAGCCGCACGTTGCCAGTGCGTCAATAAAATAAAAATACATATACTGCCAGAGCCGTGCTGGAGTCAGAGTACAATAGGCGTAAAAGCCTAGGATTGATTGTGACAGATGCATCCACAGATAGTCCCATATGAATCGTCAGTGTGTCAGTATATCAGACATGTGAAAGCTGGTCGGCCAATCCTTGACTTTTTAGTCTTGGTGCGGTGGTCCAGTGGAAAGATGCCTGGTTGCTGATGCTATGCGGAGTTGCAGAATGACGGTTCGATCCCCCGACCGGGAGATGGTGATCAACAAATTAAACTAACGGGTGCATCACTGTCGGCTAAGTTAGCACATGGAAATTGACGCCGCACGTTGCCAGTGCGTCAATAAAATAAAAATACATATACTGCCAGAGCCGTGCTGGAGTCAGAGTACAATAGGCGTAAAAGCCTAGGATTGATTGTGACAGATGCATCCACAGATAGTCCCATATGAATCGTCAGTGTGTCAGTATATCAGACATGTGAAAGCTGGTCGGCCAATCCTTGACTTTTTAGTCTTGGTGCGGTGGTCCAGTGGAAAGATGCCTGGTTGCTGATGCTATGCGGAGTTGCAGAATGACGGTTCGATCCCCCGACCGGGAGATGGTGATCAACAAATTAAACTAACGGGTGCATCACTGTCGGCTAAGTTAGCACATGGAAATTGAAGCCGCACGTTGCCAGTGCGTCAATAAAATAAAAATACATATACTGCCAGAGCCGTGCTGGAGTCAGAGTACAATAGGCGTAAAAGCCTAGGATTGATTGTGACAGATGCATCCACAGATAGTCCCATATGAATCGTCAGTGTGTCAGTATATCAGACATGTGAAAGCTGGTCGGCCAATCCTTGACTTTTTAGTCTTGGTGCGGTGGTCCAGTGGAAAGATGCCTGGTTGCTGATGCTATGCGGAGTTGCAGAATGACGGTTCGATCCCCCGACCGGGAGATGGTGATCAACAAATTAAACTAACGGGTGCATCACTGTCGGCTAAGTTAGCACATGGAAATTGACGCCGCACGTTGCCAGTGCGTCAATAAAATAAAAATACATATACTGCCAGAGCCGTGCTGGAGTCAGAGTACAATAGGCGTAAAAGCCTAGGATTGATTGTGACAGATGCATCCACAGATAGTCCCATATGAATCGTCAGTGTGTCAGTATATCAGACATGTGAAAGCTGGTCGGCCAATCCTTGACTTTTTAGTCTTGGTGCGGTGGTCCAGTGGAAAGATGCCTGGTTGCTGATGCTATGCGGAGTTGCAGAATGACGGTTCGATCCCGCGACCGGGAGATGGTGATCAACAAATTAAACTAACGGGTGCATCACTGTCGGCTAAGTTAGCACATGGAAATTGAAGCCGCACGTTGCCAGTGCGTCAATAAAATAAAAATACATATACTGCCAGAGCCGTGCTGGAGTCAGAGTACAATAGGCGTAAAAGCCTAGGATTGATTGTGACAGATGCATCCACAGATAGTCCCATATGAATCGTCAGTGTGTCAGTATATCAGACATGTGAAAGCTGGTCGGCCAATCCTTGACTTTTTAGTCTTGGTGCGGTGGTCCAGTGGAAAGATGCCTGGTTGCTGATGCTATGCGGAGTTGCAGAATGACGGTTCGAGCCCCCGACCGGGAGATGGTGATCAACAAATTAAACTAACGGGTGCATCACTGTCGGCTAAGTTAGCACATGGAAATTGAAGCCGCACGTTGCCAGTGCGTCAATAAAATAAAAATACATATACTGCCAGAGCCGTGCTGGAGTCAGAGTACAATAGGCGTAAAAGCCTAGGATTGATTGTGACAGATGCATCCACAGATAGTCCCATATGAATCGTCAGTGTGTCAGTATATCAGACATGTGAAAGCTGGTCGGCCAACCTTGACTTTTTAGTCTTGGTGCGGTGGTCCAGTGGAAAGATGCCTGGTTGCTGATGCTATGCGGAGTTGCAGAATGACGGTTCGATCCCCCGACCGGGAGATGGTGATCAACAAATTAAACTAACGGGTGCATCACTGTCGGCTAAGTTAGCACATGGAAATTGAAGCCGCACGTTGCCAGTGCGTCAATAAAATAAAAATACATATACTGCCAGAGCCGTGCTGGAGTCAGAGTACAATAGGCGTAAAAGCCTAGGATTGATTGTGACAGATGCATCCACAGATAGTCCCATATGAATCATCAGTGTGTCAGTATATCAGACATGTGAAAGCTGGTCGGCCAATCCTTGACTTTTTAGTCTTGGTGCGGTGGTCCAGTGGAAAGATGCCTGGTTGCTGATGCTATGCGGAGTTGCAGAATGACGGTTCGATCCCCCGACCGGGAGATGGTGATCAACAAATTAAACTAACGGGTGCATCACTGTCGGCTAAGTTAGCACATGGAAATTGAAGCCGCACGTTGCCAGTGCGTCAATAAAATAAAAATACATATACTGCCAGAGCCGTGCTGGAGTCAGAGTACAATAGGCGTAAAAGCCTAGGATTGATTGTGACAGATGCATCCACAGATAGTCCCATATGAATCGTCAGTGTGTCGGTATATCAGACATGTGAAAGCTGGTCGGCCAATCCTTGACTTTTTAGTCTTGGTGCGGTGGTCCAGTGGAAAGATGCCTGGTTGCTGATGCTATGCGGAGTTGCAGAATGACGGTTCGATCCCCCGACCGGGAGATGGTGATCAACAAATTAAACTAACGGGTGCATCACTGTCGGCTAAGTTAGCACATGGAAATTGAAGCCGCACGTTGCCAGTGCGTCAATAAAATAAAAATACATATACTGCCAGAGCCGTGCTGGAGTCAGAGTACAATAGGCGTAAAAGCCTAGGATTGATTGTGACAGATGCATCCACAGATAGTCCCATATGAATCGTCAGTGTGTCAGTATATCAGACATGTGAAAGCTGGTCGGCCAATCCTTGACTTTTTAGTCTTGGTGCGGTGGTCCAGTGGAAAGATGCCTGGTTGCTGATGCTATGCGGAGTTGCAGAATGACGGTTCGATCCCCCGACCGGGAGATGGTGATCAACAAATTAAACTAACGGGTGCATCACTGTCGGCTAAGTTAGCACATGGAAATTGAAGCCGCACGTTGCCAGTGCGTCAATAAAATAAAAATACATATACTGCCAGAGCCGTGCTGGAGTCAGAGTACAATAGGCGTAAAAGCCTAGGATTGATTGTGACAGATGCATCCACAGATAGTCCCATATGAATCGTCAGTGTGTCAGTATATCAGACATGTGAAAGCTGGTCGGCCAATCCTTGACTTTTTAGTCTTGGTGCGGTGGTCCAGTGGAAAGATGCCTGGTTGCTGATGCTATGCGGAGTTGCAGAATGACGGTTCGATCCCCCGACCGGGAGATGGTGATCAACAAATTAAACTAACGGGTGCATCACTGTCGGCTAAGTTAGCACATGGAAATTGAAGCCGCACGTTGCCAGTGCGTCAATAAAATAAAAATACATATACTGCCAGAGCCGTGCTGGAGTCAGAGTACAATAGGCGTAAAAGCCTAGGATTGATTGTGACAGATGCATCCACAGATAGTCCCATATGAATCGTCAGTGTGTCAGTATATCAGACATGTGAAAGCTGGTCGGCCAATCCTTGACTTTTTAGTCTTGGTGCGGTGGTCCAGTGGAAAGATGCCTGGTTGCTGATGCTATGCGGAGTTGCAGAATGACGGTTCGATCCCCCGACCGGGAGATGGTGATCAACAAATTAAACTAACGGGTGCATCACTGTCGGCTAAGTTAGCACATGGAAATTGAAGCCGCACGTTGCCAGTGCGTCAATAA